>BSAI01000189.1:6624136-6754999 GCA_036245035.1 Adrianichthys oophorus | reverse complement strand
AACGACAGTAGCACCTGGAGGGGTGTGATTGGTAGGAACGGCTTCCCTGATCTGAACCCGAGCGGGGTTTTGTTGTTGGACTTCTGTGCTCGTCATAGTTTGTCCATAACAAACACCATGTTTGAGCACAAGGGTGTCCATCAATACACGTGGCATCAGGACACCCTCGGCAGGAGATCAATGATCGACTTTGTAGTCGTTTCAGGAGACCTTCGGCCGTGTGTCTTGGACACTCGGGTAAAGAAAGGGGCAGAGCTGTCCACTGATCACTACCTGGTGGTGAGTTGGATTCGATGGCAGGGAAGGAGGCCGGAAAGACTTGGCAGACCCAAACGTAGTGTGAGGGTCTGCTGGGAACGTCTGGCTGAGCCCTCCGTCAGGGAAGTCTTTAACTCCCACATCTGGGAGAACTTCAAACAGGTACCGAGGGAGGCTGGTAACATTGAGTCTGAATGGACCATGTTCTCCACCTCCATTGTCTCTGCTGCTGTTCGGAGCTGTGGTCGCAAAGTCTCTGGTGCCTGTCGTGGCGGCAACCCCCGAACCCGTTGGTGGACACCGGAAGTAAGGGATGCCGTCAAGCTGAAGAAGGAGTCCTATCAGGTCTGGCTGACTTGTGGGACTCCAGAGGCAGCTGACAGGTATCGGCAGTCTAAGCGAGCTGCGGCTCAGGCTGTAGTAGAGGCAAAAACTCGGTCCTGGGAGGAGTTCGGTGAGGCCATGGAGAAGGACTATCGGTTGGCCTCGAAGAGGTTCTGGCAAACCGTCCGGCGCCTCAGAAGGGGGAAGCAGCTTTCTGCAGGCACCATTTTCAGTGCAGGTGGGGAGCTGCTGACTTCGACTGGGGACATTGTCGGGCGGTGGAAGGAATACTTTGAGGATCTCCTCAATCCTGCTGACACGCCTTCTCTTGAGGAAGCAGAGGCTGAGAGCCTTGGGGTGGGGCTGTCCATTACCCAAGCTGAAGTCACAGAGGTAGTTAACAAGCTCCTCGGTGGCAAGGCACCGGGAGTGGATGAGGTCCGCCCTGAGTACCTCAAGTCTCTGGATGCTGTGGGAGTGTCTTGGTTAACACGTCTCTGCAGCATCGCGTGGCAGTCAGGAACAGTACCACTGAACTGGCAGACAGGGGTGGTGGTTCCCCTTTTCAAGAAGGGGGACCGGAGGGTGTGTTCCAACTACCGGGGAATCACACTCCTCAGCCTCCCTGGGAAAGTCTATGCCAGGGTACTGGAGAGGAGAGTCCGGCCGATAGTCGAACCTCAGATCCAAGAACAACAATGCGGTTTCCGCCCTGGTCGTGGAACTGTGGATCAGCTCTACACCCTGTCCAGGGTGCTGGAGGGTTCGTGGGAGTTCGCTCATCCTGTCCACATGTGTTTTGTGGATTTGGAGAAGGCGTTCGACCGTGTGCCCTGTGGTGTCCTGTGGAGGGTACTTTGGGAGTATGGGGTCCGGGGAGCCTTACTCAGGGCTGTCCGGTCTCTGTATGACCAGAGCAGGAGCAGGGTCCGCATAGCTGGCAGTAAGTCAGACCTGTTCCCAGTGCATGTTGGACTCCGGCAGGGCTGCCCTTTGTCACTGGTTCTTTTCATAGTTTTTATGGACAGAATTTCTAGGTGCAGCCAGGGTCCTGAGGGGGTCTGGTTCGGGAACCACAGGATTTCCTCTCTGCTCTTTGCAGATGATGTTGTCCTGTTGGCTTCATCGAGCCAGGACCTCCAGTATGCATTGGAACGGTTTGCAGCCAAGTGTGAAGCGGCTGGGATGAGGGTCAGCACCGCTAAGTCTGAGGCCATGGTTCTCGACCGGAGAAAGGTAGTTTGCCCTCTCTGGGTGGGTGGAGTGCTCCTTCCCCAAGTGGAGGAGTTTAAGTATCTTGGGGTCTTGTTCACGAGTGAGGGAAGATCGGAGCGTGAGGTCGACAGGCGGATTGGTGCTGCGTCCACCGTTATGCGGTCGCTGTACCTGTCCGTCGTGGTGAAGAGAGAGCTAAGCCAGAAAGCAAAGCTCTCAATTTACCGGTCGATCTACGCCCCAATACTCAGCTATGGTCATGAGCTCTGGGTCATGACCGAAAGAACGAGGTCCCGGATCCAGGCGGCTGAAATGAGCTTCCTCCGTAGGGTGGCTGGGCGCTCACTTAGAGATAGGGTGAGAAGCTCGGTTACCCGGGAGGAGCTCGGAGTAGAGCCGCTCCTCCTCCAAATCGAGAGGAGCCACTTGAGGTGGCTCGGGCATTTAGTTCGGATGCCCCCTGGACGCCTCCCTAGGGAGGTGTTCCGGGCATGTCCCACTGGGAGGAGGCCCCGGGGAAGACCCAGGACACGCTGGAGAGACTACGTCTCTCGGCTGGCCTGGGAACGACTCGGGGTCCCCCCAGAGGAGCTGGAGGAAGTGGCCGGGGAGCGGGAAGTCTGGGCATCTTTACTTAGACTGCTGCCCCCGCGACCCGGTCCCGGATAAGCGGAAGAAAATGGATGGATGGATGGACTCTCACTAAATAAAAGAAATAAATACTCCAATCTTACTTTGGGCTGTTGTAAAATTGTCCCCGGTGGTCTTTTAATGATGATTATGCCGTTTTTAGACAAAAACAAAAAGCCTGTGTCGCTTTCTAGGACATGCTTTTTGCAGAGCAGCAGGAATTCATCCGAAATGCTCGTCTGTGGGCAGGACTGCGGAAGTAAGTACTCCACCGATATCCCATCATCCCTTTGTTTACACTCTCTCCGGCTAGCTTACAGTCCCTCACAAACCTAAGCTGACATAGCGGAGCAACAAAAATGGTGATTTAATGACAATATCCGAGCTTTCCTGCCATTCAATTTTGAGCAAAATAACGGCTCTGATGAGGAAAGCAAAGATGTACATGGATCTAGTTGTCCACAAGTGGATGTATCAGAATGGAGCGGAGCAGGAGGATTTTGGCCCACCACTTTTTATTGTTGTACTTTAAGAGTGTGGGCCACCCTTTGTTAGATTTAGTATGCCACACAGATCCATTTAATCATCAAAGTAGAAAGGCAAAATGCCCGACTGTGGATGCAGTATCAGAAGAGGAACAGTTACAGTTCTTAGAAATTCATCTCTACTCTATTTTCAAGGTCAGGCTAATATTTTGCCGCTTACAAATGCTGCTAATGGACCCTCAGAGTGCAGCAGATTTATTATGAAGGATATTGATGTTCCTCCATTGCTCCTGGTACCTCAATGCTCTCTGTGCCATCATTTCTCTTTGTTTATCATAAACCAGATGTTCTATTCTAGCACGTTTTGAGTTCATTAGTGAATATGATGTGTGCTCGAATCTCAACAGGTGAAAGTAGAAGATCACAGTCCATGAGTCTGCTGCAGCTCTGTATATTTATTATATTGTCCAAAGGGTGATTGTTAAACTGTAGCAGCTTTGTTCTTATAATGAATTGCATTCAGTCCTTTAGAATTCTCGCCTATTTTCTTGTTTTTTCTGCAGAAACCAGATTGAGTGGAAAGTGAATGGGACAATAACTTGACACTGCCTCATTAAACAACTCTTTATAGCAGAAACAGTCTTTGTGTTCTCACTCAGCACACAGTTAGTTGCAAAAAAACTGTACAATGCATCCAGCTCCAGAAGACTCTACACTGTTGACAATAATTTTGCATTATTTATGTTGATTTTGGAGAGAGGAAAAGAGGGAGCAGCCATGTCTGTATAAATAAGATAATTCTGGATGCTATTAAAAGAGTAGACATTCCTTAGTTTTAATCAAATGCCATTTTTTTTTACGTTTTTCCAGTTAATTTTTTTGTCATCAGGTATTAAACATCTTAACTTATCCAACTCATTCAAATGCAGTTTTTATTCAAAGCCTAGTACAGGCACTGATAGGCTCAAGTGTTTATGTTATTTATTAATCTATTTTTTCAAAGAAATTGTTGACTCACAGCGAAAAAGTTCATGTAGATCAGGAGGACTTTAGAATTCTGGGATGACCAAAATCGCTTTTACTTCACCGCTGTGGATGATTTCCTAGTCTGCACCCCCAGCTGTCCCCCAATTCCATCTGGATGAAGTCCACCTGCTACACTATTTAAACATGTGGTTGTAGAGTTAGATCCGCTCGTTCTTCTTTAACAGTTCTGGCACATCGCTTGTACGTCCTGGGAGAAGATACCCCTTCGTGTAGTCTGTTTATTTTAGATTAGCAATCTGCTATTCTATATATTTTATGAATGACTTTATGTTTTTGTACAATTACCGGTGTGAAGCCCATTGAGACAATTGTGTTGTGATATTGGGCTGTATTGATAAAATTGAATTGATATTGCTTTCTGTTATTTTGCCATTATGAAATTCATATGTGCCTTTTTCATTTAAGAAACTGAACCATTAAGAAAGACTTTGTAAAAAATCCTAACTGTGCTATTTATTTATGTATTTATTTATTTATTTTAACTTGTCCTGTCCAACAGCTGAGCACACAGATATGAGCTGAAAGCCTCTTGCATTAGACAGATTTTACTCTTACAATAGGGGGTTATAAATCCTTGGGAACACAAATTGTATGTTGGTATAAGCCCCTTTTGTAATTTAAACGAAACTTTATTCATCTTAATTTTGTTTGTGTTCTTTTTGTTGGACCGGACGGAAAAAGAAAGGGGGAAAGGGGGGGGATAATAGATAATAATGGAAAGGGAAAGTAGAGTTGCGAATCTACAGGCAACAAAATGTTGGAGCCTATACCCATTAAAATAGTGAATGTTGGTCTAAAATGGGCGGGGCCTGTCCACACACTCAGCTGCCACAAACATACCTGCCGGCTCCAAGAGTGTTCGCAAACTTGTCCACATCCAGTTCACACACACACTTGTGCATACCAACCAACACATGCAAAGCACTACCTTCTGACACGCACACTATTTGAAGGTGCAAAGGTGAGCCGACGCCTGTGCTCAGGTGAATTTTATGTTAAGCTGAAATGGATGAAGGAATGAAAAGAAAAAAAAAGGAGGGAGAGCTCCCAGACATCCCCACACCAAGACCCCCGCCGAGGCAGCAGCGCCGACCAGGGCCCGGCCCCGCACCCATACTGTGGGGTCAACGGAGGAGATCCGCCCGACGGGCAGCCCGGCCAAGCACCCAGACCAGGGCCCGCAGGACCACCACATGGGCCCCCAACACCCGAGCGCAGTGAGGTACGGAAGCGCAGAGCGCAAGGCCCAGCCCAGCCAGGAGAGCAGCCCTCCCACGGCGCCAGGCAGCCCAGCACGGGGACCCACCCCCGAGAGCCCCACCACCCTAGACAAGCCGCCCACCACCACCCAGGAGTTCTGAGCATCCCCCCCTGGGCTATTTATTTTTCACCCCTTCACACTGTTTGTTGCAAATTTGCAATGTAAATCATGGACTCCACTTAATTTAGCATCAACTTGAACAAAAAAACCAAACCGAAGAACATTTTTCTTCTACAACTGTGAAAAAAAATGGTCAGGCATAAAGAGGTTAAACTTGTCTGTGCAAATGTGAGATAAGTTTGTGAATCCGACTTAAAACATTAGTTTTATATGCCAATTGTGCCTTTAGGTTAAGCCAGTTTGGGCTGTGCTGCATGAGTCTGCTAATATGCAGCTGAAGGTGTGCTCTGACACCCAGCATCTGTGAGGAATCTGCTGCTTCAGACTGAAGTCAGAAAAGCTCAGAGCAAAGTTAAGGTTTCAAAGATTTAATTGAAATGACTCTTTTGTGGGATTTGATAAAAAAGATCACAAAACTTTTCTTTTTGAAAAAAAGGATCAAAATTTGTTCAAGAAATGGTTAAATCCAAGCATTCTTGATGCACAAAGTTGCTATTTAAATGCTGACTTATTTACCCATGAAGGCTTCAACAGATCGAGCAAACCTCTTCCCATCTTTACCTTTAAAAGCATTTATACCAACCTTACATCAAATGTTCCTGACCTTTTCTAATTAATTTGACCAGTCGTGCGATGCTCTGTGCCAAAATGCATTAACATCCCAGTCATTTTGTTTGCATTTCCCTCATTTTATAGCAGTTCGAGTTCAAAAGCTCATCAGAAATTCAAAAATGATGTTAAATTGTAAGATTTAAACATTTATTAACATGTTATTTTGTCTCTGTACTTCTCCCAGCTAAATGTCAGGAATTAATTATTCACAAAGCTCTCTATTTTTATTTACATTCTACATCCCTGCTCTGCAAGAAGGAACATTGTAGATCTCGTGCAAGAAGACCAGCACTTATTGGCAGATAGTAGTACTTTGTGTCTTATAAAGCCTCATGCCACTCATTTTGAGTGCAGAATATAACCAGCTCGGTGTTTCCATGCAGTACTTGCATCAACTTCAACAACACACCAATCAGTTTAAGTGATGATAGCTCCATAACTCATAGTATTTACGAATGAGCTTCTGAATGCAGCACACATCTGACATGGTGCTTTTTAGAAACAAAAGGGACTGTGTGTGTGTGTGAAGTGATTAATGTAGCTACAAATACTGATGAGATTTCTTTTTCTTCTTCTGTCAGCTTCAGTGTCTGAATGCATCCAGAATAATATAATTATTCTCACTACGTGTCAAAAGATGTGAGATCGCCTCAACAACTGTGACAGGGATTCGTGATTTCAGTCTAATCTGAGCAGAGCGCAGATTTATTATGAAAAGATCATTTCAAACGATGCGTGGAATAATAACCAAGACATTTATTCACAAAATGATTGTTGAGAAATGTAATAAAAGCATTGAAACTAATACATTGTGAAATTTAGAATTATTTAAAGATCTTTTGAAGTTAGACAGGTAAAATTGGGTTTACTTTAGATAGCACCACATCTTTCTTTTAATTTTGTTAGAACATGAGTTCTATGATTAAATTAAAACACATTACCATCATTTTATTTTTACTCACAGGGCAGCGAACTTTGGTCCATTTGCAGTGAAAGTTCCCATAAAAAAATGCTTCACCAACTTCAACCAGAATTCCATTTTCATAATTTAGATCAACTTTGTACATTCATTACTTATCGTTCATGCATGTAAAAAGGGATTTATGTCGAATAAACTGATAGTGAAAGGTTTACTTGAACTTAAATGTGATACTAAAGGCCTTCACTGAGGTCTTTTGAAATGTAGTGGCAGCTTTTTACAGTTTTGTCATCTTGAAGGAAATCATATCAGTGCACATGAACATATGAATTACTTTTGTGGATATGCTGTGAATTTGGGTGGCTATAAACTTTGTAAACTGCCAGGAGCTGTCGAGTCATCCGACATCTCAAGTATAAATTTGAATTGTAAAGTGAGTATATAAATAATACATTTAATACATAACAGTTATTTGCATATTTACAAGCAATTAGATCTCTATCAGTTGTCTCATACTCAAGTCAGAGTTCATTCATTCATTCATTCATTTTCCAAACCGCTTTATCCCTTTCGGGGTCACGGGGTTGCCGGAGCCTAACCCGGCTACTCATGGGTGAAGGCAGGGGACACCCCTGGACTGGTCGCCAGTCTGTCGCAGGGGCCACAATCACACACCCATACACACACACATTCACACAATTTAGATTAACCAATTAACCTATGAAGCATGTTTTTGGACGGTGGGAGGAAGCCGGAGTACCGGGAGAAAACCCACGCATGCACGGGGAGAACATGCAAACTCCACACAGAAAGGTCCCCCCATTGGGGACACTGTTTCAAGTCCCCCAACCGGGACTTGAACCGGGAACCTTCTTACTGTGAGGCAGGAGCGCTAACCACTGTGCCACCGTGCAGCCCGTCAGAGTTCATGATAAATTATCATTTATTTTTTTGTGTTTTCACTGCTGAAGCTGGTCTGTGCTATGAGAAAAACATTCCAGGGATTTCATAATTCACAGTTATCACAGTTATTCACAGTTATTCTTCTATCATCTTTCACTTTTTACTAAACCCTACATTTAGGTTCATCTTTTTTTTTTTTACCAATAATCTTGGTAGGCTCAGTTAGCTCTAGGGTCTATAGGACTGGTATGCAGGAAACCTGGGTTCACTTCCCAGCATGCAATTAGCTTAATCCAGTGTGGATAGGCAAGACCCTTCACGCTGCTGCCTAGCCATGGGCCTCCCTGTACCTGGAGAATACTGGGTTGTGTCATAAAGGGCATTCAGTGTGAAACTCTGCCATACCATCTGTGCATATCAGGGAAAGCTAAATCGCTGTGGCGACCCCTGACGGGATAAGCCAGAAGGACAACAACTTGTTAGTTTGTATTAAGAAAAAACGTAGCAGCGACAAGCACTAGGTAAAAACTATTTTTCTGTTTCTGTTTTTACATAAATATGGATTGACAGTGAGAAAAAGACAAATATATGACATCAGAAAACCCTTTGACAGTCCCATGAACATGATTCAGTCATTTCGGCTCAGGACAAATTTCAAAATATAAAATAGTTTCTAATAGTAATCTAATGTGCAAAGCAAGAGAGACAGTTTGGAGTGATGAAGCTGATAAGGAACAGACGTGATGACATGAGACTGAAAGCAAACAGCATGAAGAGTGGGGATTTGCATTTTCAAAAACATGCTCTAAATTGAATATAATGATGAAAAAAACTGCAACATTTTCACCATTTTAGTTGCTTAGATATGTTTGTAGCACCTCACAGAAGCGTACTTTTACTTTGTTTTCTTGTTTTTATGACACACAAAGTGACCTATCAACAGTAAAGTTCCATCTCTCCAATTCTTCTTTGACTATTTGCAGTTGGTGTCAGTTGGCATTAATTGTATTTAAAAAGAAACATATTTCCTTACTAAAGTCTCTTGTGAAAGTCGGCTTATTAATTCATAACTTCTGCCCTGAGATTTGGTTTTAACAAGCCAGGCTGTCATTTGCAATCAGATGTCAAAAGCCAGAATGTGCCTTAAACAAATTCAGCTTTTAGGAGTAAATCTATGTGTAACAAAGTCACTGAATCATCCTCCACCTCTAAAGATAAAACGCTTTTTAGCATTTTTCTTTCAGCTGCCTGACGTGCTGGTACTGTAGAGACCCAACAGAAGTACCAAATGCATGCTGGGCTGAGTGCAGAGTACGGCAGGTATAAGACTGTCTCTGACTCACTGTAGTTGTTACATATACTAAAAAGCAGCAAAAGAAAACAGAGAGAACAAGAGAAACTAGAAAGCTAATCCAACGATAGCAGGAAGAAAATGAAACCTCTGTGGCTTTGCAAAAAACAAACAAACAAACAGCAGTTAGATGATGCTGCTGCTACAGAAGACAATCAGCTGGGAAAATGTAGCAACTGTAAACAAAGTCGAGGAAAGAAGTGATTATTGAGTTGACTTTGTCTTCTATGTCATTGCATATATACAATCATGCAGTGATGATGTGACAGCACAAAGTATTCATCATGCTTCACAACACAGTGACAGGCGGAACTAGAAACAATTGTCCAACATCATCCAACAGGAACAAACACGAGAGAAAAACAAGGTCCCGCAAAGACACAAGTCAAACCTCCAAGGAAGACTAAACACAAAAGAGTTAATGACCATCGAACAAAAACTAAAGCCAGAAAGAAAAAAACTTTTACCTTTTTTCTTGTTCTTTTGTTAATTTTGTTTGAAGATTTTTATTATTGGAAAATCGTTAAATCCTAAATGGCTTCTGGCGATCTAATCTAATGCGAATAAGAACTTAAAGCAAATAGCACTTTGAAGGCTAAATTTAGTGGAACTTTTCAAGTTTAAACTTAAACATGTATTGCAAAGTTAGAAATTAATTTCTGAATGACAAAAACTCATAAAAAGCAATTAATGAGGTTTGCTGCTTTGTTCAGGTTACGTTTGTTCATTTAAAACTCCGACATTAAAGACCAACTCCATTAAAACTGTGTTTTTTGTGTTTTAGCATGCTCTTGTGCCATTTTTCTAATGATGGAGGACATATGTAAAGAAAATCATGCTTAAAATTGCATTTCTGAGTATTTCTTCATGCAAATCCTGAATCAGGAGCAAACAAAAAAATGTTGTTCATTTTGTTATGTAGAAAATACACGGGGTGGGCCATAAGTTCCCTGCTACGATCTCTCAGCAATGGGGATGGGAATGGCGGCAGGGTTTCTCAGTGCCAACTGACTAACCTCAGACTCACTAGGCATGAACACATCTATTAGATATCTAAATCATGATTGTTTCAAAGCTCACAGCTGTAGATATGCATTATGCATCTGACAGACATCAATCCATAGAGGTCTGTTGCATATTGTGGTTTAGATCTCCATCAGTTGCAGCTAAAGCTAAAATAAAATAGATATTTTACTTAGTAAATTAGAAGAGATTTTTTTATATATATATCTTTCTGTCACTTTGAAGAAAGGAAAAACATGCAGGAAATTTCCATTCATCAGGGATTCATTTGTGCAAGCCATCATTTCATTTTCTCTCAAAATGAGTGATTGAATCTATTGACAGGGTGGAATGCAACAGACAGGAGGCTTCACGCCATTTGTCAGCACTCATCTTGCTCAGCAGCCTTTCTTTTCAACACAGTGGGTGAACGAGTCAGTTTTTCTGTCTTTCGTTAAAGGGGATGATATTTTTTTAAAAGTAAATGTAGAAGAGTGGAAGTTTTAATGCAGCAGTGTGTGAGGGAGATTTTGGTGTTTGTTTTTCTATTGGAGATCTCTGTTCATATCATGCTCTGACAAAACAGGCTTCCATGGACTCCCTCTGTGTGCCCGACTTCAATGGATTTAGCAAAAGAAGCACAACTTATTGGATTATGGAGTCCACCGTCAATGCTCATATCTCTGAGGACTGTGTGTGTATTTGTGTGCATGTGTGGGCAGCTTTTAAACCAAAGTATAGATGTTCATCTCTGATGTATTTACCTTTTTCCTGTGCAGCGTTTCTTCACTTCTTCATGTCCTGAATTTGGAAGTTCAAGACTTCCAGGCTTCTTATGTTGGATTCTATGCGTTGTGGTTGTGTCAGTTTGCTTTGGATGACATGTTTGCATGCAGTGTTTGCCTGATGTTCCCCCAGTTAATGATACAATGTCCGCATAAGTGTACACGTGTAGACACATTTCGCAGATCCACATCATACTGGGTCACAGCATTTTTTTATGTGTGTCCTTAATCTTTGTAATAAAATCCAATTAAACTGCTGTTTCTCCCCATTTTTGACCTCCCTCCATCCCCCCTTTCTATTTATGCCATTTTTCATTGTGGATGTACATTTTAAATCATCCCAATAGCTGTAGGATATTGAGTAACAGTGCTTTTTTGTGGTGAGTCATTTATTAAAGCAAAATATTGAGGAATTTTAGAGAAACGCTTTGCATGCTGTTGAATGTGCAGCACAGAGAAGGCATGCGGGTCATCTGAAAATGTGCTGTCCTTGGAGAGAGGTCTCAAAGTAGAACACGAGTGCTTTTCCAGTTGGATTGAAAGGGATGCACAGACTAACATCCTCCAGGCTGCAGATATAAGGTGGAGGGGGGGGTCAGATATTGGTCCCAAGTGTTCTATCGTGCAGGGCATCCTACGGCAGCTCCTCAAGGTTTCTTTCTTTAAATAATACGTGGATGTGTCTAACAGGCTCTTTGGCATTGACACTCAATGAGTCACATTGTGTTATTTTTCAAGTGTTTTGCTGCTAACAAGTCCAGACTTTCTCTCGCCTCTCCGCTCCCTGCTTTGGCCACTTGTTCACAGCCCCCGCTATGCTGTGTGCGTGCAATTTGGACATCTGTCAGGGTGGTTTGTTTTCCGCCCCGTGGAGTGATTAAGGCACCTTTGCCAGATTTGGGAAGACATAAGCAGACTGGGGCAAACCTTGGAGGTGCCTAAAGCCATCAACAGTTTCATTCTGCAGGCTTAGAAGGATAATTAAGGACGCATTAAGTGAGGAAAGGGCTGCTCAGATGCAACAAGTTCAGAGCATTTAGGTCATTTGTCACGCATGTAGGTGCACTCCTGTTCTAATCTCTCCTGCTCTGCCAATGCTGGTCTTATTGAGTGTCCCAGTAATGTCTATTTGATCCCACCTTGTCTTGTCACAGTCTGCTCAGCTCAGCGCCCTCTGCCAGAAACACCTCCTGCACCAGAGGGAGGTGGGGGAAGCAGCGCAATTAACCACCTGCTTGGGAAAGCAGCCATACCTTGCAACCTGACACACTAATTAAACCGTGAGATCTGCAGGGTTGCCCATGGACATCTTTGCGATGCAGATTTTTGGGTGTGGTACTCGTCAGGCGGATCCGGTGCACAGCTTGCATCAGGAGGGCAGGCCAGCAGTTCTGATTTGTAATTTGCTTTCGGAACATGCACCACACTGAGCACTACTAATTTGTTCATACTCTTAATGAACATTATTGGCAAGATCCCATTAACCCAGCACTTAAGTTCTCTAATGGCTAACGTCACGCTCAGCGCTCGCATCACACTGCACAGGCTGCTGTAATCAATACTGCAGAATTCCATCTGACTTCATTCAGTCTCCCTTTTAATTTCTGGGTCATCATAGACAGATTCCGTACTTTGAAACCGCACAAACAACCGCTCACTTGAGACGGTTTGACTCCAAATCAAAACTCTTCCTTTTTGTAAATCACAAATGAACATTGTAAGACATCGGCGGTTCAGCATCGCAAGTTCGAGTCATTTGAGACTCAGCTGACAAGTTTAATCACCTAACAAAGGCTTGCAGCAGGACTGTCAGCTTTTTGTATTTATTAAAAACAAATGTACATAGTTCTCTTTGGTGTGTCATCTGTTCCTGAGCAACAACAATAGGCGAGCATTCATTTGCTAAGGAAACATCAAAAAAGGGCTGGGGCAAACAGCTTCAGGGCCTTTTCAGACACATGGGAAAGATAGCCATCCATTTTCTTAACCCGCTATGACCCTTTTGGGGTCACGGGGTTGCTGGAGCCTGTCCCTGTTGGGTGAAGGTGGGGTACACCCTGGACAGGTCGTAGGGCACACAGTCACTCCCTGGTTCACACTTATGAACACGTTAGAGCTACCAATTAACGTATGAAGCGTGTTTTTGAACAGTAGGAGGAAGTGGAGTGCCTGGAGAAACCCCACTCACGCACGAGGAGAACATGCACATGACAGAAAGACCCCAGCCGGGATTTGAACCAAGGTCTTCTTGCTGTGAGGTGAGGGTGCTAGCTACCGCACCACCATGCAGTTCAAAAAATTCTGATCAACTTAAAAGTTTTGTCTGTAGTTCTTTAGAGGAGAGCACAGAGATAAACCATTTGTCCCTTGGAGGTGAAACTACACACACCAATAGGAGGTATGCATTGTTGTTGAGTTACTCCAGGTAAAACATCAACTAAGTTGTTGAACAACTCATTCTGCCATGACAGCTGATTTTAAAATCAGCTGATCAAAGTGATCCTCCTATTAGCTGGTTTCAACATTTTTATCAACTGAGTTGGGAAGTAAAACAAAAATGAAACAATTTTTTTGAAGAAATGTTTTATAGGAGTGGCCAGCAACTGAACTCTGATCAGAGAAGGTGTGGCCATGGTTCTTTCTGCTGACTTTCACACTAGAACACTCAGCACAGTGACAGATCGCCTAGGAAACACAGTTGCTTAGACTGTTTCTCCTTTTTCAGGTTTGTACAATTTATTCTGTTTTTCTTTAAGCTGTACTTACTGGTGGGCTGATTTTTTTGGTAGTTTTTTTGTTGTTGTTCTTCTTCTTCTTTTAGGCCTCAGTAGATCAGAAAAAAATAACTAATTTAAATCTGTTTTGTTGTGAAGTGTGAGCTAAAGTGTGAGATTTCACACTGACAAAAACCCTGAAGACATTCTGTAATTTTCTTTTTAATGAATACATTGTGCTCTCAAGGTTGTGATGAAGCTGTCTTCGACAAGCCTGCGGGCTAAGGTGGCTGTGTTGCTTCTGGTCTTAATCCAGCTGAGGACAGGTGAGTCTCGTCTCTGTGAATGTTGTGCTAGATGAATAAGGGGAAGCAAAATGTTGGGTTTTTTTTCTCTTCCTTTTTCCAACGGACATTGGCGTCACTGATCAGGCCAAAAAAGATGTGAATTTTTTGTCAGAGAACTGATGTTTTCAGGGGTTTTTATCTATGAGACACACAAAACTCAACACTGATGATCAGACAGGTGAATCATGTTACTGACATGAAGTCAAACCTGTATGGAAGAGCTGTGTGGGTTTCAGACTTTGCATATCCTTCTTTTATTGTACCTGTTGATCAAGCTGTTATGTTGAACTCTGAGAGCCTTTTTATTTCACTGTCCTCCTTACCAAGTTGTATATTTTCATCTACAAACACCGTAAATCTGAAATGAAATGCTTAAAGCAAAGCGAGTAAATCACACAGCTTATTTTTGGTGTTTCTAAAACCTCTCCCGGCAGCAAAACCCCACACATTTTCTGTTTTATAATCGAATCAGCTGTTAATTCCTGGCTGTTGTGGAGCTTGATTGATTCCTGAAGTTATAATTTAGGCCCCTCCCTTTCCAGTATTACAGCGCTGTGACGTGCCACCTGAGCTCCTGAAAGAGGGCGCAGGACTGAAATATTTTCAGTTCTTTGTGTGAAGCTTAGCGAGGGAGCTCATTGTGAAGCATGGAAAACACATTTTACTGACAGCAGAGTTCTGCCCAGGGGGGGCTTTCACAGTGTAAGCATTTGACTGACTAATTTCAGATATATTTATTTATTTGCCTTTTCATCATGTCTTCCTTTTACACAATTTCATAAAAAAAGGGAGGAAAAAAAACTGTTTGTTAGCGTGGCGCTGAGTTTTAAAGCTGATCTGAAGATGCTGTCAGAAAAAAGGGAGCCAGCTGTGTGTGTGTGTCACAGCCAACTACTTCTTTCATGTTTGCTCATCTGCTTTGGTTTTCTTGTCTTTTTTTTTCTTTTTACTTCAGAATAAAATTAAGATGTTACCCCCACTTTTTTTTTTTTAAAGAAATATCACTTTTACTTTTTGTCTTATAGCTATAAACACTTTCAATCTCCAGTTTGACTTGAGAAGCCAATTAGTATCACATCAGCTCTGTTGCCTGACTCTGCTTAGGAGCACAAGCCCAAAGCCTGAATGCCATTAAGTGTGTGTGTGGGGGGGATTAATGAAATTCATGAAAAATTAGCTTCCTTCTGTCTTTCTCTGTTTGTCTCTTGAATGCATGGGGGGCTCAGTTGTTACAAAAAGGGTTGAAGATACATTTTTCTGACTGATTTTATTATTTTTTTTTTTTTATAGAGGCAATGCAGATAACTTCCTCGGGGCCACAAACTATTCAAAAGGCAGTGGATGAGACAGTCCAACTGGGTTGCACCTACACCCCTGCCTCACAAGACGTGGGAGAGCTGGATATTGAGTGGAGTAATGTCAGCCCAGATATGACACAAAAGGACAAACTGGTGAGTTAGTACAATTGTTAACAATAATAAGAGCATTCTTTTTGTTTTCCTTAGCCAATTATTTGCTTTGCACCACAGATTTTGTCATACTCAATGGGCCAGATTCACTACTATGACATCAACTCGGACAGGATCAAATTCACTGAAACTCCGGTGCAGGGCGATGCTTCCATCTCCATTTCCAGCGTGAGAGTCTCAGACACAGGAACCTACCAGTGCAAAGTCAAAAAGTCACCTGGCGTGGACATGAGAAAAGTGACGCTGGTGGTGATGGGTGAGGAGGAATTTCCTTTTCACAGGTTTTACCTGTTCCTTAACTCAACTTTCCTCTTTTAAAAGTTGCCCTCATTTAGGCAACGAGTGAGTAACATTCTTGGCTAATGACCTCACGTTATTGAGACACAACAACAACAAAATTTCAAAACAACAAAATAGGGTTTGACAATCTACATAAAATATATTTTGTGTAAGCTGTAAACAAAATCTTAGCTAAAAAAAAAATAAAAAAAGAATTTATGAGGCCTTCTGTTTTGGCAGTTTTCTGAGATCGTTATCTCAGATGTGTGTTCATGAAAAGCCAAAGAAGGCAGGCATCTGCTATGATCTCTCAGAATGAACTAATCCTACAGACGAATTTCAAAAGAGTTTCAACGATATTCCAAAACAGGAAATATTTCTAATAATTGGAAAGTGAACTGAAATGCAGCTTTAATATAAATGCACTTGAAGTACATTAAAATAATTGACGTGAGATAAAGAAAAGGAGCTGTTGTTGTTCACCTTACTGCATATTCTTTCTTTCACTGATCTGCACCTTTGATTTGGCAGAGGGCTTTACGCCCGTTGCCCTCTTAACACAACCCTGTATTTTATCAGGGAGGGGGACTGACACAGGAAAACCTGGGCTCGAACACCCTGCAGCCACATGGGCGGTATCTTAAAGGGTCTTGCTTAGGGACCCACAGTGGAGTAAGCTCACCGCGCCCCCTGGTTTCCAGTTCTGCATGCAGCCAGCTGAGCCATCCAGTTGCTCAATATAAAAAAGAAGCATATTTGGAAAATTGTGCATAAACTACATAAAAAAAAAACATTGACTCGTGATCTTCAAATTTTTGCTCACCCTCCTCCTGTCCTGCTCACAGCAGAAGATGACTTATTTCCCCACCCCTGCAGAAACTAACTGTGCGCCTGCATGTTGTTCCATCAGTCTGCAAAAGTACAAGCATCGAGCCAATTCATTTATTTTTTTTAAAAAAAAGGGTTACGAGTCATAAGGCAAATCGGTGGATTTCACCCGATGTATTGTTCAGTAGTTTGAGCGCTTTGCAAAAAGTAGTACACTAAAAGTTATTTGAGAATAAGTATAGCAAGTCTACTATTGATCATGTACATGTAGAGCGTAAAGTATAATAACTGAATACTTATTCAGGCTAAATTGGAACATTTTAAGTATTGATCGTGTGTAAGAAGTAAACCTGAAGGAAACTGCCTCACTTTTAGTGGAGACTAGGCCGAATCCCCCTGCGACAGACTGGCGACCAGTCCAGGGGTGTCCCCTGCCTTCGCCCATGAGTAGCCGGGTTAGGCTCCGGCAACCCCGTGACCCCGAAAGGGATAAAGCGGTTTGGAAAATGAATGAATGAACTAAGGTCGAATCCAAATTCCTCCCCCCTACAGCTTCTACCCTACATTTAGCTCTCCAAACGGAGAGTTATTGAAAAATTCAGACGTTACTAACCCTCAATGATGTAATCAATAGTCGCTGGTCATCTAGGTTAACCCTTTGTTGCCAGCACTCCAAAAATGCATAACATCAGTTTAATAACTTTTAAAAGTCTTACTAAAACAAAAACCACGGGCGTGGCTCATCCTGTCGGCGGAGGGATACACAACCTTAAGTACCTACACTTTCCCCCTAAAGGAACAAGTTCAGACACCACTACTGTTTCAAATACCTCTATAACTAGAGAGCGGGTAGGGGTAGAGTAAAATTGTTACACTTAAATAGACTATTTTTGCAAAGGTTTTGCTAGAAGTTCAACCCGGTTGCAGTTGTTCTGCAGCATAAACTTGACTGAAACCAGTTTCATTTTGCTCAAGACTCATTCCAAACATACCAGTGAATCATCAACAAAGTGTCTCAGGCAGAAAAGATTCAACAGGCTTTTTGACCTGCACTAGTTTCTGGTGGAAATCAGAAGAAAATCAGTTGGATCATTCACAGAAAGGGCCCAGTCCGATCTTTAAGCTCAGCACTGCTGATAAGTCAGTGCTGAGGGTCTGGAATCTCTGTCATATAAATGCACTTAAAAAAAATCTGATGGTTAACTTAATAATGTGAGACTAACAAAGTTGAGACCTGTTTCCGTCAACTTTCCGGAATGTGTGACATTTAAGTAACCGGATTATTGGGTTGTAACCTGGTTACTTGAGTGCACGTAAACAGACCTGAAGTGCTGCAAAGAAGCCTTCAACTGCACTGAGTGGTGAGACCTTGAGAGAGCCGTGAAAGAAACAAAGACCTGCAAGTAGGAGTAAGATGAAAAGGTATGAGGAAGAAAAAGTTAGAATTCCATCACGACCATGTGAGCCTGACAGACTCACTGGAACCAAAGAAACCCAAAAGTGGTTCTACTGGCTTTTCAGTTTGTGTTTCCTCACACTTTGTAGAGAGTGATCTTTTTCTTGTTTGTTGAATTCACCGTCTTTCTTTTCTATCTAATGTGATAAGCGAAATTATAGAAATAGAAGTTATGGCTTTTTTCTCATCCCCAAATCTCATGTGTTTTCCTTAGTTCCCCCATCAGTCCCAAAGTGTTGGGTTGAAGGCAGTGAGGAAAAGGGTGGCACTGTTTCTCTGCGCTGCAACTCCTTGAAGGGATCCACTCCTCTCAGTTACACATGGAAGCGAGAGACCGGAGGTGAAATGCCAACCACGGCAACCCAAGGTGCGTGCTTCAACCTGTGCTCATCGGAGCTTTCATCTCTGAGGTGTTCTCAGTCTCCTTTTCTTCCATGCAGATCCACAGACAGGAGAGCTTCTGTTTAAGAACCACACAGACAGCAACACAGGGAGATATGTGTGTGAAGTAAAAAATGCAGTCGGTCAACAGCAGTGCGCCTACTCCCTGAAGGCACACGACTGTAAGTCTGACATTTCACTATGAGAACCTTTTTTTTGCTTATTCCAAACTCCTGCCAGACTTGCTGAAGCTGGTTGTTGGGACTTCACAGAAACGTCCCTGCACTTGTTTGATGTTCACGTGCGCCGTGTCCTGTCTTCCAGCTACCAATAAAGTGGGTGTCATAGTGGGTGCAGTGTTCGGTGCTCTGCTGCTGCTGCTTCTCCTGCTGTTTCTCATCTGGGTCCTGCTCTCCTGCTGGCATAAAAAGCGATACCAGAAAGAGGCTGCAAATGAAATTAGGTATTGCATCAGAGCTAGAGATCATTTCAGCCCACAGGGAGGGGAATCTCAGAATATCCAACTGAAACCATGTTTTCCTACATTTGTTTAATTTTAGGGAGGATGTCCCAGCCCCAGAGAGCAGACCCACCAGCAGACATTCCAGCTACCGCTCAGTGATGGGATACCGCACTCACCATGCGCAGCAATACAACCCTGTGGAGACCACCCAGCCCAATGGCAGTGAACTTAGCCTCCCCTTCACAGGAGACAGTAATGGGCAAGCTGATACGAGCAACAGGCCTGCCCACCTTCACTACGACCCTCAATACGGATACGCTGTGTGACCGCAGGCGTGAAACTACCTGTCAAGTTTAGAACGAGTGACTCAAGGTGCAGTAATACATTTAACTGCTGAACAGGAATACTGGGGCCATCATCTTACAACAATTCTGCTAAAGCTGGAGGTACTTTGTAAATACAAAAAAACATATTTTAAATCAGTTTTTTTTTTTTTTTCCCCAAAATGATAATGTAACATTTTATTGTTTTTTTTAAATATGTAAAGATATGCATACAAATTAAAAAAGCTTTTCAACAGGTATGAAGGTATTTTGGATTTTTGAAGTCTGTGCAGACAAATCACAAGAAAATACTAGTCTGAAACACATCTGCCTTTGAAAGTAGAATGAGCTGGCACCACACATTGGTTTTGTGTTGACACAGAAAATTAAGTGTGATAATAAAGTCGCTCCATCGACATGGTCATAAGGTTCAAAGCTACTTAATTAGGAATGGTAATTTATGGGGGAAATGTTGAAGACATGTGCAAAAGCACTTACATTGGTGAGTGGATGCTTTTTCTAACCGTGAGCTATGAAGAAAAAATATATATAGCATCCTTTTGGTCCATCTGTTCCTGACTCCATTTTCTTTTGGAGAACAAAGAGATAACCGAGATTTTTGGGCATTCCTCTAGTATTTTGTGAACTAAGAAAAACAAATTTCAAGCTGAACTAAAAGAGCGCCCGCAGCTTCACCTCTCAAAAAAAAAAAAAAAAAAAAATCCCCAGTAAAGCCTTCATTCCACCTTCACTTGATGTGTTGAATTAATAAGAGGAGCCAAGAGTGGTGAGTTAGTGGGCTGTCAGCAAAAAGATCTTCCCTCGGTCCCCTTAAGGACTTGAGCCATCTTGTACTATAATATGTAGAACCCATTTCTTTTTTTGTGCCGTTTGTACTCTCACCCCATTTCCGCCCACACAGCTGACTTTGTCACTTCTTTGCTTCACATTTAGACATATTGACCCAAGGCATGTGCATCTTAAACATCTATCTGTTTGCTCAAATTAAATGTTTCATCAAGTGCACATCCTTCAGGCCTTTTTATTTGCACAAATTAGTGCGTCCTCTGATAGACATGCATAACCCAGGGAAGGCGATGAAGCAGCTTACTACAAATGTTATTCTTGCAGCCTTGTTCTAAAACCACATAATCTCTTTTGCTAATCAGAGTCTCATTGAAGAGCAGAGATCTTGACAAGTTGTCAGAGTGATTTTTCACATTGAGACACAATGGGTGTAAAATGTTAAAAGGGGCTATTTTATGGAGGGGGGTGGACTATTTTAATCTGGCCAGTAAACGATGCAAAATTAAAGTTATTTTCTTGAGAAAAGTTGTCACGAGATTAAAGAATATATTGGAGCAGATTGAATTGTCTTGCAAAAATTAAGATGTAAAAGGTGAGATGGCAGCTGCATTGCGTCCCCTTTTTAAATTTCAAAGAATGCAGTCCAGAAAGCAAGAGGGATTTAAGAATCAAAACGTGTTTAAAGTCTGTCCAAAAAGTTAAGCCCTACTTCATGCAAAAACTGCAGCAACAAGGCCTCGTATGACCTCAGTTCTTGAAGGTGAGCTTGAGCGGATTTACTTTGCTTATCGGGTAAATAGGTGGTCTGGTGTTTGCAAATTTTGTGGCGCTGTTGGCAAAAAAGTGATTTGCAAGCAGGCTGGAATGGCTGAGCTGTCACGCTGCCCTGAGAGACGAACAGTAAAGTCCCATCCTGCCTGACCTGTGTCAATGCAAATACTGTTTCACCACTCCCTGTGGTCTGGTTTGATGCAAATTGAATGCTAACATATAAATCCCTGTGAGAGACCTCTTGAACGCAAGGGTTTCCCTCATCTTGTGCATAATGCACACAGCTCCATGTAGTAATTAATTGTTAACAGAGCAAAAAAAAAAACTTGTGAATCGAGCACATCGGAGGATTCAGCAGCCAGAGAAGATAAGCAGAGACCTTGTGTTGGATTCAGAGGGATAAAAAGCCTCATCAGGCGAGAAAGAGGCTTCGTTTGAGGTATAAATGGAAGCCGTCTCCCGCACAGATTATTCTAATCTTATTTAAGTTTGGTATTGCATCTACTTTATGTTGCTCAAACGCTAAATGTGTGACTCTTTTCCGCAGGCTCCTCTGATAGTGTGACGGATTCCCTTATGTGACAAATGAAATAATCGTCTGGTTTGGAGCGCATGCAGAACTTTTTGCCTGCTTGTCATCTCTTTGAACAGAAAAAACAACTCTCCTAATTTCACTTTTACACTGAAGTATTAATCCCGGAAGTTCCAATCACACATCTGCAGGGGGTTAGGATTATCATAAACATGTTTGGATTGAGCAAACTGACCGTTTGGGTTTTTACAGGTTTGGTGGCCACGGCAACCATCTTCTTTAACTCTTACATCTTTCTCGTGAGTCTGTGGCGCCAAAAAGACAAAAAGCAGAGGAGCCCCAGTGATGTCATCATCATAGCTCTGTCTTTGTCTAATACGATTTATCAGCTGGTGTCCTACACCTGGATGACCATGGATATAATAGATGTTCGGTGCTGTATTGACCAAATGTTCTACACCATTCTGCTGCTGGTCATCATGAGTCTGAAGTTCACCATCTTGTGGGACACCAGCTTCCTTGCCTTCTACTACAGCACCAAACTGGTCAGCACGCCAAATCACTGTTACACACAGATCAACACTGCCATCCTCAAGCACGTGACTCTGGCAGTTTTTCTCATCGCTCTGACGGGCCTTGCCACCTGCATTCCGGTGCTGTTCCTGTTCCACCCCAACAACCAAACCACCGTGAATAAAGATTGTGGGATTTTGCTGCCTGATTCTACAGCTGGAGGAATTTACAACATCACTTTTTTGCTCCTCTCAGATGTCCTGCCGGGGCTGATCATGCTGAAGTGCTGCGTCTCCATCTCCTACGATCTGGGTATGCATCTCCACCACATGAAAACCAGCACCAACGGCGCGCACCCCCCAAAGCTTGGCACTCAGATGAGGGTGATCCAGATGGCTCTGACTCTGGTCATCAACTTCCTCATATTTCTCATGGCTGATCTGTACGTGAACTATCAGATCGTCGTAGAGCACGACAGCTCAGTAGGGGTCACAATTTTGGTCATGTCAGCTTTTGCCGCTGTTACAGCCACAGTCCTCATCTACGGGAAAAAGACACTTTGGAAAGCTCTGATCCATGAGATTAACAGCTGTCTGGATGAGTATCCATGTTTGTCCTTCCTAAAATTACCAGAAAAAAAGGCAGCGCCCAAAACTCTTGAAAAAGACATGTGAAAAGTTCTTTGATTCTCTGCAGAGCGTCTTTCTTCAGCAATCAGCCGGTCGAAAGATATTCAAAAATCTGAATAACTTTTCATCTTTCCTGTAAAAAAAAAAAATGATGTTCTGTTGAAGAATCACTTCAGTTTGCTGGAGCTGTGAGGTATTCAGGCTGCGAGCTTGCTGGAGCAGAAAAGGTAGATGCTTAGAGCAGCGAGGTGACTGGCGTGTAATGCAAATCACAGCCCCATCAAACTGCACCTGATGAATATTAATATTTCAGCTGAACAAATAATAGACAGGCCCACAAAATGTATCTCCAAGCATGGTTGCCTGGACATGATGTAAGTCAGTGCCCATCTAAAATGTTAAAAAATACATGCGACTGCAGTGAGAGCGTGGGGTTTATTAATAAAACAAAATGCCACACGCAACCTGACTTCTTCTTTTCTCTCATGACTGAGCAGATGAGGCTTTTCTTCAGCCAAGCCTGACACAGCTGAACTGAGGGACCACATTGACTCGCTCGTGGTTGGGCCAATGCCAAACACTTGTACTTTTTGAGCAACCTCAGTAGGGGACGGCGTTCCTGCACTGCACACCTCAAAGGTGTCGCCGTGCGGCTGTCCAACAGTGCATGTCATTGTGAAACTGGGCATCCCTTTAGAAAGCACTCATGCTCTTCTTGAGAAAATAAAAAAAATAAAGATATCACAGCAGACTTCTTTCTGACGCTACATTAGTTCACACCCTCTGGCACCACCTAGTGAGGTTCAAAGCAGACACAATAATGCAGCTAATCCCAATGCATACAGACACTTGGGAAGCCTCCAGCGCTTAAGTGGACAAAATAAGAAAGGGCACTTTTTTTTTTTCTCCTTTGATGCAGGGGAATTAAGTCGTGCCAGGGCCTGGACCTCCATCACTGCCATCTTCCTCGGACTGCTGGAGGGAATTCAACATGACGGGGAAACAGTGTCTCCATGTGATAAAATGCTGGCAAATATGGATGACATGAGCATGATTCATTTACAATTTAGTTTAAAACATGTTAGGAAACATGGCAATTTGTACAGCACAAACAATATAAAGATGGTTTTAATTTAAGTTACATAAATTTACTTCAAAAACTCAACTACAGACCCTATAAAGACCCACACCGAAGACAATGTTGGTGTTTTTAACATGTTCTTGTGACATTTTTCTGATGATGGAGAACAAATATAAAGAAAATTAAACTGATTAATTGCATTTGGGTGTTTTTCAAATAGTTTTTTGTGACATTGGAAATACTTTGGGTGGGCCACAAGCTCCCTGCCTCAAGCTTTCAACAACCGAGTGAAAGAGGCCAATTTCACGTGAGCTCCTGCCGCTCTGCAGAAACTATGCCCTAGAAAACATCACAGGTTTTTGATTTTGGCTAAAAACGGCATAATCATACTTGAAAGACCACTGGGAACACTTTAAAAAAAGATCAAAAGATGATCGAAGTGTAAAGTAAATCTTTATTTATAAAGTACTTTGCACAGAGAGCAAATCACAAAGTAAAAACAAGATGAAAACATAAACCCAATAAAACATAATTCCGACATTTTAAGTAAAATGATTTTTATCAGTGGACTTCAAGGAAATGTGCAAGAGTGTAGTATGTTATTTGTTCTAAATTTAACAGGAAGCCAAGGCAGCGGTTAAAGATTGGGACTTTAACTTCTATGATTCTCCAATTAATAAAACTATTTCTATTATTGACAAGACTTGAATACAAGTGTCATCTCACATCTACATTTGCTGAAAGAATTTAGATGTACAATATCACAATTGAGTTTGATTTAACACAATTTTATTTGCAAACCAACTTGTTTCTGTTGGAAGACTTTTAAAAAAGCTCCCTTTTGATTGAGAAACGAACAGAAAGCATTTTTCCACCTCAGAAATATATTTTTAAATTTCATTATCAAACCATTTTAGAAAAATGTTTAAAAGAATAATTGAAACTGAAAAAATATTTTAGAGGTCATAGCTGTATTTTTAGACGTCAAACTTGATTAATCTTTAATTTCACAAAGCAAACTATTTTACAAATAAAATTTGTTAATAGGTTTAAAGGCATTAAAGTAACAAACAGAAAATAAGGGATTTCTGCTTGTTTAATCTCGTGTTTTATTTATTTTTTTTTAAATTGCATTTGGTTTACTTTGTTGCATTAGCAACAGGGTGTGAAATTATTTTAACTGAAAAAAATGTGTACTTGTTCACAATTGAGACAGAAATCAAAGAATTCTGATTATGTTGTGGATTTCATAAGTCCATTAAACAAAAAAAAAAACTATTCAGTTAGATTTGGACTTCTTTTAGAGAGCTTTTCTACGTCCACCTGATGCAGGTTGCTTTGGGGAAAAAAAGTCTCTTCTGCTCTGGAGAAGCAGCATTGTGGGTTGCAGGGAGAGCAACACTTTCCACAGACCACAGGTTACAAGTGCAGAGACTCTCACAGCTCCAAACACAGGAGAGGCAGAGCAGAAAGACTGCAGCTGAAAGCCACATGCTGAGCTGAAATAAAAGGAATCCACAAACAGATCATAGTGAGGTCTACCTTCAAAATTTGTCCTTTTCTGACATTAGAAATGATTTTTTTTAACATGTCGGGCTCTTATAGTATGTTCTGACAAATGGATTTTACACTTGACAAAAATCCAGGAGACATGTTAAAAAATGGTGTTCATAACATGGAAATAATATTCAAAGAATCGAACTGCGGAAAAAATGTCCTATGTTTCTGTGATAGCAGTGGCTGTAAGGATTGGTGCCTTTTTAGTTCAGTTTTCATGGTTTACTTGGTGTTAAATTAAGGTCCTGCCATCCCACCCTCCTTAGAGTCAGATTCACGTTTCATTTGCCAACCATCCACAGCTGTTTCTGCTTTAGTCAATGAGCCCACATGGTCTTTTTCAGGTAAACTGTGGCATCACCTCTCTGTCCTCTCCCCCCTTTTCTTTGGGTTCTTCACCAAAAGGTTTTAGTTTGTCACATTAATAAATATTAATCAAAGGTGTTCATCCTGAATTTGGGTCCTTTTCCTGACAAGAACAAACTACTCAGCACTTAGAAATACTTAGTTATGTAATGTATGTAGTAAAAATACTTGGGTTTTAAGTATTTTATAGTTTATCATCTGTACACGTTTACCCCTTCTATCTTTTGATCTATACGATGCCTCCCCAAAGTTTTAGCCACAGCGTTTCCTTTCATTTGATGTTGAATGAAATCTCAACTTTGGTATAAGTCTGAAAGTATGACGCTTTGATAAATGTATAAAGAACTGAATGAAGACAGGGAAGAAAAAAATGTAGTATTGTTTAGGAACACTGCTGAGTGCAGTCTCGCTGTACTGTAACTTATGAGTGTGCGAGTTGAAAAGATGAAGCTTAGTCAGTTGAAACGAAGCTGGAAAGACATTTCTGATGCAAATGCGGTGAACAATACCGTAAAGATTTGACGTCCTCTCCATCAATTCAGAATGAAGTCGTAAAGACGGTATATTGTGGAAACGGTTTCCATGGAGATGTTCCTGAGCATCCAGCTACATTTGGCAGTTACAACACCGCTGTCCTCGGATGAGCAAGCATCACTACAATTGTTAACCGCTCTAAGACTTACATGCGGAGTGACGTCCCACAGCTCCTGACTGGACGAGAGCGAACAGGTCGTTAACGACCCAGATTATCCTGACCGGACTCCAGCACACAGCCACCGGAGACAAGTTTTAAAGCCCTCCCTGCAAATGGTCTCCACACATAAGGAGTCCATCAGCTCAAGAGCTGCAGCTTGAACATTTACTAATATTTATCCAAATTGAAATTTGAAGTGAATGAATCTCGAGTGTCGGATGCTTTGAGCTTGAATGTGTAATTTGTCACGCTGGAAGCATAATACTGAATAGCCTGTATGTGCACAGAGGGAAATGTGCGCTCTGTGTGTTATTAAGATCACATATGAGTAATGGAGAAGACACCTTACAAAAATAGTCAGCCATCAAGAGATGAGTCTTGGCTGGCCTTTCAAATATGTTTTTATTTTGATTCAGTCAACAGGGATTTGTTCATTACAAAAAGAAACAAAGGTCTCTACATCTCTTGAGGCAAAGACATTTTTACGCATTTTGTACAATGACGTATAAAACACATTATATAAAAAAATATAGCATAAAACCTGGCATCTCAATAGGCAATGCTAATCATATTTTAAAATACTATGCATGCATAGATGAAGCTCTCCTAAGATAGTTCATTGTTTCCTTAAAGACATTATTCATGGTGCGAGTGAAGGCATGTGATAAACAATTACTTTATATTAAAAAAGCCTTTGCAAGAATATCTGCTTAAAAAAGGTTAAGAGATCAAACAGAATTGAAGAAAACCAGCTTTCAAAAAGGAACTATTATTAAAAAAAAATATATATCAAATTTGCAAACATCAGAGACATCAGAGTGTTTTTGGCTCTACAAAAGTCGATCCTAACTTGTACAAAAAATATTCTTATTCATGGTCCTGAAGTCAAACTTCTCTGTTTTGGAATGATTTTTTTCTGGATCCCAAAGTAGCAACCTAGCAAAAAGACTGTTTAACTTATGATGAAAAAAGTTAGATTTTTGAAATGTAGTTTGTAGGAAGCAGAAGAATGGATAGGTTCTTGACAACAAACCAATGCTATTCCAACATTTATCAACAGCTTTGCTACCAATTCACCTTTTCTAATTCGATTTTGCACAAATTACAGAAATAATTCAAAGGGTTTAACAGCTAATAATAGCAGATTAAAGCAAACCTGATGTGCTGATGTGTTGGTTTGTTGACCACATCCACTAAAGACCATCCTAACTTCCACTAGGAAACAGGATGTAGCATATTTTTGGAGTGTTTGGAGGTTTAAAACAAAAAAAAGCAGAAAAAAATGCACCACATTCAATAATGTTATCCAGTGTCTCTGCAAACCTCGCGGTTTAGGGAAACTGCTTTGGTCATCTCACTGCTAAACACAGTCGGCGTGCACGAAATAAACAGCTACATTCTGTACATTGTATTCGCTGCTCTTGATCAAGTTTATAAACTGTAGCTTTTCCTGATCATACATAACACTGCTGTCCCACAGCAATGAGGAAGAACAAGTTATCCAGTGTTATTCCAATCCATGCACACATAAAAAGAAAATATCATTTTGCACGAGTCTTTCATGTCTCTTCCCTGGCACTCAATATAAATAAACCATACTGACTTATCTTTAAGCAACAGCTGCTTCGTTTCCCTAAAAAGCCCACGCACCATATCCAAGACTGTACCGAAAATGTGCCCCAAATCATACACCTATTTCTGCTAAACAATACAGTAACCATGTAAATATTCTTGCTTTTTTTAACAGCTCAAAATTTGAGAAGCAGGAGACTGCCTGGAATGACATGACCTGCATCAGATCGTAGCAGCAAATAACGTTGGATTCGCCCCACGCTCCCGATATCGGCACCCTACTGTGGCGTTTTCACAAATCCCCAAAAAATGTGAAAAAGCAAAATCAGAGCGCAGCTGAAAATTTTAAAGGCCTTTTAAAGGTTTAGGTGTCACCTTGCTGCAAAGGGCTCTCCTATGAGGGGAGCATTGACTTTCTAGTCTTGGGAGGCGGCGGTGGAGGTTTGCTCTCAATTTTCGTTGGTAAAGGAGGTGTGAACTGCAGGAGAAGAGAGCTTGTGTTAGGACTTGAAATAAAAAAGGGAATATTTTACATTTATTTGCTATCAAATATGCATTAGCGAGGGGCTGCTATTTTCTCTGCGCAGATGTACCTCTGAAGACAACCCTGGGTTGTCAATCTCATGCAGGTGTTTCTTGGGAGGCATGGGTGGGGGGGTCCCTGGGGCGTCAATAGTATTGGCATTGTTGTCACTGAGAAGTGATGAGTAACCTAGCACAGAAGGAAGGAAGGAAAAGGCTTTCAGACCACATGCATCTGTGGATCCTTGCAGGAGGTGATTAAGAATGTGTTTAAAAAAAGACGCAAATATATTCCTTCATTTTTTGTGTAAAAGGCAAAAGTTAAAGGAAGAAAAAGAGAACATGATTGCATGCAGGTTGGAGTTTTTGATACATACTGGAGCTGCGGGGTGTTTGCGGAGTGTTAGGAGAGGCGGGGAGTGGGCTCAGTGGGCTAGAAAGGCTTAGTTGAGAGCCCTGGAACAAGGAGAGGGTGAGGCGTCTGTCTCCAAACTGTAAACTTTTGGGTCTCTGTTGCTTCTCTGGAGGAGTCTGCAGCACATGAAGAAAACAGATTGCCTGTACTTTCACAAGAAACGGCACAAAGCGTCCACTATCTTCACAAAAGCTAACCTGATACAGAAATGAATGGTTCCAGGAGGAGATGGAGCATGGCTTACTCAAACTAAAGCCCTTTCATGATGCATTTCTAAGCACACTGTTAATTACTTTTTTAATTTATTTAGACAAAGTGAATTTTAATCACACACACAACCTTTTTGGTTTTCAAGTGGCTGTAACTCTATGAACACATTTACGTTTGTCAGTCACAGACCATTTCTAAAATAGCTTTAGTAAACCTGCAGGGAAATTTCCTGATTATCAGACTCAAAGACAAAAGTAATGACAGTAAATACTAGGAACCACTGAGCACTGATTTTTAGCTTGTATTTATTCTGCATGTTTTTTTATTTTTTTTATTTTAACCAACCTCAACCTGTTGGATTCATCACTGGTTGTCATGGTTACTATATTGTAAAATGTGCTGCCTTGTGTAGTGTTAGTGCATTAATCCATTATCAAAGATAAGAGACAGTTTTATTTGTTACTTTTTTTCTGAACAACCAAAGAAAGGTCCATGTTTAGAAAATTCTGCTTCAAGATATAAAGTATTGGGCTTTGATTTTTGCTCATGTTCAGAAACAGACTCAAATTATGCATAAACTTGCAGTTTGATCATGAAATTATTCACAGCAAAAATACTTTCTTGTGACATTTCTTAAGTAGCAAGAGTAGGGTTTTTTTGGTCTTTATGAAAGCAGTGCAAAAGGTTGCAATGTTTTAAAATTTCTCATTTTTGGTTATCTACTCCTATTTTTTTTAAATTAAGATCAGTATTATTGTCCAGAAGCATTTTCTATTTTGATTATAAATGAGATAAATAATGTAAGTGTTTTGGCATTTCATGTGTTCAAGGTTTACTGAGATTTTTTGTGTGAAATTGGCTACATGGAAGAAAATGAAAAGGACTTTCTGGTAGTTCCAGTCTGCAGAAAAAAACATTTTGTAATTGCAAAGAAATGGAAAACATCAAATTAGAGAATAAACCAATTTGGTCCTTGCTTCCTCCAACAGAACAGAACTCTTAAGGGTTTCCATTTTTTATCTCCCTGTAATGTTGAGTCACAGCTCCTAGTTGCAAAAAAATCAAATCAAAACTCAAACTTTTTCTGGAAAATGTAAGCAACTGAGTACCCTAAAAAAGCCCTTTCAAGGACTTTGAGGATCTGAACCCAAACAGAACTCATTATACACAAAAAAATAAACAGTTCACATCAGGCCATACCTCCTCTGTGTCTGACTGCCTCTCTACTATGACCTGGGATTTGCTCACGCTCCACTCCTTCCTGTTCTTTCTAGCAATCCTGTTGTCGTCCTCAATGCGGGACAGAACAGACGCCCTTCGATCGCTGAGATGGGATGACAAGGAACTGTGTGTGAATATTAAGAGTCAGTTTTGCACCAGGAAGATAATGTTCTGTCTGGTTTCAAAATAGATGAAACGGGAAGGTAGTGGGGAGATGATGCAGGGGACTAACTCATGGGAGGAAATGCAGGAGGGTCCATCTGATGACGCAGAGCCACTGGAGAGGGTTGAGACATTGGACATGCGGCGCAGGGTGGAGGACAGGATGTAGGGCATCACCACCGAGCCCACGCGACTCTTCTTACTCTCAGTAAGAGAACAGGGCTAGGACACAAATGGGATTAAGCATCATCGGGGGATATTGGCAGGAAAGGAGCAGAATGACAGGCAAAGGGCAGGATGGAGCAGCCTGGCTAAAGGAAGATTTATGGCAACGCTCAAATATAAAGCACACTCTGCTTTGAATGAAAAGCATTTGATAGGAATGCAAGAGGACCAATAGCTAAAGCTGGCACCCTCTTTCATTAAATCGAGTTCACAGTTGGCAACACACCAAGGTTATGACGCCGTAATGCTTCTCCACTTTCTCCCGAAGGTCTTGGAAGCATGTAACCAGACGATTGTGGAAGGGCTTCAGCTGCTCTGTCGCTTTCTCCCCGTGGATGCGGATTCCATCTGCCAACAGAGGGATCTGATGGGGGTGGGGTGGGGGGGGGGGGGGGGGGGGTGATTCAGCATGCGAGTCCCACAAAAATGTGATCCTGATTCATGAGCGTTATAAAGAATTTACCTGCAGTGCAATGAGATGTTTAAGGACCTCAATACGATCGTGGTCATCCGGATGATCTTGCATATATGTGTCTGTAAAGAAGGCCTGCGGCAGATAATAAAACTGGATGACAATTGGGAAACATGTTGATCACGCTCACTGGAATATCACTGCCAGCAGCAGTAAACACTTTCACAGCATTAAAGAAAAAAAGACACCACAGTAACTCCCCAATGACTAAAAAAACTGTAGCATATAACAAGCTTGAGGCCAGCCAGAAAGTTAAATAGACTTATTAGCTGACACTTATAGTTGTACAACTTTCCTTCAGAGATGTAGCTTAGAGTTGAAATGTGAGCTTAACCAGATTCAGTAAACAACCTTGAAGGCTGCACTGATTATAAAAAAACTGTGCTATTTGCCTGCATTTTACTATCATTATATATTATTGCTGAAATTATCTATTTTTTGCTAATATTATGCAGAATAAAATGATTGATGCTATTTTGACCAACAAAATGTAAAAGTACCTATCATTTTATTTTTTTACAAGTTGTTAGAAACCACTTTTTATGACTTTGTAATAATTGTGTTGGTTTTAATGCTGTTTTTTGTATTCATTCAGTCGGTCAATTAACATGGATGGATGGGTAGGGTGGATGGATACTTCATTGATCCCAAGGGAAACTGGTACATAACTGAAAATTTTAAATAACGGGCTCCTGATGTAAACAATTTCCCTTCAGAAAAATAGATTCTAAAGCCAGACTGCCATGACCCATTCCCATGGTTGCAAAAACCAGATTGTGATTCAGATGACATATAGGAAAGCAGCTAATTTGAGAAAGGGGATGGCAACCTGGTTATCTAAACTCATCCTAACTCCCAATAACATGTAAGCAAAGACATCCATGAATCTGATCAAACTGCTCATCTCAGGAAACGCTGAAGTTTTTCATTAAAAAATGAATAATATAATATACAAATTTCCACATAGCACTACTTCAGAACACCCTGTGTTTGTGTGCATTAATTGTGTATTTCGGAAATCCAGCATAATGTGTGAGAGTTCTAAAAAGCTCTTTGTGCAGACAGAAGCTAAAAAAAACTACATAAACTTCTGTGAATGTGTCTAAAGAGAAAAAAAAAATCTGTTTGTGAAGTTTTTCATTTCAGTTTTAATTTAACATTTTTATTTCAACCAGGTCAGGTTAAAGTGGAATGTATGCCTCTCAGCTGAATCCATTTGCCTGCCAGTCAAAGTGTAGTTCACATTCAGTGTCAGTCAGCCTGACCTTTACCAAACAAAAATATCATCTCGACATTTTATCCTCTTAGACAATGGGCTCAGACTGTGTGATAATTAGCTTATGGGTAGTAACTAAAAATGAAGTATGGAGATGTCAAAGGGATGTTGAACTTCAAGTTTCCAAAGAACCAAAGATAAAAAAAAATCCCAAACAGAGTGCTAGTTTTATTTCCAAGGAAGCATAAAAGAGACAAAACTGGTATAAAACTGGAACCTTTTCATAGTTAGAGAACCCTCCCATGACAGCGGGGTCAACGATGCCGCTGAGCATCATGGACAGCGGGTTGATGGACAGAGAGCGATCAAATGCTTGTTGTTGCACGAGGTTGCCCAGCTTTTCATTGGTCATCTCCATGGCCTCTATGGCATTCTCCAGTGGGCTAAGCTCCTCCTGCCCACCAGTCAAGAAAGGAAAAATGACTTACTATAATTCCATTAAGAATTTTTAACAAAAAAATAGAAAGAAATAAAACAAGTAAAAGCATTAAAGTTGTTCCTTACCACTGAGCTAATTTTGACTTCAAACCATTTGAGAATCCCTGGGAAGTGATAGGCAGTGATGAAGGTCGTTCTCTCAATCCACATAGTCTGTTTACATAATTCAATATTTATATTGGAATACTTTCACAGTTTTATTCATGTATAGTGAGAAGCTTGTGCAAATATATAGTTGTGCACAAAAAAGTAAATTTAAGGAGAGCTCACAGCAAATTCATTGTCTGGGTCCTTTTCACCTTTCCTGAAAGGCCTTGAGTACTGGAACTGATCTACTTCATTGGTTCTGTAATAGCTGCAAGACAAAGGGAAAGGACAGCAAGGAGTTAGAGGAAAAAAATACTATAATGAAAAAAGAAGTTGTGTAACTGACTTTAATATTTGTTCTGGAACTCCCTTTTCTTTAAAACGCTGTGGAACTGTGAAAACAGGTTTGACAGTGAAACACTGGATGTCTGTCAAGTTCAGCTGAGGATATAAACAAGAACGAGGTGGAAGCTGAGACCCCGAGACCCCCAAGCCCGAGTCATTATCTAATCTAAAACTGTCATGTTGTGAGGGTTCGCAAACACTTCCATTACAAAACAAAAGCCAAAAGTTTGGCATCTTCATCTCCTTGTCTTCCTTTTTTTCAATGCAACAACAAGCCATAATAATATGAATATGAATTTAGCTGAATTTTGGACTTCTCTTTGTTTGAAGTAAAACTCATGAGGCAGCTGCGTTTCTGCTGCGTTGGGAAGGATACGCTGGGCTGGTGACTGGCAGATGTCGTCTCCAGGGGGCGCTGTGCTGGTCATCCGCACTGCATTTGGGAACTGAGAAAGCAGCTTCATACTGAAGTCTTCAAGAAACGAGTACTCTTTGCCTCTATAGATGAACATCTTGTTCTGTAGCAAAAATGAAGTACATTAAAAGAATATGAAAAAAATCATGAAAAAGACAGTTTGCCATTTTAACAAGTTTGTTATTTTAACATTTAAGAAAAGAGGCACCGCCTCTTTTTCGAACTTCATGAGTGCACTGGGAGGATTGTATTCATTCTGACATTCTGTTGTGACATCAAAAAGCTAATAACCTTTACAAGGATTATTGCACATTGCCTCAAGAAATATTTCAAAATGCCAGCTTCGTGCATAAGAAGGGCAACATGAGGGCTTCTCCAAGTCTCCATTTATTGAAATAGGTAATCATTTTCTTACCCTGAGGAAAGATGGAAATCCAAGGCCATAATATCCAACTGCAAAGTACTCCGGCTGTGGCCGCATCTCATGCATTATTTTTTCGTAGAACTCTGCTTGTTTTTTCTGGAACAAATGGACAAAAAAATATACATCATTTTTTGTAATTAGACTGAGCCAGATTAACATTTTAAGCCCAAATAACCTTGTGCTGCTTTTACGCTATACACCTGGACCACAATTTCACCCAAAGACACAATTCAGAGTGAAAAGAAGTAAAACTTGAAATGGCTGAAACTTGTAACTGATTCCAGCACTGACCAAGCATGTGGATCGATGCTGTTGTAAGACTTGGTTTCTTCTTTGCATAGAAGATGCTTTCAGTAGAGCATCTCAAGCTGATGGTGAGGATTTCCATGCGACACCAACAAGGAAAACTCTTTACCTCCATTCCAATCTTTTTGCTTTTTAGATATTTGTCACACTATAATTTTTTCAGAAATCTGTTTAAATTAGAGACTAACATGAAGCCCTGTTTATACTTCAAAGTGGTCAGTCATTGCATCAGTCGTAGCCAGAATCGCGTGTTCTAGATTGTACTAATGTTGGCTGGTTTTGCTTGCGACTGTCTGCGGTAACTGCAATAAAATTCTGAGTGGTGTTTATACTTCTGAAGCGACGTAATCATCTCCTTCGTTTATTTTTAAGGTGAAGAACATCTTTCTCATCTTTCTGTGAACACGCAGGTATATGAAAGGCAGAGGAGGAAGTGGTGTGTTTGTCCACTAAACAGAAGCAGGCAATACCAAGGGAAAAAAATATAAATAAAAATGCAAAAGTGAATTGCATTCTGGAGTACTGAAAGATGTGAAATACAAGACATATCTTTCCAGTTACTTGCTCTATTTTCTATCTAGTTGTTCAATCTCTTTGTTTCTTTGAGTCTGTGTGTGAAGTTCGGTATTATCTTTAACTTCTTTAGTAATTTTTAGTGATAAAAAGATATTTTTCTGAACAGAGTTTTCTCCACAGTCGCATACTCTAATTACTGAAATAAATTCAAGTTAAATTATGCGATTTGCCTGCGATTGCGCTCCGGGCGTAAAATGCCAGTTTAGGGTGACGTCGCCAGCAGGTGTCACATTCTGCTGCAACTGGGGCGATTCCGCTTCGATTGCTGTGCGACCACTGATTACGAATCCATTGGAAGCTACTAATCTCAAAAGAGTTTTTCCTGGGAAACCTTCAAAGTAATGTTGACTGCTTTATTTGTTGCTGTAAAATTAGGACAACCAGTTAATGGGGTTAGGGTACAATTACTTTCCCACATTTGATATGCAGCTATGTTTGGATATTTTTCCCCACAATAATATTCTATTTAAAAATTTGTATTTTACACAGATTACTTGTCCGACATCACATTTGTTTGAAAATTTAAACTGTTTAAAATGTGATGAATAAAAACAAGATAAATCAGAAATATTTTTTCCTCAGCACTGCATGGTATTAGTATGTGACTAAAGTACTGCAAGTAACTACTGTTACCTGACATTTTTCTAAATTATATTGTAGGATTGCAGGAAAAGATAACATCTGGAGCATTGTTGTTAGAAATACCATCAAGCTCAAACTTTTCCTGATGTGGATAAATTCTTTACTGGTGGAAAAGATCAAATCCAGTGGCTTCAACAAATTGCTAAATTCAGGTATCTAAACAGTGAAGAGATGCAAAAATAGCACAAAGATCTAAATTAAACTCCAGCTGTTTTCACAGCAGGTAATGGTGCGGACTCTTTCTAATGTTTTATGAACGATGACGTCTGAATCCCTTTGCTCGTGTTCTCTTACCAGCAGCTGGCTCAGCTCCATGAAGTCAAACATGTGGCTCTCGTGCATCTTAGCCAGCTGTTTGCACAGCTCAATGGCCTTCTCCCACATCTGAGAAGACGTGAGAAGCACTTAGTTAAAAGGCAATCATAAAACATTAAGATGAAAACAGAAGCACATGCTAGACTTTGCCATCTGGTTTAATGAACTCCCCTCCGGTTGTAGCCTAACATGACTTCCTGGCAAGAATTGAAATACCAAGTATAAGTTCAACATAGTTTAAAAATCACCTTTCCCTTATCCAAGTAACAAATGATTTCCTGGAAGAGCCTTTCTTTCAACTCCTGCTGGGTCCACACATGCTCCCTGTCTCGGGGTATCAGATGAGGTGCACAAGGTTTGTCTGTCCACTGGGGTGGAAAATAGTCATAAGGAACAGTTCGAAAGGTCAAACAAAAACTCATTAAGGACTTCAAAAATGGATCACGCTTAGGCTAAACTTGTAAGGTGTTAAATACCTGCAGTAATTCGGCATGTAGCAGCAGAGTGTAAGCAGCTTCCGTGTAGTTCTCACAGTCCAGGTGCAAGTCTCGCAGCTTATACAAGTACCTTGAAACAAGAACAAAAAAAAGTTAGATGACACATCTAAATTGTTAAAAAAAAAAAAACATTCTTTTTTACCTAACTGACTCACCGGATATAAATGTCCTCCCTTTTCTTTTCTTTGTAGAAATTCTGACAAATATAAATATATAAATATCCCATCACACAATTCCTCACAAGCTACTAATCAGAAATGACTTCAGGGATATATAAACTTGGAGTTAGGTCAGGCAAAGACAGGCTACGGGGGAAAGGCGTACCAGAACATTGACGGTGCAGCTCATGCGGTGCTCAGGACTCTCGTCATGGGTGATGGTGCGGTACGCCAGCAGATTCTCCAGCAGAGTGCTAAGCAGCAGAGCCAGCTCCTCTCCTGACTGAGACAGGTATTTGTGGCGTCTGCAGTGCTCCAGCAATCTACATGTAGAAACAGGCATCTCCTCACAAACTTAAAACAAGCATTTTGGCTTTGTTCATTTGCAAACAGGTCACTTCTGAAAAGCGTTTGATATTAAAAGCACGTGCTTGAGGGTTTTCCATTGATTTGATTTTAATTCTGATTGTCTAGTCACTGATCCTGAAGACTTGATCAAAACACAATGATAAAAGCCTCTGAGGTATTGCAGTAGGGAATTCCCCTCTAGACCGCATTAAAGTTTTGCCTGGTGTGTGTTACTGGAGCAGTTTTCAAAAAGAAACAAATATGTGATCTACTTTTCTGTCTTACGTTTTCTCCAGAAGGGCTTTGTACTGTTCATCCCCTCGGCCTCCTTCCACCTCTTGATCCAATTTCATGATTAATTCATTCTCAAACTGCAACAAAGCGAAAGAAAACAAGTGAACATGACATCGCAGTTAGCTAAACAAGCTAACTTAAAGGTTAGGGAACAAACAAAAACATGAACAAAACCCTAAAGTTTTTGGATTCTTTGGAGCAGGGTTGTACCGTTTGAAAAGTGCGTCCGGGACTGAAGTTGTGCTCACACTGCATCATATCAAAGAAGATGGGGATGGTGGCCTTTCGTAGCTCCGGCTCAGGCACCAGTGTGACCTGCAGGATGGGTCCGACCATGGCTGGGATGAACTTCATTTTGTGGAGGCCTGGGAGGCAGCAGAAATTGTAATGCAGAGAAATCTTGTAATGATGTGGGAAGGCAATATGCTGCATCTTTACTTTTCGACAAACAGAGGGTAAATCTAATAATGTGGCAAGGAAAACAACAACACACTGTGAAACTGGACAATAAAATCATATTCCCATCTTATTTCCCCTTGCATTATTGGCGGGCACTAAATAATCAGTTCCAGCATCTCTATGATAACAGCCGCATTGTCGAATTGCGGAAGACACTCACCGAGGTTGTACCACATGTCCCTGATCTTAAATCCCATGGTCTTCCTCATGTCTCCATATCTGAGAAAATAATTCAATCAACTAGCTGATGAAGTGAGTTCTCACTTTTTAAAAAGATCTCCTCCGGTAACCTGAAAATCTCACTTATTTAGTATCTTATTCCGCCTCTCTTGGGAGAAGGACTCCAGCTGCAGGGTCTTATGAGTGAGGAACGCCACGCACAAATTAAAGTAGTTTTTCCACAGCTGGGAGAGAAAGGAGGCCGTTTAAATATTGATGCTGCAATTATCATCTCGCAACGCTTCATTTTGAATGTGTGTTTGATGAAAAGTGTGATTGGCGGGAGACAACGCACCTGTAGTTCAAAATGCGCCGGGTCCAGGAAGTACATGTTGAGCACATTGGAGTACTGGTTGATGGCCCTCAGGAACACCTGCATTTGCACCATGTTCATGATCACCCAGTCGGCAGGGAAGACGTTCCCCATGAGGTCTTTAAACATAATGAACGTCTCCATGAGGAAGTCCTAAAGCCAGAGGAAGAACAAAATCCTCAGTTGAAATGAGTTCATCCCATTTATCTCTTTTAAGAAAGTAAAATCCAGATGATTAAAGCGAGGCTGGTAAAGCAGCAGCAGGTACGCGTCAGTCACACACGATGCCCCCGAAGCTTTGTGGAAACCCACCGTCAACCTAATCATGTCAGTGCAATCAACCACATGAAATGTCTGTAATCAATACTCCCTTAAGGAGCAGTAAGTGACCAGGGTGGTTTAATGCCGGTTATTGATGAGATGCTTCAGGACAAGATGTAGCCAACAAGGGAGTAACCAAGACACTTACAATGATATCTTGTCTTGTTTTGAAGGTGCTGATGTAATGGGTGTAATGCATGTCATCCATCTGCTTCAGGATGGCAGTCATGCAGGCGAGATAGTGGCCCTGCCAAAGACATGACAGCTATTAACTCCAGGCATTTCACAGGAAATTATCCTTAAAAAAACCATACAAAACATTTTCAACAAATCTGCCGAAATCTGAATGAGAGCACTTTTCAACAGAAACATCACAGCAGGCCTTACAATGAGAGGTGAATCTCGGTCCATGCTGATGACGGTGCGATTAACCCTGCGGAGAAGCCGCTCCATTATCAGCTGAATGTGCCCTCTGGTGGGACCCTGCGCACACAAAAGAGCCTCAGGCACAAACACAGATACACCGACTTATCATGAGAGAGCGCTCCATTTGGGGGAAAGGTCAATTATGTTAACTTCATTACACTTTCATAACAGGTTTTTCATTCTCTCACAAATCTTCTTCATATTTCAGCAGACACGACTGAAGTCTCAGCTTTTTCAACAGTCACTAATTTAACAGAAACATATCAAATCTAACATGATAGATTATCAATTCATTTAGGATAAATGAAGTATGTGTTTAAGATAAGTTCTGTAATAAAAGCTATTATAAAGAGAGTTTTTGTACAATGGATGCTTGGTCACAGATTGACTTGTTTCTTGCTAAGCCATAAACTCATGTTTTATTTAAATACATTGGAAGTCTTTTTTTGTTCTAATATAAATTTTATTTATAAAATGTGTTACCTGTTTAAATAGGATTAATTTAACCAATTACACACCTGGATGTTCGGTCTTGTTTGAGGGGCTGGGCAGCTTCTTGCATGTTGTTTTTGTCTGTTTTAATTTTTTTTTTAATTAAGTATTTTAACCCTGAAAAACTCACTTTTTGGCCACTGTTTTGTATAATATTGTTTTTTTAATTAATTCTTTTTTTATTTGCAAATGCAAAAAATAGTTTTTGAAAGCAAATATTAAATATTTTAATTTGCAAATTATGAAGTTTATTCTTAAAACTTTACATTCTGTTTGCAATTTAGAAAATTTTGATCTCAAAACTGTGAATTTTGCTTGCAATATGGTGGCACAAAAATCACTCCATACATTTCACTGTAAAACAAAACAGTATAGAACGAATGGAGAAAATGCAATATAAATATGCAATCCCTCCACCAAGCTCTGGGTTTGCCCAGGGGCTTCCCACCCCACTGAACTCCCTGCATAACCCTCACAAAAGCTTTCACGGGTTTCACAAAACAGCAGTTAAACTGTGTGGAACCCATGGGAGTCTCAGCTCTGAACCTTGGCTTCTGGAGCAAAAGAAAATTAAAATAGCTCAGCCGTCTACACCAACTACAATTTTCTGGGCTAAATAACAAATGAATACATTTTGAATAGAGTTGACTTAAATGTTTTCAGTTAGAGCATGAGATGCTGAGTATCTTGGGTAAAAATCATTTTACTGTAACCAACCCCTCCTTAAACACTCAAGAAATTACATTTGTGATGCATTAAAGAAAAACAGAAGTAATGAAGTAAAACTTCCTCTTATTCCTCAAACTTGAATGTAAACTAAACTACGATGAATTACAATAAATCTTACCAGTATTATGTAAGGCATAAAACATAGAAATACTAGTAAAATCTCTTCAAAACCTTTGGTTTGTAAAATGTTTTGTAATAAAAAAAATTCAGCGAAAATATCACAACTTTTTTGGGCTTTTTTAAAATTTTTATTTTAAATCTCATGTTTGTTTCTTATTTTTCGCATTTGCCAGATGTTAACGTTTGGAAATGTATTAACATTTGAAAATCTGCTTAAGCTACTTTGCCAAACATTCATCTTATGTTATGATTATGCTGTAATATTTCTAATCAGAGCTGTTTAGCCAGAATTTGTCATTTGAAATGAGAAGAATGTTGTCCAACTATTAGCTCTAAATGACAGGAAGGTTTTTGAAAAGAACAAACATTTTTCTTTATGCAGGTATGTAAACCTATGAGCACAACTGTTCTGTGTTTTAGGTTGGCTTTAATTTATGTTTGATGAGGCTTTAATGGTGAAAGACAAACAATTTAACAAGTTAAAGACCCGTTTTAATGAAAATTGTGCTTTTGTTCATATATATAGAGAGAATTGGATAGATTTTTCCGTCCCCCTTTGCATTCGCTGGTTCCAGAAATAAACTTCTCTTGAGAAGTAAACAGCTATTACTCAGCCATTATATTTGTCAGAACCATTCTTGCTTCGGTACCTCTTTTTAACATGTTGGTAAACCTCATTTTTTTGTCATGATTCCTTTTTCCTTATCCCGAGTTATTCAAGTTATAAACTGACCAATCAGATGCCTCAGTATAAAAGCATGTGGCCCCCGCTGGCCCCCACATACAACATTTAAAATAGTTGATTGACAGACTGACAGTGATTGACAGATTCTCCCGAGCCTGCTTTCAGTGGATAGGGGGGTGGCTTTCCAACAAGCTCTCTACTGATTAACGGGAGTAGTTACAATAGAAATGTTGACTCACACCAACTGGGATCAATCACTGCTTACCAACGTCGTCTGGTTGTAAAATAGCAAAGTCGGTACTGCGGAAAAATGGCACCTGAAATTACTTAATTTTGTTGGAATTGGAGGTAAGGCATTTTCTATGGGGGACATCACCCAAATGTTTTGTCCATCTTTAAATGTCTATGTTGCAAACAGAGCACTCTCAGCAACAGGAATGGGGGGGAATCCATGCCAACAGTACCGCCCACCATTAAGTGATTTCTTTTTAATGAACTGCTGCCGCCCTGCAGAAACTATGACCTAGAAAACAACACAATTTTTTAAACTTTGTATAAAAATGGCATAATCATAACAAAAAAGACCACTGAGAACGCTTTTAAAATAGATCAAAAGATGATTAAAAAAAAAAAAAAAAAAACACTTGAATATCACATACAAGTCTTAACTTAACTCACCACATCTTTGCGATCCAGGTTGTCCAACACTGTGCTGAGCACTTGGACACAAACCTCATGGTCTGGTTTACAGGAGTGGTCATCCAGCTGCCCACTCAGCTGGTCAGTGACCAGCGGCAGCAGCACATCGCGGCATTCTGTGTGATCAGACAGCAGAGAAAGTGATTCACATTGCAGGTTTCTGCCACATGATAAAATAGTGTGGCAGTGCCTGCCATTCAGCTCACTAATACTTTTAATTCTGTTTCAGCTCGTTTGAAATGTCATTAGATGGTTTCAGCACTGCGGGAACTCCTACCTGGCTGCTTGAAAAGGTCACTCTCCACCATTTTACACATGCAGCCCAGTTTCTGACGCACAAGTTGCAAGTCTGGAATGCTCTCGATGAACTTTGTTAGGAGAACACTGAAAAGAGATCGAAAAGGGAAGGGAAAAAGGGGACAAAAAACACTAAGAGCGGCAGTGATCATTCTGATGCAAATATATGTCACATCTTGTAATTAGAAAAGCAATAAGCATCGTACATGACTGGTTGGTTTTACAGCAGCAGGAACGGAGAACAACACCTTTACTCAGAAGTATGGAAGGTAATTTGCACCGAGACAGGCAATTTTCATTTCCTGTTGTGCGAACTCTCTTGCAAGTTACCTGAGCTCCACGGGATCAAACACAGTCTGAACGTCATTAATGATGCTGGGGAGATATTTCAATATTGCACCCTGCAAAAGCAAAGAATTGGCTTGCATCAGAATATAGCTCAGGGATCTTTTTAACACACCAAAATGGGCTTTTATTGCTACCTCTTTTTTGTATTAATGACATCGCCAGCAGGGAATTCAAATTGTTTTGCAATCAGTTTGTATTATATTTCAATAACTTGTCATTAGGGGTAGAGCACTTTTTCACGGATGGATTATAGCGTACTCATGCAAAAATAAGAAAATTAAATAAAGAAATACAAACTCGTGACATAAGAAGACGCCACCACACACAACACATGTTGTTTTAGATTAAATAAATGACAAATTTTGAAATATTGTTGATCTCTACACAACAAGAACTAACACTGAAGGAAGGAAAGGGAAAACCAAACATGTGTGGTACCTTTATCTTCACTCCTTCATCCAGAGGTCTGTCCATGAGAGAGTTAAAGGAGAGAAAAAGCGTACGGATGGAGTTCAGGAAATCACCGCCATCCTCACTGTTTCCATAGAACCTGAGGAAAAAAAAAAGTCATAGCTAGCTTTACAAGACGTCATCTTTGAAATATTTAAATACTTAATGGATTTATGTGTGGCAGGACTCCTCATACCTGAGATAGAGGACTCGGGATTGTACTATAAACCTGAAAAGATACTTGAGAGCTTTGAGTGCTGAGAAGAGCTTCTCTGTCAGGTTGGGCTCCTCAGCATGGGCCACGTAATAGTTAAGCACCCCGGTTAGCTTCCTGAGAAGGCAGATGAGGCATTAAGGTCTCCTGGTAATTTGGGTGTGGGTGGGGAAGAAGTGCATTGGAGCAAAAAGTACTAAAAATAAAAAGCATTCATAAGCCTTTAAAGGTGGGGGAATCTAGAGCGGGTACTCACAAGTAAGCCAAAGTGGCACTGAAGTGCTTGCTAATGTAGGTTTCCAAGACTGGGTTAAAATGCTGAAATTTGATGTCGCCAATAAGTGTGATTATAAATACCTGGTAATAAACAAGAGAAGGAAACATAAATCAGAGAATTGTGAGAGTAACAAAGACCAGTGTGAGGTTTGTGTTGGCCTCGCAGCACAGGAGCACTTCTGTTCATGGTTTAAAGCAAAATACATCAAACTTTATGTCATTAATGCCACACGAGGTCCGTATTAAGGTGCTGTTCTTGCAAACTACAAACTCATATTTGTGTTGCGTTACATTAGAAGGCTAGTTTTGCTGCAGAATAATTCATATGACATGTTGTCAGCCAACATCATGATGCAAACATGTTTAAGAGCTACTTGGAATGGCCGTATTTGCAGCTGCAGGCATCAAACGGGGGGATGGGGCGGGCAAGACGTGACACTGCTTAAATATAGAGATGCGGTTTCTGACTGTTTCTCCTTGATAGAAGTTGTCTAAAAAAAAAAGAAAGTTTGAAGTAAAAAGTTTGATTACCAGGTAATAAACAATGAACACCAAATCCCTTTATATCCAGAATCTGCATATTTTAGGATTCCATCATCCTAAATGCTGTTTTAATCCCATCGGCAATAAAGACCCATTTCTTTAAAAATTGTGTTTTTGATGTTCTTAACATGTTTTGTGGCATTTTTTGATGGAAAACATAAAAATAAAGCTCAAGTTTTCACTTGAGTGTTGAATCTTTATTCAAACCGTTGTGAATTAGGAGCAGATAAACAATGGCAATTGAAAAAGAGCGTATCTGTGACGTAGAAAATACTAGGAATGTCCCTATCAGGTTTTTTTTCTGACCCAATCAATTAAGAGTCATTTGATTTTGAGTATCTGCCAATACAGTCTTGATCTGATACTATTGTAACACATTTAAAAAATGAACACACTTAATTAACAGATTCAGGTTGTCCCCTATTTGATCCATTAACATTCTTTTATCATTTAACACCTAAACAGAGTCCATTTGTGAAGTAGCTTGAACAATCAAGTAAAAAGAGAGTAACTATTAACTAGAGATTATGATTTTTTTTCCACCTCTTAAGACTTAACCTCTGAGGACATCACATTTTGGATTTTATTAATACAGTAGTTAATTTTCTTTACAGAGGCTCTGTCAGAGAAAAAGAAGGCAAATCAAAAAAGAGCGAGAATCTTAAGGGGTTCAATCCCCTTTTCCTGGAGCTAGCATTTAGCACAGTTAGCAGCTGGTGTGCAGCAGTCTTTCTCAGCATGGAGACAATTGTTCTCATTAAAAAGAAAGGAAACCCCAATCTTTTTCTTATGAAATGTCTTTGGAGGTCGTTGTTTGCATTAAGTCAGACCGATAAAGACACTTGCTGTCAGTTTTTAATGTTTATTAAAAGATAATTTGATCCAGGAAGTCTGAATCTGTAAATATCTCGCTAGCTTGACTGAACTGTTTTTGTGTGCCTCCTGCTTGAACTGGTGCTGTATTCTGCTGCGTTTTACAGCAAAAAGTTGTTGTGATATGTTCATGATACGCAGGCTTCCAGTGGAGTATTTATCCAGAATAATAAGCTTGAAATACTAAGTGCTGATCATAATAAGAATAAATTAAATATCTGATCATTAATCGGGGTACAACATCTGATTCTATCAAGTTAACAACCACGCGATCGGGCCCCATTTCCAATCAAGTGATCAGATTGGCCCATCCCTCGAAAATATGCCGGATGGGCCATATGCTCCCTGCTCTGAGATCTTAGCAACAGGGAGGGAGAGGAAGGGAAGAATGGTTGCTCAATGCCAACAGTCCCACCCACAACTCAGAAGCAAACTCCTACCGCTCTGCAGAAACTATGTCCTAGAAAATGATAGGTTTTTTTGATTTGGTCTAAATCTGGCACAATCATAATTAAAAGACCACAGGGAATAATTTTAAAAGAGATCAAAATATGATCAGAGTGGATCTTTAATAACAATTGTAGCCTTTGATGTGTCGACAAGACTTTTCTCAAGTATAAAGCCCTTAATTAAAAGGCCTTGAAAGAAAAACCCACCAGAGCGTCAAACACCAAGGTGTCATACGTGTCCTTTTGGGAGGTTTCCATCATGATGTTGAACAGCGCATCGAGCGTGTCCTGGAGAAACTGTGGACGCAATGCGAGGGAAAGAAAGTTGAACCTTGCAAAGTAACAGCATGTACAGTAAAACGTGCAAACCCATGCAGGGACCTACTTTTACGATCTCTCCTCCTTCCACCTCCATGAGTCTTTGCAAGATCTTGTCAAGATCTTCTGAGTTAGACCTCCAGTTCAGAAGGCCAAGCAGGTCCACTATTTAAAAAACAAGATTAAGCAAATCTCAGGCAACAAACTCTTCCCCTGATGTGCTAAAACATTTAATACAAAACACAATTTTCTACACATCAAAAACACAGATCTGCTCAAATGCAAGGCAATTCTTTTGGTGAGGTAACAGCAATGGCACTGCTGTGCTTATCTATCACAAATTCAGCCCCATTTCTTTGAGATGACTTGTGACACAACATCTATTATTTATCAAAGTCTCAGACTAGAGTAGTGGGAAAATTTGATGAGCCCCGGGGTACCATTCTGAGTGAGTTTAGTGGAGCAGGTGAGAGTGGCGATCTGGAAGCTGTCTTTGGTCACAGGAACAGCTCCTGAATGCTGAAACGGCTTCCCTGTTTGCTTCTTCTCCTCCGCTTCAGACCAGGTTGCCGGCAAGGTGAGATAAACCTTTGCATCCTCTACTTTTTTCACATCCGCCTAAAAAGTTCACAACACGGGGAATGAGCTCTGCATATTGATTGATGGGCATGTAATCTCATATTTATTGATCGAGGAGCGATTTATGCATAATCCATCTACCCACCATCAGATTTTCATGACATATTTTTGCATAATTAGTTTAGATAGTCTGGTTAGTTTATCTTATAATCCAGGACATCAAATTTACTTAGAAAAAGCAAATATTGAAATATTACCCTCTACCTTATAGACGATAAGGTCATGCCTGCCGTCTCTCAGTGTGGTCCCATCTTTTCTCATGAGTCTGACAAAGGCCATGCCAAAGGGCTTCTCTGATTTGTCCCTGGCTAAAAGAAACACAGAAGCAGAGAGCACAGGACTATTAAAAAAAGCTGTATTCAACATGGGGGTAGGATCTAACAGACACAAACATAACTCACAGTCTTGGGAGGATCTGTGTCGAAACGTCATAATCAGGTGACAGTGGCAAACGTCCTCGATGGGAATTGTCACCTTGAAGAGATGAGAGAAAAGTCCGGGGAAATAACTGTGGTGTGAATCAACTGTTTTTTGCAGGAGCAACATATTCTATTAACTTCCTGCAGAGGGTATATAGAGGTTTATAAAGTTCCAGAGAAAACCCTAAAAAATGCAAACACTGGGAGCATAGGGGTTGTTAAAGCAATCCTACCTTCACTGTTTCGTTCCAACAAGGCTGCTTCACCTGGTAGTATATGACAGACTTGTACTCTGTCATGCCCTTACAACCCGCCCCAGGAAAAATCGCTTTCTATGGAAAATGAATGGATGAAATTATTAACAAGGCAGGAAAGTTATGACTCCAACTAACTTCTTAATGTTGTCACTGAGCTTTATAGTGCGTTACTCACACTATACTTTGACTTTGTACAGGATCCTATCCTGCACAAAGTCAAAAGAATAAAAGCTTTAAAGTTCCACTCCAATCATATTTTTGATCTATTGTAAAAGTGTTCCCAGTGGTCTTTTATTAATGATTGTTTTTTAAGACCAAATAAAAAAGCTGTTGTTTTCTAGGACATAGTCTCTGCAGAGCGGCAGTAGTTCATTATAAATTCACCTCTGAGTTGTAAGACGAATTGTTGTCGCAGTGCCACCGCGCCCCCCTTCCTCTCCCCATGTCTGAGGGGAGCTTGTGGCCCGCCCAGCGTATTTTTTTTACTACCTGTACAAGCTTTTTCAAACAGCTTTTTTTTTGTCTGCTCCTGATTCACAAAGATATGAATAAAAAATACTCGGAAATAAGCTTAAGCCTAATTTTCTCGTACATGTCCTCCATCATCAGAAAAATGCCACAAGAACATGTTAAAAACACCAAAAACGTGATTTTCATTAGAGTAGGCCTTCAAAAAAAATCAAAATAGCCACTTCATTGGCAACAGAGATATAAAACAAACAATAGCATAACAATAGCTTCACTTAGTAGATTACTTCTGACAAAAAGAGGAGCTATGAGGCTGAAATGAAACATGCCAACATCTTATAAAATGATTCACTTCAGTCACTTCATTTACTTCCACTGCAGTGGTATGAGAGCATGCTGTGTTTAATCCGGGAGGATTAATTGTACCTAAGATTATGTGATGCTGCCAGTAATTATGCAGTTAATTGGTAATAAATAGAAAGGAATGACACATCTGCAATCTGATGGGCCTACATACAGAGTGACCCTTAGGAAATGCATCCCATTAAAACCACACCTCTTAAACTATGAATTACAAGAATGACTACAGAAAGATGCAACCTTACTTTAAGCAAAAAAATCCTAATAATGAATATTAAAATTACAAGAAAAAGGTGCGGTTTTGTTTTTTATTTTTGATTTTTGTTACCTCCACAGGCCTGCCCTCTTCATCGTGCACACTTATTGTGACCTCGACATTTTTGGGGGTCTTCTTTTTCCCGCGGTCAAACTCTCCCTGAAGCAAGGTTACATAAATATCATTTCTGACATTTCCTGGAAAAAGAAAAAGAAACAGGTCATTTGTTGAATGTCCAGAGAATTAAAAAAATAAACCTTTTCACAACTCAGGGTACAATTAAAATAGCCATGACTGAGCTATGCCAAGCAACAAATGGGCCACCTGGGAGGATGATCTCTGGAAAGCCCATTTTCCTGACAATAGCTACGTTGCGATCTACAAAGTGTGGGTAGTCCTTTCTGACTTGAGCGAGATCCCCTGGGAGCAGCTTCAGGGTCACAAACAGTCCTGGCGAGAGGATATGTAAAGAAATTCAATGAGACAGACACTAAAAGGACATATCTTTATATCCCTCACACATCATTTATTACTCCCCCAAACACAAAGGTTAATTTAGAGCGACCCTCTGAAATCACAGGGGAGAGCACCGTTTGTGAGCACTTCATTTTACCCTGGCCTTTGTGATTGACCTCCCGCGTGGCGATGACTTTGTTGAAGACAGCCGTGAGCGGCTCGTTCTCTCCTATGACTCTGGAGGGGATGAGCGGAGACATGATGAGCTGCCTCTGGCGGATGTAGGTTTCCATAGCTATCCTGGGGGAGAGATGGTGGGATAAGAAGAAGAAAAATTAGCTGCCAGCGTCCCTGACAGGTGACAAATAAATGGACAGAGGAGCCACAGAGGAAACGTGAGACTGTCTGGATTTATTGACGGGATGCACCATTATCCTTCCAAACATGTCACATACCTCAAGTGGCCAAAACAGGGAAATGGTAAGCAGTTGTGTAGTACTGCTGAGCTTCACACAGCAGGACTGCTTTTAAATTTACTATTTAATTACCTAATTTTTTTCTTTATTAAAGATAATTTCAAATACCAAACCAAATCTATTTTTATCCTATTTTTTTAGTACAGCTTATATTTCATATATATATTCAACGGATTAAACAAATGTTTTCTGTTTCACTAAAAAAACAGGGAACAACTTAAAAGTGAGCAGTTATCCATAAAGAGCAAAGTGGCTAATTCAAAAGAAATAATTCCTGTGCATGAAGCAAAAAGGCAAGATCAAAAAAGTACATGCAAATAATCTGGGATCAGATTCCAGGTTTTAATTAAAGCCATTTAGTTGGGGGGGACAAATAATGTGACCGTTAGTAAAGTGACTTGAATCTACAGCATGGGGCCAGAAGATCAGCAAAGCATTACCTCTATACTGTACAAGCAAAAAGACAATTCCAAGAATTACCTCTAGTTTCTCCATATTTACAAGGATCCTGAGACTTCAACATTTTTAGTGGCAAGGTATTTATATATTTATACTAAACTTGGGAACCTTTGAAAGTTACAAATGAGGCAGAGCAAGTCTACCTAATGACTCAGCAGTCTGCTAATTAAAAAAAAAACAACAAAAAAAAACTTCCACTCTGTGAAAGGCTCACAGAGGAAATGTAATTACAAAAGCATACTCTTAACTAGACGTCACAAGTGCAGCACACTGTCTGCATGTTCCAAAGATGAGCAAACTGTCTGAACATTATCTAATAAAAGCACTTTAGTCAGCTTCAGTCTGTGGATTCTAAACAAAAATATTCCGCCTCTTAACGTTGCATCTAATAGCCAGCCAGTTTTTCATTGTGTTAAAGTAAAGAAAAGTACTTTCTTGTTTTTTTATTTTCATTTAATCTCTATATACTGATAGAGTTAAATAAAAACCAAAACAAGAAAGTTTAGAGCAACTCTATTGTGAGAATACACGTTTAAATATAGTGCTACAGTATGCAACACTATTTTTATAGCACTATATAATGACACTAAACATCCAAGTTTGGAGCCATTCGCTGTTGTTCTAGTACTTGGAAACATTGGAAGAGCTGCCTCTTTACCCTCCCTTTTTAAGTAGTGCTTTTTTAATTATTTTAATCTTCTCTCGTTGGTTTCTCATTATTGTATTTTTATTTATTTATCTTTTCAGTCATCTTATGTACTCTTGGCACTGTATGTGTACTGTTTTTATGGTTAAGTGTTCATGTTCACCGATTGGACTATGAGTCCAGAATAAAATGTATTAATCTATCTATCTATGTGACACTGGTATTACAGTTGGTTTATTTATTTTCCTGAAGTGTAAAGGAACTTCTACAGCCTTTCCCTGACCTGTCTCCTGCCCAACTTCTTCAGTAAATGCTTAAGAGGTTTAGTGTAGTCTTTGTTCCTTACCTTGCTGACTTAACATAAAATCTGGTATTTAAAGGTTTAGGATCAAAAAAGTTTTTAAAAACTTCAGCGCACTTCTGGAACTAAGAACCCAAGTGCGTTCAACTGGCAAATTTCAAAAGCCACGTCCCTCCAACAGATGGAGACACGTGCTTCATCAGCCCACTGCATTAGACTCTTTACAATGTACCTGATGGTGTATGGCTTACTTAGCCTTTATCAGCCATTCAATGAAGCTCTTTTTGCTGTTTTTAGCTAAATTAAAGGACACAAGGTTTGAAGTGCTTTAGTCTGTAGTGATGACATTGAAAACATTTGATACCCTCTGTTCAGTTTGCACATCTGCATCCACAGACGCAGCTCTGTCAGTTTATGTAGCTAAGTTTCTGTTGTTTCCAATCGTTTAGATTAAAAAAATAATTAAAAAATAAACTCTGGAAAATTAAGTGTTGTAAAATTTTCAAGGCTTCATTTGTAGAACAAACAGCATCCTATCACAGTACTGCACTGCAATCACTGAACACCTGGTACATTCTGTCACAAATGTTTGTAGAAGCAGTCAGCATGCCTAGGTGATGATTTAAACACCTGTGACTGTGAAAGCGACTAGAATTCAACTCTGGATGGGTGAGTGTAGGAATATGCCATTAATCTGTTAAACGGCGAGTTAATTAACACACTGTTAATGAGGTGATGACAGCTAGTAATTTCAACATTTTCTTGTTGTAATAGCAAAGGACATCCCCTCACACAAGCAGCAAATGTGTTAACATCTCCGAGATAGAGCACCATCGTGTTGTGACACAGCAACACAGCAGTGACATATGGGGAAATGTGGTTAGGACTCCCACATCACTATAGTGCAGATCACTAAATACAGAGGGCTGTTGCAAATTCTGCAAGTTCTCCCCCTTACAATGGTCAGTTAAGATCGCATTGTATACTTTTTGGTATAATGATGCAAAATAGCAAATAATAAATAGCTATTTAGCTTCTACAAATAAGCAAGAATTCTGTCCATCACAAACCTGTTGCTTCTATTTTAAGCACTTCTATCTTGTCTATACTTCTTACTTTATAAATGGCACCTTATTGAATTGATCATCTATATAAAAAACACCTATCCACAACCTTAAACAGTCAGACTGCAAGCTTTCCACCATGACCACGACCAAAAAACTGTCTGAGGACACAAGGAACAATATTGTAGTACTGAACAAGACTGGGATGAACCGATCTAGAATAAGCAAGCAGCTTGGTGAGAAGAAATCAACTGTGTGTTAAAAAATGGAGGAAGTACAAGATCACCGACAATCTCCCTCCACCTGGAGCTCTATTCAAGATCTCACCTGGTGAAGAACTAAAGATCTTGTCTGGTCTGTAGGGAAGGAAAGCAGCTCAGAGCTACTGGGCTGGTCCTTGACCTGAAGAGAGCTGGCATCACAGTAACAAAGGTTACTACAGTAGCGCACTATATCATCATGGACTCAAATTCTGCAGAGCTCCAAAGGTCTCCCTGCTTAAACCAGCACATGCCCAGGCCCGTCTCAAGTTTACTAGAAACAATCTGGATGATCCAGGGGAAGACTGGGAGAGTGTCATGTGGTCAGATGAGTCCATAATTGGAATTATTTGGTATAAATAAAAGGAGAAGAATGCTGAGATGCAGCCCAAGAACACTATCCAAACCCATTGTGAAGCATGGGGGTGGAAACATCATGCTTCGAGCAGCCTTATCAGCAAAGGAGACAGGGCGACTGATCAGTATTTAGGAAAGGATGAATGAGGCCAAGTATGGTCAGACTTTGGACGAAAACCTCAGTAAGAGCACTGAGGAGGAAACAAGGCTGGATCTTCCAGTATGGTTGAAATCTCTGGACCTCAATCCGAAAGAGGATATGTAGACAGAGTTGAAAGTCTGTGTCTCCCAGCAAAAGCCCCAAATAATCATACGTATTGAGAAGATCTGCATTGAACAAATGTATAAAAAACAGCAGCTACCAGTGTGTACAACCCTAAAGAAGACATACAGGTAACCTTTGACCTCTATCATTGCAAAGTATCGAGGGTAACTTCTTATTGAGCAAATTCTTAATTTCTACACCATTATACATATAAATTCATAAAAAAATATATTATAAATTGTTTTCCTGGAGTATTTTTTTTATTTTTTGTCTCCCAAAGTTGAGGTATTTCTATAATGAACATTACAGACTAAGTTCCTCTTTAAAGGAGGACAATCTGTAGAATAGGTCACTTTTTGCCACAAAGATGAATAAAATGTTTTTTGTTTTTTTTCTTTTTTTTACAAACAAAATATTTTCTTTCAGTAGATTTCGGCCACTGTGCATTTATAATGCTAATGTGAACCGCTTTAAAGCTATTGTGTTATTTTGTTCAAAGTTGGATGTGTCTTTCACAAAATGGCCCATCTTTAGTAAATGGCAGATATTAGGCAGTATTGATCTCTGTGTCATCATCCTGAGTATTTGGGCTTCTGTAATAAATATGAATGACTGCAACATCACAGTTTTGCTTTCTAAGCAGTTTGAAGTTAAAAGCTTCACTCCTGAAAACATAATGACAAAAAAATAAAGACAGCCATTCAAAATATCAATTGCATTTCTCCAAAAAAAAGAGAAATCCTGGCTTATGATGGTGTATACAAATCCGGATTATTAATTATTAAATTATTAAAAGTACAACATGTCAAAAATGTCCATTGTACTTCAAGGCTAAAGCCTAAGTCACATGCATCCATAAGAGAGGTTGACCCCTACAGGTGCTGCAGGTTTTTGAGTTGTTTGGGCCCGTGGAGAGGTGCGGCTGCATCTTAAGGGGAGTATAGGTGATTCTTGAAGTCCGTTAAGGGACATCATCATGAAAATGTATAGAACAATTATCATTTGTGTGGTACGTGTATTTTCAAGTATTTGCAAGGCATTTGTAAACTGCAAGCAGTTATGACATAAGAGTGATGCTGTCATACAGTGCCATTATGCCACACTCTAGCTGTTTAGTAAGGTGCACGTACTGGCTCCTTACTGAATGTGCGCAAACGTTGCACAGGATGGGTGTGCACAGGACACATAAGTGCTCATAGGATGCCTGTAAGCTGCTCGCACAAACTACACTGTCTTATTTCCAAATTTCTAACAGCCAGGCTGAACTGCAAAGAGCCTGCAAGTAGGGCACACTTACCACTTGACAGGCCATTAACAGGCCCCTTGCAAAGTCTGTAGGATTTGGGCAGGTAAAAAAAGAAAAATATGTATGCCATGCCAGCCTCTTGCCTACCCTTTCTTATCCTTGCATTTTTTGTAAGAGCTAGCTATGACCTGTAGCTTGCAGTATGTCCATAAAAGAAAATGAGCACAAACATTTTCACTCTATGAGCTCACCAAGCAGTCTTCAACCTTTGCCATTTCATGTGGGTCACCTGCATAGCCTGCATTGTTTCACCCGCCAACAGCCCATATCCACCCATAAGCGTAATTGTGACCAAAGCTTAATTAGCTAACAAAGTCCCTTTATACAAGTACAATAAAAAACCAAAATGAAAAAAAAAACATAATAAGCAAGGCAGATTCTTAAAATGCTGTTTTCAGTGAAAACAGCATTGTGTCTTTGGGAATTAATTGTCCGCTGCTCTAATTTGAATGTTTTTTGTATCTTGTATTGAATAGAGAAGTAAAATGCAGAAGTGTAAATGCCTGGTTGGTACTCTTATCTTCTGCTTGTTTGAAAAAATGTGTTCAGTATGACCTTCCAGCAATACCTCTGGAATTACAAAACACTGTTTGGAGAGCCAAATAAGATCCTCATTTGTCAGGGTTCTAAGAGTTAAAAAAATAAGTTTCTGTAATTAAAACGCAAAAGCAGACTAAAAATGCATTAAAATGAATTTCTAGGTCAAAACAGGCTTTTTTTGCTAACAACTTCCCTATCAAACTTACCTTTGTTGCAAAAACAAAAAAAATAAATAAATAACTTTAGGACAGCTTAAGGGTTCGGCACCAAATTACTCACTGCTGAAAGGGGATGAAATGCTGCTTGTCTTCATCGTCAACTGTGCCGTGGGCAATGTCTGTTATGTCCATTACTGCAATAATAAGCACATTAATATATCTCAGATGCTAAACAGTTTTATTATTTACTGTCACAGTAAAAAGCAAGGTTTGGTTGTTTTTAAAAGTAGCGCAGCAAAATTCCCTCCTTTCACGACGAGAGTTTAGCCAGGTGGTGCATTTCACTCCTTTGCTGCATGATGCAGTAGTCAGTCAGTATGGTAAATCAGATGGATGGTTCTTGATATCCAGCCAAATAAAGCCCCTGAGTTGTTGTTTTTCTTAGTAAGTGTTTTTTTTCTGGCTAACAATATAGTTTCGAAGTTAAATGTTATTTCAGAATTTAGCTTCAGTCAATTTGCTGAAACACCAGCGAGAACCATTTATCATCTCACACAGCCAATCACAAATGAAAAAGTAGTTACTGAACCATTTTCTGCAAAGATCTCTCGCTGAAAGCGGGGGGCGGGGGGGGTCACGATTTTGTTTGACAAATAACACTGTCATTGGTCTACAATTCATTCAGACCCACTACTGGGGAGGGGGGTACACATATGCAGGAGCAAACTGGGGAAAGACAGCTTACCGGCCACACCAAATGGTCTCCTCAGACCGCCGGTTTGTTTCTTGCCCTCTTTGAGCTCCATGCTGCCCACCCTGATGATCTGACACACCAGGAAGAGTCGCTGCCTCATCAAGTCACTGCTGCTCAGGTCCTGAACACAAAGATAATTTGTTATGGCACATGACATGAATTAGATACAACAGGCAGTGACCTTCTCTTTTCATCAGCAGGTGATTATGTGTCATATGGCACCAGCCCAGATGGCGAATATTACAGGATGAAGATGTCGTAAAAGAGTAAACACAACCACAGCTCTCCACATTTTTCCTTGCCATATATTTCTTGATTTTTTTTTGTGTCGAAGGGCATTGATTTGCACTCTCTAGAGCAGAAAAACATACCAAATATGTAATATCTTTTTCCTGATTGATGGGCTTTTATTAGACCCCAGACAACCACCTCCTGGTAGCACATATGCAGAACACTGTTGAGTGCACCATAAAACAATCGACAACAAAGCCACAGAAAGAGACACGCAAACACAGTGAGTCTATGCTGAAAACTGAGTGAAGGCTTGGAGTATAAATTGACCGATGCCCAGCAGCAACTTTTCCCTCCTTTCCTGCAGATTTCAGACCTTTGTTTTGAAATGGAGAGAACGTGGTCAGCTGGTAGGGATTTACTTACCGTGAATAGGGCTGGCAGGTTGTTGAGCTTTGTCATTTCTTTGGGCATCCCCTTACTGTCCCAGTCCGCCAGGAAGTTCTCGCTGCGTGATTTCGAATAAAATCACATTTAGAAAACAGATTGTCTCAGGAAGAAAGGAGAAAAGGAAACTAGCAGTGTGGTATTTGTTTTTCTGTCAGCTCATGAAACTTTCATATAAATCCTGTTGTTGGATCTTTTATTTAGCCTTAGTGTATGAATCAGTGGAACTCTTGAGGAAAACACTTAAGTTTCACTTTCCCTATCTGCATTTTTAATATATTCTTTTGAACCATTCTTTAAACTTCATATCATTTGTACAATTTATAAAGATTCTTAACAGCTAACTGTTTAGAATTTAATCTACTCTAATTACTTGCAGTTTAGAAAACAGTTCCTTTCTATTTCATACAACAAAAAGTCCTCCACTTTTGATTGTTTATTTAAAATGCTGCAGAAGTTGCAGCATCTTGGCACTGCAGAGGTTTGCTTGGTCACCAGAAGACATTTAACAATCACTTATTTTACCCTGCTTTAGATACTGACAATATAGTGTAATTTAGAAATGAGAGCATAAAACTAGAGATTTTTTTAAATTTGTGATTAAACTTGAGATTTGAGACCTGATGAATTCCGACTGGTCTGGATCGTACAGAGACATGAGCAACTCCGAATCTTCCCCAATGTTGCACACAAAGTTTCTCAGATTCATGAGAAGACTGTAGGTGTGAACCGAACTGAGAAGGGTCTGATAACTCATTTTCCGGTTTTGAAGTCTAGTCTGCATAAAAACAAAAGCAGAGATTCAGCAGCGTAAAGAACTGAGGTGGTCTGGTAACAGGACAGTAACAAGACAGTTTAAGCAAATCAGAATGAACTGTGCCTTCTCTTCTTGTATTCTTTCATCAATGCTGCGGGAAGCGGTCTCATGAGCCCGGAACAGGCTGACCGTACTAGTGCGGTCAGGATGTAGCATATTTCCTGCCTCATCTCGCACAACCAGATCCAACCCAAGAATCCTATGCAGCAAGAAGAACCGGGCAGAATCTCATGAGGACTACTATCGGGATGTGACTAAGGCATATAAAACTTTACTGTAACATTTACAAGAGATTTCATTTGATTGCAGTAGGAGAAAGCAGAATTCATACCGGTTTCCATAATCAATCTTCGCCGTGACTTTCTTTTTTAACTCTACAAGGTCATCTTTGGGCAGTGTCCCTGACACTATCTGAGATCGATACTCAATGAGGCTGTAGGCCATTTGCTGCACAGTCCTGAACAGGATTATCTTGTTTGCCTGTCAGATAAACATGCATATATTACATTATAAATAGGATTGCTTCAGATGAATGAACAGAAATGCAGCATTTTCACCTAAATGTGTCTAAAGAGTTCAGAACCGAGCAGAAACAGGGGGAAAGAAGTCTGCACGTACCACGTAGAGCTTGTGCCATATCTGCGCCCATTCCCTCAGGGTAGCCCCAAGCTCCTGCACCAGCGGTAAATCTGCTGGAATAATCGTTTCCTGCCGGCTATCATCCACAAAGACAAAAAAATAAAATACAGCTTACTCCTCTTAAATCATGCCATGTACTGTGAATGACAACATTAAAAACTAGTTCATGTGAATCATAATAACTCGATGATTGCTCATTGTAATAATAAAAAACATTACAGAACCCTCAAATGTCATGACTATACCAAAATGCAGTTTTAAAAAATTACGACAAACGAAACAAAAAAGTGTATTTTGATCAAATAAAATGTTTACTGGAGTAGGATCTCACCCTGCTCCTTCAACCCTAGCCTCCTTTAAGCAGATGAAGGAAGCTGGAAAAATGCCCTGAGGAAACAATTAATTAGTATCCGCATAAACACTTGATATATACTGATATGTCAACAGTATTTAGGGTGAAGTTAAAGTAGTAATACAGCTCATACCTTCTGGGATTTATTTCGTAGAGAGTAACCCCTATACCAGCCTGAGGACATGGATGAACAGAATCTTTTTTTAAAAGTGTCAATGGGGGTGGAGCATCTGAATCAGATTCAAGAGAGAACAACGGAAAGGCAGAGGGTTTTGTCTGGGCCTGTTTTGTGCTTGTACTCACCTTCAAATTTCTCAAGTATGTGCACTGGGTCCCCCACCTGAAGACACAGCTCCTGCTCCCCATTGGAATCATAACTGTAGATTGCTGAAAGGACAATTTAGACCATTTTTTTATGAGAACTGATTACTGCCAAAGTAAGGTAAATTCAATTATTGCCAACAGTTTGAACGATGTGCCTTTTTTTCTGATTTAAGGGCTGATGCATTAAGACAAAAAAAACAAATCTCTTCTCGATCGCTTTGTGCACAGAAAACCGGTTAAAAGTTGGTTATAAAAGTTGTGCATCAAAGATTGCCGTTTTTTTTTTTTTCTTAAGAAAATGAAGCAAATTCACCCTTGTTGAGGTTGGAGCAGGACTTCCATTTGCAGCACTGAAGATCTGGAGCTTTGATTTGTTCCTCATCTTGAGCCAATTTCTTGGTTGCCATGTCTGCTCATGCACAAGGCCCATCTGATGCAAATAGTGTTATCTGCACCACTCTGCCAGAGTTCTGTCAGTTCCTCTGCAGCCCAAATTATCTGCAACTGCATGCACTTTCTGTGCTAACATTGGTCTATATCAATATTTGATTTAAAATACACACCGGATAGCAAAAGGCAAAATAAATGTGCATAAAATAAATACATTTTAAAAATACTTTTTTTGAAGACTTCTTCTTTTAAAACTGTGTTGAACCAAATGTGATAATTTGAGTTGTAATATATTTCTGCACTCAGAGATGACATGACAGCAACAGCAATTTAAAGGTTTTAGAAGGAAATTGTCAAAAAGGGATGAATAAAAGGTTTGGTCACGCAACTCCCTGATTTGAACAGAGCCTAGTTGAAATGTATATATTTTCATTTTATCTTCCTGGTCATTGCCATCTTGGCCAGATATAATACTATGTAATTCAGACCCTCAGAAAAAAATTGGCAGGAAAGTATGATAATGCTAATGTTCTATTTAACATTAGGAAGGAACATTAAATATTTATTTTCTAAAATCAATCCCATTACAGTTTTCCTGAACATAAAATGTATCCACAGCATGCCTGCACAGTAAATGAAAAATTATCATTATCGTGATATCAGCCTTTGCAATGTGTGTACCGTAAAATATGGCGCAAACTTTGATAAACAGCTACCTTAAGTGTTCAAACAATCTCATAGCTGATTTAAGTATTTAAAGACCCACTCCAATGAAAATCATCATTGGTGCTTTCAACAAGTTCTTGTAGCATTTTTCTTATGATGGAGGATTTGTATAAAATATTTTAAGTTTTAAAGTAAATTGTGTTGGTTGAGCAAATGAAAACCTGCATTTGAAATAACTCAAACCAAAATTTCCCTTCTCTCTCTCTCTCTCTCTCGCTCTCTCTCTCTATCAAGAGAGCAAAACATTGTCTTTTCTTACCCATAAAAAATTAAAATTGATATCGGTCTTAGTCTACATTTCTATGGCAACCACTTCCTCCAATCAGCAGTGAGCATGTTATAAGACCACACCCCTTCCATTGAAAGCATGCTAAGGAGAATCTGTCAGTCAAACGCATTGAACATTTGACACGAGGCCAACTATGTTTATTGAGACATCTGATTGGTCAGTTCATAACTTGAATCACTTGCGCTACAGCAAAAATATGATGAAAAAAACATTGGGTTAGCAAGAACATGTTAAAAAGATGTTGAACAGTAAGAGTGGCTTTCGGGAACCAGCAGGTACTTCTTATACAAGGAGGAGGAGTCACTCAGTCAAGTTCGTATATACAGTCAATGAGTTAGAGTGGGATAAAACTGTTGCAAAGAAATGGAAATTGTGTACTAGCTGTTTTTTTTATTTTACTATTTGTGCATGTATTGCCAGTCATGCAGTCTTCACCATATTGATCTCTAATATCACGAGATTTCCTCATAGCGTGCAGTCTTAATCTACAGCAGCAAAAAGCTGGCTGTACAGATTTTGTTTTTGTGTAAAGTTGTTTTATTTTTCATAGGAACAAATTTAGGCACACTTGCTTAGGTAAGAACCCCCCAAAAGGTTAATTGCTGAACTGCACCTGACTACAGATAAGTAGATACTTAGACCACCAATTTGGGGGAAAAAACATAATCACAAAATAATTTTAATTATTTTAATAATTTTAATTAAATAACATATTTATAGCTTATGGGCATGATAAATGTTTTTTATGAGGCATAGCTGCAGTAAATAATTTGTCTCGTCTTATAATAAATGTTCCAGTGTTTATTTCCTTTTATCTATGACCTGTTCTACCAGTCACAGCAGACAGTTACCCTAAAGTTTATGGAGAGTCACCCTCAAGCACCATTTCACACTAACCTGAACTTTCAAACTCGCCTGTGTTACAAAATAAAACTACGCTTGCACGGAAGACACAAAATATGACACAGCACTAACTAAAAAGATGTTGCAAAAAGGAAACCAAAGAAAAACAACACTCAAGCTGTTATTTTGTCATGACTTAAGACATCTTAAAGTTAAAGAAACTATAGCAGAGCTCTGTCCTGGCTTGTATGGTGAAAATACTTCTGACTTGAGGCCAGATTTCACAGCACGCTTCAACTGGCTCTGCTCATCACACAAGGACTCGACAAACAACTGAATGAGAATCCATGACCGTCTTCATTGTTTATCCATCACACGTCCATGACTTTGGTTGTCTATGAATAAAAAAAACACTGAAATAAGCCCTTCTGAAGATATCAAGTTTTGTTCTATCCCAGTTTGTAATTGCATACTTGTTTTTATTTTCCTACTGCGCTTTCATATTATGTACTTAATTAGATTCATTAGCACACACACACACACACACACACCCCCCGCACCCATAGCTTGCAAATGTGTCCCCACTGACTTTGAATACACAATAATTATTAGGCCTATTTGTAAGGCCACAAATAGAAAATAAACGCCACAAATAAAGTATGTCTCTCTTGCCTGCTGGTTCAAAGACATGAGTGTCATTAATAATTTTCATGAGGACAGACGGTCACATGAATCACCAGGAAATTACACAGGAAAAAAATGACAACTGCCTCAAGTCATGCCAGGAGTGACAATAGTCCATTCAGCAACTTGACAGAGTGTTGGGGCCTCGCAACAACATGGCAGGGTGCCAGCTGTGGGAGCCCCATGAAGCATGTTGTGATACCTTACTTTTGTAAACTAAAGGCTTCAGTCCAGGCTCTCACAGCACTTATCTGTGAAAAAAAAAAAACTCTGATTTTTCCAGTTTCAGACACAAAGCCTGTAAATTCCAATAAAGTTTTATCGCCATGAGTTCACGTCAGTGCGCATTCTTGCTTAAGTCAGTCACTGCGAAAGCTTTTGCTTAAAAGTGGATTAGAGAACAATTTGAAAAAAACACCATGCCTAAACAGTTTGAGTGACTGCTGGCAACTCATCAAAGTTAACACAATAAAAAATGAATCTTTTGTTCTCATCAGCAACTTAGCAAGAAGGCAAACCACACAATAAAATCCTATTGTGCCTGTTCTATAAAAGCGTGAACAAAAAAACTGGCATTAAGAGAAACCCACAAGAAAGTACTATCGACTAATTCTTAAGAATACAATTTTTTTCCACCTATTAAAAAAATGTTAATCCAAGATAAAACTGAAAAAAAACAAAGCTGGTAGTGGTGTAAGCTAATGTAATGCTGCATCTGAACTTTAATGTTTACTTGATATCAAGCTAAGTGTTTTAATGCATTTTTTTTCCTTGTAAAAACAAGAAAAAGGACATGAGCACAACCAAAATAAAGGACAAACATTTTAGAGAAAGTAATAACTTGGAAGATTTCTAAATAACTTCAAAAAAGTATTCAAATCAGCTTCTGCCAAAGTAAGAAAAAGCTACCTTTTTTTTACGATGAGATAAATGTAAGTACGTTTGTCTTCAGGCCAATTTTCCTCAGACACCTTGTCTCCAAAAAACAGCCTCAACAGAGAAGCCTTGTGCTTCCCACTTGCCGTCTAGACAGTCAGAAAATGATATGTGGCTCTTAAAACTGAACTCCACCTGATAAGTTCTTATAGGCAACCCACATGTCAGAAATTTGACTTTGAACCTCAAAGCTAATAGTGTAAAAAGGCACAAAATTAGATCAGCATGAAACTTTGTCTCTTAATTCAACTTTAAAAAGCCAGCATCGACTCTTAGCTATGACAGGAATACAGATGAATGATAGAGATGAAGTGGGGGAGAAAAAAAAGGAGACTCTTGTCCAGATAGCCAAATTATTAAAATTGAAGTTGTAAAAATCTCGACTTCCCTTCTTTATGGTCAAGCCCTTTAAAACTAAGAAAGGTCAGCTCTCACCTCCAATCATCCCCGACAATCTGGGCTGACGTTGTGGGGCGAGCAATCAGAGATGTGATGATTGCAATCTTTGTATGAGATGAAAATCTGAAGCGAACTGTCCTCCTTTTTAATAAAAAGATGAAAATTAAATTAAGATGAAAATGTTGCATTTGTGGGGACAGTTTTTATGCTGGAAAGTGTCATACAATTTATTATGAAACTGGTAAAAATTCTGAATGAAGGTTTTATACACTTTTAGTCTCTGAATGTATCAGCTTGAAAAAGGTTTCCATGAAGAATATTCAGGGAAATAATAAGACTGAAGTTCTGCTTAAACTTACACTAAAAGATCCACTCCAATGAAAATCTTTTTTTTGTATTTTGAACATGTTCTTGTAGCATTTCTTTTTCATGTAGAGGACCTATATAAAATAATTTACAATTAAAACGGCGTTTCCAAAAATTTCTTACGCTAACACGCTTAGGTGTGCAAGAGATGATGAGAGTTCAACTCGTCCTGTAGGAATTGCAATTCTGGCTCAATCTGGCTAAAAACTGTACGGCTGGAGTGATCCGATACTGTTCACCATTATTTTTGTGCCGCTAAAGCTAGCTTGGGGCTAAAAGCTTGCGCGTCAACGCGCAAACAGGGTGGGGGCAGGATTGCTCTGAGCCAACAGTCCCGCCCACCAGCCAGAATTGTATTTCTAATGAGCTACTGCTACTGGGAAAAAATATGTAACAAAAAACGACAAAGGTTTTTTGAGTTTGTCTAAAAACTGCACAAACATAAATTATAGATGATTTTACAGAAGAAAAAAGATGGTTGGAGTGGGACTTGAAAGTATTATTATTTTAGGTATGTTTGCTAATGATATTACAGCTCTATAAATTACACATGGCCTGCCTTTGAGGCCAGCCAATAGATCAAACCTGTGTTGCATTGATCTACCACAGGGCTTCCTCCCTACAGAACACAGCAAAACAACTTCACCAGAAGACATCCTGACCCAATGCCCAAACCAGCCCAGCTTGATGTTGGGGAGCAGCACCTCGACTCCATCCTTCTGGATCACTGAGCTTCTCACAGTATCTTTACGGAGTAATTCAGCTGCCTGTATCCAATATATCATCCCTTAGATTCAGTTGCTCAGCTAGTGACCATAGGTGAGGGTGAGAATGTAAATCAATCAGAAAATGTTCTGGTTCAAGTCTTTCATCAGTGCACAGTGTGCTGTTCAAGTCATGCTTCATTTCTCCCAATGCTTATCATTGATCTGCTTTTGTACTTATTCTAAACTCAAATAAAAAAAAACAATTACAAAATGCAATACTGATTAATCAAATTTAAAAAATTGTCATTTTTAAAGCTGATTCTTGTGGGGTTTTTTTAGAAAAAATTTTTTATATTAGTTTATGATGTTGAAAAATATAATTAGTTTAATGTTCACTTTAACGCATTAGCTATGTAAAAACTGTTTTCTAAACTAAAGATTTTTTTTAAAAGAAAAGTTAATACCAAACCTGAGGTTTGTGTTGAATCCAATTTCTGTGTGAAAATGTGAATCAAAATCAAATAATTTTGGCAGTGACATCCAGCCCAGTAAATGTTAATTGTTTGTTGTAGGAAACACTAAAAAAAATTCTTTAAGGGTAATGATGACACTGTTCAAATTAAGTAAATGTAGGTTGTGAGGACATGGCCTTTTTATGGCTGCTACTTACAATTTTTAATTTTAGAAGTACACTATAGTACAAAAAATCTTTTTCATACAAATAATGAATGGGAATTAGACAATAAAATTCCACAAAAAAGATTATATTAGATTCAGGTTTGTGAGGAAATCATTTACAAGCTCTTATTATAAAAACGTTGCTCCTTTTTATTTATTAAAAAAAACGTAATTTTATTTAAAATGTGTTTCATGTAAAATATTTGTCTTACACAAACTATTTGGGTAGATGTTTCAAGCAACAGATAAATAAATTATAAACATGTTTTCCAAGGTCAAAATGTGAAGCAAACATGTATTTAAAAACAAGCAGTTTAGTTTCATCCATCAAGATGTTATGAAAGAAAAATAACTGAAGTGTGAAAACATGTAGGTCAAACCTGCTGAAACAAGTTTACAAACCTCAGATTATGCTACCAGTTTATGGAAAACAGATATTTTGCTTTTTGTTGTTCTGCCTTATTCATTTTTGTTACTAATGTTTTATCTTGTCATGTGATAATGATAGTTTGCAAATATGAAAAAAAAAATCTATTTGAATCACAGTCATCGAATAACTTTAAGTCCAGCATAAGCTACAATGAACAGAAGGGGCAGCTTTTTAGACTCTGTCGTATTTAGCGGATATGTTGGATATCAAGGTTCAGTGATTAGTCTGAATTGGTCTGAGTCATAATTTCTATGGCAACCACTCTTCCCAATCAGGAGTGAGCTTGTTGTATGTCCACACGCATTTCACGTGAAAGGAGGCTTGGGAGAATCTGTCTATCAAATGTTTCAAACATTTGATGTGGGGTCAGCGGGCACTGAATAATTTTATTAAGGCATCCGATTGGCTAGTTTATAACTTCAATAACTTGCAATAAAGAAAAAAATGTGAAAAAAAATGTATTAACAAAAACATGATGTATCAGAGCAAGAATGGTTATTATGATAATTATAATGACCGAGTAACAAGTTTTTTTCTCTATAGAAGTCTATGGAGTTTTGGCTTCTTGGAGCTAGCAGGTACTTCCTGCTTAAAATGCCAGGGGCAGGGATCACTCGGTCCAGTTCTCATATACAGTCAATGCAAACTTTAACTCGGCAAACATGCAATAAAAATAAATAGAACAAATAAGAAAAATTTAAAATAAAATAATTAAATAAATGAAATAAAACAAAACAAAATAAATTAATGGCGTCCCCATTGTATCAGCTGAGAAAACATCTCAGCTAATGCAATGGAAAAACAACATATCTGAACAAACACCATGTGATAGCTGTCAAGCATGGTAGTGTAAAAATGATGATTTGGTCTTAGTTGGCAGCCACAGAGCCTAATCGCCTCACAGTTACTAAATCCACCTCCCAATCCCCTGGAATACCAATCTTGAGTCAAATGTGACGCCATCGGACAGGCTGTGCTTTGCTGAGGTGGGATCATGTAACAGCAAGTAGGTCAAGCATACTGCAAAGTCTGAAGCAACACCTAGAAAGATCAAAATAAACCTAACAGAATGGCTCCCACAAATGCTCACATAGCTAAACAAGGAAATGTGCAGAAAAGTTTCAGTAATCTACATAATGTCAGAAACAGGCGGGATATTTGATATTAATGACTCACTCCAATGAAAATTGTGTTTTTAACATGTTCTTGTAGCATTTTTCTCATGATGGTGACATGATATAAAAAATTATTTAGGATTAAAACTGCATTTCGGAGTATTTCTTTATTGAAATTGTGATGCATCAGCAGATAAAGACATGTGGTTTGAAAACGCTCAGGTCTGTGAAGCAACAAGTGGGATGGGCGGGCCACTAACTCCCTGCTCCGCTCCAACTCTGATGCATCCACTTCCAGACAAATTGATACACTAAATTCTTAATTTTCCTCGCTTAAGCTGGCTCAAATTTGTACTGCTGGATAGCTCCAATATTGCTTGCCTTTTATTTATTTATTTATTTTGCTAAGTTAATGTTAGCTTGGGGTTGTGATGGGCTGTAAGCTAGCAGGAGATGACGTAGATATATAAAGGAATGCTCAAATATCAGCGAAGGGTTACTCCTGCACAATCAGTCCCACTCACAACCCAGGGGCAAATTCTGATGAATTCCTGCTGCAGTAAATATGTCTTCAAAATGACACATGCTTTTTTTATTTCAGCTAAAAAATTTATAATTATAATTAGAAGACCACTGGGAACGATTTTAAAATAGATGAAAATATAGTTGGAGTGGAACTTTAAAGGTTGTCCTTCCTTATAAATTCTGTGTTCTAAAGGTTTCTTTTTTGTTATAGATGTGAAGATGCACTAACAGACAGATTTGCGTGCTGTGAAGGACCAAATGCTTTGTTTTATTTTCCACACATGGAACACCTTAAAACTAACGTTCAAAGTGCTTTCATATTTCACGCGCCTGCAGCTTGTAAACTCTGGTTTTTATCTCTTTCCGCTGCACCTGATTTTTATTTTCCACGAAACCCAAAGACACTGCTTAATTGACACCACCTGAAGTGATTTGTTAGAATTAAAAGCAGCCTTACTTTAAGCTACATATAGATCACTTCCCTCTTTTCAAGTCTAGGACGTCTTCGGTGCAGTGCTCACTTTTCAGAATGAAGAAGTCATGCTATTAATGAGCGATATGTTAATCCCTTTATTATCAGCATTTCCTTGTTAGGAAGCATGACATTGCTGATGTTATCGAAAACCTAACTCTTCCTCCATCCCAAAGTGTAGCTTCTTGAATTTAAGCGTAACACGGTTAACTAATCGGATTAAAAATTTAAGCCCTTATACGAGTTCTGACATAATTTTAGAGATTAAATAGTGGTGAACTACTGTGTTTCAGAGGGTAAAAAAGGAGTGTGAGTGACAGCTAAGTGGGGCAATAACAGACAAACACTTTATCATGACGATCTCAGCATCAGCTTGTGAAGCAAAGGTCGTGTGGGCACAGGGAGGAGCGCTGCTGCATAGCTACACTTAAAACAGTGGGTTTGTATATTTCCAGTCAAAACACAGAGGCTGCCACAAAACACTTCACTAAAAATACATAAATAAATTAAGGTTAGTCACATTTTAGATTGGCAGAACATGTTCATGTAATTATTTAACAGTTCCTCTTACATATTTGCACAGTAAACAATAGGTGTGTGTGACAATACTGTGTTGTCAAAAGTTATACTGTGATGACAATACAACCATTACAATGCACTTGAAAATAATTTGCCTAGAGGGTGTATGGCGCTTCCTCATACCTGCAGATGGCAAACAGACACACACACCACTCAGGTGCAGGGGTGGGGGTTTTGTGTGGGGTGGGGTGGGGGTGGGGGGGGGGGGTAGAATCACACCATGTTGCAACATGAGTTGCTTATTTTTGAGTAACTGAAAAACACAGTTCATTCCTCTGGAACAGACCGATGTAAATGTGTCTAAAACCCCGCTTGTGTGATCAGTCTGTTTATCTGTTGTACAGTGCGGCCCCAGTGGCTCCCATGTGGAGTCTCTACTGGAGCTCTGTACATAATAAATTTTTAATCAAAAAGGAGGATTCGTTTACTTCAAGTCTTCTTTTAGGGAGATTATGCAGGAAAAAAATGGCTGGTATGTATGCTCACTATGCTCATTTTCTCTAATGCCAGAGCACCTATTTTGGACTATTTTCTTGCCGTTTCTTCAAAATATGTATCCGTGCAAATAACCTGGTGGTAAAAAGAGTCAGAAACGAACTTTTAAAGTTGAAAAAATATTCTTATGTGGAACGTCAGCTCCGGTGGCAACAACAAAGTTGTTTCCCAACTTCTTTTGAAGTGTTGCTGGGAGTTCACTCCAGCGGGCTCTCCCCCCCTAGCAAAACACGTAATTAAAAAGGACCACTTACCGACTCCATACTTCTCTCTTTTAGTGGGAATCCAGCGGGTCATAGCGGGGAGGAGGCAGAAAAGTTGGTTGAATAAATAAATAACTATGTACACTTGCTCACGGAGGACGGGCGGTGCACTCCTGCTCGTCCCGAAGCCTACAGTTCCGCCATCATGACTTGGGTTGGGGAGGGGGGAGGAGGGCGCCGCGAGGCTGGAGCGGGAAGAGGGTGAAAAGGCAGGATCAAGCCGCCCCGTTCCCGTCAGCACTCCGCGCGCGGCATGAGGAGGTGTAACGTCCGCGAGCCCCGTCACTTTCTGCGGCTAACACTTTCACACATCCGCAACAGTTTGCAATAAATCCGCAAATTAGCTCAAATTAATTTCACCCAAACTCTTAAGAGTTCCTCCTTTGGCTTCAAGGACTCTCCCTGGTAGTTCCCTTCCAGAGTGGGACTACACAATTTGACATTCTTGTAAATAATGAATCTCACCAGAGTTATAAATCACTGATGTGTCATGAATAAATGATTAGTCGGTTATTGTTTTTAATTAAAACGAGATGAATTGCGATGCAGGGACTCAAAAGTGACTGCTTTAAATGAGACCTCCTCCAATAATCAAGACGCCTTCACAAAGCATTGAATTTAAGCAGACTTAATATACAAGCCCCGCATTTAATTGAAGCATCTGTTGGCTTGTCCATCAAGATGAGAATCACAAATTGCATTTGCTGCCCAGTCGTTTATAGAGGCAAGTTTCAGCTCTGCAGAGACACCAAAGAAAAGAGAAGGATCCACGCTAATGAAAATTGGGGTGGGGGTGGGGGGGTGGGTGTTTTTTGTTATTTTAAGATTGTTCTTGTGGCAAAATTGCCTTTCTGGGTATTTCTTTATTCTTGCTGGGATTGCTGGGAATTCGGAACTAACTAGAAGAAGTTTGTAGCTGTGACGTAGAAGATACGACAAGCTCACCGCTTTGCTCTACTCTGACTTGTAGATAACCCATACACCTTTGGGTCTTTGTTTTCCTCATTCGAGCTAATATCTGTCTTAAAACTGTACAGCTGGATATCTCCAACTATGATCACCATTTTTGTTGCACCCGTAACATTATAGATTGGGGATGTGAGGGGCTGTAAGTTAGCTGGAGAGAGTGTAAACAAAGAGATGATGGGAAGTGTGGGTGGATTTACTCTTACTTACTTTATTTTTTATTTGGACTAAAAATGGCAAAATCGTGTTTAAAAAAAAGACCACTGGGAACACTTTAAAAATAGATCAATACATGATCAGAGTGCGACTTTAATTAATTTTTTCAATTAAATGTGTTTTAGACAAAAGGGAAACAATAAAAAAAAGCAGGGCAGAGTTACTTTAGGACCAGGCTTCAGAAAGAGTGCTATAAATCAGCAGTTGACACTGACATTTCTCTTTTGTTTGCCCATTATGTGTGCTTATTGCTGTGTTGTGGCCAGTCAACCAAATGGTGCTGTCAGTACTGTTTGCCCGTTTAAAGCTTTTGTTTCTTCTTCTGACAGGGCCCTGTCAATCACATTCTCCCCAAACACATCATCATCTGCTGCAATGTGACAATGCTTTTCCACAACACATTTGGAACCAACATGACATCTAAACATTTCTAAATTACACAATTTGTCATGTTAAGAGCAACATCGCTGTCCTTTATTTTCCCAATGCTAAAGTGATGTTTTCAACAGCTTCCGTTTCATTCAACTTCATTAACAGAGATGTATTTTTGTTGCTATATGTAGAGTTTCCATCCGGGTTATGACTCGAAGCCTTGTTCAAGATAATTGTGACCTATTTCTAGCTCAGCTGTTGGTGCTTGCTGAGTATTTTTTGATTTATTGTAAAGGAAGGAGAGGTGGGGAGGCCATACACATCTGCTCATGCCAATTTTACCTTTGATTCTCCCAATGCTTTTGGCAAAAATCTCCCACGGTGAAAGTAAAAAAAAAAAGAAAAAAAAGCTGTTTTTACTCAATCAAGGCTAAAAGAAAAAAAGGAAGAAGTGAGTCAGAGAAAATTACCTGTGAGCCAAAAAAGGAATGCAATGTTGCCATCAACTGACTGCTTTGTGCTATTACATAAAATAAACCATTAACCAACAACCTCTCCACACATCACATCTTTTTACTTTTGGATTTACTGTTGTATTACAACATCAGAGTCTAAAAAGAATCGAGTTTTAGTTTTAAAAAAAGAACCTACTGAACTTTTTTTCTGATACATCTTTAATGGCTGAAAACCTATTGAAGAATGAGATTTAAGAGTATAAATAGATAATCATAGCTCCAATTTCTACAGTTTGACATTTATGGTACAAATAAATCTTGACCTGACTTAACTCTGTCACTGACTTGAGTTGTTAAATTCAGCAAACTGAGTTTTCTTGAGTGGTGTAAAAAAAAAAGAACAATTCCTCAAAGACTGTGCATGAAAAACAGATAGTATTAAAGGGATAAGCATGCAGGCCCCACTTAAGGCTTCCGTTCCTGAGACAGAAGCATACAAAAAAGCCCTAATGGATTTATGGGTCTACAGCCAGAACAGCACAATGCCAGAAGCAAATAGGGGTTGAGCTTTTCCCGGCTCTCTGACTGCAGAATCAGGTAAAGTAATTGCTCAGTCTAGCGGCGCTTTGAGGATAGGTTAGTGCTCTATCTGTTGGCTTTAGCGTTACCTCTTATTGCCACATTCATACTTTTTAAAGCTTTGATCATCCGTGGTGGTTTTCACACATCTCTAATAGGCATGTCCCATTCAGCGTCCATGTCATTATGGAAAGACTGCTTTTAGGAGAAAACAGTAGCGTTATACACCTACAGATTTTATGCTTCATTTCAGGTGAATACAGAGCGTGATTGTATGTGTTAGTCATCTTCTATACATTTTTGTTCATATCTCAAACCCAGGTTGCATTCTACTTGAAAGAACTAAACCTTGAAGCCATGTCTCACTCAAGCGTTGTGTCCATTCATAAAGCAATCTAATAGCTAAAGTGGTAAATTTATGTACACCAGAGAAAAGCAAGTATTTACATTTAGAATGCAAGTGCGATGTTACTTCAGGCAATCATGATGGGTTTTTCTCCTATCCTCATAATGAGGTGATTGTGTCATATCAGCAGAGGGAGCCCCAACACTTAAAAGTGTTCTACTTCCTTTGTGTAGACAAAGTGTGGCCGTGTAATCCTTAAAAAGGCTGTCTGGGCAGATCACAGCGCTCATCTGCTGACAATCTAAAAACATTAGAAGTAGCGCCTCTCTGTGAATGAATACCCTAACGAACTATAGCGTCAATTCTCTCTTCAAGCTTCTGGATTTTATGAAATGACTGAATATTTGCCTTTTTATGAAGATTTGTGCTCACATGCATTCAAGTGCCACATCGGTGGCATAAACCTGTTTTGAAGGTTGATTGCCAAATTACTTTATTCCATATCACTGAATGCACGATGGCAGTGAAGGAGATCTCATTGATAATTTTTTGTTTTCATTATTGTTGTAAATTAGTTTGGACTGAAGCCTTTAAAGGTAATGAATAAACAGCAGATTTTTCTTACTTTGATAGTTTTATCGCTAAGAAACTTTGACAATCATCACACTGGTTCCTAACATAATCATCTCCATTTTCCCTACATGTTTTACAGGAAACTTAATTGCAGTATCCCACAGTGATTCTGCACTTTGTGTCTGGAAGGTCTCCTAGCAAATGCCCCCATGGCATGTGGGGTGTGTGTGAGGTCTTGAGATTTATGCAGCTGTCAGTTTTCTGCCAAAATGTAACAAATGAAACACAGGTGGAAAGCCAATATCAGATGAATAATGGAGTTTAAAAAAAAGGTTAATAGAACAGGACTCAAATAATTCCCATTATCTATTACCCATAGGGCCTTCTGATGCACCAGCAAACACACACACACACACAGAGTGCTGAATGCGGTTTTAACTGCAACTTGTGTGAGATCAGCTTTTTGTCATTTGTGAGGCGCTTATTTACCATCACCGCCGCTGTTTTTGTCCAATAAGATAACATTTGCAGCGTAGCTTCAAGTGTCTAATTTCCCAACTGAAGCAAAAGCAAATCTGCTGTAAGTACAGTGTCGAACAATTAAAGTGAGTGCTGTGCTGGACCGAGTATAGTCCTGAGACAGTATAGTGCAACAGAAGGTGGAAAACAGAGTGGTTCTGGGTGGGGTAAACTGAGGATAGAGGGGGGTGAAAACATGAAAAGGGAGGTGAAACCCTCTTGGGATGTTGCATTTACACATGCATCATTTAGGAGAACATTTAGCACCTAGGTTGAAGTGCCCATTTCTGATTACGCTGATAAGTTAATGCAGAGCACTAGGCCCCTCCTTCCTCGTCTGTTCAGATGTGTTTATCCCAAGCAGAGAAGATGGAAAGAAAGGATGTATTCTCCTAAGTGCATCTCTTTTGTGTATTTACCTCTCTGCAAATGCTTAAGAAGCCCCTGGCTCTTCCAGCCTGTTACCTAATAATAAACAGCCTGTCCTCCATCAAGGTTTAGTGCAGTGATATGTTTCTGCCCCTTGCTCTATATCTCACTCTCGGTCCCTAATGAAATAATGAAATTGCTCCCCTCTTTTATCTCCCCTCCTTCGTGCCTCTATGCTTGATTTGACACATGGCCAGATTCTTGGTGCAGCAGAAGCTGAGTCATAAAGGTTTCAGTCAGTCTTGATTTATGGACATTGATGTACGTGTGTAAGTGTATGTGTGTGAGTGAGTGGCTTAAGTTAAGCACAGGGGAAAAAACACTGGTGTCAGCTCACTGATCTCAAAGACACCACTCTGTTCAGAGACAATCTGCTGACTTCAGATAAAGAATCAAATCTTACCATAACTCAAATCACTCTGGACACTGCTAGTCAATAGACATCTACGGGTGTGAGGGCTTTTTCATGTTGAAGCTGGCATTTGGCATTTTCCTATATCAATCTCCTCCTTTAATGCATTTTCATTGATTTGCTGACTGTGCTGGTTGGCTGAAGTCTTCTCTTCCTGTCAGGTATGGACCAGTTGATCAATGTGAATGGAACTAAAGATCTTTTGCTTGCCATTCATGTCATTAATTTGAATCCTGCAGAGGAAGTGGCATGTTTTTTTAGCCCAGAATAAAAAAAAAAAAAAGAGGCTTTAGGCCAAGAAGCATAAAGATCTCTTGCCTTGTTTATGATTCACCAAGCTCAGACAGTGAAGATAATTTTCTGCTTAGGCACTTTCTTGTTGGTTAAATTGAATTTGATCTGACTCCTCAATGCAGCTGCTTGTTTATTTAGCAGAAATAAAAAGCTGGGAGCTGTTGCTTTATGCAGACAAAGCTTCAAGGCTTTATTAGAGTGCAGCACATCAAGGACTTACAGGAATCAGTGGGGACTTGATGTAAGGCAGACACAGTATTGAGCGCATGGGCAGTTGTACAAGCACATTTTAGTGACAGTTGAGCACCTGCAAACAAATTTCTTCAAAGTGGATTTTTTTTTCCTTTCTTTTCTTCATTACAATCAAACTTTTTTGCAGTTAATAGAAGATGCACTCAGAGGCTGAGCTTGAGGGACTTTAATTGTTGTACACGGGAGTTTTTAGGTATCAATCATAACAAATTTACATTTTTTTATCCAACTTTTCTGCTTTTTCTTCAGGTTCCTCGTCTTTCTTCTTTTTCACATCACCTTCATCTTCTTCTTTCTCCTGTTCCGGTTGGCTCTCTTCTTCTGCTCTTTCTTCCTCTTCCTTGTCTCCCTCCTCCCCTTCTTCATCTGCTATAAGGATGGAAAATCAACAGAAATTGTTTTCTACTACATGGACCCATAAATTACACACAGTAATAACATTAACCTTCACTTGGATCTTTCTCTTCTTCCTCTTGTTCTTGTCCCTCCTCCTCTTTTTCTACATACTCCACCTCCTCTTCGCCCTGTTCTCCCTCCTCCTCCTCCTCTTCCTCTTTCTCATCCCCCGGTTCATCCTCTTGCTCCTCCTCCTCCTTCTCCTCCACCTGTTCTTCCTCCTCTTGAGGAGGGCTGGCCTCTGCCTGCTGAGCTTGGCTTGCAGATATTTCTTCCTCGGTGGAACGTAGTGATGAATACAGTCGGGTGCTCAGCAGGTACGGAGCAGCAGAGCTCAGCTGGGACTGAGTGGGGACATGCGCTCTTCCAAAACATGGACCAGTGTACATGCTTTGAGGGTAGAGGGAAACCGATCCTGATCCAGCCACACTTAATCGATTTTCCTCTCCTTCCAGAAGCTTCCTAATGAAGTTAGAAATACAGAAAAAAAGCTTTATTTAAGCCAAACATTTCCAACACACTGCAAGAAGTTCAAGCTTACCTGTATGCTGCAATTTCAATATCCAGAGCCATCTTGACGTTCAAAAGGTCCTGATAGTCTTTTAAATAGCGAGCCATGTCATTCTTGTTGGCCCTTAGTTCCTCCTCCAGCTCCCCTATAGCATCCTATTTAAAACAGACAAAAATACAAGTGAAAAGAAAAACATGAGATGACATGAATCATCAAATATTTTGCTCAGGAAATGAAGACTAAATAACTGACTGATCAGTAACAACTGTCTTCCTGTACAAAATGGCAAAAGAAACCTCAAATTTTTCACTGCTGCTCGTCACAGATACAGTGTCTCAGTTGTAGTTTACCTGCAGTGCAGAGATCTCAGCGCTCTGCTTCTCCTCTACCTCCTGCAGCTGTTTTTCCAGGGCTTGGTTCATCTCACGACAGGCATCAATCTCCAGAGTTCTAGCTTTGAGCAGTCGCCGATACTCTCCAGTTTCATCCTTGGCACACCGTGCGCTCTCAGTGTTACGAGTGGAACCCACAGTCATCACACTCATCTTGTTGCAGAACCACTCTTCAGCTGATTGCAGGTTGCGGTGAGCCATCTTCTCATATTGAGCTCGAATGTCACGGAGAGCAGTGGACAGGTCCGGTTTGGAGACCTCTATGTCCACTGACATCTCTGGGCTGAACTGAATTTGCACCTGCAGCTCTGCAATCTCACTCTCACAAAGATTTTTCAAGAAGGCCAACTCATCTAGCAGAGTTTCCACTCTTTTCTCCAGCTCAGCCTGGCACAGTGCGGCTTTATCTGCCCCCTTCCTGGTATCCATGAGCCGACCCTCTGCCTCTTCTCTTCCGAGAACTTCCTTCTCATAGCGTTTTTGTAAGTTCTTCAGCACATCCTCCATCTCATCCCTGTGGTCCTGGGCCGCTTGCTTCTCATGGCGGGCCTCTTCAACAGCAGCACGGAGCTGGCGGATTTCATGCTCGTACAGGCCCTGAAGATTGGATGGTTCAGTCTGCCTTTGCCTGAGTAGCAAGAGCTCAGTCTCCAGCAACTTATTCTGCTGCTCCAATTCATGGACTTTGTCTATGAAGCTTGCAAAGCGGTCGTTAAGCTCCTGGAGCTCAGCTTTCTCCTGGGTCCTCAGTACTTTGAACTCAGAGCTGACCTGGGCTGCTTGGTCAAGGCGTAGCTCAGTGGCAGCTGCAGTCACTGGAGCAGAAAGTAAGGTGGAGTGGCTTGAAGAACCTCTGGTGTAGGTTGGATGACTTCTACGTGAAGATGCATAGGATGTAACTGGGGCCGAGTGGGTGAAGTATGCGGATCGAGGTCCCGTTCCTCCTGCAGCTCCATAACCTGCAGTGCGCACCACTACCCTCCTCTTATAAGTCGATGGGAGGTAAGGGTCAAAGCCGGTCGAAGTCATGACTTGAAGAATGGGAAGCTCAGTGTCAAGGAATGTAGCTGGGTTGACTGCACAAAACTCTGCATTACGCTGACTTTTATAGAGCCAGTAATGACTGTGACGTCAGCTATTTTTTTTGCAAGCCTGCCGACAGAAAGAACTGATTATGCCGCCTGCCAGCCAGCCATTCTCAGCCAAGGAGGAGACGGGGAGGGGTGAGGACAAACGCAGGGGGGATGGAGGAGGCAGAGATAAGCAACTCTGGGACAAAAAGGGCTGCACTAGCCGCGGGTCAGCGAGGACAAATGCAGTTCTCCCAAAACTGCAGAAAATAGTACACTGTCTCACCATCAATCCAAGCAATACTACTTTTCGTGTGTGTGTTAGAGCTGTGTGACAGAAGAATGACAAAATAAGTCCTATTTACTGCAGAGTAACAGTTTTGCACCATTCCGCATCATTTGTCAGCAGTTCTGTGAAGAAATAAATGCAAACTTTCCCAAGATGTTTGTGTCAGCATAAAGTAACAAGGAAAGAATGCAATAAGGGTGATATGAAATACAGAATAAATAAATTAAAAAAACAAAACCAAAACCTGAGCTGTAGCTTACTCTGTAAAAATCTAAAACAAGAGCTTGCCCTCTAGTGGCTGCCTGTTTACCATGCAAGTCACTTTTTTTTTTTAAATAAAAACTCTATTTCATCCATTTTCTATACTCGCTAAAACCCTTTTTGGGGTCAGAGGGTTGTTGGATCCTGTCCCAGCTACTGTTAAGTGAAGGTGAGGGTGCCCACATAACCACTCACAGTTACATCTAGGGACCATTTAGAATCATCAATTTACTTATGAAGCATGTTTTTGGACTGTGCCTGTGGGAGAAAGTCAGAGTGCACATGTATGCTAGAGGAGAACATGCAGACTCCACACAGAAAGGTCCCAGCTCGGATTTGAAATGGGGTCTTTTGCTGTGAGGCAACAGTGATAACCATGACTCCACCATGCAGTTCTTTTATAAATCTTTGCTATTTAGCGTTCTTATTGTCCCTTATGTGTTTTAACACTTGATTTCACAGCGACACTGAAAGATGAGAAAACAAGTCTGTTTTTTTTTCCATTTATTGTTACTTTTATTGCTAACTTAACAGTTAAACAAACATAAAGGAAAATTTTTTTAAATCTAATTATTTTTGTCTTATTTAAAAGCAGAAGCTACGGTAATAATCAATTTACACAAGCACATAAGTCCAAACAAAGCTTTGAGACTTTTCAGAGATGAGGACTTGGACTTGAGTCTTGGATTAGGGTCACACTAAAATTCTACATTCAGAGATTTGATCCTTGACCTGAGACTCAACCTCAAGGAGACTAAACCTGACTTGAGACTTGAGGCATGAGACTTGTGAACCCTTTTAGTTTCTTCTATTTTTTTTTTTAGCTCTATAGCATCACAGTTAGAACCAAAAAATAAAATATTTTCACAAAGCCTTTGTATTAGGATTTCAGACACACCAGCTGTCTATTAGTGTGTCCAGACCAGCTGTTTAAAAAGACTTCTATGAAAATTTGTGATGATAAAATGTTCATTTTTACCACAAAATTTAATATTTGAGACTTGAATTGGAATTACATTGGAATTGAGAAGTAACTGGGGTTTGTCATCAAATACTTAACTTAGACTTGCAAAATAAGACTAGTGAGATTCATTGAAAAATCCTTTTTTCACAAGGGAACAGACGTCTTCTGTGAAATGACAATAATCATGTTGACAAACCAGTAATAGTGGAGACCCAGGTTCACTTAGAAGAAAATTTGATTCTTGCAACTTCCTTATCTGTTCTACAAGGAACTCAAGATCTTATCATTCCAGAGGACAGAAAAAAAGTGCTGACCATGGTACCTTTGAAAAAAAATGGTCACATTCAAGATAAAAGTGCTCAGAGGGGTTTGAAAGTTCTTTTCTAGAGAGATCATTATCTGAAATCCACCACTGGCTTAAAGGCTGAGCAACAGATTGTGTGTTTTCTCAAAATTTCCTGTTTCTTTCAAAGAGGAAATACAAAGCTGTCTCAACTAAAAAATTAAATCAAAACTGTAATACAACAATAACACAAGAAGGCACAAGTCAGAGGCCCTCAGTATTGCTGTTCCACAGGTAGGGACTGCCAAAATGAGATTGGGATTTACTGTTTAATAAGAGTTTGCTTAAGTTAAAATATTTTTTGACGCAACAACGAGAAAAATAAACCAAATATACAGACACAAACACAACAAAATATGCATAGTAATAAAAATGATTGTTTGAAACATGTCATGAAAAACTAGAGTAAGGAAATCTATGCTCATTAAATCCCAGCAGCCACCCACAAAACTTCTGAAACAATCAAATTATACTGCTTCCTTTAAATGTAGTTGTGAGTAATACTATTTAAAAAAGCCCCTGCGACAGACTGGCGACCAGTCCAGGGGTGTACCCTGCCTTCGCCCATGAGTAGCCGGGTTAGGCTCCGGCAACCCCGTGACCCCGAAAGGGATAAAGCGGATTGGAAAATGAATGAATGAATGAATGACTATTTAAAAAAATATGATCATCTACCCACCAAAACAAAAGAAAATTATAAAGTCAAAATCAAAATAAAAAACTTTACGATGACACATTAAAAAGACTTTATCAAGCTTTGCAAGACATTCCTGCATTTTTGGACAGCAGAATAAAACAGAATTTTACCTGTGGCGTGGCAACGCTGCCATCTTGTTGCCAAATTTTAAAATTGACAAAAACTTCAAGTGAAAAAGCACAGAATCAGTATTGTTGGCCAAATACAGTGCATATACAAGGAATTTAACTTGACTTGATGTGGTAGATCTACTTAAGGTCCATTGAAATGTTGAACCCTAGGAACCTATGTGAGTCCGTTGAAGGGACTGTTCTGTTGAGAATTGTGAGTTGAGATGGGGGGTATTTCCTGAAGTCCACTGTCATCTCCACTGTTTTATGTGGGTTCAGCTCCAGGTGGTTCTGGCTCCACCAGAGGACTAGCTGATCCACTTCCCCTCTGTATGCAGACTCATCACCATCCTGGATAAATCCAATAACTGTGATGTCGTCTGCATACTTTTGGAGTTTCACAGAGAGGGGCTCCTGAGGTACAGTCATTAGTGTTGAGGGAGAAGAGCGTGATCTTTAATCAAAACATCTTCATTTATGTTCTTCTGATTTGTTTGCTGTATAAACAACTTTGACCCGCAAACTATTCTTCTCCTACATCAGTTGTTTGGGTCACAGTTTTTATTATGTAAAATGACATTAACAAATTTCCCAGTCAAAACTAAAGTATAGTTTATTTAAAATAATTATTTAATAAAACTCAAATGTAATAAAAAAAAGAAAAAGAAAAAAAACTTTAAAATAAAGTTTTCATCATCACTTTCAGTGATGCAACTGCTAATGGGCTGTTTTGATTTTATGGGGGGAAAAATGTACCCTATGGCTCATGGAAAAGAACATTCAAATTAAGCAAATGTGAGTTCACTTGCATTAAATAAAAAAGCTGTAAACTTTGCAACAGTGTTCCCATCTGTTGCATTCATTGGCTTCAATTAACAGATTTTTAAACATTGAAAAATTCAGATTATCCAAAAAGTTAAACCTTGGTGTTAGTGATTTATCTAGTTTAATATGGTATTTGTCCTAATGGGAATAATATTTCCTTTAAAAACTTTACACAAAAAAATTGTTCATTAAATTAAAAATTGACTTTTCAAACCCAAATGATGTCAGACATAGAAAATATGAAATTTTTATTTGGTTTGTTTGATAGTTGGAAAGGTTTAATTGGGTAATCTAACCACAGTTTTTGCCTCATTACAGAAATGCAGCATATTCTTGGTACTGAGAGAGCTTCTTAAGTAAATATTTTCCAAAATAATATTAATAAAACATATTTATAAAGAAAAGAGGGTCCGAGTGAACTTTAGGGGTGTGCTTTGGCGGTAAATAACATTTCAATCCTGTCTGTGATGACGCAACATCCCGTTACAATATCGAAAGATTTCATTGGTCGAGCGGATTCATTCAGAAAACATTGGCCAATGAGCAGTGACTTTACTAAATAGTGGTTAGCAAATGCGTTGCTCTGTGAAATCCATGTCTTGCAACAAAGGATAGAGAAAAAAATGTTTTTTGTTTTTCTTTTATACTAGTTATTATGTCAATTTGAGATTTGCGTGCCTGGTTCAAAGTCCCTCGACTTGAGGGATTTTTTTTTTTTTCCTGAAAATGAGCGGTAAGTCGCCAGGTTTTTGTAGAGATGGTTCCTCGGTAAACACAAGCTAACGTTAGCATACGTTTTTGTTTAATTCCAAAACCTTCTTTTCTCGTTATGTTGAAAAACTTTAAGGATTTATATTCGTCTTAGAAAGACTGTGTATATTTATATCCAGTGGTTTTACATTTTGTTTTTATTGGTGCTGACAAACAGCTGCATAAATAACTTACTACTTGATAGTTAAGCTAATTAAGCTAGATTTAGAACTATATTACAGGTTAGCTGGGCGCTTCCACAACACTATTATTTTGCTACTTTTATGCATTTTGTTTTTACAAGTTAATGCAGTCAGAATGCTGTTGCAGACGGTCAAATGCATATCTAAACAACAGACAGTCGACTCATAATCCTGTGAAATTTTTTAAGCTTTTTGTGCTGCTGACGTTACTTTTATATTTTCCAGAAGTGATGTGTTGTTGGTTACTTCCAAGTCTGCAGTACTAGTCAAAAAATCCCAAGCCTCTAAGGCAGGAAGCTAGTCTTCAGATATCACAATGGTAAGAAATCCTAGTGGTGTTTGAACTAAAACCCTATTTTTTGTTGAGGTGTGTTTAATTGTCCTAGTTTTTCTTTTACAGATTCGCATCGCCGCGCTGAATGCTGCTTCTACAGCTGCAGATGAGTCTCAAGACCCTTTGAGAAGCAACAAGAGTCAAACAAAAGAGGCTCAAGTAAAGATCACAAAACTGTAGTCATATTGAGTCAGTCTGTACTGTCCAGTACAATCTTTACTTTATTTCACGTTTCAGGAAGCGGAGGCGTTTGCTTTATATCACAAAGCATTGGATTTGCAAAAACATGACAAGTTTGCAGAATCTGCCAAAGCCTACCATGAGCTTCTCAAAACTCCTCTGCTCAAGGAGGTAAAAGGAGAATACATGATTTTGCGAAATATGGTATTTTAAAGATTATTTTCTGTAAACTCCTAGTCTAAACTGATTTTTTTCTGCTGGTTTTAGGCAACGCTCTCAGAAGAACAGAGAGTGGGCCTCAAACATCCTGGTTTGATGCTAAAATATTCCACTTTTAAGAACCTGGCAACCATGGCTGCATCTCGTGATGACCTTGAAAAAGCAATGGAATTTTACTTAGAGGTAATATATATTTGTTTTAGAAGTATACTATGGACTATTTTCACTACTACATCCTTTTAAAGTGAATAACACCTGTGCTTGAAACGGTAATCTATTCCTTATCTTTTCTCAGGCGGTGATGTTGGACTCTACTGATGTGAACATGTGGTATAAAATTGGTCTGGTGGCTGTGAGACTGGTGCGCATCCCTCTGGCTCGTCATGCGTTTGAGGAGGGATTGCATTGTAACCCAGACCACTGGCCATGCCTGGATAACCTCATTACCATTCTGTACACACTCAGCGACTACACTTGTATGTAATTCATTATTGTGAGCTCATTAAAAGTATGACAGGCTAAGGCTGGTAAAAAGAAGTTACTTTATTTTTTATTTTTTTTGCAGATTGTTTATTCTTTATTGCTAAAGCCCTGAAGAAAGATCATTGCTACTCTAAAGGCCTGGTGTTGAAGGAAAAAATATTTCAGGAACAACCTTGTTTAAAGAGAGATACACTGCAAATGTTCACAAAATGGTAATCTAACCCATTTTTTATTGCTCTGATCATGTGGTCTTCTTGTAACTTCATTCTTTCACATTACTGCAATTATTTTGTGCAGTGATACATCTATTCACTATGTGGAAGTGGAGGAGGAGGAACGCAGATCCATTGTGGAGGAGGCACTAGATATAAGGAGACGCAGGCAGGCTCTTTCTCACTGCGACCGAAAACCTGACCTTGTTCTTATTCAGCCAATCCGCTGCCTGTCGTGAGTCTGACTTTGGATTCTTTCTCTTATGCTGCATGAGTTTGCGTTGAGTACTTTTGTTAATTATTATGGAAATGACATTCAACTTTGCTGTTTTTTTTAAACCTTCAATAAATTGGAAGTGTCTCCTCTTTTTAATATCAGGTGGAGGCATGTTGGCGAAAGCCTTCTTGCAATGTACAAGCATCAGACGACATGTGAACCTCCTCGCCCAAGTCTTGGTCACAGAATAGACTTGTCAGAGTATCGAGATATGAGTTTATTCCAGAACATCCCTCAGCCAACTAGTCCTGTCAGTGTTGGGCAGACAGCAGTGCTGAGCAGCAGCCCCAGTTCATCCCTGCCTCCAGTAACCTTCCTTGAACCCGCCGTGCTGTCCCAGCCAGGCTCTCAACCTCAAATTACTCTGAGTCATGCTGCCGTAGAGGTTAATACCTCTGCTCCTCCAGCTGGTTAGTAGTCTTCATCACGAGCATTTGTGTATTGCATACCCATGTGGCACTTTCAGTTAGCCATTATCTGAAATATCTTTTTAAATGTCAAATAACTTAAAAGCTGCAGGAATGGAAGTTTCTCTGTCAGATGGAATGAAAAAGCAGCCAAAAAGGAAACGTGGGATCGAGGATAGCGGGGAAACCGCCAAGCGTCGCTCTGCACGCGTTCGAAACACAAAATGCAAGAAGGAGGAGAAGGTTGATTTTCAGGAACTGCTTTTTAAATACTTGCCCTCCAGGTACCTCATCTAGAGATTTATCATTAAGGTTTCAAGCTTTAAATTAGATTACCTAACTTTTTAAAAATATCTGATTAATGATTTGTGTTAGGCTTAAGAAATTTGACCCTGACAATGATGATGAGAGCTTAAGTAATCTTGAGACTCGGTGCGATGGGAGGGACGAGGATATTCAGCCTGTGCATGGAAGTTGTTTACCAGTTGACTCTGTGGAATACATGGAATCTGGTGAGTTCTGCTTGGAGGTATATGAATTTATCAAACAATGTTTTTATTTTACTGAAGTTTCCGTTAGACCAAAAAAACGTTTTATTTTATCTACAGAGCAACAGGATGTCCATAACTTCCTTCTCAATAATATGACCAATGGTGGTATTCTTGATTTGATGATGCGCTATCTGAAAGCCGTTGGTCAGAAGTTCATGGAGGAGTGGCCTCGTGGGATGACTGCCGTGGTGCTGGAGGTCCATCAGACCTGGAGGAATCACAGCACTGGCCTACCCAACCCTTTGCTGCAAGACTGCAGCAACAAACATCTCCAGGTAACGTCAGAAAAACCTTGGGTTACTGCTGCAGCATGGTTATTGTTCATCATTTAAACAGAGTTGTGTCTGTTTACTGATGGATGCGTTGTATAACTAAAGAAAAGAGTTTTATTTCCAAATGTTCTAACTTTTTCTATGCACAACAACAAATTTAAACAAATCATCTACAGTAGTTTGTCTTTGGTCTACCAATAATGAGGGCTTTAGGCATTTTTGAAATACCTGCAAACATAAATGTTAAAACGTGAGGTAACAAGTTACTTTTTCAATCTCAAAATTTAGGAGATAAAACAACTACTTTCTTCTTTTTTTCAGAATCAAATAAAACTTGCTTCAGTGCTTCCCATTATATTAAAGAAAACATTGAAATGAAGTTTCCAAAAAATTTTGTAAAGTTCAAAAATCGTGTCCAAACCAATTTGAAGCTACTTATCTCTGTTTGCCTTTCATCTTCCCGCCATACTAACTCTTCATATTTGTTCTCAAATGTCTTCCATTTGTAGGAAATGTTGACAATGAGTCTGGTCTGTATGGAGTTGCAGTTGGAACAGTGGTTACTCGATAAAGGAAAAGCTGGTAAGTCAGTAAACTCCCTCACCATGTCTAATTAAAGATGAGCATATTGTGGTTGTTTATAATGGCATCTAAGTGATGCATTTTTGTGGTGCAGTTGGGTTCTAGTCAAGTAGTTCCCCTTTTGTCCATGCTTTGCTTACACATCTTAGAAGCATTTTTTACTTTCAGCTTTTGTTGAAATTGAACTTGATGGCATACATTGGTCACATCTTTATTTCTTACACAGGTACCCCAAGAAAAAGCTCCTGCAATTCCAGAAAAGATGGATCGGAATCAGAATTCCCTGGACAACATTTCCAGGGTGACCTGTTGATGCTCGCTTTGGGTTGTTCTCAAAGAGATCTGTTTGAGGATGATTGGTTAGATCTCATGGTGCGTGTCTATTGGCTAAAGGCTCGATTCTTGGCTCTGCAGGTAAAGTCTTTACTTTTTGTGTGTTTCGGTTGGTACTTAGTTGAATTTAACCACTTTCCACAGCTCTTCTTGGTCAGGTGTAACATGTTAATCTGCATTTCTTTTTTTTAAGGGAGACATGGATTCTGCCCTTGAGAGCTATGATGTATGCACAGGTCTGTTGCAGAGCAAACCAAAAACCTCTGCTGAGAAAAGTTACACTGTGAGCTTGCCCAATCTGCGTGCAGATGCATCTATATCGTTGAAAGAGGTTAGTAAAAAAGTGCTTTAAAAAAAAAAAAAAAAAAAAAAAATTTACATTTCTCTACCTAAAGTTGCTTATTACTCTGCATCAGTATCACCACATGGAGGCACAATCAAGAACTTTTGTGTGTTGCCCCAAATCTGGTTAGATGGAGAGGATTCATGAGGTTACAACTTTTGTACTGGATCAGTAATGTTTCACATTAACAACAACCACCATCCCTGCTGCTGACCCACAAAAAGTGGAAACTGGACTACTTCTGGTGGAAGGAGATGAGGAAGTTGTGTTCATAGGCAGAGAATGAAAGACTGTAGGACTTCAAGTAGGAACTTTGAATGTTGCAACTTTGATTGTTAAAAAAAATAGTTCGCTGACATGATGAAAGAAGGTGGAAATAAGAGACCAAATGGAAAGAAACCAAGGCTTATTGATTAAGATCAGATTTCAACCTGTTTAATTATGATGTGGATGGAAAAAGGAATGAAGAATTTATCTGACTTGTAGGAGAGGGAAACAGAGGCGAAATGGTGGGTAAGTTTGGTGTTTAGGACAGAAAAATAGCAGGGAAGTTGTTCGTGGACTTCTCTGAAAGGTTGAAAATGGCAGTGGTGAAGAAATTTTTCCAGAAAAGATAGCACAGGGTAACATAATAATGGAGGAAGCATATAAATCGATTACATTTTTTGCAGATGACTCAGTTTGAAACAATTTAGTTACTGCAAAGTTGTGACTGGGGAGAACGTAGCCAGAGAGCATTGGATGGTGGTGTGCAGGATGACTGAGGGAGATGAAGAAGATGGGGTCAATGGGGTCATCATCAACCAAGTGATGGAAGCTGAAAAAGGAAGAGTTGTTTTGTTTTAGGGAGAAATTGACACAGGCTTTAGAATATCAGGAGACTGTCTCACATGACTGGAAAGCAAGAGCTAAATTGACTGAGAAGAATGTACTTGTGTGTCACCTGGAAAGAGGGGACTTGGTAGCAAAATGAAAAGGTTCAGGAGCTGAACCAACCAGCTAACAACATACTTGTGGCGGTATGTCGGAGACGTGGTAGTGAAGTTTCTGACTTGGCTGTTTAACAAGATCTTGGAGAGTGAGAGGATGCCTGAGGAGAGGAGAAGTCTTCTGGTGACCATTTTATTAAGAAGGCATTCAGATTTGTGGGAACTACTGTGGAACAAAGATGATGAATAACAAATTAAAGTAATGTGAAGGAGTATCGTGTGCAAGCAGGTTAGAACAGGTGGAGGAAGGTTTAAGGTGGATGTGTGACAAAAGAGAGTCAGGTGTAGAAGATTGAGGTGAGAGTTGCCATGTTGTTTAGAGACTATGAGAAAGAGACAGGAGGCAGCAGAGGTGAAGGTGTTGAGGTTCTCTTTGGGAGTAATGAGCATGGATAGGATCAAGAATGAGTGCATCAGAGGAATAGCTCATGTAAAATGTTTGGAGATGAATGCAGGGAAGCAGAATGAGATGGTTTGAATATGTTCAAAGGAGGGACAGTGATGATGTTGGTAGAAAGGATGCTGAGGTTAGAGTTACAAGGAAATAGGTTTAGGTGAAGACTAAAGAGGAGGTAGTGAAGGAGGACATGATTATGGTTGGTGTCAGAGAAGAGGATGGAGAGAATAGGGTCAGATGGTGGCTGACGATTTGCTGTGGTGATCCCTGAAGGGAGCAGCTAAAACAAGAAAGGAAATTTCATACATTCTTGTTTTTTTCCTCCTCTCCTCTTTATTTTAAGGCTATGGCAAACGGATCCATTAAAATTTTAAAGCAACCAGTGCTTACAATTTGACAGTGTTTATGAGAAAACTTTCTGTGCTGTTTTGTTTTGATAAAGTTTCTATTGTTGCTGTGGACAGGTTGACAAAAGACTAAAGTCACTGGAGCGCTGTCAGTCTTTGGAGGAGATCCAGCGTCTCTTTGAGACTGCTGACTTCAAGTCAGTTGTTCGTCTGCTTCAGCCCACTCTTAATTATGGAAACAGGAGCAAATCTCTGGAATTTGTGAGCTCAACACCGGAGCGTCCAGCTCAGCTTATGCTACTGCAGGTCAGACACACTGCAACCAAAGCCTCTTTTTCCACCGCAGGCATGAGTGGGCTTTTTTCATTTTCTATACTTGTGTCCAACAAACAGGAATGCCTTGTTAATTTAGCCTTGTAACTTGCCACTTCTCTGCGCCTGTTCATGTTCTTGTGATGAGAGGGGGGTTAATATCTGTTAAATCTGTAGATTTGTCGTGTGGTCAAAATGATGTGTTATGAGTGTTGATCCTTTGCTCCAGAACTCCCTGTTGAAGCTGCAGGACTATCAGCAGTGTTTGGAATGCAGCGAGATGGCACTGAACGAGTCTTTGCAGCAGCTCCACTCTGCTCCAAACGCCTCCGCCCCCAGCAAGGAAGAATGGGTCAAAACTATTGGAAAGTTACTGGATGGCATTGAAGTCTGCCTCACCAAAAAAACTGATCTTTTGAGCAACATATCTCACTTTTCCAGCGTGGCTCGACTTGCAAACAATTTAATTCAGGTCTGAAAGTGTTGAAAGAAACATGCATTAAAGAGAAACTGTCAACAAAATGCTACATGTATAATATATATATTTTTAATTGTTGTTTAGTTTGTCTTTTCTTCTCTCTTTTTCAGCTAATTGATCTCAGCATGACCACTTCAGATGACCCCAAAGAGCCATATTTCTTCTCAGTTCTTCCTTGGATTATTTTGTATCGCATCATTAAACATGAAGAGGCTGCTTTTGACTGCATGTTCCGGCAGCACGTGTCTTTAGATGATGATGAAGGTTTCTTGCCTTCATAACCCTATGTTTTCCTTTCATATTTACACACTGAGCAATACTTTCAAGTTTAGTGACACCTTCATGTTTAATTTTTCAGATGAGTCAGACGTGCCCATGCTTCCCTCCTCTTTAATGCTTTTGAGTACAGCTCATGAATATCTTGGCCGCCGCTCCTTGTGCTGCAGCTCAGATGGTGCACTCCTCAAATTTTTTGTAAGTTTCTTTACAAACTTTATCTGCTAACTTTCTCTTTGAGCCAAACTTTTTAATTCAAGTGTATCCATTTTGTTGGGCTTTCTTTTTCTTGTATTTTAAAGGTTGAAGTGCTGAAAAATCAGTTTGATCCTACTGCCAGATTTGAGTCTCACCCGTATAAAGAGGAGTTGGAAATGGCCCTGGAACAATGCTTTTTCTGCTTGTATGCCTATCCCAGTAAGAAAAGCAAGGCCCGGTATCTTGAGGATCACTCATCTCCACAGGTTAAACTTTTATTTTGATATTTTTGATTTGTTAGGAGTGTTAAAGAAGACTCTTTTAACCAGAAATGTATGTTTAATTGTGTAACTGGACAATTAATGTGGTTTTAACTTTAAATTTCAAATCGAACAACTTGAACAACTGATCTTTTATTTTGAGTGGACTCTAGGTGTGGCTTGACGGGGTTTTTACTTCCATTTGGTATTGCTGAAAATGTATTTTAAAAATGTGAAAAGAGCATCACCCAATGCAATTACAAGAGTTGGGTATTACTGTCAAATACTGAATCTATTTCAGTATCTGACAATATATTATGATCTGATTTAATTGACAATTTGACTCCTTATCAGTTTATTTTTAAAGTGCACTATACGTATCGAAGGTAACATTTTTCATTATGAAAAATTGATTTTGTATATTAAAAATATTCGCGCAAGTGCAAGAATTACTTTTAGCAAAAATATGTTACTGGATTTGGTCAATGTATAATTTTTTTAGGTAAAGATCGATTCATTATTGTGTTTTTGTTTTACTCAAACTAGTCAACCACCATGAAACGCTGTCCACCAAACTTTGTGTGACAGCTTCTCGTTCTCTAAGGATTTTAATTAATCTGTAAAACAGTTTCCTTTAAAAAAAATCCCATTTAAATACATAAAGTAAACAAAATATTGTTGGATTCAGCAATTCTTGCTAAATGTTTTGTTCTGCCAGGTGAGCGTTGAAAAATTATTCCCAAAATGTTTGCGTTGAACCACCAGTTGGGTGTCAGATGCCTCAAATAAAAGGAATGTCTACTTTAATTTTTGACATCTGAAGTGCAATAATACAGTCATTATCACCAATGTTCTTCATTCACCCAGTGAGCTTCAGCTTTGTTTTCTGAAGAACTGATCCGTGTTTTGCAGATTGAACTTCTGTGGAGTGACGCCCTCTTCATGTTCCAATATTTCAAACCCAAATCACTTCCTGAGTTTGACAGCTACAAGACGAGTACAGTGTCTGCTGAACTGGCCAATCTTCTCAGAAGATTTGCAAGTATTGCTCCCCAAACTGAAACCCCCGTCCTTCCCATGGATGAAGTAGCGGCTTACATCGAGGGCCTTACAGAAAAGGTCAGTGGGAAACAGCAGCTTGATTATGATTCGAAGTCACACCTGCTTTTGTTTGCATGTTTGTCACTGAGATGGAGACTATACTCGAGTCACACTGAAGTCTCACAAGAAGAGACTTGACTTGAGATTTGATTTCAAGGACTTGATATTTAAGGTGTATTTATTAGTTTCGAGACATCACAAACAAACACTAAATGCTTGTTATTGTATACCCACCATTTTTTAAATGTAATTTAATTACAATTTGTTGCAATAAAGTATTAAAATTAAACTCCAGGTTTTTAGACTTAATTTGAAATGACAGGTAAAGACTTGAAATTTGACTTAAACTTCCAAAAAGGTACTTGTGAGCACTTCTGATCTTTTGTTGCGAATCATGACTTCAACCTAAAGCGTTGAATTCTGCTTTCTTTCAGGCCCCCTGTCTTCCTGCGGACACAGCTCCTGCACCACCAATCATCAATGAGATTTACTACCTACTGGCTGACTATCATTTTAAAAACAAAGAGCAAACCAAAGCTATTAAGTTCTACATGCATGATATATGTGTGTCTCCCAACAGGTATAAGACTTCTTAAGGAATAAATTGTTTGCTATTCCAAATCAAAAACTTGAAAAATGATCTGTAGGCTTAAGGATTTTCGTTTGATCTGTTTTGTGTTTAATTTAATGTTTTAGCAATTTTTCTAAATAGAGAGTTTGACAGGAAGTGTCTTCCTGCAGGTTTGACTCGTGGGCAGGTATGGCATTGGCTAGGGCTAGCCGCATACAGGAAAAGCTCAATTCCAATGAGCTGAAAAGTGATGTACCCATATGGAAGCACTCTGAGGCAGTACTGAACTGCTTCAAAAGGGCCCTGGAGATCGACAGCTCCAACTTGTCCCTGTGGATTGAATATGGCACCATCTCGTATGCGCTGCACTCATTTGCTTCTCGCCAGCTGAAACAGTGGCGAAACGAGCTTCCCACAGAAGTTGTTAAGCAGGTGAGACACCTGTAAGCTATTTGTGAGCCCTAATGTCTGATTTTTGTAATTTACTGTCACATTTAAATTCTTTATATTTAAGATTTACTTTTTCCCCCCACTTAAAATCAATTATTCCAAGTTTGCGTTGTTTATATTTGTATCAGATGGATGAAAGGAAAGACTCCATGTTGGAGACGGCGTTCCTGTGTTTCCAAGGCGCTTCTAGCTGTGAGGGTGATAGTGATGAAGAAGAGTGGCTCATACACTACATGCTCGGGAAGATAGCAGAGAAACGCAAAAAGCCTCCAGTGGAGTATTTGCATCTTTACAAAAAGGTTTGGAAATCCCCTTTTCACTTCATTCCTGAATTGCAGATTTTTTCAGAACAGAGAAACACAAAGTTTTATTAATGTGTGGGTTGGTCTAATTTTTTCCACCTATCTTTTCCATGCTCTTCTTAGAGCTGTTTCATAATACACCCACAGAATCAAACATAACTGCCTTATGGGTGTTTCTTCTTTCTAAACTAATCAATGTTTAGAGCAAGACTTAGCTCTGTGTTTATATTAATGTATGCTGCTGAGCCATACGTAGCAAACCCTCGTAAAAGCTAGCAATGAAAACGCTATAAGCCCTAATTATTGCTCACTTATTTTTTCATTTAAAACTCCATGTTTTACCAGTGTACATTTGTATGGTTAACTTGCGAAGTTTGGCTGTTGACTCTCATCAAACTTGTCTTTCAGGCGGCACATTATCTGCATGAAGAAGCTGCCAGGTACCCTCGTAAAATTCATTACCATAATCCCCCTGACTTGGCCATGGAGGCCTTAGAGGTAATCGCCTGCCAGTGATTTGTTGCTCAAACTGATTCTAGTTATTAAATCAATTCAGTATTATGGAGGACCCATCATGAATCTTTCACGTCAGACCCATTATCCATGCTGTTGCAGATAATTTAATATATTTTTTTTCTCCAGCTGCATTTCCGTTTGAGCACCAGCATACTGAAATTATTGGAAGCTAACACGCCTGATCTGGACCATGAACTCCTGTTCACTTTGCTAGTTGAAGCAGCTACTGGACCATTTGCCAGAGGCGAAGAGAAAAGTATGCCGAGCATACCAAGGACAAATGAAAAGTAAACTAAAGAAGGACAACTCGTGAGAAAAGAAAAAATCAACTTTGATGTCACAGAAGAATATATATTCTTCTTTGTTTTTCTTTTCTTTTTCAGAGAAAAGCCCCCTTCAATGATGGATGAAGACTTTAATTGTTCCCCAGTTTGCATAGGGAATGCTCTGAGTTCCTCTGTTCCAGCAGTGGCCACTCCAGGTCTGACATCTCCTCCTTACGTGGCCACGCCATGTGACCATGATTACGCCAAACGCAAAACACTCCGAAGGCAGCAGTGGCAGCAGCAACGGCATGAGGAGCAGCAGGCTGATGGTACAGTCCCAGTCCTAGGGGTTGTAGGGGTCAGGCTTTTGCCCTTTCTGCACTGGGACAGGAGGCCCTCTGGGGAGCGCTCAGACTGCTAATCACCATGCTCAGTGGCTTTGTTTTCACTACTAGGGTCCTCATGCACAGGGTGATTGGGATTTGGTGTAATGGGCAATATGGCTAGTGATTATTTGACCAATTTACAAAAAAAAAAAAAGATGAATGACCTCCAGGGAAAAAATGAGGTTAAACTTTCCTGACCGCATTAGGGCTAATGAGCTTTTGTCTAAAAGTCTTTTAGCAGCTGCAAGTTAGTAGGATTATCTTCATTTTCATCTTCACAAAGCAAAACAGTTTTTTTGGAATTAATGTGTTTTGTTGTTTGTACTTTTGTGGTTTTAAGAAATTAAATGCACACAAAACACAGTTCTTAAAAAAACAGCATTTTTTTCAGACCCTATGCAAAGATAACAATACAAAACAAATGGTTTTATTAAGTTTTTGTGCTTTTGATTTTGTTCCTTTTGCAAGAAATGTTGCATTAATCACAGATTTTGTTTTGCTTTAAACAAAAAATTAAAATAGTGTAGTCACTTAAACATTCAATTTGAAATTTGTTCAGCAAGGATATATATATTTATTTCATTTTTATACATTTTTGGGACATTGATAAATGGTGTCTGGAGAAAAACTCTGATCCGTTTTTTCCTGTGTGATTTTAGGCTTTATAAAGTGTGTCCCAACACCCCTTGCATGTATGACATTTTGTTTGAATGTGCAAGTAATGCAGCCATATTGCCCATGTTGCCAGTGTTGTCATCCTTTCCAGATTCCTTCCTACCTACCTACCCACCTGCCTACCTGCCTGCTACCTCTTTGCCTGCTTGCTTTTACCACCTGCTTTGCCATTTAAATGCATGGAGTTCTAATGGGGTGATTGTTTTTGCAGCCAAACAGTCTGTCCTTTATTACAATCCCCTAAATTGTCTGGTGTATCTAATTGTCACATGTTTTTTTTAGTTTTTTTTTTTTGTTTGTTTGGTGTTGGAGTACTTTTGATGAAAGTGAAAGTGGGAATTCTTTTTTTTTCCAAACTCAGTTTTTTTGATTGGATTAGATTTGTAATTAAGTCTAATTATTTTTGAAAATGCCAATATGAAAAGAAAGTTCTGTTCTATTTTGTAGTCGCAGAACTTTGAGGCCAGAGTCAGGAAGTATCCCATCATGCATAATTTACTTGTAGAGTTACCAGTCTCTGACCTGACAGTGATTCAAATGGTGGAACCAGTTTCAGACATGCAACTGTCCTTAAAAGTGTTATAAAGGTAATAGCAATTTTAAGTCTGAATGTTTATTCTCCATTCAGATGTAATCATTTGAAATAAACTGTTAGTGGGATGATCATTTCAGATGAACACACAACCATAAGTATTTGTGACACATTACAAATTGGTCAACTTCTGGTTTTTGAATTATTTCACAGAATCTTTCTTTTCATTGGGTTTGGTGCAGTCCTGTACAGCATCTTCTGTCTGAATAAGATTCTACTCTTTCAAAGGGGAGTGGCTTCATATCTTCCAATGTGTTAAGGAAATCTTAATTACTACACTATGGGCTTTCACGGATAACACTTTAAATACATTTAGAGGTGAAGTTGTGCTTAATTTTTTTTTAAAGCTTCCCATATCTTCTACAGCCTCATCAAGGTTTGACCATGATTACTGCCTACCCAGGTCTGCAGTATGGCTGCCTCCCCTCAATGGTACTGCTCTTCCAACCCACAAAAATAAAAGTGCTTTCTAATAGAAAGCACTAAATTGCACAACTATCAAGTTTGCACAAGCTACAGTACCACAGGAGCTCTTCTGTTGATAAATTACTCTTAAACTCTTAAAAGCCAATTGAGTGTGTTAGTTTCCAAATGTAATATTAATAGTAACATTTTATTTTTACCTTTTTTTAAATTTAAGACTGCATAACATGAAGGTTGAGAAGTATACTTGCATTTTGTTTTTTATGTTTTCTGAACTAAGCCATCTGCATTTACAATTTTGTAATTAATGTAATAATGAGGATTTGTGATCCATTAATATTTTGGTAAAAACTTGCATTCTGTTTCCCTACATGTTTCAACAGGAGATGTGTGGGACTTAAAACTATCACCAACTACCACCCTCATTACATGTACCACATATTTAAATTCATGATGTTTATTTATTTATTTTTTTACCACTTCAGTAACATTAACTTCAGAAGTGTCTCCTTTACTCAATTTTAGTGCCCATAGTTTTGTGAAGGTGGAGCATGAAATGTCTTCTTTTTTTGTTTGTTTGTTTGTTTGTTTTTGTTTGGCAGAGCGCAGTCAAGACAGTGAGGTAGTATTGCTTTCTGACTCTAACTCAACCCAAGATGCCTTCACCGATCCCACCAGTTCACAAGACAGCAGTCACAAACAAGTGTCTGTCAAGGCTGGTTCATCATCATCAGAAAGTACAACCCCTGTGAAGGACACACAGCCAACCCCTGATGAAGCAGGTATTCAGGATTTGGAAGATTCCCATTTGAATCTTGAAGGCACATTTAATATATTTAAGGATGAGTGATTGATTCCCAAAGTAAAATTCGATTTTATGTGTTTAAGTCTCACATAGAGACTTTACAGGCATCCAGACAGAAGAGAGGTTTATCCAGGAGGAAATAGAGGCCATAGTGGTGATTGTACCTGAAACTACAGCCACTGGGGTCTCTGTAGATCCTTGTCCTCATTCTCTTCCTGGTCCAACCACTCCCCCAAAACCAACACCCTCTCAGACACCAACCAGTGAAACCAAGAGAAAACCAGAACCCCCAGCTGAGGTGATTGAGGTGCCCAAAGCCTTGCCAACAGAACGGGCTGAACAGAGGAGGATGCTGGTGGAAATGTCCGTCCGTGCGCTGTTTCTCTGCCTCAGCCGCTTCCCTCAGCACTACAAAAGTCTATACCGTCTGGCCTACTTCTACACCAACAGCAAATCCCATCAGGTTAGTCCTTCATTGTTTACTGACAGCACCTATTTTTCCACTACATTAAAAACACAACCCATAAACTATATATACATCAAAGCTTTGATGGTCATCAGTAGGATGTTCTTGGGTTGTTTCTTGGGTCTTAAAGTACCAATCAAAAGAGATGAGCGGCTGAAACCGCCTGTGTTCAGGTCTGTGGGCAGAGGTGTGTGTGTGTGGGTGGCAGCACACTGCACTCAGCCAGTTAGGCACAAGGAGACAGTGCTGAGCTTTACTGTGATGACAACCTTCTGTCAGCTCTAGCATATTTAATACATGGCCTTTTCCCATATTCAGCGAGGGGAGATTTGGGTAAATAAAGAATGGAGATCTTCATTTTTTTTGCCTTTCATTCTCTGCCCACATTTTTTTAAACTTTTTGTTCTGGTTTTAGTGTCATGATTGAAGAACCATGAGTTTGAGAGAACTATCCGGATTAAAAGGGGCTTTAGGTTAGTTAGAGAGCTACACTGTTTGATAATGTATCGACCATGTAGCTGGTTACATTCAAAAAGCCGATTAAAATATATAACCAGGTTTTTATAGCCTAAAGCAACACACCCAAATACATAATAAAAAAAGAAATGAGAGGAGAAGTACATTTAAAATATATATTAAAATTTAAAATAATATATGTAAATATTTGTTTTTCAAAATTACTGTATGGTATTAATTGTTGCTTTTGTGATTACACGTTTTAATTACAAATATTGTAACATGGCTGGTTTTCTTTTTATTGTTTTGTAATTTCTCCTTTTTTCAATTATTATAGTAACAGTGTCTATATTTTTCATTGTTTTGATACTGAGTATATTAGAATGTTTTTTTTTATTTTACAATTAGTCAGTCAGAAAAAATGTTTTATTACTGTCCCAAAGGCACATCTAGTGTCTGAGTGTTAACAGTTGTTGTAGATGTAAGCTTTCAAATGAAGCCCTGTGAAGATTGATTTTCTTCAGGTTTCAGGAAAGAGTTTGCTTGGAGGTTCTGGGAAGTTGGTTAGACTTCCCTGCTTTTCCTTCCTTCCTTCTACTGTTAGATGTCTTGAATGACAGCCAGTGCTAGCAGGCAGTGAGTTGATGGCAGTCACTTGATGTTATGCTGTTGACACAGGTTGCCAAGCTGCTTTCAAAGCTCTGGCACCTACAATGTTTTAACATTGTAGGTGCCAGAAAAAAACACTACCACTCCTGTTGACTGTCCATTTTGTTTTTGCTCCCAAGGCAGAAGGAAACAGCCTTTGGTTTGTGCTGTTTGCCATGAATATTGTTGAAAGATAACCTGAAGTGGCATCGCCTTTCCATCTTTCACAAACAGGACATTTGTATTGACACAGATTTATGAGTCACTGGGGTGTGATGAGGCCTGCATTTTTCTGATTGTAATGAGCAGGTTTCTTTTTCCTGCATTAAGACTTATTGTCCATGTCTGTTTCATTTGGGAAATTTTATCAATGTACATGCAAATGCATATTTGCTTGTGGGGTTTTTTGCATCATGTTTTTTTTTTTATTCCTACTTATTCTTCATCACAGAATCTACAGTGGGCCCGAGATGTGTTGCTAGGAAGCAGTGTCCAATGGCAACAGCTGAAGCACATGCCAGCACAAGGACTGTTCTGTGAACGAAACAAGACCAACCTATTTAACGTAAGTCTGATTTTACTTTTCACATTTACTATTGAACGTGCAGGTTATGTAAAAGTCACTGACTGTACATAAGAACTGGAACTAGTGAGCCATAAAGAAATGATTTACTTCCGTGCTCCAAAATTACAAATTACATCTACAAAATTCATTTAATTTAATCGCCATTTTTTGCAATACGAACGTCACCATTTTGAACCAGAAATTATCAGTAGGCAGTGATTGGTCCGAGTTGGTCTGAGTCAACATTTCTATGGCAACCACCAATCAGGAGTGAGCTTGTTTGAACATCTCTACACTTGAATATATTGCACTACAGAAAGATATTTAATGAAAAAAAGAGGATTAACAAGAACATGTTAAAAAAGGTTGCAGAACAAGAATGGTTATTCTGACAAATATAACAACTGAGTTATAGCTGTTTATTTAACAATAGAAGTCTATGGGATTTGAGCTTCTTGGAGCCAGTGGGTAACTTCTTATTTGGAACACCTGAGGGATTGGGTCACTCAATCCAGCTTTTATATACAGTCAGCTTTTATATACAGGTGTCCGCATAGTTGCTTTCTATTGACTTTGAACGAGATGGCACCAAGGGTCACAGAACTCTGATAGTTTGTAGCACTTTTAGATCTAAAAATATCGTTAATTTGTTTGTTTTATGTTAGAAAATGATTGAATATTAGATAAAATATCTTGGAGAGTTGTATTTACTTCTACATACTTATATGTGTATATACTTATACTTTGTGTGCCTTGCTTCTAAAAAACTCTTGACTTGAATCTTTGTCAGTGTTCTGAATCATAAAATGCCTAATTAGCCACAAAGTTTTTCTCTAGTTATTCTCAGAATTAAATTACTTTTTTGTAGTTGTCTATGTTAAGAGGAATTCCCTTTGTATGAACAATTATTCTGTGGATTTGGTTAGAAGGATCTTATTTTTTAAATACCTGCATCTCAGGGAACACAACCAAAGGAAGGAAATAGGAAGTGCTGCAATGATTTGTCATTTCAGTAGGATTATTGGACTGCTGCCTGTGACCGTCTGCTTTGCCTTTTCATCCATACTATTATTTTCATGCAGCTGGATGCACAAAACTCTGTAAAGATCACTGGATACAAATTCTTCTATAATTGGAATCACCCAGTGGGAAATTCCTGCATCGTTTGCCCCTGAGAACTGCAAAGTCACTTCTAGGTTACAAGGGAACAGTTAATGTCTAAACCAATTCATTGTTCTGCATTTCACTTTCAGTTTCTGCTATGAGTAGTTACTATAGTTTTATTTTTTATATTTACAAAAATTCACTACTTGTTCCTTGTGTTTAAAGCCAAAAGTTTAAAATGTTTGTCAAAGAGGAATTAATGCAAGCATACTCCAGATATCCAGTTGTTCAAATTATTATTTTTTTTTAATTTACACTTATTCTCAGACTGTTGAGTCAAATACCGATTTCAGAAAATGGTTTGGCAATAACCTGACGATGTAACGTGAGCCAGGTTTGAGCTGGAGAGGAGCTCTGCTTTGCCTTGGCTCCCACAAGGTTCTCACAGAGCCCCTTCTGGAAGCAAACCTGCTGTCCTGCCGTACCAACTGTTTGAGCTTTTCTGTTCTCTGAGCCGACCCCCCCTGCCTTCACCATACTACAATGTAAACATTTCTAGTTTGGAAGCAAGCATGCCTGTTTTCCAAGAGACGAAAGTAATGCATATACTTCATGATCAAGGCAGTCATTTTGCAGGCTCTCAACGATCTGACTCGAACATTTTTGTTACTGGTATTGACAACTTGAAGTACCTTAACAAAGCTTTTTAAGCTATAGCCATAGTCACAACCGCCTTTAAGGGTGAATACAGGCTGTCTACAGGAAAAAAAGGGCAAATCTGTACAGGGCATGTAGGTGTCTGCACAAAATATCATGGTCATAGACCGCTCAGTGAGCCCGCTAGAGCAACAACGTTCATGGAATTATTTCTACGGGCATGCTGTGGGCCACAGGTCATGGCGAACATTTATGCAATACATAATGGTAAGTAAGGATTGAAGTAGGTGAGACCCAGGCACGTTATATGGATTTTTCATTGTTATAATCCTGTTCACATAATAAGCAGCACAATGGTACGTTCCATTTTCTTGACATCCCTTGAGGTGGCCGCACAAGCTCCCAGGGAACTACAAGATGCTGCTGCTCCTCTCTACGACTCATCACAGGCCCAGATAACCCAAAAACACACCACCTGAATGGGTCAACCCCCTGTAGTTGTGCATATGACTAAGGTTTAAATTTTCATTCAATACTCCTTAAGCAAAAGGAAGAAAGCATGAAATGCCCATAAAATGTATCAAATTTCATGTGAAACTATTGTGCAGACAAAAAAATTCAAAACACCATCCTGGAATTACTACATCTCAAACTGGAGCACTTTATTAGATAACATATTTTCCCAACAAAATCTCCTTTGGTCAAAATGTTGCCAACATTAATATATGCATAGGCACAAAATTACACTTCATCTTAAAATGTGTTAGAGGTATGCATATTTTATACCTATTTTTGGAAAATCAAATATCCCTCACCTCCCCTGCTTGCAGGAAATGGAAAGATTCCCTGGTAAAACTATTGTTCTGTTTTTTGTCTGCCTCATGTCATGTGTGAAAGTTAACCTAATCTCTGGTGTGAACCAGATCTCCACCTGAAAACAAAGGTCCCAGCTCACATTCTAGTGAACTCTAGCATGAGTTATTACAGTGTGAACTCACACAGCCTATTCAGCAAACCAAGAGGTGCAAGCAAAATAGAACGAGTGACATGAGATATGTGAAACTCTTATCTCAACACTGAAGAAGCAGTAGACAGGAAAAGGCTGGAGAATATCTTGTTGCTAAACAGAATAGCTTGAAGATGGCCTATATCCAGTGGCAGTTCTGGCACAGATGACACCCTGGGCGAGCCAAAACTATATACAACTAGTGCAACTATGGCTTATTAGACTTAAAATGACTTAAAATGGAAAACAATTGCAACAAATATAAGGATAACATCACACACATGTTGAATTTAAGGTTTAAAAATACAAATGCCACAGATTAGCCTAGAAAATACACTATAAGCTTGGTCTGCTTCTCTTCTTGGAAACTAAAAATGTGCCATAAATATTTTAGAAGTGCATCTAATATGAACAGAAAAATTGAGCATTCTTAAAAAAATATTTAGACCAAAATAGAGGGGATTGAAGCTGTATATTTTAGTACAATTTCTAACAACAAGCTGAGGAACCACCACAAAGTAATTCTAAAAATACTCAAGAGTAAGAGACAAAGTACTGGATATATGTAATTACAAATATCTTAATAACATGACAGCAGGTCATCATGTCGTGTTATGCTATTTTAATGAAAGCATGAATGAAGGAATTAATTAAAATTGGTTGGATATGAGTGAATATGAAATTGCATGTAATTAGCTCCATTTAATGCACACTAATTAAACGTTAAAAGAATAGGCTAACAGTAGCCTTAGCCTAACTCTTCAAATATTATTGTGCATGTTTAATAAAGTTGTCTTAGGCTTAAATAATGACATTAGAAATGTTCAATATCATACCTTTGCCCTTTTCACAGTTCTCTTGGTCTTCTTTCCTCTTTTTCTATATTGGCCGGATGGTTTTGTCCTTTTCATTTTATTGCCCTCACAAAAATAAACTAGTTGGCATACTCTGACACCAACTATCACTTTGCATCGCGTCAGCTCGGCCATGGACTAAACCAATATTTATTATAGTTTGTTTGAGAGATTAGAATTGAGTTTAAAAAATACATTCATAGTGAATATAATCTGTAATCTGGTGTGATGAATTAAAGTGATTTAATTTGAAAGTAGTTTGAAACGGAATATTAAATACGAAATAAAGAAACAAAATACTGAATGATTTTTTTTTTTACCTGGTCTGTGCTGCCCCCTGGAAAATGCCGCCCTGGGCAATCGCCCATGTCGCCCACATCAAAAACCACCACTGCTTCTATATGTATCAAAGTCAGAGGATTAGTGTGTAAAGTCTGCAGTGTTTTTAGTTTTCATCTTTTTTTGGTGATCCGTACTTGTTTTAGCTAATACTCTCCCCAGACACACAGCTTTTTTCATCTTTAAGATGTTTGGAGGTGGTTTGGTTTGATCTGGTGCAGTGTGGAACCAAAACAAACTAAAAGATGTGGCTTTTTTTTTTTGGTTTTCCCATCCAAGATGACCCAAGTCCTTCAGACTATTTTATTGTGAAAGTGTCTTTCGTTGACATGTTTAGAAGAGTAACTGTGGTATGTAATAACAAAAATAAAATAAAATAAACTAATCAAAACCGATACCGCTAATTGATTCTTCACATATTAAAAGCATTGATTTGTATTTCTACAAGCCAACACTAAAACTTTAATGTCAAGTTGCCAATGTAGGTCATGATGCCCTACTTTTCCTTCTTGCTTTGGCAGCGCAGAATGAACAGAGGCCTCCATAAAGTAGCCTACATATGGCTGTAAAGAAATGATCCACGAGTTTCCGTTGCATAATTCATCATAAGCTTGTCAACGCAACTGATTTCAAGGAACAACTTACTTGCAGCAAAAAAAAAAGTCTGCAATGATTCTGTATCTTTTCACCATATTTTTAAATGATATAACTTTTTTTTGATGAAATACATAACTTGAGTAAAAATTTTGGTAGTGATGTGCTTCAGTGTAAACTATATGGAATATTTTATTGCATGAAAAATATTTTTAAAAGATTGACTTGTGTATAAGTAAAAGCATTCATGTCAGAAAGCACTGGAATCTTTTAATACACTATTAAAAGAGATTTATTCCCAAAAACAGAATAATCGATAGTATAGGAAAGTAAAGGGATGCTGTATAGGTCAAATCAGGTCCTCTTGCTTGTAATTCTGTTGAGCATCTGTGAGTGTACCTCCTCTTTTACGTAGGTGCAGTGTTACCGCATGCTTCCTCCATGCTGTTCGGTACACCACACATTCATACTTGTGTCTTGCTTACATATTCTTCCACCCACACGCACACCTACCGTTGAAGCTCCACGGGAAAGGGGATGTTGAACACTTTCAGGCCTGTTTAAATCCAGTGTCATTTTTCACAAGTTTTCTCGTCTCTGAAATATTTTTTATAGATCAGGTGATCCTATTTGTGTAAGAAAAGTGCTTGCGTTACTTGTCAAGGTATGACGCATGAGTCAAAAAGCTGTGTGTTCAGCTGTGCAATGTAAGGTTAGTAGAACTTTACTCCGGAAACCCTTATGTTCTTGTTAGACTATTTTTTCCCCTCTCTTCTGTTTTTTTTAAAGTGAGGCCTTTGGCCCATTGGTGTTTGTTTTGTGGAAGCTAACATTTAAATTTGCATATGGAAAAAAACCGTGCCAGTATGTTTTAGTTTGCCGTCATCTGCCTTACAACTGGTCAAGCTCACAAGTTTGCAACTGGTTTTTGTTAGCACAACAGGAAGCAGGAAAGACGAGGTTTGCGTTTGCTCTGGAGCCAGCGGTGATGGTATAAACAGAGCTGAAAGGCGGGACCAGAGGACGATGAGAGTGCCTCAGTGCCTTACTGTCCGACTGAGGAAGTGTGTGCACGCAACACATCTGTTGTCACTGAACTTCTTTGCAGGTTTTAGTTATCAAGACAGAAATTACTCTAATATCGTGATGATGCAGCTCCTTCTTGTTTATGTTCTCTAGGTGATCATGCACCAAAACCTCCTGCGGGCCTTTTTTCGCTCTACTCATCCGTGTTGCACTTTTTTTTTGTTCATTACTCCCTCTATCTGTCACTTCCTTGCTTGTACAAGTATTATGTGGGTGAACACAAAAGGGCGGGATTTTCTCTGCTGTCGCGTGATTGGTTGGAGGAACTCGTCACTGATTGGCTGTGGACTGGATGTAGTGGGACAGAAAGGAAGAGAGGAGGGGGCGCAGGGGACTCCAACAATCCGGGGTTGGGGGGGGAGAGCGGTGCTCCAGCGCGTGGGTGTTTTTGTTTTGAGATGGGAGCTTTTTCAAATCAGGAGAAGAACGAGTCAGCTTGTCTGTCAGCGGCGTACTGAGAACATTGGCGCCGACTTTAGTGTCGTGTCTCGTCTTTTCTATACCACTCCTTTTTTTCCTCTCTTGTTTTCTTGTTCCCGTTCTGCCATGTGCAGCTGCGCTTCCCTCCCTTGCTCTTCAGCGGCTCTCGCTGCCCTGACACCCAAATGCAGCACGGCGCGCGCGCTCAGAGCGTGAGCCTCTTTCATGGGCGGAGTAGCTGCCAGGACTGCTGCTCATGTTTGTAACCAGCAGAAAACTCTCCGCGAGCAAACTAGCGCAGGCTCTGAGGAGTAGCTTTCTTTGGTGATGGTGAGTTTATTTTTCTGTTTGTCTGACTTATCTGGAGAAAATTACAGTAATAAAAAAAAAACGAGTGTAACAACGAAGAGATTCACATTAGTTTATTTCCGTTTGGTAGGAAAGCTAGTTACAATTTGTATATGTACAAATAGTGTACATATGTTGTAATTTTTAAAACGTGTAATGTTAAGGTGCGGTTATTTGCCAGTTCAGCAGAATGTGAGTTGCTGCGCTCCACGTTCAACTGTCTGCAACTTTTTTTCCCTGTTTTTGGCTTTTGCCCCTCCTGTCGTCATTGGCATGTTAGAACATGTTAGTGGAAGAATTGAGGCAGAAGGTCCTCTTTTATTTCTCTTTATTAGCCAGCATTAGGACTTGGCTTTTATCAAACCTATCTTAACACAAAAATACTATCTCTATAGTTATCTATTTAATTCTACCAATGTCTTTTCATTGTACCATGTTATGCAGAGTTTTTTTTACCATTATTGATTTCTGTTGCTGAGGTATCTTTATCTGAGTCATCTTGGCTGAATGATGCATTGGTCACATCTGTGCCAAAGCTGTTATTTCAGTTATCTTGCAGTTCAGTACTTGTTTTCTTTAACCCCAAAAACATGGGAGGAGGAGGGAAAAAATATGCTTAAATATATTTATTATTGCAACTGAAGCCGCACAAATCTGCTTTAGTCGTTGTGCCACACTATAATCTGAGTAAATCTATTGCTCTGCTCGCCCTAAAGAGATTTGCAGTCATCGGATGGTTCTCAGAAGAACAACTCCGCTGCAAAAATGTTGTTTTTCCAAGTGGGCAGCACAGCCTGCCCCTCATCAAATATGACCCTCTCTCGTTGGAGGCTTTTCATAATCTGTACATTGAAAGGTTTAAACCCTCCCAAGCTGTTTGATTCCAGAACGATCTACCTTCAGAGTAAGATTTACTGACCCATATGAAGTAAGAGTTAAATCTGTTTGTTGTGGATGGAAAGCTTAAAAATAAAGTGTTTTTTTTTTAAGATGGGGCTCTGGTTTAGATGACCACATCTGATGCCTTTTTGGTTAAAAAGCTTCAACTCTGTCTTTAGGAATTTTGTATTTTTTTCTCCAGTTTTTCGTCATTGGCTTTAAAATGTAATTTGACAATCTGCAATCTGGAGCTGTGTGGCAGGAACACTCTGCTCCTTAATGCCTTCAGCAGAAGATAAAACCATGCCATTTGTTTTGATTGTTCTGAGATATCTTGGTCTTTATTGGTCACACGCAGTTGGGGTTTGTGGTTGAGCTCTGTGTCACGAGCTTTCAAAGTGTAGCCTGAATTCTGCCTCGTCCACCATCTGCACTCCCGTTAGAACCTCAGAGCACTGAACCTCGCCTCGGTCTGCCTGCTGAGTGAGCATGTGCTTCTTCAAAAGGTGAACTCCACCATCCAAAAAAAAAAAAGTCATCAGGCCTTTTTACAGAGAGAGATGGTCTCATTGGCAGCTTGTCTTCTGGCCTGTCATATGGACAGAACTGAACACTAATGAGGCTTCCCATCAGGTTCACCCAGAAAGTTCAGACTTTCCCACTCCCTCCTTAACACCTGCTACATGGCTCCTTGCAGCATTTCCATCCCCTCATTAGGGCCATTCCAGAGTAGTGTTAAGGATTCAGTTTGGGAAAAAAAGTGTTTTTTTTTTTTTTTGCACATATCATTAATACAGTCTGGATTGATACATGTGTTAAAGCTGATGGATTTTCAACGGGCTGCTTACATAATGTGATTCACTGAGCTCTTTTTTTAAAGATTAGGAAATACAGACAGATTTAATGATTTAATGACCGGCATCTCTACATCCAGGATCTGACTTGATCATTTCAGTCTCATCTGCCTTGAAATGTTGCTAACAGACCAACTGTTGTTCCATCAGAGCTCCTGAGTTTATGTCATTAGGTGGTTGTACTTTCCAAGTGTTAGTTTTTTTAGTTTAATCTCAACATAAATAGACTTAATATATGTTTGTTTGTTTTATTTTTGCAATTTCAGCACTTTGAAAGCTGTGTAGGAATGTATTTCTAGAGAAAGTGGATCGTCTTTCAAACTGAACTCACCTGGTCTTTGTATGTCTTATCCTCACTATACTCTCCTTGTTCTCTCCAGGGCATCTGGCGTATTCCAGTAGATGAAATAGATCGCCCGGGAAGTTTTGCATCACATATGAACCGATCTATCGTGCTCTTGCTGGAGGTGCTGTCTCTCCTTAAAGACCACGATACCCTGCTGAAAGTCTCCTTCATGCTGCACAGAACCCCTGAACAAGGAAAGTAAGAGTCGGCCCTTGAGTTTTCTCACTTCTTTTTTTTTTTTTTTTTCGGTATTTGTTCTGTATTTGTTCCATGACATTTTCCTCTGTTCTCTTAAGGAAGTATTTACGGGATGTTGATCGTCAGGTTTTGGCCAAAAGAGCATTTTTCCTAACTGTAAAAGTCCTGGAAGACAATCTGAACACTCTGACAGGGGTAGGAGAGACACAATTTACTCAATATGTGCTGCTGAGAGCCCTTTGCTGTTATAGATGTTTGGGATGAGTTTACTTGATCTTTTTTATGGGAAACATCTTATTTTCTTTTTCAGCTGACTGAACAGCATCACAAAGCTCCTGTGCTTTCAATGGGGGAGATGACCACAACTGATACATCCAACAGGCCAAATTCAGAGGACAGCAAATATGCACTGCCTAAAAAGTCTGGACTCTCAGAGGGAGCCTGTGCTTCTAACACCGAGCCCAGAGAGACTATTCAAGTACGGCTTGCCACACCACCACTGTCAATGGAAAAAGTCACCAATATTCAGGAGGGCTTTTCTGGGAATGTGGAGACTGTTGGGAGCGAGAGGCGCAAAGCAGGACAGGAGGAACCCATGGAGCTGCCTGCTGGTCCCTGGAGAAAACCCACTATTACCACAGATTCCCAGGGTAACCAAATGGAAGCTGAGAGTTCCACAAGTTGCTTAGAACCCGTGCAGAAAACGACAGAAAACGTCCGGACACCAGACCTGTCTCTAGAAGAGTTGACTATCAGTTCCAGACAGCAGCAGCTTCTAGGCTCAACACCAAAGATTACAGTTGCAGGCAGTGGAACAGATCAGAACTTACTACGAAAGCAAAACCGGAAAAGAAAACTTCTAGATGATGTGGAGTCTGGAAAAACCCTGCTACTTGATGCCTACAGAGTATGGCAGCAAGGCCAGAAAATCATGACCTACGATCTGGGCCGTATTGAGAAGATAATGTCAGAGACGTACATGCTCATAAAACAGGTAGGCCTCCTTCACGTTTGTTGTACATACTGGAATAGAATTTTTGCTTGAATCAAAGGCATTGGTGCACATTTGTTTTTTTTTTTTGTTTTGTTTTTTTTGCCAAGTCATGAGTGCTTTTCATAGTCCCTTCTGAAATATTTTTGGTTTTGGGAAACCCCTTTAACTCCAACATTAGTAAAACCAGAAAAGGGACTTTCCCTCCTTCCTTTGTGAAGAAAGCCTTTGTTTTTACTCGCAGTACATGAAATACAACTCTGAGTAAAGAATTCTGATTGGCTCATGGATTCATGAGCGCCAGTGGCTTCTTATGATTTAGGATTTTGTAGACAGTTTTCTGCCTCTTGTCACAGTGGCTATGAAAACAGATCTTCCACATTTCACAGACCTTAACCTACCAGTGTGTTTTTAAGTATAGCTCTTCTTCTTTAACTTTTCTAGTGTTAATAAATGATGGTCAGTTTTCCTATAGTCACAGAAGAACAGTCGTAAAATGTTTTATTGGCTGCTTAAGCTTTTCTGGTATTTTAAAGGTTTTATTCATACGTCTTTACAACATGTATTCTGTTTTTAATCGAGCTTTCCACCATGTTTATCAATCAGTGCTTTAGGATGTTTTTTTATGTAAAAGCGCAAATAAACTTTTCACTCTTAGAAAATTTTAACCCCTTGCAATCAGAAATGTATTCATAGTTTAGATGTATTAAATCAGGTTAGCTTTAATGCTTTAGGTTTCTTTTTAAAAATTGTGATTTTAAGCATGAACAAAGACGTAACAACATACATATTCTTAAATGTGTCTCCTGTTTCTCAATGAATGGAATGATTGTGGATTAAAATAATTGATTCGTTAATGATTTAGCTGAAAGTAACCAGTTTTACAGCTTGCTTTATGTGATACTCTGTCCTTTATCAAACTTTGCAAGACAGATCAGTTTGTTTTAACACCAAGAAGTGTGAAAACTGGATGAAAGTGCAAAACTGAGTGAATTTATTTCAAAGTGGCCGTTTGTTTGTGCTTTTTACTGAAATATCTTTTATTATTAAACTAATTGAGGTTTTTGTTTCTATGTACAATTTGAGTAAAGAGGTAGCCTGTAGAGTAAAGAAATGCTGCATAAACGTCCTCCACTAGCAGCCAGTTACGCATTTTTTGAGAGCAGTTGTAACACCTGGAACGGTTCGAAAAGTCAAACAGGGATGCTGCCAAATCCATCCAGGGGTCCCTGAGGTGTTGCAAACAAGCTGCTAGAGGGAACATGGTATTAATCTTGTTCACACAGCTGTTGGGTCTGCACTGTATCCAATCTTGCCAACTCCCACACAAGCGCTCGCTGATTTGGACCACAAAGTATTCTTTCTTTTACTAATTATCAGAGACAGATCCTCGTAGGACATCCAGCTGGTTCCATAACAGAATCACATTGTTGTGTTGTGCTGGTAGTGCTGCAGAAAGTAATTGCTCAGGTAAACATTTTGGCCTAAACAGGTGTACAGAGAAAACAAATAATTGTATTTCTTTCAGCATTTGGGGTGGTGGTGGGGTGGGGTGGGGTGGGGGGGTGTTTGCTCAGGGAACTAGTTGCGGGGGGTGGGAGTGTTCCTGAAACATAACTTTGGAAACTGCTAGACATTCTGCCCTAACTGATTACTTTGTTTTTCACTTTAGGTTGATGAAGATGTAGCCCTGGACCAAGCTGTAAAGTTCTGCCAGATACAATTGGCAACCTCTGCGCAAAGACAGGTAGCTTTCTAATATTTTATCTTTTTTTTTTTTTTTGCTTTGCTTTACTTTATCCTTGAGTTTTTTTCTAAAAGACATGCTCAGTGGTTAAGCCTAAGTCTCCCCAAACATGAATTTGAAACATTGCGTCTCTGGTGTACAGCATCTCTGAAGCAGAACTAGGTTACTCTCATCTTCACTTACTGTTTACATATTAAAAGCCACTAAACCTGCAGGACAATGTTCATGACCAACAAAATTGATGACATGTATTTAAACTTCAAGCGTTGTGTGACTTGTTACTCTACCACATCTTATATAATCATTATTTTTTTAAAATATGAACATTTTATTTGAACTTTGTTTCTGAAAATGCATAGGTTTTCAGTAATTTTAATCATGCAGAGCTTTTTTTTCACCCTACAAAACTATGACTAGCCTTTCAGTAGTTTTTTAGGATTGATATTTGGTTCTATGTACATTTAATGGATCTGCTGGGGGTCTCTGGGGAAAAAAAGAAGGTGGTGTGAATTGCTTCACCTCTAGATAAAAAGCAGCAGATTAACTGAAATATGTTTTTGCAGCTTTCTTAGACAACATAAGCAGACAGCTTCCTAAAGACCCTTGGCTGTGTTCTTTACACATTTGCCTTGATCCATTCAAAGCCTTTCTTCTTAGCAGAAAAGAACCCTAAGTGTTACAGTGATAGATAAAACACTAATCTTATGTTGCTGGTAACATCAATGGATAATTGAGTAATGCTTTCACGGGGGTAAGTGCACACACAGTTGTAGGAGAAAACATATAGCAACATTTCCATCATTATTGCACTGCCTTTTTTTATGTTTAACCTTGTAGCTATAGCCACATGCATAAATGATGTGTCAGTACTATTCCCAAAGTGATTCACTGATGCTAGTGATTCAAAACAAACCATTTAATTATTTTGAAATCTAGTAATTTAATCCATGGAAATCCTTCATATCAGAATTCTTATATAAAAACTGAATTTAACTGCATAGAAGCTATTTGGACTTGGATTCAGTTGCATGGTTTTCTGCAGACAAAAGAAACATTTTCTTAAAACTTTTTTACTTTAAACAGCTTATGATATTGGCAGAGCTCCTTCATCAGGTCACCACACACTGTTTAGCTCTCACTTCTCTGATTGTCATAAATTCATTAATTTGTAGTTTCTTAAAAAATAAAGTAGTGTGCTTTAGGGATGGGTATTGTTAAGATTTTATTGATACTACTCCTCTTATCGTTACTGTTTATCGATCCTGTTTATCTATACTTTGCTGTGTGAAAACAAGAAAGGAGAAAACAAATAAACTATTTTCCCTGAAGCCTTTTTTTTTTTAGAACAATTTAAAATGCATATTAATTCAACATCCTTTGCAACAGTAAAATAAAATTATTACTAAACACTAATGTGTCTTTGTTATATGACATACATTAAAAGGAACAACTTAAAGGCCCAATCAGAATTCTTCTCTTTGCCCTACCACTTCTCCCTTCCCCTACATTTAGCCCTCCAAACTGAGAGTTATGGAAAATTAGTGTCTCCAAATTTGGACGTCACTACTACCACTCGATGACGTCACCAATAGTTGCCGGTCAGAGACGTTAGCGTGGAGCTGTTAAAGTTAACACAGAAATAGTCTTTTCAGTAGTAGAGGGCTACCAACCATTTTGTCCACTTGTGTGAAATCTCCCCAGATTTTATAGAAGGGCAGCAAGAGTTTTGTATCCATGTTCTTCATCAAGCCATCAGGGTTTTTTTTTTCCTGGTTCTGTGTCGGTGTCTCCCTCTTTTTCTCATCCCTCCTCCTGCCCACACAGTCATCAAGGGTCTCTCTGCCCACATCCTGTTGTCACGGTGATGTTCCCTCAACCTCAGACTCATGAGAAGTAGATGTTGGCAAAATAAATATGTTCTCCTGTTTTGAGTGATCACGCCACGCTATTCTCTGTTTTTGTTATGGTTGATGCTTTTAGGGATTGACATTTTAGCCATCTTTTAAACATTTAAACATGCCGCTACTAATCATTTTTCATCTCCATGCTAAATTGTTTCATGTATCATGCTAAATTGTTTTTTATTAAATTACATAAACCTTAAATCGACTGTGTGCTGTTAGACTTAAAGCAGGTCTTAATTAAATCTAGTTGAAAGCTTATGCAAAATGTTAGTAATATCCTAATGAGATAAATTAATCCTTTCTCTCTGCCAGAAAAACCTTCTCTGTTGTCAGGTAGAACACATAATGGTCGTCAGTAGTCATGCTAATTAAGCTGTATGATGTAGTGGTTGGTGTTCTTTCGTGTTCTAGATGTGAAAAAGATAAGTGTTTTTCTCCTCCTGTAGCTTCATACAAGCTCTGCTAATATGCTATTCATTGGTTAGCAGCTCAAATACTTGTTTGGGTTTTGGTAACACTTTATGTAATGGAGAGATTGTAACAGAAAGATGAGGAATCACATTGTGTCTTTGTTATGGGTTTAGATGTTTCTCATCATTAGGACAGAAATTTAAAAATTAGCCATGATCATGGGTTCTCTCTTTAATGAAGGAAGAAATTGTCTTACTTTCCCAGTAAGACACCTTTTTAATTCTCTATAATCACTGCTTACTGACATCTGGCTCCAACATGGCAACGCCCGTATTACAAAAAAAGTCATCTTAATTGACTTCATTTTGTTTGAGCTGGAAGAAAGTTATTTTCTACGGGTAATATCACACACTTGGTCCAATTCTTATATACAGTCAGTGTTTATAACACCATTCTGATGGATTTTTAGTTTTATTTTTTGCTAGCAGTCCAAGGAATATTTAATTTTTACCCTCTAACCCCTATATCAGCAGTGTCCAAATCCAGGCCTTGAGGGCCGGCCCCCTACTGGTTTTCCAGAAACCTTGCCTTATTGGCAGTTGATTACTTGGATTAGGTGGGTTTGGCCAATAAGGAACTTCAGTGGCAGGTTGGTTGGAAAACGCTGACCCTTGAGGCGTGGGTATGGACACCCCTGCCCTATAACCTCCTCTGGACTGTACTCTTTACAGTTTGAGATTTTTTTTTAAGGTAACACTTGGGGTGAGCTTTTTTTAGCATTTTACTTGAATTATTTTTTTGAATGGTGTTGGTAAACTACCCTATCTCGCCTTGACGTAAAGCAGAAAAATTGTAAAACATTTTTAAGTAGATAATGAAATGTTCAGAGGCAGTTTTATGCGTTTCCATCAGAACACCACATGAGGGTTGATGGTTATTTCCTCACTTTTCACTGACCACATATTAACTGTTCACATCTCATTTATTTTATTCAAAAGGGTTTAAAACAATTTTCATTTATACAACAAAATACTTTATTTTGTTGTTTAACCATTTAACTAAACATTGTTGGTTCCCTGTCTGTATTGATACTGTATCTGTAAAAGAAACCCAGTAAATGTTGGACGTTTTTCTTTAGAATTAATTTTAATCAAATATTTCCCAACTATAGTTTTTGACGCTTGATTGAACCTTTCCAAAAGTAAATTGTTAAAATTCTGGGGAAAAAAGCCGTCAAGTTTTTTTGCACACATTTGATTAATTGTTGGACGATTAAAAGGCTCTGTGTGAGCTTGGCTAGGATGCATCAATGCTGCTTTTCTTTGGTTCAGTAATTTAACAGCATTTAGTCCATGGCTGGCCAACCTTGGTCCCCAAGAGCCAACATCCTGCCTGGATTCCAGCTCTCCTTGACCATCAGCTAACAGCAAGGTTAAGCTATTAATTAAAGTTAGACAGATACAATTTTACCTTTAGCATTTCTTTTTTAAATGAGAAAATCTGCAGTATATTTTAGTAGAACAAAACTGAAACAAATAAACTATAGATGCTTGTTCTGAGGGTTTCTGTAGAAAGATAATTTTTTATGTTGTTTTGTTAAATGGGGTATGTTTTTGACCCTGGCTGTAGTGCCAAGAAAATGCTGCACACTTTAATTTTCTCAGGCAAAGTGTTTCCCTCATGCATGCAGTCCAGCTGACTTGTTGGTTCTTAGTTGGCGATGTTTAATTCATGAGATGTGAATCATCAAAGCTGGCTTTGGAGCTGCTTCGTGCTTGGAGCTGCTGCACTACTTTGTGCTGAAGGATCTGCTCCTGCCTCAGACTCAGACTGCTCTTTTTGCCTGACCTGCACAGGCGCTGCTGTTCCAGTTCTTTGGCTGCTTCTGTCATTTCCAGCTCTGATTCTGACCACTGTTTGATTCTTTAACTACCAGTCGAACTCTCTGAAAACATTGGATCATTCTGTGATGCATCTATTCTGGCTGAGCTTGTTGGTGGGCGATGCAGCTGTGAGCAGAGCTCCTGGCTTTTTATAGTTTCAACGAAACTGTGAAACTGTAAACTCATTAATTAGTGCCACAGCCTTACTTACCTCTTGCCCACGTTTGTTAAATGAGTGTAGCTTGGTTTTGTGTAAACGTGAATGTTCACATTCAAATGGTTTTGATAGTTCTCTTCCAACTTTTTAGAAATCCATTTTAAAAGGAAAACTGAGAAGCTCTGTTCATTTCTTTTTAACTGGGCTTCTCTGCGTTACCATGACAGCAACTGCAGAAGCAAAGCTGGCTGTTGTCAGAGGCTGTTTGTGCAGCTCTTGTGTTTATAAGTGGTCCTCCAAAAACCCAGGAAAGTGGCTCAGAGGGATGTTGTGTAGTGTGGAGCTGAGCCCTACACCAGCACAATGTCCAGCACCGAGACTTTAATGCTGTGCACGCCCGGAGGACTACGCGCCGCTGAAGGATGTCATTGCCTCTCGTAAAAAACCATGGAGTAATACTGCAGATGTATTTTGTTTGAAAAGTGCTCTAGTATTGACTGTATCCTCAGCACCAAGATTCAAGGGAAAATAATGTGCTGTTCTCAGTAACTCGCCAGAGTTTGGGACAGTTAACATTTCAAGAAGAGTCCAGTTCTTAGTACTTCTTGATGTATTGACAATTGTTTTTTTTTTGCCTACAGCAGTCCTCTGGTGATGCCCCATCAACACCTAAATACACCAAGGAGCACCGAGAGATCTTTTTCCCCACGTCTTTGCCCACTCCCGTCTTGCTCAGCCACTCCACCATCCACCCACTGTCTACCAAGGACGCTCAAACCAAAGCGGTGTGTGAACCTCTGAGCAAGATGTCCAGACCTCCCGTCTCAGGGTTTCACGACCAGTCGCAGCACAGGAGAGCAGCTGGACAGTCTTCTGCCGCCATGGCCTTCCCTCCATACACAGGTGAAGTCCCTCCTCGCGTTCGAGGTGTTTCATTTTCTTTTAGTGTTTCATTTTCAGTTCAGATCTCTGCTGTATTTGAAGTGACTGTTTTCTTCAGCTTTGTTGCCTTTTTGATATGAATGTGAAAATAAAATGCAGCAAGTTTTGAAACTTATCAGTATGAAAGCATGCAGCGACAAGCTAAAAAGAACTAATGGCAATGTTAGACCAAATCCGAATTCATTCTTAACCCCTACGGCTTCTCCCTATCCCTACATGTATCTCTCCAAGCAGAGATAATTGGAAAAATTGTGTTTTCAAATCCGGACATTACTACCACTCGATGACGTCAGCAATAGTTGCTGGTCATCTACGTTAGCGTGTCACTGCCAACGGTCGGAAAATATATAACATTGGTTTTAAAACTTTAAAAATCATCAAAAAATAAAAAAAACAATGTTTACATTTAAATGTAAACTTCTGTGCTTCAGAGCACACCCACATGAAAAAATTGCGTTTCTCCTCCGCGTCATAGTGTGGATTACCCTACCAGCGAAGGGACACCACTACGGTTTCCCCAAATTCCCCTAAAAAAAAAAAAAAAAAACAGGTTCCGACACTGCTTAAGCTCCAAAACCCACTACAGTTGGAGCAATACAGACAAATGAATTTGGTTTTGACCTTAGAGATGGGCCAAAAAGAAACAATTGGTTTGATCTAACTTGCACTTTTTACAGATTTATAAATGATCAATTTAGTATATTTAGGGAATATTACAGCGAATTTCTATGATGTTTCCTTTTCTTATGAATTACATTACTCTCTTAGACTCAAAAACATGAATGCGATTTGTGGCATTTATAACTTGAATGCTCTAGGAAACACACAGATGAACCTTGTGTAGTCTTCTGGCCTCCAAAGACTGTCTGCTAGAGCTGGTTGATATGGCCAAAAAAATCTCTAATTTTTGTCACGCAAAATTCAATTTTCAAATTTTAATCGATTTTTTTCTCCCTCCTTTTACTTTCTTTTTAAAAAAATTACAGAAGATATTTAACAAAAACTATTTTAACATCTCCTTTGGAAATATGCTCAAACACAAGTTTTCTTGGCCGGTGGATGAAAAAATATACCGGCCAGGTACATTTTTCACCCGACAAAGAAGAACTATAGGTGTTATTTAAAAGCAATGATATTATGTTGAATGCAAAGAGAGAGAACGTCACAGCATAATGAAAACATAAAATATTAAGTGACTCTGATTTCTAATCAGGCTTTACTCTCTGCTTCTGGAATTTTCACACAGTCTATTGTTTAATTTTCTACCACAAATGAGATGTTTCTTTTATTTGGAGCACAGCTCAAAAGTGCCCAGTGACCCCTATGAGGAGAGCTGTCAGTCAGTCAGTCACCTTTAGTCTGAACCATTGACTTATAGTGCTCAGCATAAATAAATACATCATTTTTCCCACTGGCGACAATTGGCACAGCTCGTTAGCATAGCATATAGCATCATAGCAAAATAGCACCACTTTTTTATTGAACTCTGTGGCTGCTTAGAGTCCAGCTGGTTTATCCTTTTCTATCTATATTTCTATCAATTTCTGTTCAGATCCCAATAAAAACCGCCACGTCCTGCTGCACCATCAGCCTAAGCTAAACGCCGCACAGAAGCTGTGGGAGTGGGGGGGCTTTACAAGTCGCTTGTAAATAATTGGTGTGAAAAAAAATCTAGATTTGACTTTTTGGCCATATCTCCCAGCTCTACCTCGCTGTCATGCTGGCCTTTTTTTAACAGTCGCAGTGTTGGCATATTTGGTGTTGGAACAGGTCAGTGTTGTGGGAAATATAAGACTCATGCAGGTATGTTCAAAGGCCTACAGTTGAGTGAAATACATGTAAGAACTGATTTCATTGATTCCAGGGCGCTCATTGTAGTAACTGCTTGCTGGGAGAAAGTCCCACTACAAATTTGTTTTTGTTTTTTTCTCATTGGTTAACCTTGTTTATGTGTCTGTAGCTGCTTGCTTAATGTTAGGTTCCTGGAGCTGTATGACCTTTGAAGTCTGTGCAGATGCATGCAAAAGCGTGTTTGCATGGAGGTGTGTGTTTACGTGCAAACATCCACATGTTTGCATAAACCAACATCTCACCTAACGCCCATCAATGTGTGTTATGCAGTGGTTTCCTAGGCAACGTTACGGGAGAAGCCTGAAAAGTATCAGATCAATTGTTTTTGTGTGAGTGCAGCAGGGCTGCAGAGACATTTTTCCTGCTATAGGTGCAAACACTTTTCTAATGTGCAGAACTAAAGATCATTTATAGATTTCTGTTATATTCTAACAGAAAAGAGTAAAATGGAGTTGTATGGTTATCCTCTTGGGGGTGAAGGAAAACTCTTTTCTTTGGTGTTTGCTGTGTAAATGTACCTTTGTTTTACCCAACAATATTTGCATTCAAGCTCAGTTTTTCCAACCTTTTTTTTTACCAACTTTAAGAAATGTTACGCTGTTGTTGAAAAATATGTAAACTATTATAGTTATGTCCCCCTGAGGATCTACTAAAATGTTGGTCTTCACCTCACAGAGGAGCAGGAGGACCCCACAGAGGGGCTGCTGTATCGCCAGCAGGAGTCGCACCTTTGCCAGCAGATGAAACTGGCCTCCGTGTCCCCAGGCCAACAACCCGCTGTGAGCTGGCTCCAGGAGGAAACTGCTACATGTAGCACCACACAACCCTGCCCAGGTCAGCGATTGAATCAAGAACCTGACGAACCTTTGAAAGACCCATTCTGATGAAAATTTGATCTTTGGTGTTTTTAACATGTTCTTGTGGCAATTTTCCTCAAAATGGAGGACATATATAACATTAGGCTTAAAAATGTGTTAGAGTATTTCTTTATTTAAATCCTTGTGAATCAGGATCAGATGAAAACATACCATTGGAAAAAGCTTGTCGGTGTGGCAAATAATCTAAAATCAGCAAGCTCCCTGCTCCGCTGTATTGTGCTGCATCCACTTGGAGATCCATGTACGTCTTCATTTTCCTCGTCCAAACTGGCGTCTGACTCAAAACTCAACAGCTGTGAAGAGCTCCAATATTGCTTGCCATTTTTGTTGGCACCGGTATTGTTAGGTTGGGGTTGTGAGATAGTGGTAGAGAGTGTAAACAGATGGATGACAGGAAGCGGGGCGGACTTACTCCACGCTGATAGTCCTACCCACAAGTCGGAGACGAATTTCTAATGAAACTGTCCTAGAAAATTGCACACATTTTTTTGGGTTAAAAACGACAATCATAATTAAAAAGCCGCTGGAAACTATTTAAAAATAGGTCAAAAGGTGATCGGAATGGGACTTTATACTGTTGAGAAAAGTTTAAGCTTTCTGAAAATTCTCTGGGTTGCAGACAAGCTGCCGTACGCCAGCAGCGAGCAGTCGAAGCTTCCAGATCCCAGCCGAATCCGCTCCAAAATCCCAGCAAATATGCCCAAGCTTTTCATCCCCTCCCTCGTGACAAAGTTCCCCCCAGAAATCACGGTGACTCCTCCGACACCCACGCTCCTCTCCCCGAAAGGCAGCATTTCTGAGGAAACCAAACAAAGGTTGAAGGTATGAGCAGCATTTGCACACGCCGATCTCCGTCTACCACCAGCTTGTTCTAGTCTTGCTCTCAACGGAGACCTCTGCTGTTTGCTCTCACACAGAACGTTATCTTGTCCTCCCAGTCGGCCGCCACAGTCAAGAAAGACTGCTTGAGCCAGCCTGCGCTGGAGGTGCAGGAGACGTCCAGCCAGGAATCGTCTTTGGAGAGTGAGTCGGACGAAGAGGATGACTACATGGACATTTGAGCCTCTGAAGGCCTTGTGTGCACGCTAAAACTGAAACCTTGTCATATTCCAGTCTGTCTCTGCCAAACCCTGTGCCAGTCTTTAAAAAAAAAAAGGAATGATCTATGCCTCTGCTGCTGTTGATTCTTATTCTACCAGAAACATCACAACAGCGGTGACCGTGATGGTGCATGACAGACTGAGACGGCTTTAGTGTCTGAAATGTGCCATATATGCATATCACCTTGTGGAACTCTCCTGCTCATTACTGGATCTGGATTAAAAAAAAAAAAAAGAGCCTTAAAGCCTACAAGCGTAATGTTTATGCATCTTTTGTATGCTATGCGCTAACTGTATCTCCAAGCTGCAGCTAAATCCCGGCTTTGATGGCTCACCAATCAGAGGTTCCAGTTTCAATGAGCGCTCAGCAGCATGCTCCTGCTGTCCTTTTCTTTGGTTGTTTACCGTGGCATGACATTGCATTGGTACAGTTTATATTTGTCTTTGAAGTGAAAGGTGGCGGGCGACTGCACTTGAGGTTCATCGGTGAGCTAACCAGCCACAAAGCCTCACAACCTGTAGCAGATTGGAAATGTTTACACGTAACATTTGGGATGTTTTTTTCTTTAGTTTGAACTGAACTTTGTGCTATTTTTGTACTGACTTGTATTGTAGTCTTGTATGTATATATATATATATATATATATGTGTACATATATCTATTTTTTTTTCTCTAGTGTGCATTGTAGCTGAGAATAATGGTTCTTACCAGAGAGGCATTTCGTCACCAGCACTAATACTCAGAGGGACTTTCACTTTCCAGAAGTTAGCTTTTGTACATATTCTGTTCCAAAAATCTTTTTGGCTTTAAAGGGTTGTTGCACATGTGCGGCGAGGATCATTTCAGTTCCAGTCAAAGTCAGAAAAGGATCAGCTCAGCTGAATCCTTCCTGACCTCAATGTTTGGAGGCACCAGGAGAAGGACTCTAACACTGACGATGCCTTTCCATGGAAGCCGGTGTTCCCAGTTCCTTTTTAACTCAGTGGAAGACAGCAGAATGTTTTTTAAAAGATTTTCTATGAAAAGAAAGAATTTCTGGTTATATTTCTTGGAAGCTGTTTCCTTTTTTTTTTTTTTTAGTCCTTTATATTTTAGATCAATCCATTAGCGCCCCAGGTCGTGGTACAGTGGGCGTCAGGAAGGTCTTCAGTGTGAAACTACCAAATCCTCCTGAGAAGCACTTTAACTCTCATTTCCTCCACTTAACCCCATCCTTTGCATTCTCATTAACTTTCCTCTTCCACATTTATCTTTGATCTTCCTCTTGTCTCTGCAGTCTCCAACCTCTGAACACGATTAAATCATGTCAATCATCCATGATCTGAGGGGGGGGGTGGAGCATAATATATAAAGGTAAAGTAATATAGATGTATTACAGAAAGACCAAAAGACTGTCTCCATAAAATATTTATTTACAATAAACACCAACAATAACTAAAAGGTGAAGCTAAAAAGCTTTAGGGTAAACCAATTCCAAAACAACAAAAATCTGACCTGTAAATAAAAGAAAAGGGAAAACAATGACACAACTCTAACCTTTCTAGACTAACGTAAACAGGAGAAAATGGCAGTTCACCCCTACAGCTTCACTTTACATCATTAAACAAACTAAAGACAGAGTGGACTTCAACACACAACATTACAAAGAGCAACAAGACCCATTCAGCTCAGACACAGAAAGATCCACACAAACACAGAAGTCCCACTCTGACAGAAATAAAACAATACAAAGATTTAAAAAAAAAGCTAAACCAAATACGGCTGGGGTCGTAACACCCATCTCTACCTGATGTATGAACAGAAGCCCACAGTTCACGTGTCCAAAGTCTCCATGTTTTTGGTCCTCTTTAGGTCCAAAACTGCTTACTGTCTATTTCAATCCTTTTTTGTAAAGTCAGCCACACACCCTTGTGCTTCTGAACATCAGACCTATCCATCGCGCCTCCTCTGCTCTATTAGTTGAAGTCTGTTGCTCCGCATCAGTCTCCTAAATGTTTTCTTACAGTTTGATATGAGAACACTTTTATGCCGGATGTCCTTTCAGACACAACCCTATGCATTTAACCAGAACACAGGCCAGCACGCAAAACTGGACTCAAGGTTTTTTGTTTTTTTGTTTTCCTATATGGTACTGATAATTGCTTTGGGTGACAAATGCTAATGTACCATTTTTTAACGAGGCAAAAACTCATTAGAACTTGGTGAAAGGTTATGAGTTCAGTACAAAACCTCCAACTGGCCAAAAAAAAAGTTCAGAGAGTTGATGGAAGCAGGTATAGTTTTGTAGTTTTTGTAGGTGTGTTGATTCTGTCATGTTTCCTGAATGAGACAGCTCTGAAGCTGAATGTTTGACAGGATTTTGCTTGACTTGAATTTGACATTAAACGAGTCCTTTGTTGTCTTTTGTCTCATGGAGGTCCAGATTACTTTTGACAACTTTATTATCATTTTCTTAAGCGTGTCTTTTATTTTTGGACAATTCCTGAAGATTTCAAAGAGTGTTGAGTGTTTACACTCCGTTTTAAGAATGCTAAAATTACAAACGGTTGTAAATTGTTTAGTTTAATTTTTTTAAACAAGTTTCCTAAAGGGTTAAAAGGTGGCTGCAGTTGAGGGTATTTTGATGCTCTCTTAAAACAAAAATATGCATAGATTAAAGCTCAAATATATGATTGTGCTGAAACAAAATGGTAACAAATCAGGCTAAACAAGCTCAATAACAATTTCTATTGAATTCAGCTCACAAACCTACATCTAATTTTCATTGTTTTTACTCCAATCAAATAATTCACTTTATTCATTCAACTTTATCTGTTGTTTTACTATTTAGAGCACATACAGGATAGTTATTATCTTAACCAAAGCTAATGGAAAACTATGTTTTTTCTCGTTGGCTTCTGAAAATGCACAAAGGCCTTTTTATTTGTGCTTCATTTCAAAGCACTTTTATCTTAATACTAATGAACTTGTTCAAATACAAGACATCTGTTTTATGATTATTTTTTATTTAAAACCCTTGTTATGTCATCTCATTCATTCAATGCTCACATGGGAGCATTAAACTGAATTCATCTTGAATTGAAACATTGATCAGGTTTTTTTTTTTCTAAGAAATTAAAACAAGGAAAAATAGACAAAAAGAGATGTAACAAATCTTATATTAATGGTGTATTTTAAGTTAGTTTGCTTTCAATTTTAGATTTTGCTTTGAAACACCATGGAAGTGAGACAGATTTTAGCTTGAAAGAAACGTATTTCTTGCTTTATTTTGCTTGTTTTTTACGTCTCAGTTTTGGACAACGTTTAATGTTGTATTGGTGTCTGAAAGCTAAAAGAACACAAATGTTCAAGCATTTTCTAGAAAGGAAGGAGTCTAGTATGAAGTTTTCTGTGATTCTTAAAGGCTTTACAGTAGACCTGAGCTTTGCTCGGCTCCTCGTTTCAGCAGCTTCTTTACAATCAAACAAACACAGAGAGCAGCTGAAGCATATTTGAGGCCAACATGATTTTATTCTTGCAGAAATATCTTCCATTCCACTTTCATGGTCACTGCGGTGAGTTCATCTTCACTTTCAGAGTTCAGGAGCAGACACTGAGTCAATAAAGTCATTTTTGGCCCCCAGGCTGCAGACAGTCTTCCAGTGCAACATGGCTGATCTGTAGGGTGGTGGTTTCTCCATGAGGGGGCAGAGGAGGCAGCTACACCCACACATCTGAGCCCTTCAAGCAGCTGAAGACACTCGTGGGGCAGGAATGTAGAGCCATGAGTCAGTAGAAGGAATCTGTCAGATGATGTGGAGCAGCTGCTCGGAGCAGAAGACACCAGTGAAGAAGTTTTGGTGGCTCCGCCCATGCAGGGCGCCAGAGCTGCCACCCGTGATCCCCATCAGCATCCTGACTGTGAGCAGAGGGAAAGCTGTGGCCTTCAACAGGATGTCCAGAGTTCTGCTTCTCTGTGAAGGTCATGTCCTCATCTGGCCACAGGCAGCTTGTGATGTTCTTCTGATGGTGAGGAATGGAAGGTCTGTAGACAGACGCACAACAATAACACAATTGTTAAGACAACCAGAACTGGTTAAAAAAAAACGCCCTTCCTGTTTTGGTGTGGAGGTTTCCAGTGGAAACCAGAAGATTTTTCTAAAGGTTTGCTCACATCAGTCCATGTTTAACAACTCCATCCCACTTCCTGAGCTCCATCCTGCAGACCGTCTGGATCCTTCAGCAAACAGTTCTGGACTCTCCAACCGTGGAGTCACTCTCTCCTGTGGAAATGAGTTAGATCTTCAAGCAACTAATGATATCAGGACTTCAAGAGAAAGTCCTCACAGTCAGATGGAGGCTGTGCAAACATGCTTGATGGCTACAATTCTGATTTGGTCTCCAAAGTGTTCATATTTATAGAAGATGAGAGAAACTCAGAGTTCAGGGTTCAAGTTACCTTCAGAAACATGTGGAGGAGCTGACAGGAGGGAGAACTTCCTGAGCGTTTGGTCTTCCCTTCAGGAAATCTGCTGATGAACCAAATGAGATGAGAAAACATTGATCCAACCAAAGAACTGAGCTGCGTTGCTGTGCCTTTCACTTCACACTGTTCTTCGGAGGAAAAGTCTGTGGTGGATTTCAAAAATGGACATTCCTGTTGCTAACAAATGTGGAAATGACAGAGTCGTACCATCAGCGTTCCCTCCTGCCAGCATCTCCTTTGCTCACTCTGTTGGAACCATCCCGGTCTCACTGAAGACGCTGAACCAAAGCAGACCTGGGAGGAGAGAAAACAAGTGTTAGGGTTACGCTGACTTGGGAACTGCTGCTTTGAAGGAACTTTATGTCAGAAAATTGACTTAGCTTAATTTCAGGTCCAGATGTCTGCAGGGAAAAGCAAGTTTTTCAACCAAAGAAAAGCTGTGGAAGACAAAAATGCAACTCTTTGCTTGACTTTTTCTCAAAGTATAAAAAGAAAAGAAAAACAAGAACGAAAGAAAAGTCTTTGAAAGATAAGGTACAAATACCTACCATTGTTTTTTCAGTCTCCTTTCCAAAAACATAAATATTAACATTTAGAGCATATCTGGAAAGGTCATGTTAAAGTTCTACTTTGAATTCAAACAGGGAAAACTTAAATAAACACAGTTAACAATCTAATATATATAGAAATATATACATTGAAACAATGGAAAAATGCTAAAATAAATAACTTATCAATTGTAAAATTCTAAAAACTCTATAAAATTCAAACACTAAACTGTTAAATATAAAGCAAAATGAAACACTCAAATGATTCCAATATAATAAATGTACAAATAGTTCCAATTAAATTCAAGCAAGAAAAAAACAAATTTTAAAATACTAACAGGAAACTACCAAATATAAAACTTGAGCAAACAGTTAATCAAATGATTCCAAGAAATTAAAAAATGTACAAATAATTCAATCTAAATGTAACACAGACAAAAGGTCAGTGAGTTGACTTATTAGTGAACCGTTGGTTGGGGGCCGTCTGGAGGGCCGAGGATCAGGAGCAGGACTCAGATGCTGCCTTTTCATCTGAGGTTCCTCTCGGGCTCCTGATCTTCTCTCCGGCTCCCTGGCTCTCTGTAACAGAAATGAATGCATGTCAAGGATGAGATTTAAGAACTTCAGCAACATGACAATCACAGAAACCACTGAAACATCAGGGCATTTTTGTGCTTTTTGTCCAGAAATCTCCTTTCTGCATCAATGTAACATATCAGGCACTTTGAGAAGTTGAATAACAGACAGCTGCTGTCATCTTTACCTTCTGGCAGCTCCTGGAAGATCTTCTCTGCTCCACTGGCGCCTGGAGGGCAGGAGGCTGAACCTTTGACAGACAGAAGAATAAAGAAACGAGATCATTCAACTGCATTCTTTACACTGGGGAAGCTGTGGGGATTTCTCTGTAAATAAAATGAGAAACTGGAAAAACGAATTCATATCTGGAGTTCTCACTTGTGTCTGTGGAGCAGAGGTTGAGGACTGAGGAGCAGCAGGACTCAGATGCTGCTGTTTAACTGGAGGCTCTTCATGGACTCCTGACTTTCTCTCCGGCTCCCTGGCTCTCTGAAACAGAATGAAATGCAGGAGAAGGATGAGAGAAACACTAAGTTACTTAAGCAACATGACAACCACAGAGACCTCTGGACCATCAGGGGTTTGTGTGCTTTTTGTCCAGAATTCTCCTTTTTGCATCAATGGAACATGTTCTGATATGTGAAGATGTTGTATGACAGACAGCTGCTGTCATGTTTACCTTCTGGCACTTTCTGGAAGGCCTTCTCCTCTGCTCCACAGACGCCTGGAGGGCTGGAGGCTGAACCTTTGACAGACACAGAAGAATGGAGACACAGATCATTCAGCTGAATTCTTTACACTGGGGCAGCTGTGTGCTGAGACACCATGACTTTGTAAACTAAAATAACAAACTGGAAAAATGAATTATTATCTGGAGTTCATACTTGTGGAGCAGAGGTCAAGGGCTGAGGAGCTGCAGCAGGACTCCAATGCTGCCTTTTTTCTGGAAATTTTTCACCGCCTCCTCTTCTTCCAATCGGCTCCCTGGTTCTCGGTAACTGAAATGAATGCAGGTGAAGGATGACATTCAGTTACTTCAGCAACATGACAACCACAGGAACCTCTGGAACATCAGGGATTTGTACGCTTGTTTATTCAGAATTCTTATTTTTTGTATCAATGTATCATATCAGACATTTTAAGATGTTGTATGACAGGTGGCCGTGGTGCAGTGGAAAGGGCAGTCGACTTGTGATCGAAGGTGCAGGTTCGATTCCCGCCTTGCCCGCCCATGTGTCGTAGTGTCCTTGGGCAAGACACTGAACCCCACATTGCCTCTGATGGAAGGTTGGCGCCAGTGTTCGGCAGCGGAGCCACCATCAGTGTGTGAATGTGTGTGTGAATGGGTGAATGGGTCTGTGATTGTAAAGCGCTTTGGGCCTTTAGGAAAGCGCTATATAAGTAAACGCCATTTACCAGACAGCTGTTGTCATGTTTACCTCTTGGCTTCTTGTGGCCGGCCTTCCCCTCTGCTGCACAGGCGCCTGAAGGACTGGAGGCCGAACCTTTGTCATACAGAAGAGTAGAGAAACGAGATCATTTAGCTGCATCTTTTACACTGTGGGGGTTGTTAAATAAAATGAGAAACTAGAAAAACTCATTCATATCTGGAGTTCTCACGTTTGCCAGTGGAGCAGAGGACGGGGGGTGAGGAGCAGCTGCAGGACTCAGACAATCTCCGGAGCCTTTCATTGGCTCTCTGGCTCTTTGCAGTGGAATCTAATGCAGGTAAAGATATGATTCAGATACTTCAGCAGCATGAACACAACAGAAACCTCTGGAACATCAGAGCGTTGTGTGTTTTTAGTCTAAATCAACTGATCTTTCATTTTAAATGCCATACAATGTGACATTTAACAAATACACAAAAACTCAACAAGGAAACACTCATCATCCTGCTCACTTTGGAATGAATATTTGGAAGGAATTCAAGTTGCAGTGAGCTAAAGGGATTTAACTAAGTTAGAAAGTTCAAAGTCCTACTTGATGCATGAATGAAACATGTCAGACACGTTTGGATCACAGACAGCTGAGGTCCTGTTTACCTTGGAGCCCCTGTGGGACTTTCTGCCACAGAAGTTGTGGTCCCCATGGCTGGATTTGTGAGACATCTGTAATGATAAACATACAATAGAGATATTCATTCAAAAATGAAAACATCATCATTTTCAGACATTAAAAACTAAGAAACAAAAGCGACGTTTCAGAAAGGACTCAGTGATGAGAAGCTCCATCCTTCCTGATTATCAGCTCAGGGACTGCGGTTGCTACATAACACAATGCAGGAGACATGGAACACGTTAACTGACCTTATTTCCTGATAGTAACTGATTTGTAAAATACAATCACACCACAACTACATGCTCAGATCAAATCAAATAGTTTTTGGCTGAAGGGGTGAATTAGTGAATGAAATAAACCACTGAGTTCATCAGAACGAGGAGGGTTTGTTGTAAACACGCTGCTCCTCTACCATACAGGATATTTCTAATTTAATTTATTTTTAAATATCTGCACAACATAAATATTATTTCAATCTATTTATAACAAACATGTTGCTAATTGAAATGATCAGGACAGATTGTGTTTGTGTCATTTGGACATAAACTCCTGCTGTGTTCATTAAGACGACAATATTTCTACATGATGCTTGATGTTATCACAAATGAACATGGTGGAATATCTACAAACACAGCAGTGTTGTTCTTTAAGCATTTTCTCAACTCAAGTTCACTTTAGTTTACATTCATTCAACATCTAAAGAAACAACAAAACATGTTCTTTGTTTCTCTTTTGCCCGTGTTTAAACAACTCACCTCAACTGATGTTCTGGTTCTGTTTTTGGCAAATGGATTGACAAAATTGTGTACGCAACATTTCCTGTTTGAGTCTTTGCACAAAAAGGTCAATTTCCAACAGTCGTGGAATTTTTGACTCTCCATGGAGACATCAAGGTTTGGACCAAAACCTAATGTTGTCTGGACCAGATAAAGAACATAGAATAAATGTCTCCATGTAAATGACATTTTAAAAAATAACAATCTATTTTTTAAAAGATCAATAGTTTATAACAGCAAATACTATTGTCATTTTTTCTTTGATAAAATCTGAACAGTAGAAGTGACAAGGACTCCTTTATTCTACAGACATTTTTAAAATAACTCTCCTCTGCATCCTCCTGGTTCACCCTCATGTTCTCCATCACTACATCCATGAAGCTCCTCCTTGCTCCTCCTGCAGCTCCAACCTCAGCATCTTTCATCAGCATGATCTTACATAGAGATGTATTTATTTTGTGTTTATCGTTCCATCATAAATGCAGTCAAGTGTATTGTACAGTTGTACACAGTTAATCATTACTACAAAAGGTTGTTGACATTGTAAAGGTGCAGAATGAGATATTTAAATGATAAATGACATGTCTGTCTTTAAAAAAAATAAATTGGATTGGACAGTTTAGATTCTAGAGGTGAAAGAATCTCTGCAAAAGGTTACACATGTGATATTTGGAACATTGACCCATGAACTCCTGGAGATCTCAAACATGGCAAATGCGATGTAGTTTGGTTATCGGTTGAGGGTTGCTGCCTCGGGGGGTCGACCCCTGGAATCATGACCTCTCTTGGAGAAAAGGAGCCTGAGCCTGTTTGCTTGCTTTTCAGAGGTACTAGCTAGCCTGCTAGATATGGATGGGCTTACATGCGCAATTGGTCTGCACTCTGAAGCTCAAGCCTTGGACTTTCAACCATTCTAGAGTTGCTCATGATGAGAAATGGCGGGCTGGGAAAGGTTTACTCATGAGACACTTGCTCAGCTGCCAAGTGTTGGAGTCATCATCGTTGGACAAGAGGGTTGTGTGTGGGTCCCTGCACCTTAGGGTAAGTGACATAAAACTTTTATTTTTGATTGTTTATGTGAGTACAAAAAGCAGAGTTCAAATGTTTTCCTTTTCTGTCTGTGGGCATGTTTACATTTGAACATGATTGTTCTTACCGATAAAAATTGATGCATGTTTTATTGCAACCACATCATAAATAACCGAACAGTTCTCACTGCTACAGCAAGCAAGAATGTCTGATTTCACATGGAAACATGGAAAAAACAGTCAATGAAGAAGAAAATGTATTTTAAAAAGGTTTCATAAAGCAATCAGTTTATATTTTCAATTTAAGTTCAGTTGTTGAATCCATTTGCACGGCTTCTTTCAGAGATAGACTACACATTCTGCTGTTGTTTCTTTGTTTTCACACCTCCAAAAGTCTATTAATGGCAATCATCATATTTGAACTCAGTAACCATCTGGCTCTCCTTTTTTTCTGACATCAGATACAGCAAAGACACAGCCGTCCTCTTTCTCCACAGCATTAACCACGTTGTAAAATTTCTGGCCCGTTGCGTGGTTGTGTCCCAAGGCTTTAAGAGCTTCAATCACATCCTGAGGAGAAAGAGAGGAAAATAATTCAGACGGCACAAAGACAGTGTGTTATTTTTATCAATAAATGCCTTTTACTTTATCAAAAGATGGTTCAAACTTCACAGCATTTTGAGAGTCCACAAAAACAACAGCAGTATTTATGGCGTCCTGGAGACTTTTTCCTGACCATAGATGGTTAATGAGAGCCTGGAAAACAAAAGCATTCGTTTTTTTACATTAGAAAAGTTATGATTTGAATCTGATAATCAACATCTTAAAGACTTATATAAAAACAGCTTTGTTCTGAGAACTGTAAGCTCAAAATCTTTTCTGAATTTACTGTAGATACCTACCGATGCCATTGCAGTTGTAATCATACTCCCACCAGATCCTCCAATCACAAGCATCTTTGATTTAGACGTCAACACGACAGGGGACATGGATGAGGGGGGACGCTCCCCTGTTAATACAACTTGTAGTTGCAATTATGCATTAAAAGATCCGTAATAAGAAGAGTTTAAATGTTAAAAAGTGGCCTCTTTTGCTTTTCAAATTGACAACAAGCTTAAAAACAAAGCGTTGTTATAATCAAGTATCTAAACAAGCTGCATTCTACTTTTTCTTACAGAAGCTAAAACAAAAAAAAAAATGATGCTGATCAGATTACCAGGTAAGATACTGTCTGCTCTCCCGCAAAAGTCTTTCAGCTCGTTATTCAGGATGATGCCTGTTCTTGGAGACACAACCCTGGACCCAAAACTTCAAAGAGGAAAAACAAAGAAAAAGGATTCTGACATGAAGTCATTTCTCACAGATCTAAGTTCACTAAACAAGTTGTTATTAAAGGTCTTTTTATTTGGAGCGTCTTTCTTCTTTAAAGTGGGTTTGTGTGTTAGCCTGGAGGCGCTGCTGGCTACGCAGAATCTTCTTGGAAGGGGCTGTTCCTCACTTTGTGACATCACAATGTGAGGACCCACTCGTTTTAATGGACAGAAAGGGGCTGATGTTTAGAGAGCAGGGTTTTAGAGGAATGCTCAGAAGGAATTAACATTACAATGCACTTAAAAGCTCAAAAAAGTTAATTTTGAATGACATAGGCCCTTTAAAAACATAATCTTCTATTTGTTTTTTTTTTTATTATTCTTACAAATTGCGTTTTATAGAAAACTTTGAGTTCTCAACTGTGAAGCAGAACTTTTAGGTTACTGACATTGTGTTTATGGTGCTGGTTACAGCAACAGCAGATCCGTCTTCATGCAGCACCGACACGTGCGTGGTACCAATGCTGTCCAGGTATGGAGTCACGTTGTAAAACTGGAGCTTATGCGTCCTGTTGTCTGTGATCAAGCTTCGTATGTGGTTGGCAAAGCCCTCCTCTGTGAATTGTTTTGCCCTCTGGGAAAAAGTAGAAAAGAATTGAAAAAATGCAGACACAAACAAAATAGACCCATGTACGTCTTCATTGTCCTCGTCTGAGCTGCCATCTGGCTCAAAAGTGTACGGCTGGATAGCTCCAATATTGCTCTGGATCTTTGTAGCACCACTACTGTTAAGTTGGGTGTGAGGGGCTGAAAGCTAGCAGGAGAGCGTGTTAATCGACAGCTCAGTTGTGGGTGACAGTAAGGGGGGCGGGGTTGCTTTATGCCAACAGTCCTGTCCACAAGTCACAGGCAAATTTCTAACGAACTACTGCTGCTATGTAATAATTATGTCCCAGAAAACGACACAGCTTTTTTAAATTTTGGTTAAAAACAGCATAATCATAATTAAAAGACCACTGGGAATGCTAACACAGTTGAGACAGTTTCATATCCAATATCCTGACAAAAGATTAAAAAAATAAAAAATAAACTACTTAGTGACATTTATCAAAACTATTGAAATACACTACATCACCAAAAGTCACCCATCCAAACGATCAGAATCAGTTATTCTATTCACTTGTTCTGGCCACAGGTGTATAAAATAAGCCCTCAGGCATGCAGACTGTTTTCACAAACATTAATGAAACAATGAGCCGCTCTCAGTGAATTCTAGTGTAGAACTGTCAAAGGATGCCACCTGTGCAACAAATCCAGTTGTGAAATTTCCTCAATCCTAAATATTCTACAGTCAACTGTTAGCGCTATCATAACAAAATGTAAGAGTTTGTGAACAACAGCAACTCAGCCACAAAGTGGTAGACCACATAAACTGACTGAGAGCAGTCAGCAGATGTTGAAGCTCATAGTGCAAAGAGGTCGCTGACTTTCTGCACAGTCAGTCGTTACAGAGCTCCAACCTTCATGTGACCTTCAGATTAGCTCAAGTACCGTACGCAGAGAGCTTCATGGAATGGGTTTCTGTGGCCGAGCAGCTGCATCCAAGCCACACATCACCAAGTGTAATGCAAAGCGTTGGATGCAGTGATGTAAAGCACGCCGCCACTGGACCCCAGAGCAGTGGAGATGTGTTCTCTGGAGCGATGAATCATGCTTTTCCATCTGGCAATCTGATGGACGGGTTTGGGTTTAGAGGTTGCCAGGAGAACTGTTCATTTCAGACTGCATTGTGCCGAGTGTGAAATTAGGTGGAGGAGGAATGATGGTGTGGGGTTATTTTTCATGATGTGTGCTTGGCCCCTTAGTTCCAGTGAAAGGTACTCTGAATGCTTCAGGATACCAAAACATTTTGGACAATTCCATTCTCCCAACCTTGTGGGAACAGTTTGGAGCCGGCCTCTTCCTCTTCCACTGTACACCACTGCACAAAGCAAAGTCCATAAAGACATGGATGACAGAGTCTGGTGTGGATGAACTTGACTGACCTGCAGGAGTCCTGACCTGAACCTTGATCTACATTATACAGCCAAGTCTGTCTAAAGCATGGTTGATGTAAAGTTTTGTTTTTTATTTGTTATTATCAGTAAATAGGATGGGTCTACTTGCTGTATGTGAAACAGGACTGTTGTGAACTTTTAAGTCTGGAGTTTAAGATGGGATAAACCCAGAACTCCTGTTCACAAAATGATCACAATAAACATACTGTAACTTGTGCAGTGGGATTGTCAACTGTTTAACCCTTGAGAATCTACAATGTCTTAAAGTAGACAATCTACTTTGTGTTTTTGCGGCTCAAAAACACAATAAAAAAATATACCTAGCTAAGAGTTGTGCAGGGCAGGTGACCGAAATATGTAAATGTGGCAAAAAACTTCACATTAGTTATACTGCTATGTGTTTTATTTTTATAATTGTAGTACAGGTTGGCCAAGAATGAAATGGGACACCACTTAAAAGATCACAGGATGCAAACAGGTTTAAAACTTCTTGCAAGGCACACAATGAATTACACCAATACAGTAGACACCACAAGAGGCAATACAACGCAGATTACAATGATCAGGCTATTGTGGCCCCTGCGACAGACTGCCGACCAGTCCAGGGGTGTTCCCTGCCTTCGCCCATGAGTAGCCGGGTTAGGCTCCGGCAACCCCGTGACCCCGAAAGGGATAAAGCGGATTGGAAAATGAATGAATGAATAGTCCACCTATACAGCTAGTCTTTATGTGGAGTAGACCAAGAAAGAAAACCGAATAACCCAACAAACTCGACAAAACAGGCAAGTTGCAGAGAAACAACACCAATGAGCTGTCAGAACAGCCAATCTGTAAATCCTCAGCAAACAACTTTGATTTAATCTGTTGGGGTCCATAACCACTTCACTAGTCCAACAAGCTGAATCAGCCCAGACATCCTCACCATAATTCAAAGGAAACTGACATCTGCAGAGCTCCCCTCTCTATTTATGATCCTGAGCTATAAAGAACAACAAAACATCAGTGGACAGCTGATGTTTCCATGAAAACAAGACTAGACACATTTACTAAGACCACAAATGTGTGCTGGTCTGCAGACATACAAATTTGACTCAATAATACATGTTAATATGAGTATAAAGTTCTCAAAACATGCATGCATGTCATCGAAATGTGCAGAAGATAGGAAATCACTGAACCTGAAATGGATGAGCTACCAATTTTTTAAACTAATAAATTTAGCTAAAATGATGTGGCTGACAATAAAACACTTTAGCAGAACTAACCTTTTCTGAGGTGAACTTTGGATCTCCAATGTGTTTCTTCAGTCCGTTGGCAAATTTAAATGATTCAATGTAACGATGATAAAACAGCGTCTTTTCGTTGACAGTTAGATTACTTATCCTGCAAACAAACATCACATAGAAGCACAAATACTTGGAAATACTGATCAGTTTCAGCTTTTCCTTAAATGAAGCTTCAGGATTTTGTTTCACATGTGAAACTTTAAGAAACAGCAGCTCTGCCACTGAGAACCTTTCATAATGTTGAGGATGAGAGTGAGGAGGCTTCCTCCTGCAGGCGGTGGAGGGAAGAACATCTGATATTCCCCCATAGACACATTCCAGGCGTCAGTCACAGTCGCCTCGTATGATTCCAGGTCCTTTAGCTCGAGTGTTCCTCCTGAGGAAAAACCATGAAACAAATGTCTGCTCAGAAAACCAAACTCAAAACAATTCAAGTTGTTGATGAAAACAGTCTGATCTTACCTGCTTCCTTCACATCCTGGACTAAATCCTGGGCTATTTTTCCAGTATAAAAGACATCTGCTCCTTGGTTTGCAATCATCTCCAGAGTGTCAGCCAGTCTCTCAAACTTTACAATGTCTCCAGTTTGAAGCAAGTTGTTGTTGTCGTCTGTAAATAATTTTCTTCAAAGAAGAAATGAAGATAAACAAATTGGAATTTTATAGCTATTTTTGCTTTCTTTTTTTGGCGATCTTGCTATACATTTATGCATACCGTAAAGACTGGGTCACATTTGAATTTGGGATTAGCTCAATGTATGAATGCAGGATGTCAGAGATGGGAATTCCGTCTCTTGCCAGCTTGATGGTGGGCTGAAAGAGATCAGCCCAGGGTAACTTTCCGTACAGCTTGTGAGCCATTTCATAACCACGAATTTCTCCTGGAACTC
>BSAI01000189.1:6499738-6624126 GCA_036245035.1 Adrianichthys oophorus | reverse complement strand
AGAAAACAGAGTTTCTGCTACCAGAGCTGTCCATCACCGTGAAGATGAATCCCCCTCCGATCCCCGCACTGTGCGGATTCACCAGAAAAGTGCAGAGCAGCGCCGCAACAGCGGCATCTACTGCAGAGCCCCCTTTTGTTAGAGTGTCACTGAAACAATTCACGGTCACTCATTAAGATTTTTGCAATTATTTTTTTTCTGAAAAAAAGTAGAAATACGGCTCCAGAGACTCAAATTTAACTGTGCGTAATGGATGGCGCACGCGTGCGTTTTATCCAAACAAATGGACGAGAGCGCACTTACCTTCCAATTTCCGAGCATATCTTTGAGTCTGTGGCCACTGCCGCTTTAAAGAAAGTTCCTTTTGGACACCTGCGCCTGGCAAACACAGCTAAACACACAATTAAGGAGATGAAACTGATCAAAATCAGCGCGCAACAGAGATAAACCCTTGCTTTCGACCGCGCCATGGCTGCCACTAAACGGAATGCGTGTGCGTTTCTTTTCCCTGACTTCCGTGCACATAGCAAACCTAGTTAGTGTCACTGAAACAATTCACGGAAGAGCAAACTGTTATTTCAGCATGTTACATTGATACTTTTTCCTGCTTTAAGTAGAAATTTCAATAGACTTTGCGCCAGAGACTCATATTCCGCTTTAACAGCTTTGCGTAAAAGTAGCGCACGGTGCGCTTCACAGACATGTGGATGAGGTAGAGCGCACTTACTTTCCGACTTTCGAGCATATCTTTGATTCTGTGGCCACTGCCGCTTTTAAGAAACTTCCATTTTGACTCCTTGAGCAATTCGTTGAGTCTTTGACTGAAGCCTCAGGCAAACAGAACTATGCACACAATTATGGAGGCAATAACGCTGATCAGAATCAGCGGGAGACAGATATACACCTTTGCTTTCGATCGCGCCATGGCTCCAACTAAGCGGACTGGGTGTGAGTTTCCTCTGCGCCGAGACTTCCGCGCACACTGCAAGAAGCCTGCGGAGTGTGTCTGAGGATGGGACATGATGACTCTCCACTTGAGGGCTTTGGCCAGGGGAAGGGATGTGACTTTTTGCGGATTTGATTGTATCTAATGGCACAGAGAAAGTTCAGAAATGTAGAAAAATGTCAGATTTCTGGGTCAATTATGAAAACAGTCAAATAAGATAGACAATGATAATGATAGACAAAACAGAATAATGCAGCCTGAAACTGTCATGAGGGCATTAAGAGTCAATAAACAGAGAGAAAGTGAAACATCTGAAAGAAATAGAAAAACAGAGACAAAAAAAAAGATGAATCTGCCAGCAGGTATCTAATTATTTAACAGATTTTGTAACGGAAACATCACCGCAGACTACTGTAAAAGCAGAATGTGGTATTTCTCATGCAAGCCATTTGACATAAAGCAATAGATATGGATGAGGAAATACACTTGTTAAAATTAAGCAAGGTTGTGCCAAAGGGCCAGAAAATGGTGAGGTGAAAGTGGGTGTATTTTTTAAAGAGTGACTCATCATCAGATCTACCACAAGTCCTCGCTTGCCAGTCGGTCCCAACAATAAAGAATTCAGGTAATTCCACACAAGTCTGGGCAACAACCATTAGATACATCTGACTGCATGTGAGATGATTTCTAATGAGTGCTATTGGCTCATTGTGCTTGGTCGCAGAGGAATTAACCTTCCCCATAAAGACAGACGGAAAAAATGTCCTGTATATCCTTCCACAAGCCTTCACTTTCTTCCCTACCCAGCACTCACAATAGTTCTTCTTCAGTTCGGCGGCATTTCACCATTCTTGTTTCTTTTCCTTTGTACCAATAACGGACCAATAAACTAGAAGTTGTCTTCATCTTACAAACTCTGAAACTGAAACTACATGGAGCTGCTCAGACTCCTGCGTTCACGTACAGCACACATTTTATTGTTTTTTTTCACCAGCAAGAATCATTAACCTCCTTTTTTCTGTTTTTGTAATTTTCATTCTTCCGGCTTCTTCTTTCTATGCTCTATTACTATTAAAAAAAGAAAAGACTAATAGAGATTTTCTTTTATTTGGTCAAATGACCTTTATGTTTATCATTTCACTTGATAATTTGTTGTTTTATCTTTGCACAGCTATCATATTCTTTGGAACAGTAAATTATTTTGATGCGCTTTTATTTCACAATATGTGAAACTTTCACTCCCAGCTCTCTTCCATTGGAATGATATTTTTTGAAAAGCTAGTGTTGCATCCATGAATTGTTGTTTAAAGACTCACTCCAATGAAAATGGTGTCTTTGGTGTTTTTAGCATGTTCTTGTAGCATTTTTCTGATAATGGAGGACATGTAAATAATTTAAGGTTCAAACTGTGTTTGTGAGTATTTCTTTATTCAAATAGCAGATGGTGGGTCACGAGCGATGAAAACCAGGTTTGAAAAAGCTGGGGTTTGTGACGCAGTAACTACTGCCAAAGTTCCTGCTCCGCTACAATTCTGAAGCATCCACTTGCAGAAAAATAGATCCATTTACATCTTCATTTTCCTTGTCTGACCTGCAATTTAAACTGAATGATCGGATGGCTCTGATATTGCACGCCGTTTTTTTTTACTCTGTTAGCTTGGGCTTGTGAGGTGCTATAAGCTAGCGGGAGAGAGTAAGGAATGCTGGGAAATTAGCGGCACTAACTTCCGCACCAAAGGTCCCGCCCACAAACCAGAATCCAATTTCTAACTAGCTCCTGCTGCTCTGCAGAAAATACGACTTTAAAAACGACACATGCCTTTTGATTTTGGTTAAAAACTGCATAATCGTGATTGAAAGACCACTGTGTACGATTTAACAACAGAAAAAAATATAGTTGGAGCGGGACTTTAAGGTTATCTTTGGGGTCAATAATACCTTGCACAAAAAAAAAACCCACAGTTGAATCCATCCATTTTCTTAACTCGCTACTTTCCTTCCTGGTGGAGTTTAGTAATGCTTTTACTTGCTTTATTGCCTAAATATGCAGATTTTCTTTAAAATGTTGAAATTATTGTTATTCATGTTGTGTAAATATAATTTTTATTTTAGTGTGTTTTTAATAACCATTGCATTTTATGTGAGTTTATAGCGAGTTCAAACTGGTGCCTTTGATACAAGTGACACATGGAGGCAAAGAGAAGCAACATGTCTGTGAAAAACAGAATCCTCGTTTATTTTTTTAGGTGATCAGATATTTATTCCACCAAGAAATTAAGCAATTATTTCATTGAAAAATCCAACATTGTTTCCCCAATTTCTGTCTTTCAGATTGAGGTATATCTTTGATGAAAAGTACGGGTCTCTTCTCTTTTTAGGTGGAACAACTTGCACAATTGGTGGCTGATTAAAAACTTGTTTGCCCTTCTGTACATACTTTTATGGCAAAAATGGTTGAAATGACATATTGTTAGGCATCATTCAGTTCTTTTGTTTACTTATTTTTGGGCTATTTAGTTTCTATTTTCATTTTTTTAAGTTATTTTCACGCTTTAGCCTTCTTGGCTAATTTCACATCCTCAACAAATTAAATTAAAGAACTTCAGGCTTTTCATTAAGACTATGAAGACTTGCATTACTGTGGGGAATGCACATTTTTTGTTGTTTTATAATTTATTTGATATTTTTTTCTTCTATTTTTCCGTATTTTAACTGGATAATGCCACTGTTACATCAAAGCAATAGTTAGTAGTCTGGTTAGGGTAAAAAACATGTTCAGGCAAGAGCAGACACTGAACCCAAATTTTAAAAAAAACAAAAGAAATGTATAGGGCTGCATGGTGGCACAGTGGTTCCCAGGTCTGGCTGGACTGGCTGGACTTGAAACTGTGTCACCAATGGTGGACCTTTCTGTGTGGCGTTTGCATGTTCTCTGTGGGTTTTCTCCAGCTTCACATGCTTCATAGGTTAATTGATCACTCTAAATTGTCCCTAGGTGTGTGATTGTGGCCCTTGCAGCAGAGGCCAGGTTAGGCTCCAGCAGCACTGTGACCCCAAAAGGGATAAAACAGTATGAAAAAAAATATAACAAGGAATAAATATTGTTACAGGATCAGCTGTGTACTCATTAACGCCTTAAAAAAACAAAGCAAACTGACACTTGATAGCTGAAAAGGCAGGTTCTAATAAATCAAAAGTAATCTAATTGCCAAAATATTCTCTCTTCTTGTCAGGACAGAGCTGTAAGAAAGCTTTCACTTTTGATTTTGCCTTTTTACAGATCAGATCATAATTAGTCAGTAATTACTCTGAGGTTTAAAAGTGTTCTGGTGCCAATTTTAAGAAAGAAGACTTGCAGAATTGTGGAAACAATAGGAATGAAGTTGAGGGGTCACATAGTGAAGTCATGGGAAAGAGTGGAAGCACAACTCAGAAGTGAACTGAACAGAAAGCATTTGAGAGCAACAGTGTGGGTTCATGCAAGGAAAAAGATCCACAGATCCAACATTTGTTTTAAGGATGCTGCTGAAGAACAGAGAAGGTCAGAAGGAATCTTTCCTGAGAAAGTTTTACATTTTATTGCAAACTGAAAACCTTCTGCTGTAACAACATGGAAGTGGGCGAGCATGGTGGATCAAGAAAACAAGTTGTGTGCTTCTTTCTTGCTGTAATTGACTGTTAAGAATTTTTTTCCTTTAAAAAATCTACTTAAAAGTTTACTTTTATTTGCACAAATGTGTTTTGTTAAGAAAATTATTGCAGCAGTTATCCCAAATTCTGTGTTGATTGTGTACTTTGGTGACACATTTTTTTGCACTGGTTATGTGGCACAAAGAGGAGGACCTATGAGACAATTTCAAAACGTTTTTGAGATTTGGTGATGATCGTTGTTCCACCACAAATTTATGCACAAAATGTAAGACATCCACTTCATTCAGAGTGATTTTTTTTAACCATTTGGCTCTATCCCTGCTTCTTTTCCTTTCAAAAATATGGTTAAGATGGTAAAAATGCAAAAATCCACAAAAATGTTTATGATTTCAGGAATTGCTACATGTTCAACTATTTCCTGGTTACCACTGTGGTCCCATTTGTTCAATATAAGGTTAGTTAGGTTAGAATTCTTGAACGATATTGACCCTGTTGCGCTTTAGCATGACATCATCAACCAAACACAGAAAAGAGGTGAGGGTGTCCTCAATGATTCGTTTGGTAAGTGCTATTGGGCCTGCTCCTTCTGTAAAAACATTCTGAATATAAGGCCAACCGCTGTTTTCACTTGACTGTAGTACAGTCCACACTTTACTCTTTCTTTCAGTTTTGTGCCTTTGTGCTGAAGGTTATGGGACAGCTTCTTTATCTTCTTTAGGCTGAGTGTTCTTGTTTTGACACAGTAGGTTCTGCTGAAGTTAGTTCCACTAACACCAAAACATTATAGTTTAATTACTTTTATTTCGTGGAATATTATCAGAGCTTTGCAATTCATGGCACACCCTGATAGACCAACATGCTGTCTATCTGTTTTGCAAATTATTTGGAGGCCCCTTGCAATAACTAAATAAAGGCTAACTAAGACGCTCACAAGAGTACATTAAACTAGCACAGGCTTACACTGAACACATATGCATTATAGCAAACATTATCCCAAAAATAATGATGATAATAGGTAGTCCTATTGTAAGCCTCATACTTGAAAATCAAGAGATGGTATGTCAGCAAATAGAAATTTGATGTTTCCAGTTATTTTTGTGTTCATTGGGTTTAGAATGAAGCTATAACTAGGCATTCGCTTCAATGAACATGAAAAAGACAGCAGAGCAGGGGAAAGAGTGGGAAAATGAAGCAAACAATGAAAAACACCCCCTATAAAAGCGTGCAGTCAATTTGACGACTATGAAGAGTCAAGGTAGTTACACCCATAACTCTTTTGTGTCTTGAAAAATTAATAATAAAACAATATAAAAACACATATTCAGGAACAGTCAGAGTCCCAAGGCTCTATGGGTTCTTTTAAACAAGTTAAGATATTGCAAATTTTAAAAGCAGTCAAAATGACTGCCATGGGAGTTCTAGCGTTAAAAGAATAAATGTACTTTATTTCTTTTATAAGTGCTGTTTGAGCAACACATTGAAACCTGCTGTGCTGGGGGTTTTCTGTGTGCCATCTGGAGCAAAGGATTAATATGAAAACACAGCTAGAATTTAAACCCCCAAAACGAATTCTGCACACACTTCTACTCTTGAAACAAATGTGTAAATAGGAGCAATGGTGACAGTTTCAAACTTAATCTATTAAAAATGTTTTTTAGAGTAAAAAATGTAATAGCACGACATGATACAAAATTATTAAAGGAACAATATGTCTATAATGGGAGAAAAGTGAGTGTGATGTAGCCCTTTTGCCACTCCCTTAGAAAGGCTGTGAAGCCCTTTAAAGGAACTTTCAACTGAAAGAGAGGTGGGTTAATCTTACCCATGTTTAGAGAGAGAAATACTGTCATTCCAAAAAAGTGAAAGAATTAATCCTACTTTCTCTGTCCATGGAGATTCTTATCCATCCAGGGGTTGTCTTGAAGTGGAGTCACAGCATCTGGACTTTTTGCATTTTAGTTCTCTCTCATCAACCTATGAATCTCCATGCATTTACACTGTTGCAACACATTTCAATTACAACTGAAAAGAGCCCCTTGTAAACAAATAAAACAAATTTAGGGTTTGCCTTTTTACACCACAATTGAGGTGAGATTTTAAATTTGCCAAAGTTTGTTCCAGAACAAACCAGTAACAACACTATTTGACAAAGCTATAATGTTTGTGACATGGATCGATATGCAATAAGCATGGATTCATTTTGTTAAGCAGGAATTGTCTTAGCACACAGTCTTTGTCTGGTGCTGTTATTTGGATTTGCTTTCTGTTATGCATAATACATTATTAATTCCGCATTCATTAAAAAATGACAACACACACTATCACCATAAGTATTTGCTCACACATCCAAATGATCAGAGTCAGGTGTCCTATTCACTTGTTATGGCCACAGGTGTATAAAATCAAGGACTCTGACATGCAGACTGTTTTCACAAACATTTATGAAAGAATGAACCGCTTTCAGTGAAAACTGTCATGGGATGCCACCTGTGGAATAAATCCAGTTGTGAAATATCCTCGCTCCTAAATATTCCACAGTCAACTCTATCATCAAGCTCTCGTCATACTCTATCATAGCAAAATGTAAGAGTTTGGGAACAACAGCAACTCAGCCACAAAGTGGTAGACCACATAAACTGACTGAGAGCGGTCAGCAGATGTTGAAGCTCATAGTGCAAAGAGGTCGCTGACTGGAAGAATGGTCAAAAATTTCTACAAACACACTCCTCAACGTTGTGGACAGCCTTCCCAGGAGACTTGAAGCTGTAATTGCAGCAAAAGGTGGACCAACATCATATTGAACTCTATGGGTTAAGAATGGGATGAGGCTTCAGTTCATATGTGAGTCAATGCAGGTAACCAGATACTTTTGTCAATATAGTATAGTTAATGGCCCATAAACAACTATGATGGTAATGTTACAATGTTTTTGTATTATATAAATTTTGCAGCCCTAAATATGCAATGCACATAAAAATAGATGCAAAATTTGACTGCTGCATTACAAAATTCTGCTCAAAAACTATTGTGCTACCTTATTGGTCTATTCACATCCATAATTGTAAGCAAAAATAAAAACTTGGTTTTGACTAAAAGGCACTGCTTCAGATTTTGAAGAGCTGCCTGAAAACTGGATTTCAACCTGATGCAAAACTCATAGACAAAGCCCCTGAGTGCCTTTTGCTTTGTTGCCAGTCCCTACTGTCACCAGTTTCCTCACTCTCTCCTGCCCTCTCCTGTCTTTTGTGTTTTTCTGCTGCTCTTCTGGTTTTCTTTTGTGTTTTACAAATGCTGATTTCTGATATTTGCTTCCCTTGAAGGCTAACTTTGACTTGAGTACTTGTTTCCAGGCTTGGTCATTTGGATTTTTCCAGCTTCTTTGAAGACCCACTATGATGAAAATTGTCTTTTTGGTCTTTTTATTAGTTTTTTGGCATTTTTTCATGACCAGCATATGTATAAAGAAAAGTAAGCTTAAAATTGCATTGTTTTATTCAAACTGATTCAAAGTGAGATGAAAAATGATTTTGGAAAATGCTTGTGGCTGTGACTTAGAACCTATTAGAACCAATTCTGATGCATCCGCTTGTAGACAAATAGATCACGTCTTTGTTTACCTCGTCCAAGCTGGCGAAATTGGATATCTCCAATAGTGCTCGCCATTTTTGTTGCACCACTGATGTTAGGTTGGGGGTCTGTTGCTCCCAGTGGAGCGTGTAAACAGATGGATGACGGGAAGTAAGGACGGGCTTACTCCGCATCAACAGTCCCGGCCACAACTCAGAGATAAATTTCAAATGAACTCCTGCCGCTCCTCAGAAACCAAGTCCTACAAAAGGACACAGGTTTTTGATTTTAGCTATAATGGCATAATCATAATTAAAAGTCCAATGGGAACGATTTCACAATGATGATCAGAGTGGGACTTTAAGTTCTGTCTACAGTTCAACATATTGTTCTCTGGATTCTTGGTCTATTTTCTTTTATCATGACACCCTAAGGTAAAGTTTTAGTGTCCAGACAGAAGGGGGAGGATAAAGGTTAGACTGTGCCTTTAATGCTGTATGAGTAATTAATAGATTGTAGGTGTAGAACAGATGTGATCTGCTTAACAATCAGTGGTGGGGGTAACGGATTACAAAGTAACGAATTACTGCAATTTAATTACTTTTATCAGAAACGGAGTAACGTAACGAATTACAGTTCAAATGTCGGTAAGTAATTACAGTTACTGGACTATCGAAACCCTCGATACTTTGTTACTTTGGTTTTGTAGGCTCTGACATTTTCTCTGTTAGATGAAACAAAACGCAGATTCATTAAAAAACTAAACGGAGTAATAGGCGCATACACGCACGCATGTGCGCGCAGAGTCGGGGATCGGTCAAAGTACAGACATGTACTCATTGCTGCAGTCAAGGCGCTTTCCAAACTGGCTCAAAGATGAGATGAGCTGCTGTCCTGAAAGGAGTCATCTCTGCAGAGCAGCAGGTGAGCGGCAGAGCAGAGATCCCCGTGAACTGATGTGTCTGTTAGGAATGAATCGACTCTTACGCCGCTCTTTGGGGTGAACAACAGGAGTCCGCTCCTTCCTGTGACTCTGAGACGATTATATCTATATTAATTCACCCTTTCTTTATGTATTTTTCTCTCTAAGCTGCACGCAACTGATCAATATGAGTTTGGGCTCAATGCTCAATAGTTTAATAGACCTGCAGCCGCGCAGAACTGCGCACAAAAGTCTGATGTAGAGAAAAAGAGAGCGAGATTGATGCATTGGGTGCAACTCATTGTAATGGAATACAAAAAGTTGTCCAGAATCAACATAGAGGCAAATAATAGTTCTTTGGGTTTTCAAAAACTGGCTTTGGTTGCAGATTTGATAGAGATGAAATACTCTTACATAAGAGTATTTTCCACATCTGACTTTGAGCAGTACCCTAGACCACATATGTTGTAACAGTAACTTATTTTTGTGTCATTTTTCACACTGTTGTCTGAATTCAGATGAAGCCAGAATATGTCTTGAACCATGTTCACACCTTGCACAAGGTTTTTGCTTTAAAAATGTATTTTTTATTACTTATTTTTATTTCTATTTTATTGACATACCTTTATTTAATAAGTCCTATTGAGATTAAAAATCTATTTTTTCAAAGTAGCCCTGAAAGACAAGAGGAAAGCTGTTCTTCCCTTGAGAATTTTTTTGAGTGGAAAAAAGTAAAGTAATGAGTAGTGAATTACTTTTCAAATGAGTAATGAGTAAAGTAATTTAATTACAATTTGATCCAGTAACTAAGTAAAGTAATCAATTACTTTTTAGAAGTAACTTACCCAACACTGTTAACAATATAGTATAAATATTAGGAGGAAAGCCAGACCTTAATAAAATAATAATATGGTACAACTTTCAAAGTGAAACAGCATTTTCCAAATCCATAACTTTTTTTGTACACAGGTCCATAGGTCAGACCTTTAAGCTATATTTGTTTTACACTTTGGAAAATAAACGCTTTGTTTTAATGCCATTGTGTTTTTTTAAAACATAGCCTTTTAGTAGCACAAAAAAAGAGAAACTTTGCAATAAAATGTATTAATGGGCAACAAAGAGTTGACCATTTTTTTAAAGATATATGTAAACATATGTAATAAAAAAGACTCTCAACAAATGATATTCCAAAACTTATTTTAAAAATTTCAACACAAATATTCTGCAGTGCATCTTGGGAAATGGTGTCCGATGTCAACATCAAAGAAGCGAGTTAAACTGAACTCTCTCTACTGGCAGATTGTCAGCAGCTGTTGAACCGTCAGGAAGCCGGATGTAACGTTTAATTTTCAAAGTAAACACTTCAACGGCCTTTTCACTGTCAGTCAATATACACATCTAAATCAATGTATTGATCCAATAATAATATAACTTTAAATTTTTGACTATAAAAGCATTTCACTCGCGGGATTTTATTAATGAAATAAACTCCTTCAAGGTGAAGAGTTTATTGTGAAAGGATAGAGCGGAAACAAGAGCTCGGAGCTCGCCTGTTGTTTAGATGACGCTGGGTGGCTTCTGTGACGGAACGACACTATCCGTCGATATTTTCTGAACCCTCCACCAGCACAGACAGGGGGTCTGTTCGTTTCTTCGTCCATTGTGTATATTTTCTTCCCCCGCGCTCTCGCGGTTTTGACTTGTGCTTGCGAATTCTTTTGGCTGGCGTTTGGAGCTGTTTTCTATGATGTTCGCGAGTGGCATCTGTCTACTGCAGTGGTGCGCAGCTTCGCCCGGAGAAACACCTGTGCGCCTCTTCTTGCCGCTGGCCGCCGTCTTCAACGTTGAGTAGGTACGGATTCAGACATGCACGCAACACCTGAAGACGTGCACGCGACGGTCTAAGCACGAGCTTACACGCGATTTTTTTTTTTCCTTAAGACATTGAACGCCTCATCCCGCCCAGTATTTTGGTCACTTTCTTTGGATGGCAGTTGGCCCCAAACGCAGCAAATGTGGTTGGTGGTCGGATGAAGTGAAAACAAGTGTGTGTGGGGGCGCCCCTTATGCTGACAGACATGATCGTAAGGGAGGGTCCATCAGAGCAGCACTGCTGGACCATTTTTGGTTAGAATTTTCGATCACACTTGACGCATTGCACTCTTCTCTTTCTGGCTGCCTGTCCATTACAATTATGTAATCACACTCCAGCCCCTTTTTTTAATTTTAATGGGATAGATAAACCGCACGTTTCCACCATCCTCCTTCTGGGGTTCTGGTCCTGCTGAGAAACCCATGAAGGCCCGGTTTAAAAAAAAAAAAAGTGGGTGGGTTTCCTTACTGTTTACATAACTCGTGGCTTTAGCTGGGTGCTCACTGATGTATGTATGTAAAAAGGTGATAAGATGCAGCAATGTGACTCATGGTTTCATGAAATAGTGTGCAGAAAGCTGAGCCCTAAATTGTGCTTGCTCTGTGTGCATGCGTGCAGTCATCATGGAGTCCAGAGTGTGTGGGTGAGTCTCAGCAGGAGAGCTATGAACACCAGATGATTTTCCATCACTCCTCAGAGATGCACTTCATAGTCGTAAAGCAGCACGTTCATTCCAGGATCATCACGAGCAGAGCTTGCAGCGACCAGTCTCGGCCTGCTCTTGACTTACTATGCGACATCTCACTTTGTTGTTCCTTTTTCTCTTTTTTTTTTCCAGAAAAAAGATAACCCTAAGGCACGGTGTCTGTTTGCAGAACAAGGGAAGGAGCAGCACAAACACAGCACAGCCAGACATCATGCGAGGACAAACCTTCCCACGATGCAAAGTGCTGAAATGTTAAGTCTGGAGAGCGAGAGTGTCAGATCAAATCAGCAGACTGTTTACATCAGAGGCTGCCATAAGAGCTGCCTGACAATAGACTCAGCATCAGCCTGTGTTGGGCTAAAGGCCCCTTTCAATCACAACCCAAACAAGACACGTTAACGGATCTGTCGTTGCTTTTATCAGGTTCAGCAATCCAGAAAGAAGCCGGAATGGAGTGGTCACTAGAGAGCATTAGAGAGATGGTGGCTGGAGGGATGCAGTCTGTGAGGGAATGTGAGATCTGTGCTTTTTCCATTGCCATGTGTGTGCTGCTGCTGTTTATGTGGTATTGCTACAGAGTGGGCCGAGAGCACGGCTCCAGCCCACTGCGTGGGCGGTATCTAGTAGGACCTGGCCGGATCGGAGGGGTGGTGGGGGGTTTCATGAGCTCAGACTGCCGTAACCGGGGGAAAGGAAAACGTGGGTCAATGCTGGAGGAGCAGAATGGCTTTGCTTTCTGCCAGTCATCAGAGTGCTTCCGCTGTACCAGTGCCGGCGAGAGTCTGAACCAGAGGCTGTACCACAGTCTGCAGGAGTATGCCAAGCGCTATACCTGGTCAGGTATGGGCAGAGTTCACAAAGGAGTCCGTGACCAAGGCAGATACCTTAACAGCCGACCAACTATCCAACGTCCTGAGGTCTTTTTCCTCCCCGATCTGCCGTCTGCTCCTTTCTTCTCCAGAGAAGTTCAGAGACATGATGTGGAGTTGTTGGAACAGAGCTTCCCCGCCCTTCTGGCTGAGTTTGAAAGCATCTACCACCAGCCTCCAGCTCGCAGTGGCTCCTCCCTTCCACCAGGGTGGAAAGCTAATAACACCCCTCGTGGGCAGTGGTGGACCTACTACCTGGTCAACCAAGGCACCCCTTTGGTCCTGAATGTCAGGAGATGTCCGCGGGCATGGCGGGTGCTGGGCCAACTGCGTACCTTCATTGCCAACAACGTATTTGGAAACGCCTGCTTCTCCATACTGACGCCCGGAGCTCTTATTACTGAGCACTATGGTCCCACAAATGTCAGGTTGCGCTGCCACCTGGGTAAGAGAACCGCAAATGAAGATGCTCTATGAATTTAACAAAAACAGCAGAATGCTTCACAAATAAACATGATCACAAAGAGGAAGTGTGTGGTAGTGCATCAGCTGCTGTATAGCTAACACAGAGGTCTTTAACTCTCTTGAGTAATGCCTGAAATGGGCCATATGCCAACAGTTGTTATTGTTTTGACTGCACCTGAGCTCTGGATGCATTTCCATCTGTACTGAATGCACTGATAGAAGGCGGTCAGCCGGTATAAACCACAGGCACAGTTGAATCTACTTACTGTAGTTATCCAGGTCATTTGAGATGAATGTGTGTTGACCTGGAATGACCTAAAGATGGGCTTGAATCTTTCTCTGCCAGGTCTCAGAGTACCACCGTCCTGCGAGCTTGTAGTCGGTGGAGAGCCACAGTGCTGGTCTGAGGGCAGCTGTCTGCTTTTTGACGACTCGTTTCTCCACAGAGCCTTTCACGAGGGTAAGAAAGGATTGAAATGTAAGCGGGTTTGTTTCTGTTTTCTACATGGAATGGATTAAGGTGGAAGCAGAGCAGCAATATCCGGTGATACTGAAAATCAATCTGCAAAAGTCAGAATGTCATCCCATTTGGGTGATTGATGTTTCTGCTGTTTCTGGATGCAGGTAACCCGGAGGACGGCCCCAGAGTGGTCTTCATGGTGGACCTGTGGCATCCCAATGTAGCCGCTGCTGAGAGACAAGCCTTAGACTACATTTTCACTCCAGGCCGTCTAGAAGACAAAGAAGGCAAATGAGGGCGAGGGGTGGCAATAGGGGAACGTGTGTCAGGTTGGGGGGGCAGCTTTACTAGGGGGTCCTTGTTGCGGAGTGTGAAACGAGAAAGGGCTGGTACAGTGGGCGGGTCACTCGACCCACTGCACTCATTGACCTATTTTGATAGGCTTCTACTTCGGTTCATTTGAAACTGAAACACCAAGCTCCGACTCTGATCCGATTCATTCTGCGTTCTACAAACAAGACTTTCTTCCAGACTTGCTGTCAGCTACGCTGTGTACATATAGTCCAGTTTATACAGTACTGACCCATCAAGGCAAGTGACCGAACATTGGGCCTCTTTTATCTACTGCAGTTTCACAGGTGTTGTAGTGTAAAACAAGCCTTAGTAATAAAGCACTTCTAAAATGCTAAATAACATTTCTACGCAGCAGGAATGTAGGGATATGCACCGTTAGATTGTCACTATCATGCATTCTCTTGCTGATCTACTCGCAAGCTCAAAATATGAATGAAAAGGACCTGGCAGCAAACTGGTACCACATCATGGAGGGATTTTCTTCAGCACTTTGCTGTATGTTTTATTCCTAACACACTTTATTTCCCGTTCTAACTTTGTGCACTACCACTGGTTATTTATTTCTTTAATTTCCTGTGCGAAGCTCAGTGTCGATCTGTGGCACAATTTCATGCCACCCGTGCCCGTTTGGGTCTAGCAGAACTCATGCATGCAGGAGTTGTTCGGATCACAACTGCTTTATCTGAGAGGGATATTCATCGGCTCAATTTGGTCCAATATCAGCCAGAGTACGCATTTACATGCAATCATGGCCACATCCTTAGTTGCTGATGTTTAACAGTGAGTTAGCAGTTCATGGCGTTTGCTCATGTAGGTGTGGTGAAGCTTACCTGCACCAGTCCAGACAAGTTTTTTTTGAGCAGGTGAGTAATCGTAAGTCAAATTGAAACTTGGATTTGCTGTGATTTTCACATATTATGCTAGACTTCATAAGAAATGTTTAGCTCTATAAATTAACCTTTAGTTTTCTGGGTGAAAATCAAAGTTTGAAGAATGTATCTCAGTAAATCCCGCAGCAGAAGGCCACAGCTGCTGCCACGTCTGTCAGACCAGCAGAAGAAACAAACTAGAATTCACATCCATTTGCCAGAAAATAACAAGACTGGAAAAAAGCATAGTTTGATTTAATTCTGTTCAGTGACACAGTGGAAGAGGAATGTGACATGATCAATATGAAAGTCGCCCTTTTGTATTACCAGCTGTCCCTTAAAATCAACATTTTTCTTCACTTTGAGCATCAGAAGATTATCCAAGTCTAAATGGTTAAAAGCATTGAGTTGCTGCTGTGTGACAAGCTGACCATTACCATTATCATTATTTGAGGTGTAACAAATAAGTGTGTGCAAAAGATTTTAAAATTCTCTTTAGCTGCTTTAGACGTCCTTCTGTAGAATGTATTTTGACTCTAGTCTTGTGCAGTTTTAATGTTCAGGTTCATGAGATGTTGTCCTTCATTTTATTAATGACACAGAGCTTAAAACATGTTGAATTCTTTGTACTTTGGATCATCTCTACTGCAAAATAATTTCTAATATACTACACATTAATGCATGTCCTTGTTTTTTGAGTTTCCATTAAAATAGTTAAGCTGTTTGAAGGTGATTTGGAAAGAATATAATAATATCATAAAGGCTAAAGGCTCTTCTGTTTGAGATTGACGCAGAAGGATTAGCTAAAAGTTGTTTATCAGACATAATCAGTCTTCAGCTTTTAAAAAAGGCAAACATCAACATGGAACATCTGCAAATATTTATGAAAGGGCTCAAAAAAATCCACAATTTAGTGTATTATGTTATTTTACGCACTAATTTGCATCTCCATTCCTCTTTCTTTGCACTTTGAATTTCATCAAAATTTGTCGATCTGGTTTAAATGAATGGATGGCCTGCCTGCTCACAGATTGTCAATGTCCTGTCAGTGATTGTATCACTTATTATGTTCTACATAGAAATATTGTAGAAATTATTAAAATGCAATAAATAATTGTTTTAAATGTCACGAAACCATATGATGAGTAACTTGAGACCAGCTAACACGTAAGCACATAACGGCTGAGTAGGAGACGCGGGATACCTGACATAATTTAAATGTGACTGATTTCAATTCAAGTACTGAAAGCACATGTGAAGTGCAAGTTGTAAGTGTGGCACTGCAGAGGAAGAGTTTTTGGTAAACTTCTGGACTCTTGTAATTTAGTTGCATTTGATATCAGGTTTGTATTTCTGTAAATAACCCTGAAGTGAAGAAGAAGAAAAAGCAAACCCTGATCAGTCTGAGATATTTTGAAAGGATTGTCTTCAGCGCTTTAACTATTGTGTTGTCTTGATTTCTATCTCAAATGATCCAAAGTCACCAACTATGAACGTCTTTCCTGACACATCCACTGAGTATATTCTGTGAAATGTTTATGAAGTACACTATTGTTGTGTGATGCTTTTGTTTTCCCCCTTCAATCTGTAAGTTTTTGCAGCACTGTGTTGTATCCTTTAGAAAAGCCACAAACCCTTTAGCAGCACTTCACGAAGGTACACACGAAGATACACACTGTCAAGAGGTAAAAATGAATCTTCTGCTGCTTGGTTGTCCGATGCAATTCAAGATACCCATCCATTCAGTTGTAATGTTTACAAAAGGTGTGGTTCTCACCCACTGTTTACAACAGCAGAAAACTCTGACACACACACACAGAGCTGTCCACCAAGACCTGCTTGGAACTCCCAAAGTATTGGCTTTAGATGCACTGGATGATAGGGACAAGAGTTGTGTTTACATTTTTTGATTAAAGACTTTTCTTTCTTTTAAAATGTTCTTGTGTGGATTTTGAATAGTATTTCTGTACATTTAATAAACTGTCAAGTCTCTTATTTAAGCAACTTGTGTCAGAATTATTTTTTTGACTGCATTACTGCATTTAATCTTCAGTAATAGATAATTGTCTAAAGTATGAACTACTGTCTGTCACTGACTTGCCCAAACAATAACATTTTGAACATGATAATTAAAAGGCAAATGTTGGTGGGATTTACAATATAGTCGGGGTGTAACGAATAATTGACTTAATCGATTTATATTCCTAAGATCCAACCAGATCGATCTGTCTGAGGCAAGTTGTCAATCGCATCAAGCTTACCATTAAAAAATTGTTTCAAAATCAAATAGGGGATAATGGCTGACAAAGTGTGCATTATCAGAAATTAACACACGCCCTGGAAGCCTGAACCGTCCGACCAGGATACTGAACAGTGCAGGTGAAGTTTTCCTTGCATTTCTTGCAAGATAATCAAGTGTAAATTAAAGATGTGTACAAACAAACAAGTAAACAAGAACTAATGCAAATCCCATTGACATTTTAGTTTCATTAAGTTCAGCACTGTTGTTTTACACAGCAAATATGATCAAACCATCATTACAGTCCAAACACTTTGAATTTTGCAAAGATATGTGACTATACAGTGTGGTAGGCCTATAATGTTCAGTTTGTGTTACTTTTTTCCACCCTGGTACCCAGGTTTTTATCTTTGAGTAACACTTATTGCATTTTTGGCTAAAAATATCCTGGCTCGATTTGAGGTCAGTGAATCGGATCGTTCGAAATGAACCAAAATCAACCATGAATCGTATCTTCAACCACATTAGCCTACATGAATCGAATCGTTGTTTATATGAATCTTTACACCTCTTCAGTACAGGTACGTTATGTGGTGCATGTTTTCATGCAGTTCTTGAATTATTAAAGCAGACAATGCAGGGTTTTTCTATTTTATAAATGGAAGAGTTTTCTTTCCGAAAAGCTTAAAGACATGCACAAATAAGTCCGTTTTTAGAAAAATGAAAGTGAATCTTTAATAAATTGGTGACAATTTAGTCCATTATTCTAGTGTAAATGCGGTAGTGCGTTATGTCGTCCTCTCCTACGTCACTGTCACGGTGCTACACACACACACACACACACACACACAAAAACATTAATGAACAGGTGACGCGCTCTGCGGCTCCGCCGTCTGGCAGAGTGGATGAGATCCGCCGCAATGAGCACCTCCTTCCCTAAATCTGAATCCACGACCTCCCTCTTGAAGTCAGCCTCCGCGGCGCAGAGACCGACACACCTCCCCGAGCGCGCGGCGGAGAGACGGAGGGGGCAGCATCAGCACCAGCACCAGCATCGTCACCGTCCCGCCGAACTCCAAAGCAGCGGGAGAACGGAAGAATCGTTCCACACGGCCGACGGCGACGTGAGCGCCCGCAGACCCCTGTGCCACCCCTCCGCGGCCGGCGGCGCCTGCCAGGACAGCCACTACGCGGCCACGCGGAGCAAGTGCAAATCACGGACGTGTCCAAACCAAGTCCCCGCTCCGCTGGAGGCCAACAGCGAGGCAGGTCAAGGTGAGAGGGAGCGCTGCAGGACCTCCAAACACCGCCACCATCACCGCAGGAGGCACCACCGCGACGACCGAGCACCGGCGGAAGCACCCGAGCCGGAGCATCCCAGCCGGGGACACGCGCGCTCCCGCCCGGTCCCGAGGGTGCCCTCCCTGTCGGACAGCACTGACGACAGGGTCCCGCTGTGTGAGCCCAGGGCCCACAAGGGGAGCCGTCTGACCAAAGGCAGCAGTCCGTCCACGTCCTCCTGCTCTCTTGTCCCGCAGTCCAACAGGTCGTCCCGGCGTACGCGGAGGCCGAGCCTCGCTTCATCTGTGTCTGATATCAACCTGAGAACCATCATCAGTTCACTCTTTGGCCAGGTGGGACTCCAGACAAACACACGACTCCAGCAGGGCTCAGCAGATTGATATTTGAAAATGTATTGGAGGAATAAAACCTTGAAACCCCAGACAAACTGGGCCAATGTTGGTTCAAAGTTATCTTTTAATATTGTTTTAATAATTATAGTGACTGATACCAAACACACAATCCAGGTGTCAAAGGTTTTAGTCTGATCTGAAAGCATCCAAACCCTCCTATATGCTTCGTTTTTTTGGTCTTTGCTGTTGTCCTGTCAGACAAACAGCAAAAGCAGAAAAAAAAGCTTCAATACACATTTTTTCTCCTTATGTAATTTGTAAATACTGCTTCCTCCTACAGACGTTCATTCTATCAGGCAGCTTTCTTTTTGAAGTGGATGTAGGACAAGTTGGATGTTCCAGTAGCAGAGAGGTGGATGGAAGTCTCTGATGTGCTAATGTCTCTTTTGTCAGATACGCTTGAAGGCTTCGTTCGTCTTCCTGCATCCCTCCATCAGGAACACTGCATCCATTGTGTTTTTGTGTTTGAAGAATGATCAGTGATGCTGGAAGCACTATTTTTGAGGGTCTATTTGAGGCTCCTTCTATTTAAACCATTTGCATAATTTGGGTCTGGTGTGCAAAAAATCTTTCTGCCAAATCTGCTGAGATTGTCTTCTCTTTTAGAGGTCAAATTTGATTTGCTTCCTTGTATGGTGCTCACTTTTGATCAGGAAGTGATTATCATAAGCTGAAAAGGGAATCTTTCAGGCATCGAGGAGTTTCGTCATGGAAACGCAGAATTAGTCCTTTGTGGTTTGAAAAGAAACTCCTTCTTGTACTGATAGTATAAAAGCCATCTCTGCAAATAACCAGTGAGTCAGACTGTGAGTTGTTCTGCAAAAACATTAGCATGACCCCTAAAATGCTCTTCGATTACACACCCACTGTTAATGGCGAGAAGTTCAGTTACGGGCAAGAAATGGCAAACTCCAACACACAAACATTGCATTAAAAATTGATGCAATTTTTCCCCTATTTGCAGCCACATGTGCACGCCTGCACGTGAGACTGTCTCTGCAAACGGCAGTTGCTGCTTTGCTGCCTTGTGTGTGTTTGTCTTGGTGCCACACTGTGTGGAGGTCAGAGTAATCTTGCCATCGCCTGTGGAGGACACACAACACACCCACATGGGGGAAATAATATTAAAATGAATATTAACAACATATTTTGGATACATTTCTTTTATCTAAAGGATTTTTTTTTATAGTCATGCAGCACCCTAATATTTGTGCAAACCTGACGGTCTCTCAGGTGGGGAGAATGGAGATTATTTTGTCAATTTTTTTTTCTTTGCTAACTTAGAATCTGTTTTTGTGTAGTTTGTGTTTTCTGTAGTTTGGTTGGTGTGTCAGATGTGTGCAATATCTTTCAGACATCTCTTTTCCTTTAATAGGCATTATTCCGTTTCCATCCTTGGTCCCCATCCCTCCCTCGTCTGTTTTCTTTCCCTCTCTCCCTCACTCAATGGTGTCCCTACCGTTGCAACATTCATTCCCAGAAGCTCAGTGGACTGAAGTCCAAACGTTTTTCTCCTGCTTCAGACTTTAGTTAGAATTTTTGGTTTGATGGGTCTTGTTAAAAGTAGAGTTTGTCTTCCTCACAAAACCCAAACTGCAAACCTGGTGGAGAAAAATTCCTCATGGTCCTATTTAATGCCTTTTTTCTCCTTTGGAATGGGAAACTGCTTAGACTGGCCTCTGAGAGCGGTAAGATTTTGAAACACAAACTTTGCACTGTGAAATTGTCTAGAGTTCAGCTCAGTTTAGAGAAACTTAGAGGTTGATTGCATTTATATCACTTTCTCTGCTAAAAACTTATTTGTGAAACTCAGTAAAGCTAAAAACAATCAATCCATACATGAGTTTGAGTAGATTTATTTTAGATTTACATGATGGTGTCATAAGTCTGTTGAGAACGTAGTGTATTTTGTTGTGGTCTCCTGCTTCAACATTTTTTAAAGTCCTTATTTAGAAGTGATACTGGATTTTGGCGAGCCTCGGCTGTTCAACAGGAGCCACTTACTAATGAGAGCTCAGTGTCACATAGAAGAAAATGTGCCTGCAGTGTATTTCTTAGCCTGCTCCCTGGTGTTCACTCTCCTCTTTCTGCTTCTGTTTACTCTTTGTCAGGCAGTGTATAGGTGTAAGGTGCCAGTCTGTACAAGTGGCGAGTAAACTGTTATGAGCAATGGGTGGAAAGTTGGCAACATGTTGCTTTATAGATGTATTTAGGTTATTTTTCCATTGTGTTTTCATGTATATGACATTGTTTTTCTTATGGGCTATTGTATAACACATACACATATGCTGTGCAACAGGCTTTATTTATTAGGGCATTTTCCTCTAAAATGTAAAGAAAGTATGCACCAACAACTTTTTTTCTCTGCCCACCCATGGGAAGATGGTCCAGGATGCTGAGAGGAGACTCAGGCTGGTGCTGTCATGTGCAGAGATTGCCCAGTCAGGGTATCTTGGGCCTTATCAGGACTCCATTGTTTCCATGACACAAAACTGCGTTCTCGTGAGCAACTTATTGGGACAAACCTGTGTCTTCCTGAGTAAAGGCATGGCAAAGTGCAGGCAGGCTGTACGTAAGTCTGAACAAACACGTTTTTTTTTTTATCTGTGTTCAAAAATAACCACAGCATTGTGATCTTTATCCTGTCACATTAGATGAGTGCTCTCCACTTTTCAGGCGTATAAAAGACCAGGTTTAGACAGTCCACTTTTTACTTTGTCCCTCTGACTCTCATAAACACAAACTGTTATCACCGCTGTTTTCCCAGATAAATGTCTTTCAGTTCTCTATTTGAGAACACACACATCAGTGACAACAAAGCTCTAGTGCAAGGTGCACAACTGCCATTTAGGGTTCAGTGTTTAAAAACAAACTAATGGAGAGCAAATAACAGACAGATTTGCAACAACTTGAAAATGTTCTGAATATAAAGCTGGAACCTGCATACTAAGTTAGCTTTGTACAAAGTCAGGAGAAACGGTTGAACAGCTCTTGACTGAACTTAATACCTGAAAAACTTTAGTCACAAATACTTTAGGAAATAATGTGATAAACTGAAAGTGTTTTCATCCAGGGTAAGAACTACTCACCCGGTCATTTCCATTCTTTGTGCAAATAAAAGCCATCAAAAATGCCCTGCAGGTCTGAAAGGGAGGATCAAGAAAGTCATCATTAGTAGAACATTTAACCATCTATTTTGCATCATGCCAGTTTTAGACTAAATAAGCACAAAGAGCTTTTATGAGTCCTTTTGCTGTGCTGGAACACGTCAGTCTCAAAATTATTATTTAACACAAAAACACCTTCTATGTGGACGGTGGCCTGAATGTGTCGGAAAAACTGTCAATGTGACTGCTGATGTGGGACAGGCTGGCAGTGATTGACTGACAGAGGAAGCGCTGACAGTCCTCTGCTGGTTGTTTTGGGCTCATGTGGTTTCTGTGTCAGTGGTTCTGTTCAGACGTCAGCGCTTTGTGTTTAGACTTCTCTCTTCTTCTGCTGTTAACCCCTGGTGGCTCTGGAGTATGTCTGCCTCTCTCTGTCCTTTAAAGGTTGCATTCATTATAAACAACAAGTGGAAAAAAAGTATTTGTAAGTGCTCATGTTCTTCTGTCCTGCTCGATAGTGATCAGTATTTTCTTTAAGAGCACATCATTATGGGTGGTACTTTTACCCAACTCCTCATAAAAAGGTTGTAGATTTAGATTCAGGCATCACTTCAGTCGATGGTTAGCTTTCAGTGGCAATTTTACATGAAGCTCATAAGCGTGTTATAAAAGCTGACAATGGGGTTTTTCGTGTGTTTCATCTTTGTTTTTTTTACTGATAACTGATAGTGTTTCTTTACAGGATAGGGAGCTGCGACCAGAAGAAATGGATGGTAAGATTTTCTTTCCTTTAAACTCAACCCAATGTGTTTTGAAAAATAAAAAAGCAACGTAAACACCATTTTAGAGTAAAAATAGCTGACAATGAAGCCAAATACTTCATGTACTGACACACAGGCTGTTTTTACAGAACTGCGAGATGCTTTCAAAGAGTTTGACAAAGACAAGGATGGTTTTATCAGCTGCAAAGATCTAGGAAACTGTATGAGGACCATGGGATACATGCCTACTGAAATGGAGCTGATAGAGCTGAGTCAACAGATAAACATGAACTGTAGGCTGACATCTTCATTTGACATTTACATAACTCGGTGGAGTGAAGTGATTTCAAGTTTGACGTTCTTTTCTTGTTCTTTAGTGGGGGGTCATGTGGATTTTGAGGATTTTGTGGAATTGATGGGTCCAAAACTCCTTGCTGAAACTGCTGACATGATTGGGATAAAGGAGTTAAAAGATGCTTTTCGGGAGGTAAGAGAGTCTGAGGCACAGTTTAAACTCAGGTTTTTTGTTGTGTTTCTTTTTTTTCATTCTTCATTTCTGTTGTGTGCGGTTCTCAGTTTGACACAAATGGAGATGGAGCCATAAGCACAGCTGAGCTCCGAGATGCAATGAGGAAACTGTTGGGCCAACAAGTAAGAACTGGGCCGAACCGAGACAGCTGAGTTCATCTTGACGGCTCAAAACAGCACGTCTCCTGACCTTGTTCGTTTGTTTGTTATGCAGGTCGGTCTAAAAGAAGTGGAGGACATCCTGAGGGACGTGGACTTGAACGGTGACGGACTTGTTGATTTTGAAGGTAAAACAACTTCCACAAAGACACTGTAGAGTGTAGCGCTGCAGTGTTTAATCCTCCTCCTCTCTTCTCACAGAGTTTGTTCGAATGATGTCTCGCTGAAATCATTCAAACGAGCAGTGCTGAATGTGAAGCTATGTCCTTATTTCCTCCTGACCACATACAAACAGGGACATGCCAAGACCTTCTGAGCCATTTAGATCTAAACCACACTGGAATTAAAAATCTTTGAAGCGAAGAATCACCTCACTCTTTCAATCAATAAGTGTTCTTCCAGAAAACAGAAGTCTAGTTTGAACTGAGGTTGAATTTGTTGTAGCATAGCTCATAATTGCCTAAATTATTGTCCTTTTTTTTCCTTTTTTGCACTTTAATTCTCACCAAATAAGTCCCCGTATGTCTCATCATGTGTGAAGTGTCTCCAAAAATCGCCTTCGATGTTCAGAAACATCAGAATCAGAGACTCGACGCTGAATGGATGTCAAACAATCAGCTCTGTTGAATGTTTCTGTAAGAATCCACTTCCTATGCATTGTATAAGAAGTTGTATGTACCTTTGCATAATAATGGTGCTCCACCGACACAGTCATGTGGTAGACTCACATCTGTATTTAACTGTAAGTTTTCACTGTGCAAGTCCAGTTAATCAAAACGGTCACTGTTTGAGATGCAAAGATCTCCTTTACATGTCTTGCATACTTGTTGTCTGCACATGTTTGATCAAGAGGGGTACAATCAACATACCTTATCAAATGTGCTGCTCTTCTAAAGTCGAAATCAAGAAAGCCAAAGTGCTCATGCACCCTGAGAAGCAGCAGCTTGCAGCAATATGGACCATCTCTAGACTTTTAGTCTTTAAAAGCTCACATTTTTAAATTCAATAAACTATGGGAGCTGTAAATGTATTTTTTTTAATGTCCCACCATTAAGTAGAATGGATTACATGTAAACTGTATTTGCAGTTGATCTAACTATGTTGTATTTGTACTGTATACCACTGTCATTGAGATTGTAGGTGTGGTAATGCACCACACGTGTTATTATTTTTTGTATGCATGCCAAAGAATGACATTCATTGAACTTAGTATGCACATTTGTATTTTGGTCAAACAAAATATTTCGCCAAGTTTATTGTAGAAAAATAAAAGATGTTTACATTTGAGCTTGTTTTATTGTTGTAACAGGGGAAACAATTTTGTTATTTAAAGGACAATGCCTAGCGAAGAAACCCCACACAACATATACAGTATTTATGCAAGCAGTGGCAGCTGTAGCTTGAATGGCACCCTGAGAAAACTACCCCACATGGCCTACCCTCTTAAAAAAGTTTTATGTGCTGTAACAAAGTTAGGTGATCTCACTGATCAAATGTTGTCAAATTTTTATCAATGAGAATTGAAATCTTAAATCTAAATATAGAACTTAACAAAAACAACTTCCTTCCATCAACGAGAACATTAAGGATGCAACATTGCTGGATCTTCCAGCATGACAATGATCCCAAACACATCACCTTTTAGAAGATCTGCATGGAAGAATGGACCAAAATATGTTACGGTGTGAGCAAACATAGTGAAGACCTTCAGGAAACCTTTAGCCTCTGTCATTATCAACCAGGTTTGCATTGCAAAGTATTGAGGTGAACTTTTGTCATTGATCTTATTTTCTGCACATTCTGTCTCTGGTATTTGAAGTATATTTCCTAGATGAACTTTACATACCTCTTATCTTTTTAAAATTGGGAGAACTGGTGACTGACAGATAGTTTTTTTTGTCCTTCTTTGTTTTTTGTTGTTGTGTTCTTCTATTATTTTTGCATTCTCAGGGAATACAGATACATGGAAAGTAGCTTGTAGCTAAATCTGGCACAAAACATTTTTTTCTCTTGTAAGAATGAATGTATTTGTCCAGAAATTATATCTAATAAATAAAGTAGAACTAAATAAAGAATCTTACTCAGGAAAAGTGGAAATAGTCGGGTCTTGATGTTAATCTTCTCGCTCAGCCAACATGTCAGATTTTGAAGACAGCTGCAAAGTTAATGAGGAAATAGATGGCTCCTTAATTCAGCCAGTAAAGGAGCTTTAAATTATGTTTTTACGATGCCCAGAAGTGTTCTAAAAAAACAGTACAGGAGTTTGACATATGAAAATGTATTTCTATCTCATTTAATACATGTTTTGCACTATCTACCATACTGAAGTCAGAAAAAGTCATGGCCTTTTCAAATTAGTACAACCACAAAAATGCTTTTTTCTCTCAATTAGAGTTTACCAAAATAACAACTGGACTGGCTATTGTGTAACTGCATTGTAGGTTGTGCAGTCTAATTAGACCATAAAAATAATATATTTTGGCTTTAAAAGTGACAGCAATAGAAGTAAAGCTGCATATCATGAAGAACATGTTAATATTACTTTGATTAAATTCCTCTCTAATGACAGGAGAAATCTAGCTCCGTACATAGACTTGTGTTGAGCGCCTTTCTCCTCTTGCTTTCTTTGCTCCTAACTAAGAACTGTGATGGTTTCGTCCCTTATTTAATCTCTAAAATGTTCATTGTTGCTCATTTAAATTAGACAGCATATCCTACTGCTATTGCATTTTTGTTTGTTTACATTGAGATGCCGTCCCGGGTCATTACCCACAAAGCCCATGCCTTAGCCCGCCTGACTGTAACCACCTGCAGCAGCACAGCAAAATCTCGAATTGGAAGCTATGTTGGCTTCCTGTCTGGCCTTGTTCCGCTAATCTGACAGATTAATCTGACCAAAATGCATAGAATGTGGTTTCCTGTTTTCAGAAAGTGTTTTATAAAGATACAATCTTATTAAGTCAAAATTCATAAGTAAATCTGAGGCATTCGTTTATTTTTGAAAAGGGGAAAAAAGGTTAGATGAGTATCAAGAAAGTACAGAATACACATGGTAAATATGAGCGGGTGATTTATTGGTTATAGGCATACAATTTCCCTCATGATCATTAAAGTTAAGCCTGGTTCTGATACAAGCTTCTAGAATCCACTTTAGTGTAAACTGTCTAAAATGGGTTCATAAAATCAAGCTGGAAACTTCAATATGCAACAATAAAAGGTTAACTGTCATCCACAGTGCCGTTGCCTTAGTAACTATCCAGTCATTTTTCAGCACAGCGTGCGCGTTGCGTTGGACGTCTCTGATTGGACAAGAAAAGGACTATACCAAACCGGAAACGACTAGGGGTCGGAGCTACTCCTTTAAGAACACGTGTAAAACGACTGATAAAATGTTTCATGCCTTTGAATAAATCGTGAATCTGGTGAGAATATACTTGGCGCCGACATAGTCAGCAAATATTAAACGTTGTGCATTTAAAAAAAAGTCTGTATGATGCATTGAAGGTTATCAAAACTATTTGAAAATAGACCTTTAATTTCGCCCCGCCTGTGTCGGTGACTTGAGATTAGAAAAAGAAGCATATTTGCTTATTTTTTTCATGCTAGTATATTCAAATTAAAATGTTATCAAATTAAATCTTTTTTATAACACTAGAAAACAGCAAGTAAAAACTAAAACAAATTTGTCACAACCAGGAAGCGTTAAGTGGAGAACATGATTCGACGTTGTAGCTGTCAATCATAGGCCACGATAAGCGTCAAGTTAGGTAGCGCTGTAGCTAGCAAGGGAGCAAACGTTAAAATCCGGATTGAATGAAAGTCAGTGATAGAGGCTGCGTCCAGCTGCAGCAGAAAAGGAAGTTATCTTACTCAATACTCCTTTTATGTGACACTTACCCGGCAGGAATACGACTGCTACACACTGACAAGAAAGGGTTTTAAATTGTTGTGGAAGGGAAAGAAAGGTAAGATACATTTGCATTTAGCCGGGCACACACACACACACGCACACACTCACCAAGAATTTCTGGTTAAGCAGGTAGGTTAGCTAGACTACAAAAGCTAAATTAACATTACCTGCTGCCAGTTCCTCTTTGTCTTTTGTTTTTAGTTAGTCTGTGTAGCATTTCTTGAATTTACGAAGTTGTGGTCCGTAAAATATGTATTTACACATCTGTTTCAAACCTAGCATTACTACTGTTAACGTTAGCACACTGGCTAACTTTTAAATATCATGTTTCGTGTCAGTTAGACATGCTGGCTAGCTCATATTGCTAGCTAACTCTATGTTATGTCCATTTCATTCGGAAGGGTTTGGTGTTGGTGTAAACCGGCGCTGTCCCTGGGAGTGTGTCGGAGCAGACTACTGTAAGGTGCGAGAATGCAGCGGCTCACGGCGCAACTCGTCGCCGGTCTGGTCGCAGCGGTTCTGTCGCTGCTGACCAAGCAGTGCGTGGCAAACGGCGGGGGCCCCAACCTCGCAGAGCGGGTTATCTGGGCTGTCAATGCCGGTGGTGAAGCACATGTGGACGTACATGGTATTCACTTCAAAAAGGACCCGTTGGAAGGGAAAGTTGGTAAAGGTGAGCATTGGTATCATTAACCATCAATTATTATTATTTAATTTGTTTTTTCATACGCGTGTGTGTATGGCTGGGCTTAACCTGTCAAGTGCAAGGGTTGGTGTTGGCTAGCTCAGAGTAACGTACGTTTCCAGCATAAACCTTTGTTTGCATTTCTTCCGCGAGTAACTACTAACTAATGAGGAGTCAGCATTGAGAGCTGCAGCCCCGCCCCTTTTTGCATGAGAAGGAAGCGGGTGATGATGTGATCAAACGGACCTATATTCATTTCAGATCCCATTTATGGAGCATCAGTTGTTTGAATACCAACTCCAATGAAAATCGTGTTTTTAGCATGTTCTTGTGGCATTTTTCTGATGGAGAATATATATATATATATTAAAAAAAAAAAAAGCTTGGGGTTGTGATGGGCTGTAAACTAGCGGGAGAGAGTGTAAACAGATTGATGATGGGAAACGAAGTCGGCTTCCTCTGCGGCAACAGGTCCACCCACAACTCAGAGGTGAGTTTCAAATGAATTCCTGCCACTCTGCAGAAACCATGTCCTTGAAAACCACAGATTTCTTTATTTTTCCTAAAACAAGCATAATTAAAAGACCACTGGAAACACAAGAGATGATTGGAGTGGGACTTTAACCATACACTTTGCTTTGACATTTAGCTTTTTTAAATGAAATTCTTTGAACAGAACCTTAAGCTGTTTTCCTTCCACAGCATCTGATTATGGTGTACGCCTTCCAATACTACGCTCCAGTCCAGAGGACCAGATTCTTTATCAGACAGAGCGCTACAATGAGGACACTTTTGGTTATGACATTCCCATTCGTGATGAAGGAAACTACATATTAGTCTTGAAGTTTTCAGAGGTCTACTTTGCACAGTCGCAGCAAAAGGTAAGTTTATTTCCCTTATAATGTAAATACTGTAAAAAGCATGTTATTTAAAATATTTTTTATTATTCAGTTTAAAATCTTATGGTGTATTTAGACTGGGCACATTTGGTCCGCTTAAAGTGAACCAGTGTTCGTTTCCCCTGATAATCCGGAACAAATGTTCAGTCTGAATATGCCCACGTGAACCCTGGTCTGGGACCAGGAACTGCTCTCTGACCCATCTTTTGAGGTGGTCGCAGTTTGTTTCCAAACGTACTGAGGTTTGGTTCGCTCTGAGATTCCTCATTCTGAATACAAAATGGCTACCGTAGCCGAAAGTCACTTTGATAGACTAATAGACTATTGATTAGTCTAGATGAATATTGATAGACTAACAACTATTTGAAGTAAAATGGTTGTTCCTGACATTCAAAACTGGTAATCGAAATAAAAAGTTTTGATAAGTTAACCATCCCGATGAGAACTTTAAAGTTCTCAGACTTTCTCTTGTTGTTTGGACCTGCCTCGTATTTCCTGGACAATGACTGAAGAGATCTTTAGTCATGTGGTTTTGTTTACCAGCTTTGGTCCAAAACAGAAATCTCCCATAGACGCCAGTCTGAATACAGACCAAATGCAATCCTTTGGACTAAATCCAAACCAAATTTGTGGCCTCACACCAAACCAAATGATTTTGCCAGTCTAAATACACCCTCAATCTCTTTATTGATGTTATAATTATGAGGATCTGTGTTTCTGAATCAGGGTGAACCCTTTACCATAAAAATTGTCAAAATGTGTGTCTAGGTGTTTGACGTTCGCCTCAACGGCCACATGGTAGTAAAAGATCTGGACATCTTTGACAGAGTGGGTCACAGTACTGCTCATGATGAGATTGTGCCCTTCTCCATTAACCGAGGCAAACTGACCGTGCAAGGAGAGGTGTCCACGTTTAATGGCAAGCTCGCTGTGGAGTTTGTAAAGGTGAGTTTGGTTTTATACGCTGGTGAGATGCCCTATATTTTTTTATTCGTTGATCATCTTTTTTTTTGCCAATAGAGTGGAGTGGGTGTTTAATCCAATGTTTATTTGAAGTTGAGATGTTCACTTGTTTATTGGTCCAGCTGGAGAGGGTTTTTACTGAAAAGCTCTGTTAAAAAGAAAAGAAGACAAAAGTTTAAACATTTTTGGTCCCTGGAAGGAAACCTAATGAAATTACAACGACCACAGTTATTCAGTTTTCTGTACTTGGTCTCACATTCAATGTCGTTGAGCTATTTGAAAGTATAATTAGTTTGATAAAATACAAGTTTTATCACTGCTTTAAATCTGTAGGTCTGTTTAAAGATGGCACAAACTAATCTTTATAAACTGTATTAACTAATTATTCTCTTTTTTTATTTTTCTTTTCAGGGTTATTATGACAACCCCAAGATTTGTGCTCTATATGTAATGAAAGGAACTCTAGAAGGTGAATTAGATTCATATTTTTCTGTTATTTTTGGGATGAAGAGGAGTCAACCTCTGGGTGGCACTTTTGAGTCCTGGTTTTTCCATAATTTTTAGCTACCTTTACCTGTATCTTCTTATAACCTCACAGATGTACCAAAACTCCAACCGCACCCTGGCTTGGAGAAGCATGAGGAAGATGATGAGGAGGACGACGAAAGTGAAGGAGGTGAAGACGGTGGCAAGAAACCCGTCCTGCCTCGTTCCAAGAACAGGGTCCAATCGGGCCCCAGAACACCAAATCCTTATGCAGCTGACAACAGTAGCCTAATGTTTCCCATCCTTGTTGCTTTTGGGGTGTTCATCCCAACACTGTTCTGCCTATGTCGGCTGTGAGGAAAAAAAAAAAAAACAAGCGGAGGGACACAGAGACATCAGGGGCTTAACGGACACAAGACGATGAAGAGAGAAAGGGGGAGAGTGAGGAAGAAGATGTAAAGCTGACAACAGCAGCACAGGTAAAAGCATACAGACTGGAGAAAGCTGAAGGCTTGGGGCAAAAATTGGAGCAGCAGAAGATGAAAAGACAAAGCCACTGCCAGGTGAAGCAAACATTACCGCTGGAAGACGAGGAGATGCAGCAAACGTGTGCTGTGAGATTCTGTGAATGTGTTTCGCATCCACCTCTCTGCTGACCTGATTTTGTTTGTTTGGGCAGAATTTTTGATCAGTCTTCTGGGGTTGAAGCCAATTTCTGTAGCTTAGAGCTCAAGAGTGATGAATATTTACCCAATTTTAAAAAAATAACGGAGGAGAAATGTTTTGTACCGGGTGCAGCAACAAGTCAGACACATGCCCTTCAGATTGAACGCGGTGCTGTTAGATACTGGTTAAACCGAATACAAGTCATCAAAGGGGCAGTTATGGTAAACTCTTTTCATTTCACGACTCTTTGTTCCTTTTTTCCACTTGGATGTCGTTGGCCTTTTTAATGGATGTGCCATCATTTATCTGCCATAAGAAGCTGAAAGCACCAGCTGTTCAGCGGGCAGAACAAACGCTGCCCACTTTTTTGCCTTTCCATGAACAAAAATTGGATTTACATTAAAGATTGATCCTTAACATTCTTCTACCTAAAAAATTTAGGTTGGAAAAATGTTTTAAATGCTCTTTGTATTTTTCCTTCTAAAGTTGGATGCATTTTAAAAATTATGTTTGATCATGATAGGAATAAGCTGTATTTAAACTTTAATATTAATATTTGGGTTCATTTTTTTTCATTCATATTGCATGCCTGCCTTTTTTGTGTCACTAAAAAAAAACCTTTTTATTGTGTAAGAAATGTAGGACACAGTGGCCTCTTTATTTAGGAAAAAATTACAATAGATTAGGGTTTCTGAACTGGACAAAAGTAGCCAAATGGGCTCTTTAGGAATTGATAAACAATAGGTTAAAAATGTCTACACTTTTAGTATTTAAAATATATCTTTAAAAAATTGAGTTATGATAAATGTTTTCAACTACTGAGCCATAAACAGTTTCTCTATATGCAGAAAAGGATTTATAAAACAAAGCACAAAAATGAATTCAAGCTGAAAATTATATCTGCCAGTTATATCAACTTTTGAGTTCTTCGAATCTTTCAGCCTTTTAAGTTCCATCTTCTGAAAACATTCACCCTTGATTTGTGAAGCGTTTTGTAGCTGAACAGAAAGCAGATTTGCTCTTCACTTTTGCCTAAATATTTGCTCACTTTAATGTTTGTGTGTGAAACGGCCTCCTTAAGTGCAGGATGACTTTGCCTCCACCCGAAACCCTCCTTCACCGTATCTGTTCAGCTGTCGCCCCCTTGGATAAGAAAAAAAAACACATCCAGTAGCTGTGCTTCTTTCCTAACGACTCCTTATAAGAATGACCATATATATATATATGTGGTCATTCTCATAAACAGTTTACGAGATGTCTGCGATAAAATGTTTTCTTTTTTTACACCATAAATTCACAAGGAACTCAGCACCTTTCTGTCTTTTTGGGAAAAATACAAGTTTTATTTTACTTTTTTATTACCAAAGTCACCAGTCCTGCTTGTCTACACAGTTGCGTGTGTATATACGGTACAGAAACACCATTTTTGTTGTGACATCAGTTTTCCTTCCATCAGTTTTGTGTTAAAGTTGAGGTGTGACTTTTGTTTTTCTGAAGACTTTGTGGCCTTTCTTTTTTGGGGGGGAAAATGGTACAGCTTTTTTTTTTTCCTTTTTAAACCTTCAGCCTCATAAACTGACTGATAAAGTCAAATAAATGAGATTGTGAGACTGAACTATGTGATCTTCCATTTTATTAAAAATAATTTAAATCTGAGAGGAGTTGACCTTGAGACGTTTTATAATTTGCTTGGATATTTGTAATTTTTTTTCTGCTCAGGATCTCTGTCTTTAAACCTTGATATTTTATTAGTGTGACATTTTGCACTGCTTGATATATTTTCAATGATTTTTATTTGTTTTCCCTCATCTTTGCTGCCTTGATTTATTGACTAAATTGTGCTTTATCCTAATTTTTTGCCTTGAGATTTTTCTTGGACGTTTATAGTGGAGCAAGACTTTTTTTTTTTTTTTTATCCTGTCACAAATTTTTCATGGTTATTTATTCCACACAAGTGGCTTTTGACAATATAAGATCAAATCAAAATTGTCGTTTATTTAGCTTGTCTGTTTCTTACTTTGATGTTAGTTGAACACAATTAAATACCTTTTTTTATTTCTATAAATCCACCCTGATTCATCTGTCATGCTGCAGTGGAATCTCCAATGATTGGATGTGTGTTTGTGAGTGTGGGTGCTTGTTCTGGTCACTCACGAACCAAAGAATTATCCCCATGCCATCCAAGCATTTTGAAGAGTGACCGACCATTATTTTTAGGGGCCTTTTTTCTATCATATCCAATAAAGAGGCTAATAAACACAATGAATGTCATTAGATTTTGTTAAAAATTATTAAAAGTAAATAAAAGCCAGTGAACATGTTCTGTATTTGATAGAACTGTATATACAGTATGTTACTTTTTTGTTTTCTTTTGAAGTGGGGCGGTGGAACATCCAGGCAGCAAATCACACACTAAACCCTGCCGGGCTTTGGTTTATCCTGTCATACTTGGTTAAATCGCGGCTCTTCGGGAGCTCGAGGCAGCAGCCAGACTGGGAAATATTTGTGAAACTTTTCATCTTCTGACTCACATGTGGCATACTTCTGCAAAATGGGGAAATGCTGATTAATGCTGTCTTTTTAATAAATGTGCTATTTTATCATAAAACTTGTTTCCTTTTTTATTGTTTTAAGTCACTGTTCTCCTCATTTTTCTCTGAAGGAAAATAGAAACTGAGATGCAAGGTTTTGAATGTTTGGTGGAACTTGCTGACACAAGTGTGTGTACCGGTTGTGTTACGCAAAGTAATCTGTTTGTTCAGTTGCTTCTTCTTTTTTTTTTTCCCACCAACTGTTAAAACACCTCTCAGACACCTTAAAAATGGAAAATAGACCTAAATGATGAGATTTTTATTTTCAGGAAAAGCCACACAAACTAACATGTCATATTTACAATTTTTAAACATTTATGGCCTAGAAAACATAAATAAATCATTGAAGTGCATAATTTTAAGACAAATGTCCGTGAGATGGGAGATTTTAACTGTCTCATCTGTAGTACAGAATCATGAAAGGAGTGTGTGAGAGTTGAACGCTCCCTCTTCCACAGGGAACCCCAGAACCATCCTTGCTGCACCCTAAGATCAAGCCTAGATCCAGAGCCGGCAGAGTGCTGGCAAGCCCATCCCCCCACACTTCATCATGGGTGTCCCGCGGTGGATCCTCACCAGAGAAGAGCATCGACTGTCGAATGTTTGTCAAGCTGGAGCCTCGTCCAGCACCACCTACCGCCATCTGCAGACCCTGGAAGAGGAAGAGGAGGTCGACTCTTAGCTCCACAGTGTCACCGCGTGACCCCACGCTGTACCTGGAGGAGACATCAGACAGCTGGGTTTACAACAACACCCAGAGGGCCACCAGCAAACCTCAACACCAATCCCTTTAAATCAATTTGATGGGTTTACCTGGTGGGGAGGTTGTGTTTGGACAAGAACTGAATCGCTGGGAGAAAATCCACATTTTGAATGTTGGAAAGATGAAGGTGAAGCTCAGCTCTCATTACTGCCTGTGCCAAAATCTCCTTTGTGAGGACAAACTCCACAACTGAATCTGAGGAGGAGGAAGGAAGAGTGGAAGTTCAGCACACGCATACTGATTTATCAAGTTTGATCAGTCACAAAAACGTCTCACCAGAGGCTCATCTGTCAGCAGGATCTCAGTTTTTCAAGATTAAACTTGAGAGACTCACATGTATGCAGATGACACAGTCATCTTATCAACAGGCTAAATCCCCTTCCCTCACCCAAAAGTCCCACACTTGAAGTTTATTTCATTAAGTATACTTGATTATAAATAAATATACGATTAATAGCTGAATATTTATACAGACTAAATCAAAACATTAAGATTACAATATTTAGATATAAAAGGTAAACTTCACTGCCACACTTTTGGTATACTTGTAGTACACTTAAATAGACTACTATTTACTAATAGTAGCACTAAGGCTTTACCTCAAAATTGAACAAGAAGGCTGGGTTAATGCCTCGTGCATCTCTCCCTTAACTTTTTGGTGTTTAGTCTCTGCCATGGTTTCATTCACGCAAAAATGACTCCAAGTTGAAAACTGTCTTCCTTTGCGTTTGTGAAGCTTCAAACTCTCAGAATTTTCCCTACAGAGGGAGTTGCTTTCCAAACTCCAAGCTCATTTTTAGTTCTTTAAATGATCCATCTATCAATACAGAGAAGATTTGGGAATAATCTGGTCTCACCTCCTCTCTGGCGGCCTTGGATCCCTCTGACGTCCCTGCAGTTCACTCCGTCTTGACAACAACGATATACCCGTCGGATAAAACTGTACAGATTCTTTCCGGGGAAAACCAAACCACGCGAGGTTCTCGGGGAGAAGGGCCGCACGCGGAGCTGCAGCAACGTGGCTGGAACAGTTCGGGGAGCTTCCTGCGCGTTTTCCAGCCATGGCGCGGTCAGCTTTGCGCATCTCTCCCTGTGCGCGTCCGTGCGTAAAGCCAGTTCAGAAACGGCTGCGTTTGACGCCTGTGACAGAAATCCCATCGAGTCCACCGAGCGAGCGCATACTCCAGTGTCACTTGTCATGAAGGAGATAAAAAATGAAGCAATCCAAATGCAGCGTGAGACAGCCATAGTGAGCGCCAGGATCCTGGATGTTCCTCCTTCCAGTTTGACGACGCTTTCCTTTGTAGCATCCAGTGCGCCCTAAATACCCCAGTGACAAAGGGAACAACTTTACAATTTGAATCCTGGCCCTCCCAGCAGACCCTGCCCCTCACACCTCCCTTGGCTTTCTCTTAATGCGCGTACATAATGAGGCGCCCCGAGGCGCAGCGACTGCATCCATTCAGATTCAAACACTTACCTAATGACTCTAATCACTCCTTATACGGACCATCAAGAAGCTGCTTAAAAACACCACGCATGGCACATACTTAAACACCGAATTAAAAATCATTTAAATTCATTTTCATGCGCGCACGCACCCCAATGAGTCGCTTTGGAGGTGGAGTCCATCACGCACATGGCCCAAGAATTTACCAAAGCTGTTTCACACAAAACAGGGATCAGAAAAATTTACAAGGATATGTTCAGATGTTATCACTTTTATTTTATTTTAAACAAGTTTCCAATGAAGAAAACAACTGCAGCCACACACAAAAAAACTGTAATCGTGTTTGCAGATTAAATCTTCTTCATAAAATGCAAACTTACAAAAACAGAGTTGAGGCTTCTGCAGCAAGACGAAGCAACGCAATCTGCAGAAAAAAGGCACAAAATGAAGCTTGAACTACAATTTTATGTTTAGTTTTTGCAGATTCTCAGCATATTAACATGTTTGTTCTTATTTTGAAGTCATGGGATGTTTGAGCGTAAAAAAATTAGGCTTTTTTTTGTTGTTGTTTTAGCAAAATCTATTGTAAATGTGTAAAGTTTTTTAATTTTGAGGAAAACCAGCTCTTTACTGAGTCACTGTGCAGTCAGAGCAGGTTCACTCCGTGTTTCAGCAGTCGATGCCGAGCTTTGCTTGGCAGTGAAAAAGCGCTGTCCTGGTGGTTTGGGATGCCAGAGTTCCTCGGTGGTCCGCCGAGCTGCTGGAAGAAAGTTTCCTGCGCCACGCTGCGGGTTCCATACACTGCAGTGCCGGCACTCCTGCAAAAGGGGGGAGTCACATTTCAGAGAGAACACTAAACGAATGGGATGTTTCCAAACAGTAAAGAGGGAAAAAAAAGCAATTTTCAGTATAAGTGTGGCATGTCAAAGTGACAAATATATCCCCCACCCCCAACTTGACAAGATGAGCCCCCCCCCAAGACATCAGAGTCGGGCTGACCTGATAATAGCCTCCTGCAGAGTTTCAGTGCCACAGAAATGCGAGTGAAGCAGCGATGTGGCTCTGACAAAAGGATGCTCTGGGGCTCCAACCGCTCGGCCAGACACGTTGGCTGCAGAGGCACAAAATAACAGAGGACCATTAACCTGGACAGACTTGCCTACTGCACAAAAGAATGCTGATCACAGTCTAACTAATTAGGCGTTAGCTCATTCAGAGACAAATATAAACTACAACCACCCCCCTTAAACCATAGCAGATTATCCTGATTTTATTTATTTTTGTGACAAAGAAGGACTAGGAATGACAGAAGAGGAGATGAATGAAGTGTCAGCAGGGTCTTACTTGTTAAAGTGTTCTGAATGCAGTCATAGTGGGCAAATAAGTATTGTCCTGGAGGTTCTGGTGCTGCTGGAGAGACGGTCCGCAGATGGGCCTCCAGTCCATTGAGTGAAGCCAGGCTGCTGTGATACTGAGCACAAATGAAAGGCATTACAAAGGGAACATACGGATAAGATGGGATATCAAACACAAATAAATGTTACTTTTCTCACCACTTCCTCCATAGAAGCCGTGTCACTCAAGAAATGAGGTTCTACTAGCAGAACCAGCACCAAGCTGTTGACCCGGTGGAGATAGAGCGTCATGGGGATCAGAGAACTCTTCTCATTGCTCCAAAATGTCTGCGGGTCAGGAGGAGTAAGGTGCTTGACCTCTGTCATGTGACCTTTAGTGCTCCTGCAGCAGGCTTCACTATCTCCTGACACCGTCTGATCAATGGCAGAAGGTCCGCTAAAGTCAAACTCTGCCTTGCAAGCTCCATCGCCTCCGTTCAGATGGGGGTTTCCTCCAAATGTGAAGCTTTCTCCTTCACCTTCTATCTGGCTGACTCCTCCTGCGCTGTCATGAAAACTGTAGTAAGACTCATCCAAGGTTTCCTCCTCAGCTTCATGGGAGTTTCTCCTCTGTGAAGAAGGAGGAGGCCTCTGTGCCTGAGGTGAGCAGTCGGGGGAACCCGCACCACTCTGCGTTAAAACCGGGGTAAACACAGAGTTATCCGACTCTGACAAATGAGGGATGAAGCTCAGCTTTTGAGGAGAGTGAGAGGAACTGGGATCCGATGGCTCTGACTCACTGGAAGGCGTGTCTGACAAAGTTCTGGAGAGGCGGGTCCTCTTTGGCGGAGCGTCCTTTTGTGGAGTAGAGTGGGAACTGAGGATGGAAACATTTTTGGGACAGTCAGAACTTTCTTCCAAGTCATTCAAAACACAAATAAAGTGATTTCAAGGAGAAAACAAAGGAGATAGTACCTTGAATCTTTGTGGACAGGAGGAGACTGCAGGTGTTGTAGTTCAGGTGGAGTTAGAAACACACCTGTGGAGCTGACAGCACAGCCAAATGAGCTGGGTGCACTCGTGCTGTTTGTCCTTTGAGCCTTCAAAAAAATAAAATATATATTTGTGTTTGTTTCAGATAAAGGTCAGAAAAGAATCTAGCAACGCCGTCCATTTGTGTCTAACATTTGATCAAACCAGGATTAACCTGTCCTACCAGTTAGAAAGACACCGGATAAAAGGAAAGCGCTTCCTCCAAAGGTAAGATTTTACCTTTCAACCAATTACAAGTTTAAAAAACACTAAAAACGATGAGTTTAGTAATAATTGTCTTGCTAAATGGCGGGAGCAGGAAAAAAACTAAACTATTCCACAAGCCTTGGCTTAAAAGTACAAAAAACTTTGTCTAAAGCGATTTCAAACCTGCAAAAACAACAAAAAAGGTGAAGAAGGCTGATGAAAAATAAAATCTGTTCTTTTTATATAAAATAATAAGCACATTCATTGATATCTTGATAAATTTAATATATAAACATTATTTGATGCTTTGTCTCAGGCACTGACAATTTGCATATAAAGACTAAAGATGAGTTTTTAAGCTGTTCAATAAGAGATTAAAAAAAAAAGATCAGTCTTTTAAAGACGATTGGATGGAACTTTGACGTCCTACCTTGTGATACGTTTCACTCTCATGAACCATGACCTTCATCGTGAGCTCCGGAGGCAGTTGTGTGCTAACAACCCTTAAAGGACAGATATCATTCACATATTTCAGAACCAGTCATAAAAAAACATCTTGTTAGAGATGCAAATGGGAAAAAAATGAGATCTTACCTTCCTTTGAAGAGAATGCAGCCTGCCAACACTAGGGGGCAGCGCTGACAAGCCTGAAGGATGAGAGCAGCTTTGAGGAGGAGAAGAGGGTCCACCTGAGAACAGGAAGCTGAATATCAAACATTTCTGCTCATTTATTTGCATAAAAACTGTGTGCGTCTCTTTAAGTTTACGCTTAAATTTATCAGCTAAACATTTAATGAAACACATTTGTTTTAACTTGAAAACGCTGCAGATAAAATCACTTTTTCTAACTTTCTGCAGTTTAAGTATATTCTACAGTTACTATGAATACTATAATACCAAAAATACTTGATCATAAAAACTATATTAGTGTTTTATGTTTTGTATAATGAGGAAAACTTAAATGTAATATGGAGAGTTGCAGAAAACATATTCAAACTAATTAGCGTTTGAATTTTTTATGGTGATTTTTTTCTGTGCCAGAACACCTCTTTTATTTACAGTTATCTGTAAGCTGTGTGTGAAGCTTTATGCAGCATGTCAGGGTTCATGTTGCGCCTAATAAAAACTCAGATAAATCACAAGCCTGATGGTTTGTGAAGGAATTCAATGTCCGTTGTAAAACAAAGTTCATTAAATGAAATGTCAGTGTTGATTAAGATGTAATGTTTGAAAGCAACTCACTCAAAAAGCTTTAATATGGTTATCTTTTCAAAGGTTTTTCAATAAACCACATGGTTTCATGTCATTGGGTCATGTTTTCATTCACTTTGTGTCAAAACAGTGTAAAATGTCCAGATTGATTTTGCAAAAAAGTTGCAAAAACATTGTGTTTGCACAAAAAGCCACACGCTGGCCGCTTACTCAACACTGCAGTGCACAGTGACAATCATATCCTGACCTGCATGAAACAGCAGAATTCAACTCTAAGCAAAAGTGGAACCTTGTTGACAGCCTGTACATACGTTAGTCGAATCCATGGTCCTCAAACAGCTGAAGATGTAGTGCAGAGGAGAGTGTCCTGGCAGCAGATGAGACAGGAAGCAAGTCCACTTCGCTGCCAGAGTTTCCCGACTGTAAAGCTTTTGGGGAAAAAAATGTGCATATTTAATAACAGCAAAATAAAGAAAATGTCTATTTTTGTTTAACTTGAAAGTATATAACCATTTAGAAATATGTTTAAGATACTAAAAAGAAGGTAAACACGTTTTTGTCTTTGGTTGACAGAAAGAAGTCGATTTTTTAAATGATTTTGAGTCGATCTTGAGTGAAATGCAGACTCTGTACACAACAGGACCAAATAACAGCAGGCTGCACCTCATAGCTCGTGCGAACAGGGCCGTTATAGAAGCAGAAGAGGTTGATGAGCTGATCCAGGAGCTCGCAGACACTGACAGTGGGGGTGTCCACCGAGCAGCCTAGAGCCTGAAGGAGACAAGAAACCTCAACGTCAGAAAGATCCTCAGATCTCCCTGCTGAGCTGTCTGGAGGAAGAGCAGCCACTCACCCAGAAGAAGTCATCCTTCATGCGGATGGCGAACTTGCAGCGTCGCAGCCTGAGAGTGCTCACCCAAGAGGAGGACAGCTCAGACACACAGCGGCCCACGCCGGCAAGCTGACTGCAGAGCAGGTCCTGCTTATCTAAAGGAGTCTGCCAAGAGGGAAACAATGAGAGAATCAGCTCTGAGGGTTCATGATCACCATACACAATGATTCCACAAAGCCCTTCAAAGCAGTCTGTGAGGATCACACCTCCTCAGGGTAGAAGTAGCAGATTCCCTGTCTTGTAGGATCACCTTCTCCTTTGACTTTGGCTCCATCATAGAGGAAGAAATACTGACACCTGCAACATTAAAGCAAATGTCATCTGTGAACTGACACGTTGATTTTTACTGATCACAGCAATGATCAATCATCCTGCAGGATGAGGAGTTTCTAAAAAACCTCTGATGCTCTCACCTTCTGGAGTCTGGCAGTATGAGTTCAGCCATGGGTTATCTTGTATCCATGTAAGTCCGCGGCAGCAGGTTATGGACAACAACAAGTTAAATCATTCAGACTCGGTCAGATGCTCCCACGAACCGTGGACTGACGGCGGCACATCCACGTCCGGTCACGGCAGCCGGACACGCGCCTTCAGACAACTAAAGCTTTTACATTCCGAAGCCGACATGAAAACACGGCACTAAGTCAAAAACCGATAGTGACACTGAAGGAATGCAGGGCAGTCACACGCCGTGGAAGTCATGTGAAAGTACGGCGAGCCAGCAAGGACAAATCACCTTCGCGTTCAGAAACAGTTCTGCGAACTCGTCACAAAAAACACATTTTTTCTGAAAATAATTCATTTTTTGTGTGTATCTCTTTACCTTAATTCTTTGTTACATTTTTATTTTTGTTTTCCACGAATATATGGCGTCACTAGATTGCCTAATTTATGATTTGATTAAGATTCATATGAAAAACATGAAAAAGTTGATCAATTTCGTCTGAGATATGGATGTTATAACAATCTGTTTTCATTATTGAGATTTAAAAAAAAAATGATAATAAAAATAGAATCACCTTAAAGTAATTTCAGCAACTCATCACAAGAAAATATATAATTTGACTTTAAGATTTTATAAAGGTTTATTGCCCCTGCGACAGACTGGCGACCAGTCCAGGGGTGTACCCTGCCTTCGCCCATGAGTAGCCGGGTTAGGCTCCGGCAACCCCGTGACCCCGAAAGGGATAAAGCGGATTGGAAAATGAATGAATGAATTAAGGTTTATTTTAAATTGTACTTTAAACTCTGTAAATAACTGAGTCAAAAAGGTCAAACCTGTCACATTGACAGTATAAAACAGCTGATCCAGTTGGACAATTTTGTAGATAATGCTAAATCATCGTAGTGTTTCTTAAATTGTTTATGGTTTCTTTTGTCAATCTATTTCAAATTATTTTAAAATTAATCAAAAAATTTTAATTTTTCCTCCATCATATGAGAATATTTGAAACATTAAAATAATTTGACATTAAATCTAACATTAAAACAACCCATTAGGTGGTAACATTTAACCCGATTTAGCCTAGAGTGAGCATGTAACTATTCTCTAGTTTTTACTATTAAAATAATACATTTCACTTTTAAAATCCTTGTGGGCCAGTGCTTTTCTAAAAATCTTATAGGAACGTCTAAAATGATTTGAAAAACTCACACAGAATATTATTATTAAATGGGTGTGATTGAGATCCAAATTTCTACCCAACTCGCCTGTTTAAGGCTTTTACAAATCATGCTTTCGTTTCTCGATTAACCGCGTCTGAAGCGCACGAGCGGCTTGAAGAAGCAGGAAACGTTCACTCTGGAGGGAAGCTTGTGCGCATGTCGCTGTTTTCTGGTGATGGCTGCCTCCATACCAAAGATTTATATATTATATCTGTGCTTCACGCAGCTCGAGTTCATCCCGCAGCAGACGCGCTTCTGTGCGGCTCACCGGCTGCGGCTGCAGGGCGGGACGTCGCGCGCGTGGACGGTTTGCACCTGCGGGATTTCTGCGCTGCAGACGACTGCAGGCTGTTTCTATCCTCCGGAACTTTTAATACCGTTTTAATAGACATGAAGACTGTAGCCTACTTAAAGAGACACTTTAATGTGGAGAATCCTATAATCTAGTAATGCCGTAATGCCACTAAAGGTTTGTTTTTACGCATCATATCCTCAGCTAAGTGAAACGTTAGTTTTTAATTCATTTATAATTTTTCAAGCAAACTATGTTGAGTTTTAGTTTTTTAATTATATGACAAAATAAATATACATATTTGTATTAACATATGTTTAGACAAAGAAGATATTTTAAGATATCAAATGAAACTACAATACACAAAACGTAAAAAACCATAATTCTCATATTCATAATGAGTAAAAAAAAAAAAAAAGTAAAACAACAAATAAAAACTCACATTTGATTAAATTGATATATTTACATATTTATTCAAATAAATTAAAAGCATTGATACCTAACTAAATACAACGTGAAATGAATGTATAAATACAGTTTTTTAAAAAAACAGTGGTTTTACTAAGAAACTAAAACAGATTTTTAAGAAATCCACAAAAAAGCCTTAAGTTCATGGAGTGCCTGCAGGCATGCTGCAAGCCCACATGTATGTTTCATTGCTCCTGGATATTTGTTATGTGGAAATGCATCGAAACTGCAGCTCCTATTATGCAACCATTCCTGAGGTTTTCTGTTAGTGCTATCTGCATGGCACTGTTGGAAGAAAAGTACATTTTCAATATTTCAGAATGCATTCTTTCATCTTTTCTGTCTCTCAAAAGACAACTAAAATGAAAGGCAAAAAAAAAACAACTGTTTTCATAGGAACCCGGGAACACCCTGACCATATTGTACGAGGCTACACTGTCCAGCGGAATAAAGACCCACTCTGATGAAAATGTTGTTTTTTAACATGTTCTTGTGGCATTTTTTAGGATGGAGGATATATAAAGAAAATTAGGCTTAGAATCAAATTTCTGAATATTTCTTTTTCCAAATCATTGTGAATCAGTAGCAGACGAAAGTAACAAAGCTGTTTTTGTTGCACTAATAATAGGTTGGTGTTGAGAGGGTTGTAAGCTAGCGGGATAGCATGTCAGCATACGGGTGACGGGAAGTGGGGGCGGGCTTGCTTTACACCAACAGTCTCTTCCACAACTAAGAGGTGAATTTCTAATGAACTTCTGCTAGTCTGAAGAAACTATATCCTAGAAAAGGTCACAGGTTTTTAGATTTTGGCTAAAAACGGCATAATCAGAATTAAAAGACCACTTGGAAACGCTTTTAGAAAAGACCAAAGAATGATCAGAGTGGGAGTTTTTATAACAACTTCCTAACAAACCTGTTTTAGGTTACTACAGCTAACCCCTCTATATGTGCACAAAGGATTGTGTTGCTACTGTCTGGGCTGGAGTTAAAATTTTTTCTTTAACATTGTAGCATGGATTTTTTTTAAAAAAAAAAAGCATGTTGTTTTACTGTCACATGAGCTGTTTGTCAAGTAACAGAATTTCTTTTTCCAGCTTCCTCATTTTAAGTGCTCTGTACGCCATTTCCTGGTCCCGGTTCTCCATTTCCTTTTTGAGATAAGAGCAGTAAAGAGTCTTGAGGTCTTCTGTTTGCTTCTGTGAAAAACAAACCACGTTTTAGCGCGTTTAGCTAACTAATATTGTGCAAAAACATGTTTTGGTTTCATAGTCATTGCCAATTATGAGGGGAGCTCAGGAATGTCACCTCAGCGCTGCTGCCCCCAGTTGTAGCTCCTTCCGAGTTTCCTTCCTCCTGGAAGCTGCTGTGGTGCACATCCTGAAAAAAAGCAAGCTGCTTGGTGTGCAGGAAAATCTTTGAAGAATCACCATCTGCTGGTGCTCACCCCATCAAAATGAGTCTCACTGACGTCCGTGTCATCTCCACTCAGGCTCTCTGGTTCAGTCTTGGTCACAGGCAGGAGGAGGACTGGATGGCCAGACACTTTAATCAAAGAGGGACGACAAAATTAAACTACAGTGTGCTAAAGTTGAGAGTTAATAAAAAAAAAATAAACAAAAATACAGCTACCACTCATGAAAGAGCTGTCAGATCCACTCATGGGGCCAATGCGGGCCCCTCCAGGGAGGACCTCCACTCTGAGCGTGCTGTCCCTGTGATGCAGCACGTCCTCCTCAGCGGATGTCAGAGAGGGTGTGGCCGAGTCCCCATCAACCCTCATCACCTCTGCCATTTTTCTTTTTGCTGTATAGGGACACATTTGAACATTTTAAATGAAAATAAATAATAATGAAAAGTAAGATGAGTAGTTGTTATTTTTTTATATTATTTTGTTGGTTTTCAGATCCAAATACCTGTCTGGACAATGTTCTTGTGCTTGACTTTGACTTGTTGCCACGTCCTTTTATATCCACTGTCTGAAGCACTGGGAAGAGTAAAGACGATATCACTGCACCCGTACTATCGTTAGCCCTAATTTGCCCTAATCTCAGTCCTGATTGTGAAAAGATCTCATCAATTTGATTTGCAGGATCCTGTAAATTACATTAAAAGAGTTTAATCTTAATTTCAAAGAAAAATTAAGGACAGCACAGATGGATTTGAGAGTAAACATATGTTTTTCCTCAAATGCTGCATCCCTCATTTAACATGTATTATTCTTACGCGTTGATTTTATCAGCAATTCTCTGCCAGGCTTCCTCCCTGAGTTTGGAGGCGCTGGTAGTGTTTGATTTCGCTGTGAGGATCTCTCGCTCTTCTTCGTACAACTTCAAAATGAGTTCCTGTTCTTTGGAGCTGAAGAAGTGCGCCCTCTCCTGCTTTTTAATCATCTGGAAGTCTAAAACAACAAATAAATAAATAGATAGGAGCGTTTTGTGAAGAGAAGATTGTGTCATCGGTGTGATTTACAGCTTTTTGTCACATCCTCTCACCTCTGTCTGAGTTCATCATCATCATCATCATCCTGCTCTCGGTGCTCGATTGCTCTCGCCTCGCGCGGCTGAGCGACCGCGCGCAGTTATCCGAGATGTTAGAATGCTAGATTTAGTAATCGAATCGCCGCTCACGTCCTGGCGGAGTTGATGGCGCCGGACTCTGTCGATGCGGCGATGAGCTCCCACGTGCGTGTCGCACTGAAAAGTCCTCTGAGAGGCGGGAACGGAGTGCGAATGAGCTGCGACATCAGGCAATATAGCGGCGGGCTTTGTTAACCCAGGATTTTCTAATTCGGCTTAAGGCGCGTTCACGTGAAAGGGGTGGAGTCTGGAACAAAGAGGGAGTCACGTGTCCCGTAGAGTCACATCATAATCATGTTTGGATGTCCCTCTCTGAAAACAGATGAACACCATTACCATGGTTACTGAGGATTTAGGATGAAGCTTATGTGTTGACTGTCAGCCCTGGGGAGGCATCTCTCCCATCATAATGTCAAAATAGATTAAAACGTGTTTTTGCCACGTCACGTTTGACCTTTCACCTCCTTCAATGGTTATATTATGGGGTTGTAGTAAAGGTCAGTCTGTGTAAATTGCTTCTGTTGTTTAAACTAACCCCTACATTTTTTGAATTGTAATGCATATATGCCTCCTATATTCACTTTGCAGAACATCAAAGTTCTGAAGAAGAACATAACCTAAAGTGATAAGGGTGGAGTATTTTTATTCATTTTAGCACATTTATGTGTTAATCACTGTGTGCTTAGAATATAACTGACCTAATAGATAACCCAAGGCCTGTGTGGCAACAAAAGCCTTGACTGAAAGCACATTCATTCATTCAACACATTCATTTTTCATAGTGAATAAAATAAATTGTGTTAGGCTCCATAATATTTCTTATATATAAACACAATGTGTATTTATTTTTTTAATTTCTTGCTACTCATTCAAGTGGGTGAGGGTCATCCTATGGCAGGGGTGTCGGGCATCAAAGACCGACCTCCTGCTGGTTTTCATCTGCTGCTGATTACCTGGATCAGGTGTGTTTGACCAATAAGGAGCTTCCATGGCAGGTTGGATGGAAAACATCGACACCCCCGTCCTGTCTTTTACTATGAAAAAATATCTGGTTTTGTCTGGTCACAACTGATTGTTTAATCATATCAAAATGAGTAAGCATCCTCGGCTCTTCGTTAGAAGTGTAACCACCACCACACCTGAGCATTTCCAGTTCCATAGGGGTGTGACCACATCTTATAACTAATAACTGTAAGGACAAAAATAAAAAGAATTAACTTGTCACAATTTATATTTTTTACGTTTTTTTTATGTTGCATCGTTGACAAAAATTGCAGCAAATAGCTTGTTAATTTTTATCAACTGTGTTTTGTCAGTTTGGATCATTTTCAACATATCATTTAGATCCAGGATCTTAATAGATATTTTCCTTTTATGGGTGTTCCTCATCCAACAATCAGAAACTAAAACGTAATAAAAAGAAAAAGCACACAACTAGGATAAGAATATTTTATTTATGCTAATTCAATTGTAGCTGACGTTTTGTTTAATGGTCCAGAAGTGGAATTATTGTTTTTTGGTGCTTCAAAAACACAGAGGTAAGAACAACAAATGCTTCAAGAGCAAACTGTAAATAGGAGTGTGGTCCTGTAACAGATGCTGACAAAGGACTTGAGTGACTTTATGAAGTCAGGAAGGTTTACTCGTCATGTCCTTCGTAACCATCAGGGAGAGCGTTGACGTGTGGGTTGTGGAAAAGGGTTTTGTTGCCATCTCCCCAGGGAAAACGCTGAAATAAAAAAACGAAAAAGACAAGTTAAAAGACCAAGGTTACAACAATATTGATATTGTTTCAGAAGATGTACTGATTGCGGTGAAGCAGTCAGACCTTTGAGCGAATGCGAAGGTGGGAATATGGAACAAACTCTGGCTGCGTGTGTGGATGGTTTTTCTCCTTCAAGAAGGTGTTCAGCATGCACACGACAACACCAGGCAGAGCAACGACGAAAGTCAGGACCTTCCAAGTTTTAGCTGTAAATCAAATCAAACTTTATTTCTATAGCACTTTTCCTATGAAACATAACACAAAGTGCTTGTAGAAGGATTGAAACAGATTAAACTGATGAACCTCAAAAAAATGATTATCTTTCTGCAAAAGAAGGAAAAGAGCCAATTAAACATCCTCTAATAGATACTTAAATATAGCAAAATGTTTTTTTCCCCCAAATTATAAATGAAAGGATAAAAACAACAAACTTGATTTAGATTATTTTCATTCCAACCATTTCACACACAAAAAATAAATAGTCTTAGTTCATTAATGTAATGTTCAGAATAGCCCAAGAAGACAAAACTAAACTTTTTCTCCATATTTGTATGGCAAACCAAGGATCCTAAAGACAACATAATTCAATATTAATATATTCAACAATAAGAAAAATCTTCTATTCTTCACACACGTCATCTCTTTCTTGGCATGAACAATATCTTAACTAGAGGGACAAGATGCCTCTTTTGACAAAGACATTTTAATTCAGCAAAGTGAAAATAAAAGGACAGTCTATCTAGAAAAGACAGAAAATGACCCTATCAATTGTTAACAATTGCTAACAATTGTTTTCTAGAACAACATTGAAAGTGAAAACAAATTTGATTGTTTGCAATGAAACCTGAAAGGCACCAACTTTACATTGCTTTGTTACTGTTAATAAAATCATTTGTAATACTGTGCTGTTTGGACATGTTTGCAAATGTTGTAGATCAATTATAAATGTTAATGTAATCCAGGATTGTATATAAACGTGTTTTGCATGAAGCTCAATTTAGGCAGAGCAGTACAATAAAAAAAGAGAAAAGAAACTGCAATGGATTTTAAAAATGAACAGATCTTTTTCTTTTGTCTCTGTTGGGTTTCTGCTCTCACAATGTTTCTCAAAAGTAAAAGGATAGGCTATTCTAAATATGTGCGAATTCTTGGATCTTTAGCCTGATCCTTGATGAAAATTACAAGTTAGTCTTTACTGTCACGACTCTTTGATCACGATTGTATTAAACTGTTAAGCATTTTCATTGAACACTTCAAACATGTACGTCATAAAAGGCGTATTTAAATATGCTATTAACTGCCGATTTCATTTTATTTTTACAATTTTTTTTTTTTACTAAGCGTTAGTCGGGAATTTAACCTGTTTTGTTTTTGGATTTTACAGGACTTATCGGAGACGATTCAAGACAAGTCACATTCAGCCGTGTCGTAAGATTTCTTAATAGTATTTTTCTCGAGACTTTGTATGATAATAATAATAATGTGAAAAATGTACAGCGGTTAAAACTTGTCATTTAATTAAGTCAACTTACCTTGATTCAACTTTTTTCTTCAGAAATGTTTATATTAAGACAACAAACTAAGCTAATGTTAACAGAACAAGCTAATCGTAGCTGAGCAAGGTCACTTTAAAAAGAACGGTTTTTGGTCTTCCTGTAAGTCAGACTAAACACTAACAATGATACAGATTGAAGTTTAAGGTTTACCTGACTGCTCCCCATGTCCCTCAGCAGCAGCAGCGAGCTGGCGCCGAGTTTGGGTTAAAGAAGACCGCAGCAGCACATTAGTGAAGCGCCCGAGAGTCGCCATTTTCGTTTCTGATCGCCTTCTTCTTCCTGCTTTTGTGTCGAATCACAGATCAACATCTTTATCCATACTGCCCTCTAGAGTTCAGGCGGTGTACTAACTATTGACTGTAAAAAGGACCTGGATTGAGTGACAGCCTCGTGTTCCAAATAGAAAGGTGCCTCTAAGAAGCCAAAATCCCAGACTTCTATTGAGAAATAAACAGCTATTGATCGGTATTCTATTGTCACGAAAAAAAACATTCTTGCTCTGATACCTTTTCTTTCTTTCTTTTTTTTTTAAAGCAAACTTTACTAACACAACTTAAAAACATCAAGAGAACAAAAAGAGAATGAACTGGGGGCCCAAAAAACAAAGAAAAGTACAGTAGCGTAGATGAGAAATAAAAATATGATTACTGATTGCACGATTGAGTTAATCACAACATAATGAAAATTGAGAGAAATCAAGTGTATCACCAATTATTTAAATTATATTTACCAAAGAAACTGCAAGTTTTAAAGCTTTTAAATTCTTAGAATTTTTTGAGAGGTTCACTGTAACGAGGCTCAAAACGCTGCCCAAATCAATGCACAAGCAACACTGATAAAAAGTTGTTTGTCAAACTGTTAAAATGTCATAAAATAAATGTAACAAAACATATTAATTAAAAAAGAGCAATATTATGTCAAGAGCACATAGTATTGTTGGATTTCTATAAAAGTTCACAAAGATGTTTCAACAAACTGACAACAAATGTTTGTAAGTGTATTTGAAATCAGTTTGAATATTTTTGGTAAAAATAAACAACACACATTTTATTCAAAGCGATGCACAATTGTTGTTATTATCGAGCAGAAAAATGGTTTTCATGAACATGAAGTAAGAGTCAACATGCTCAACTCATGCAAAAAAATCATGTTTTTGCTTGAAGAAATGTCAAAAAAGTAGATTGTTTTGGGGTTATTTTTTGCTGCAAACCTGAATCAATGTTAGTTATGTACAAACATATTAAAATCCATACCAGCTCCTAAAACTTTGTAAAAAGCATTACCAGGTTAACAAAAGTCTGTTTTTTGTTGTTGTGCTAAAAGCTAAACTTAAACTGACTCAAAAGTTAAACCAAGCACACAAATCACTGACTTGATGAACTACCTTAGACAAATGAAACTTTCAACCACTTCCTTTTGTCATGGTTAGAAATCATCTTATTCTGAAGATTATTCTCACTCTTTCCTTTTTTTGATTTAAATAGAAACATTTTCCACCAGAATGTTTAAGAAATGGACTTTGACTGAGCCACTACAACCCTGATTCTTTTCATATAGCCTTCCAGCTGTGCAATGACTTTAAATAGGTATTTTACTGAATACATTTGGAGTTATACATTCACACATTGTTGGTTAGTCACTGTAAGGTTGTCTCCTATTATAAAAGTGCATTTATAACCATGCAGGCCTCAGCGTTGAGGTTTTCTTTTAATGTTAATAGTTAACTGATGTGGTTGACCTCTTATCAGCGGCTGCACTTGAAATTTGCTTTTTGACTGAAAACTGATTGGCAGGAAAATGTTATGACAAAATTCTCTTTAATACAGTGGACTGATTGATTAATATACCCATTTTTAAAACAACACTTTGGCAACAAACCAAATTCTCTCTGGGATGGAACATCAGTATCAGCGTTTTGGACCCCTCGATGAAAACTCTGTATTCGGACGGAACAGTGTCGCTGCACAAACAGGCAAGTCCAGCAGTTCACGGACGGTTTGAATGACTACTTTTTCCTTGATTGTTGCTTCCATGTTTATGCATCTACTGTTGTTTTGACAACCTCATTTGTGTTGTATCTGCTGTTTTCCTCTCTTTGTTGCTTTTACTTGTCATTTTACTTAGACACTAAGATGGAAATTTGGCCTAAGAGGCTATAATCTTATATATTTGCATTTTTAAATGTTGTATTAATAAGTGCTGTCCCTGTCTGAAACAAACAAAACCAAATATAAAAAGCTTCAAAACGTGGTCAAAAATAAATCTTTGCTCTATTATACAAAATAAGCAGGATTTGTATGTATGTATGTATGTATTTAAGTTTTGTGTTTATGAAGATTACTTTGACCCTAAATGAATCACAGGTTCAATCACAAAAGGACAAGTCAAAACTTTGCAAAAAAGAGTCAAATGTGGAATTCCCTGGTCACACCTGGAACCCTAGATTTCTAGAGCGCTGACCCATCCTGTGTCCCAGCTCTGATTCCACATTCTGACTGACTGAACACACCAGTTTGGATCATTTTACAGCAACACGTTTAGAACTCTTGAGGACAATTGGACTTTTTGCTTACATTTGTATAGAACTGAAACATTTTTTTTATTGAAATTATGTGTGGAAAATGGTTTTGATGTCTTATTGGAAAACATACAGACATCTCTGGAGAAACAGCTGGATAGGTCAAATCGGCTAAAGAACGACATTTTTCCATCACAGGCCCCGACTTTTGGACTTGTTGACAACAGTCGGCATTTTTTGTGTTTGGTTTTGGGTGCATGGGGTCACTCCATTCTAAAAAGTTCTCCTTTGCTTGATTTGCACAGTTTTTGTAGATTTTACATGTTTCTCGGCTCCAACACTCTTGATTGGTGACGTTTGAAGGAGAGAAGCTTGTGAACCATGCAGGCAGGAGGTTCGAAATGACAGGACTGAGAAAAGTTTTCACACTCTGTTATTTCTGCGTTTATTTCTTTTTATGACAGTCCATATGATAGAAAACTGAATTTTTTTGTCTCCATCTGAACCTTGTGACCTTGTTTGACATATTTATTCATCAGTCTCAGCAAAAATGCCCAGAGCATCTTTGTCGCTACCTGTTTCCACAAATCTACTATTGCTTTTTTTTTTTACAAGAAAAACATGAAACATTTTGTTTCAGTTTCTGCTCTCTTACATTTGTTTTATTCCTGTTAATTTAATCATTTTATTAAAACTGTGTTTTTCCTCACTGAGTCATTGATGGCTGAGTACATTTCACTGTAAATACTTTTGGTCAAAAATGTATAAATATGAACTCATACTTTTGCTGAAACTCAAGCTGAAAGCAAGACTTTTCATTTTTAATGATATAACTTGCATTTTTCTGAACTCTACCCGCTTCTAATCATCTCAAAAATGAAAACAACCCTTTTTAATGTATTTGTGTTTATTTTCAGGCTTGAAGCGGATAGTGGTTTACACCCTTTACAGCATCCTGGTGCTGCTGCTTTTGATTCAGCTGATGGTAACAGGCGTTAAATGTACGTTTTTAAATGTGTGCACTAAGAGAGGATCTGAGACATGATCATCTGCTAACATTAGTCATTTCTCTAATTACAGTCACTCAGTTGAACAAAGAAATAACCGACATAAAAGTCCAGCTTAATGTCATCAAGAATGAAAGAACGTCATCCAGTTCAGGTTACAGAAAAAAAAAATAGGTGATCCAAAGGTGCTAAACAAGGTGCTCCACAACTCAAAGATGCTTTTTTGAAGGAAATTGTCCCGATAAGAGGTGAAAATCAAACTGGACTCCTAAATGAAAGCCATTATTGTTGTGTTTTCCCTTCAAAGACTGTCTGGTGTTTCAACTACAGGGCCCTGCAGTGAAGGGTGGGCTAGTTTCCAGGGAAGCTACTACTGGCTGTCCGGCACCACCGCTACCTGGAAGAAAGCAGAGGAACTGTGCACCTCTCACAGTGGACACCTGCTGGTTCTGAACAGTGCAGAGGAACTTGTGAGCTTCGTTGCGCTCTCATTTCAGTTTTCTTGACAACAAGGAACCACTTTGGGGAACACTTTGAATAAAAAAAAAAAGTTTAAAGAAGATTTTCAATAAAAGGGAAGATGAAAAGATAAAAGGAAAATTTAAAACAATTAAAATTACAATTAAATTTAATGAACTTTTAGCGACAAAGACAGATGATTGCAATAAAAATGTTGCACTAAAATAATGAAATATCTATGTAAATAAATCAACAGATTTAATTAAACAAAAGTTTATATTTTAACTTATATTTAAATAAACAGAGCAAATGAAACACTAAAATATTTAAGCCTTTGAGATTTCATTTAAGGAGAGGATGGTATGATATTATTTGATTCTTCTAAGTGTCATTTTTTGAAAATACTAATATATCAAAAAGACAGGTCCTCACTTCAGCTTTAAAAGTCTGAAGATCCTGTCAGATCCTCAGAAATGAGCAAAACCTGAAAAACAAACCAAAAAAGTTTAATAATCCACTTAAGGGATGAAATAAAAAGTTAAGCAGGGGCCACAAGCACAGCCACTAAACTGATTTAATGCAGGTTTGAGGAAAGATTACTCCTTCAGGGGTTCTTTAATCCCATAAGCATGTAAAAAGATATATAGAGAAAACTTTAAAAAAAAAAAAAAAAAAGCCATTTTATTCAGGCATTGCAAATCTCATCATCTACAAAATTATTGTTAAAAAAATAGAAAACCCCTCATATGTTAAGATCTAATGTTTGTGGTTCTTCAGTTCTGTGGTCCTTAGACCTTCAAGCTGACATGATCGTGCTCATGACAAAAGAAACGTTCAGTGAAGGCGTGTTTTTCCAGCTTCAAAATGTTAAAAAACTCCCTTTTTTTAAATGTGTTTTTTTTGTAAAAAAGATTGTGTAACAGTTTCACCTTTAAGTTTACTCATGACCAATTTCCATTTGATACTTTTCAGAATTTTATTTCCCAAATCGTTGAAGTGACATTTCATTATTGGATTGGACTCGTGGAGCCATATCATGAAATCATGGAACGGACTTTAGTTCAACCCCGACGTAAGAACCAGAAACATTTCGATTCGTTCTGTGTGAAATACAGAAGGACTTCTTTTTGCTTTGTTTGAGTTTAGCTTCTGGGCTGAAGGTCAACCTGACAACTGGGACTTCAGGGAGAACAGTGAGGACTATGGGCAGCTGCAAGCTTCTGTGAAGCGAATTTGCAAGCTGTGGAACGATGCAGACTGCAACCTGTCGTACAGATTCATATGTGAAGCCAAAGCATGAGAGACTGCTGACGTCTTTGACCTGGTCATTCCTCAGCGGTATTTCAGACAACAAAAGATGGGTAAAGTTCTCAAAATGAGTCACACGCAGAGATGAGGGTGTCAGCTTTATGATGGAGTGAATCTGTTCAAATAAACATACATGTTCTTCTTTACTGAGTCTGAGTTTTGCTGCAACGTTTTCCTCAACTTGGAAGTCTTCCTTTCCTTTGGGATTTTTAGAAAAAATGATTTTTTTTTAAAATTCTACTGTCGATCAGAAAAGTTGAGCTCCTTCAGCTGTGAAACACTTCAGGCCTCTGAACAGTAACTTCATCAGTTGCAAAAGGAGGACATTTTTAGCGCTTCAGGCAGGAAAACAGTCAAAAGGTTTACTGTTAATGTTGCAAAAATTATTAATCCTTTTAAAACTTTTTCAGCTGTGGAATCATCCTGCATGAATGAGAGTTTTTCATATTCATATTTACAATGGAAGCAGTACTCTTCGCTTTGTTCAGTTTTTTTTTCTCAAATTGGTGATAAATTGACCCTGGAAATGCAAAAATTCAAAGCTTAAAGAAGGTTAGCAGTTTGTAATTACTGATCATTGATTTGGTTTGAAGCTTAGGTGAAGGCCTGGGAAGTAAAACATTCAGGTTGAGGATTTTACTGGAAGGGGAGGGTTAGCAGAAGCAGATCTGGAGATGCCAAGGGGTGTGACTGTAGAGGTTCTGAGGTGACCTCTGTTGGCTGAGGTGCTGGAATCGACACCTGTGGAAAGGCCTCAAAGCAAAAAGAGGATTTTTGCCGTATGGGTCCATTTCCCTCACGACTATTAGGTTCCGACTTACAGTATTTTTTCTTTTCAAAGAAAGAACAGGATATTTTTCTTGTAAATGATAAAACATCAGGCAGAGATCAGCATCGATAAAATGACTTCTTGCTAAGTTCATGAGGATTCTGTACATCTTGCTCAAAACTAAAGGTGACACCTGGTTTACTGAAAAAGCAAAACATATATAAGTAGATAAAGTAAGTAAATAAATAAACACTCTCCTGAAGTTATACTTTTACAGATAGTAATATAGTATCTTAAAAGTAAATTAATTAATTTTTGTTCACTCCTGTGTTCTATAGGTTTTTACTGTTTTCAGCTGTGTGGCCTTTTGTGTGTCAATCTTTGCAAAAGTGATGAATTAATGTTGCATACCAACTCAATCCTAATTTTATACAGTCACAGAGATTGTAAACTTGTCCTAAAAATACTTTGATCCTTTAAATCCACTCAAATACTCTTAAATATTCTGTCTTACGTGCAGATGAAGGTATCCTAGTATCCACACGTGTTGATCAGAAGCAGTTTTTCGATTTTTGACCACCAGGTGGCAGCAATGCAGCATTGTTGGTATCACAAACTTGTTGCAATAAATAAATAAACAACAAAAAAATAAATAAATGAATAAAAAAAAGGAGGCTATGCGAGAAAAAAAAATATGAGAAAGTTGTCAGATTATTGATTTGATCAAAACAAAGCTAAATATAAGCGTTATCTACAGACCACAACACCAAAACATCTTCAGCTTAAAGTGAATATCGAAGAACCTGATATTACAATTGAAAAAAGAAAACATTGGAAATTTGAAAACTTGAAAGAAAGGTTGAAAATGTGAAAAATTTAATTTCCAATGTATATGTGTGTCAAATTGAATATCTGTGTCAAACATCTAAGATACGGCGCAGGACCCTCAAGCTCCCAGGCCTCTGGTAAAGGACCTGAGATTGGGGGGTATACATCTACATATTCATGTATGTTTACATTCGAAACTTGATTTAAAAAAATATAGAAACCTGAGATCGTTATCAAATGGGAAACAAAAAATTTGTAACAGCTGTTAGCTGTTTTGTATTTTCACTTTTAATTTCTCCCTCTTTCCTTTTTACTCCTCAATTTACAGTTTCTACTCAAAATTTTGATTTTTTTAACCTATTTTTAGCGAAGAGGAAAAAAAACAAAAACAAAAATGTAAAATAAAAAGAGCAACTGTTAAAAAAAACTTTTTTTATTCGTTTATGATGATTAATTCAATTCAAGTCTAAAACGTACATTTTCTTTCCCAAATTTGCAATATTTTTTTCAAACTTAAAATGTTTTCCTATATATATATATATATATATATATAAATTTAAGTATAGTCTTTATATCTGAAATATATTTTTCTTTTTCAAATGTGCAATTTTCATTTTGCAAATGTTCAATCATTCCTTCAAGTTTTCAATGTGTGCTTCCGAGTTTAAACCTGCGTATTTCAATATTTTTTTCAAATGTATAATCTGCTTTTTCTTTCACTCCAAGCGGATCCTGATTTGACTCCATACCTTACAACCATTTTATAACTGCAAGTTGTCCAAGAAAAGAGATGCAAAGCAAGAAGTTTTGGAAATCTCCTGGAAATAATGCTCACTTTGGACAAAGCGGCATACCAGCTGGGGAGAGAAAACTCTGACCCTAAAAAACACTTTTGGGTTACAAAAAATGCTGCACGCATTAAATTATTTGACACTCTAATCCTCTATGCATTCCTTTACTTTTAAAAACTTGCTTTATTATCCAGTTATTGGTTGAGTGTCAGCACTAATTCGTTTGAATGCAGCCAGGGGAAGATGTTTGTATGAAAACTGCATTTAAACCTTACCTTAACATGTTTCTTCTGTCGAATACCTCTGATCTGGCTCATCCACTCTTCAAAGACATGTTGCTGAGTCACAGCTCAGAACAAGGACGAGGGAAACAGGTCAAACACGCTTCAGGACCAGGGCTGGAGAACACAGTTTTACTGAGCATTAAGTAAACAAGAAGGAGTAAAAATAAGTTATACCTTCACTTTAATTAAACATAATATCAAGTTAGGATACCACCCACCTGCAATACCAGCACATGGCATGGTCTGATGAGCTGGTTCATCACATAGATCAGCTCCATTGACCCACTTTGCCTTGAGAAGAAAAATTTCCCTCAGCTAACTCGTAGTGAAAAGTTTAATGTTTTCAATACACTACAAAAAAGAATTGAGGGGTTCTTATGAGGTAAATATAGCTATTTTTCAATTGATTTTTTTTCTTTTGAAATGATGTGATAAAACTGACTTCACCTGAAAAATCTGGACATGAATTGAGGAAATAACCAAGAACAAATGAATCGTCTTGAACATTTTTTTTAAATCTCTCATCAAAACAGTTTTGTGATCATGGATTTTAAGGCCCGTCTGTTGCTTCTTACAGGTAAAGATGGCAAACCTCCCCTCGTATAATAATCTTCCAAAGTTTTATTCGTTTTTTTTTTGTATTGTTGTCGTTTCCAAAGCCTGCATGGTCACAGGAGTGCGATTCCCTCAAGCCTTATGGAACTTTGCAGAGATGTTCATATGTGTCCAGCCTGACGTCAGTCTTTTGAGGGACATCAAATATGGCTGCTGGTGAGGCCGAGGTGGAGCAGAAACTCTGGTTAATGAAGTGGACAAGCATGACATTTGCTTTTGCTAAAATTGTACAAAATGGCTGAAGCTGATTAACACCGGATTGGGACGTCTACTGTGCCCCTTGGTTTGCTCTTCTCAGTTCGTAATAAAGAGTTTGACAAAAAAAAAACACACACACACAAATATTTTTAATCACAAACATGGCTTCATAAAGTCATTTTTGGATGCATGTACTGTGTACGATAAGTTTTTAATGCAGGAATATTCAGTTTAAGTGTTTTGTTTTTTTCCCAGGATTTGTGAATACAAGTAAATGCTCTGAATAGAAGTACAAGCTGCCAATTGTTTAAATCTCTAATTCTGAAACTGTTCTCAGTGACTTCAAAATTAAAACTACTGAACTTCAAAATATGTTCAGAGGGACAAACCTCCAACTCAGCTAAAGTGCAACAGCTACTTTAACCTTTTTGACCAGGAAACCTTTCTGCAGAGCTACAAGGCTTTTCAGGGGTGTCAGAATCCAAGCTTCAAGGGCCGCTGTCCAACATGTTGTCCAACCAACCTGCCATCAGAGTTCCTTTAAAAACACCTGATCCAGGTAATCAGCAGCAGATGAGACAGGATTTCTGGAAAACCAACAGGAGGCCTGGAGTTTGACATCCCTTTGCAAAACTGTAAAGTACATTTTCTGGTTTGGTGGCGTTTGGTTAATCACCAAATTTATAAGATTTTTTTTTTTTTATATTAGAGCTGGAGTGGACTTCAAAAACTATAACTGGTAAAAATTACTTTTTTTTTTTAATCACATTTGATTTGTTCCAACTTGCAACCAGCTTGACTTCCTTTGACAAATAAGAGTGGAAAACTTTTAGTCAACAATGATTTATTCACAAGCATGAGTTAAAATTGTTTGTTAAAAAAATGTTGCAAGTGTCTAAAATCAGGAATACAAGTTGGTCCAGTTTCAACAGAAGAAAACCAGCAGCTGTTCACTTTAAATCATTTCAAAATTAAAGGCTGAGTGGTGCCACTGGTTTATATGGGCTTGTAAAGAAGAGTGGTCACATACTTCTTCTTGTATCTGTGAGATGCGCTGAGAACCATCACACCGTCCTGAAACACACAACAACAGGAGGACTACAGTTAAGTCTGCTCTGAGGAAAAGTAAAAGCATGAAGCTGATAGTCCCCCAGCCTTTTTTAAGTTACAGAGGGAAAGTTAACTCACCACACATCCAGATATTTTCCCCGGTTACATCATAGAAATCAATCACACCAACACTAAATATTGGGCAGGAGTGTGTAGGGTCAGGGTGCTGTGTGTTTATGTGTCATGGGATGATACACTTTACTCCACTTAAACACATTCATTCATTCATTTTCCAATCCGCTTTATCCCTTTCGGGGTCACGGGGTTGCCGGAGCCTAACCCGGCTACTCATGGGCGAAGGCAGGGTACACCCCTGGACTGGTCGCCAGTCTGTCGCAGGGGCACTTAAACACAACGCAAGTTAATTTTTCATAGGCAGCACAAGCGATTGCTCGTCTGTCGCTGGACTTTAAGTCCTTAATTCTTCTCCTACCAGACTTTTCCTCAGTCAAAGAAGTTAGAATGAGAATAAATTAGCTTATCGTAGCAAACTAAGAGAAAAAAGAAGCATAAACAATGAGCCTTCAGATTGTGATTGTGTAAATATCAGCAGTTGGGATCACTGATTTCCACAGCTCAGTCAACATTGATTTAATCTAATTTGGTAAGCTATCTGTAGCTCTATGGCTCACTAGTAAAAAAAACTGCAAAGTTTTCTGTTTCTTACCTTGATAGAAAGAGCGTACAGATGGTTGAGCATGACGTGATTGGGCTCCGGAAGAAGTGTTGGATCACACTGATGGGAGATTCAAACACCAGAGAAATTCAGTGTTCTCAGTACCTGCTGCTGTCATGGGATTCTTACAGGGAACCAGCATCCAAACTTAACCTACAGAGATGCCCGTGTCCTTATTGAGCAACACCTGGAGCAGGTGAGGTGGCAGGATGGGAGGCTGTTTGAGTTTGTCTTCTGGCTTCATCACGTATGCGTTTTGTTGGTAGGGGCCCGGTGGGGAGCTGGACAGATCTGAAACAAAATGAAAACAATAATAGATCGATATTTTAGAAAATCGGAATGAAATAACAATCCTGTTTTTTAAATTCTTTCACAAAGAGCAAAGTCACGCTGGTCTGTTCAGTTTGTTTTCTTATTCATTCAGACAGATTTGAAAGTTTGTCTGAAGCAAACCAAACTGAATGAAGGCGAAAACATTTCCTGAATTCCCTTCCTGATCAAACTGAAGTGTTATTTATTTGTTGGAGCTCATATTCTGAATAACTTTCAGCGAGTATTTGTGAGTTTTGATGCAAATACTTCTGAACAGAATTTGCTCTCGAATGACCCTCATGGCTCCACTTGGAATTCTGAGTAAGGGTTGTTGGTAAACAACAGAAACCTGGAGTTTTCTAATCACATGACCAACTTTAACGGACATTTCTGGACATTTAAAGATGCTCTGACTGTGCATTTAACTGTTTAAGTGGGGGCTTCAAACTATAAACCAAAAGGGGTTTGGTCCTGTTTTCATTTTACCTCAAAAACATGTGATAAATCAACATTTTTTTCTGTGCGTTTACCTGCATGTGACAGACCCAATGTACATTTGTTTCAGGAAGTAACTGCATGCTGGCAGACAGCGCTTGCAAGGTAAAGTTGTGGAAACAGCCTTTCACCAAAAAAGTAATCACACCAAACTGTCAATATGTTAAGAATTAAAGGCAGATTTAAGAGCAGAGAGGTGGCAGGCAAAAGTTTTACAAGTGGAGATATTTGAGACATTTTGTGTGTTTGAGACAAAAGAGAAAATGAGACGAGCAGTGCAAAGTAAAACGAGACAGGTGATCTTGAAAAACAGTTGACCACAGTCATGTGCCCTGCATCACAGATGCTGACAAGAACTTGAACTAAGGTTGACTAAAATACAAACGCTGCCCTCAGGAGGACTTTAAGTCTGTGATGTGGTTCTGTGGACAGAAACTGTTCTTTTGAATGACACTAATAATCTCCGTGAGATCCTGTTGTGAATATAAACAGTTGTACAGAAAACTGCAAAAACATTGCCAGTATTTGTATGTTAAAAGTTGCTTTGTTGTGGGCCAAACTTCTTTGAACATGCGTGGTCATCTTTGTTCAGCTGAATTTATACAAATGATTTTGGGAGGGGCCATACGGGATTTGTGTCTATTTTTTATTTTAAACTTTCATTTTAAAAGTTTTTGAAAACTGTTTTCAAAATAGAAGTAAAAAACGGCTGAGATGTTGGCTGCATTTTAATGTGTTTTTTAGAACATTTTTTGGGATTTTCACAATAAAAAACAAAAACGTCACACTTGGATTTTGCTTTTTTGTGTTAATCTATTTCCAGTGTGTTAAAACAGTTTGGCAAAATAGAAAAACAAACTGTAGGGTCACATCACGCTAGAAATATGATACCAAATAAGGCAAAAAAGAACCAGTTCTTCAACGTTAATATATAAAGGTTAAAAAATAATCAGAATCAACCAATTAAAAAAAATTGTTAACAAATTCTCAAGGGTTTGTGAACATGCTCATTACTGCGGGCGCCCTCACCAGACATGTCGGCTGAATCCTCAGAGTCTATCCTGAGGGCATCAAAGACCTCAAAGTCAGTTCTCTTCACCTGTATGACATTGTTCACTGACCCAGTTTTAGATGCAGCCACAGCCTACAGGTCAGCAAAAACGGAAACAGTCTGAACAAACACGTCTTCACAACAAGACAAACAAAAGAAAAAACACTTCCTAAGTCCCCCACTCACCCCAGTTGGATCCAAAGTCCACTGACCGTCCACGCAAAACTTGTACTGGTGCTCTCCCTCTGGCAGATCCACAATCGCCACAAAGTTTTTCTGGCTGCGTTTGAGAAACAATCACGTTTAACTCCACGACTCATTCAAACAGCTTCCTCTAATGCAGCTTTTAGGGGAGTAAGACCTTCTATTAAGGGGGATCTTGGTGGCCCAGTTGTTGAAAGATCCAGAAACATAGACTTCCTTGGCTGAGCCGGCCCATCTGAACACAGTCGGCCTGGCCTGCGTCAGACTTTTGCTGTCACAGTCCAAGTCCTGCTGCCACGCCAGGAACTCCTGCATCTCCTGTGGGGCCTAAGAAGAACCGGATCAGTGTGTGGCAGCCATGTTTGAAACGCCAACTTTCTTTACCAGCTGATGAAGCACTGCGAGACTGAGGGGAAGATGATACATTTATCAAGCCAAGGAGGTCCTACAAGAACTTAAATGCAGATGCTTGGTTCTACAACCGGAGCTACTGGACCTGAACTCATACGCTTGTTACTCTGTTTAGATTTGCAGAACATATCATTGATGATGGGACCTTTTTTAACATTAAAGACTCGCTCCAATGAAAATCATGTTTTTAACTTATTCTTGTGGCATTTTTCTTATGATGGAGGACACATATAAAGAAAATTAAGCTCAAAGTTGCATTTCTGAGTATTTCTTTACTCAAATCATTGTGAATCAGGAGCAGACACAAAAATGTTGTTGGAAAAAGTATGTACCAGTGATGTAGAAGCTACTACAGCAAGCTACAAGCTCCCAGCTCTGCTTAGTGATGGGAGTGCTGATAATCAGGTATTGAAATTTTGATACTCGTAGATCAACAGTTTTGGTATTGACTACTAAAGTGTTGATTACTAATTGATGAGTAAGAAAACAAAAACCAGTAATGGTAAATTGGTATTGAATATTTTATGAAAAAAGTAATTGGTATTGCAAAAAGTCTTGAAAGTGTGGTATCGCTCCGTTCTGATGTATACACTTTTAGACAAATAGATCCATGTACATACAGCTTTTGTTTTCGTTGTCCGAGCTGATTCAAAACTGTATAACGCTGGATAGCTCCAATATTGCTCGCCATTTTTGTTGCGCCGGTAATGTTAGTTTGGGGTTGTGAGGGGCTGTAAGCTAGCAGGAGAGCAAGTAAACAGATGGATAACGGGAAGTGGAGGTAGACTCACCCCACTGTCCAACAGTCCTGCCCACTATTCAAAAGTGAATTTCTAATTAACTACTCTGCCGCTCTGACGTTTTTTTTTTTGTTGTGCTAAAAACGTCATAATCATAGTTAATAGTCCACTGGGAACGCTTTTACAATAGATCAGAAGATAAGTGGGTTTTTAAGAGAGGGGTCAAAACAGAAATGATTGACTGCATATCAAAGTAAGTGGATGTAAGAAACACTTAAATATTTTGATTTTTTTTAATAATTGTGCTATATTCGTGGCTTAAATCCCTCCCCACACCTTGGCATCTTCCCTCGGGAAGAGGTCTGCATCCTCGCTGCTGTCCATCATGATGTTGGGTCGCGCCTCCTTGCCTCCGGGCTGTCCATCTCGGTACAACCGCTCCCCGCTGGACCTGTCGCTGCTGCTGTTGCCCATCCTCCGCCGGTCACCGCGGGGGTGTCCTCTGTCAATCCAACCAGCAGTTTGGGCACAAATCGCGCGGAAATCGCGTTTACGACAAACGTAACTGTCGGACTGGAAAATGAAATGGCTCAAAGGAGGAAAAAGAAAACTTCTGGAGTGAAAGTCGTTTGGAGATGTTCGGTTGGCTGCATCAGCCTGAGGTCCAAAGGTCTGCGGGTCCCGATCGACGATGTCCCTGAACTAAAGGAGTTTGGTCTAGATTTCACAACAACAAATAAAACTCCTAAGCTAGCTCGTAGTGCGCACGCGACGGCTCAGCAGTCACGTAGCCGTGTTCGGAGCGCGAGCTTCTCTTTCTCCTTCCTTCCGATTGTTTGCTTCTCCTCTCGTTTTCCTAGTTTGTTGTTTCGGGGGAAACGAGGGAAACTTGAGCGGAGGCTGAAAGTTGTGAAAACACACCTCTTCCGCCTCCGCTCTTTAAGTCAAAGCGACCATTCGACGTCCCGCCGTCAATCACCTGGAAGTTAAAAAGAAGGCAATAAAAAAGTACAATTCTGAATGGTTTCTTTCTGCGGCGTTCATTCATGCTGTTTACCATAAATATAACGACAAAAATAAATTAAAAAAAGATTAGAATAACAGAAGCTGCCCAGAACAGACAGCGTAGGAACGTTAGTAACGTTAGCCAATCACAATTCTATATGTAAAATAATAATCATAAAGTAGGTATTTTCAATAAAACATCACCTATTCAGAGCTTTCATCCCTTTTTGATAGCATTTTCCCAAACAGAACTAACATAGTATTTGGCAAGACAATTTAACTATGGGTTATTATTATTATTATTAGTAGTAGTAGTAGTAGTAGTATTAATGATAATAATAATAAACTATATTTTAACTACTCTTTAAAATTTTAAGCAAAAAAAGTCTTTCAAATTTCCAGTATTCTTAAATATCGTTGTGTCAGGAAGAGAATTTCTGCCAAAGTACCTGTACGACCCCTGAGGGTAAATATGAAAGAGTGAGGAACTTGCTTTATAGTATGATGTAAAATGATTGATCACGCTGTCATTTGGAAATTATCCATCAAGTTTATTTTCATTTATTCAATTTGCAAAACGCTATTCAACGTACAAGAGTAAACACATCCTAATAAAGTTTTTCTTTTTATAGTTTTAAATGCAGATGTAACAGTTAGAGATACAAACAGGTTTGACTTTAAACCTAATGGTTGTCCTATTGGAGGGATTCTAGTTTTATTTTTAAAAAAGGAGAACTAAAAACTAAAAAACTAAAAAAAGCTGCAATTCTAATTATTTCCAGCAGAGGGCACAGTCAGTTGGTTTAGTTTTGAGAAAACATCACATTTTAAGTGATCTTCAACAGATCACAATAGTTTCCATTCAACAAATAAATGTCAAACACAATTCAAACTGATCAGAAACCAACAGAGAGCATATGCAGCATTAATTTAATCATGTATGAGTGGGTATTTTCTGGACCTCCTTATTATAGGGATGCTGGAGACCTAGATACGAAAAAGGTGAGGGCAGGGTACACACGGGGACAGTCACCTGGTCCACAGAGACTAACAACAACACACACTTAAAGTCAAAACAAAGGAACAGTTTTAGATCACCAATTAACCAATAAAGCATGTTTTGAACTATGCAAAAAAGCCAGTGTGCCTGGAGATCACCCACACATGCAGGAGGAGATTGTGCAAACTGTACACAGAAAGAACCATATTTTCACTGTAAGACTAGAGTGTTAACCACTGCACTTTTGTATTATGCTGGATTAGGATTCGGGCAGTAGCCTGATTTAAGTAAAGAAACAAGAGAAACCACATCTTTTTCCTCAAAAATGAATTAAAAAAAAAAAAAACTTTGAATCAAAGTGAACTTCTGCAGAGTCTCAGTTCCTTCACAAACCAAAGAAAATCCAGAGGAAGTTTAATTGCACCAGTAGACCTACTGGTGCCTGAAAAGACTTGTATTAAATGACCTTGTTATGTCTTTCTTCTGAGAGCAGCAGTAAACCAGTGGTTCACATGATGGCAAAACAATCTTTCAAAGTTTTCATCAATTCACAAGGCATTTTGGGCTGTTCAGGGTCAAAACAAGGTCATTAAGACGTCCATATTTACCTGATTTTACTTAGCATATAATTCCAAAGACCTCCTGTTTATTTGCTGAATGGCAGGCACACAGCTTTTTTGTACTTTTTGTACTTTTAACAGTGAAAAAATAATTTGTTAAAGTTGTGTCATCCTAATAAAGCACTTACAGATCAATCCTCACAAGGACCGCATCATTTTAAATTCTGCATTATGAGTGCTACTCATGTTTGTTTATTTTAGACACAAACAAAATTATCTAACGCTCTAATTTTACTTTTATTACATTTTTTTTTGGTATTTTAACTTGCAGACCTGCTTTTTAAATCAATTGTTTTGTGAAGAATGCTCACATAAAACCCTCGTCAGTACATCTGTAATACTTAAGACTTGTCTGTTGTTGAACTCAACACTATTTAATCATCTGCATAATTATGAAAAGTTCTACTTTTCATAACTGCTGTGAAGAAGAATTAATCCTTCCTTTCACCTTGCAATAATAATACTTTTCGAATATAGTTTCATTACAATGTAATTTACACAACCCCTGAAGCCAAAGTGCATCCAACAGTGAAGTGAGCTGCTAATGACAGAAGCAGAAACCCCCTGCAGCCAGCGGACCCCATCTCACCAATGCAGTCTCAATTCCTTCTCCACTTTACAAGATCCCATGCTGTAGAAGGAAAGAGTCTAGGAAATTATTTTATCTTCTCTTAATTATCAGATCATGCGTGCCCTGCATATGCGCTGCAGTAAAGTCTACAGTAAGGATCACAAGATTGAATTTCTAAACTGAACATATGCATCCTCCACCGTCCAGGAACAGAGGGGAAAGCACAATATTGATGGGCCACAGAGACCACTGAGCTGGCCCCTCGCGGCGAGCTGCAATGTCCCATGAGACGGCAAATGTGAGGGCCAATGCCACAGCTCTGAGACAATGGGAGTGTGGAAGTGAAAGGAGGAAAGAGGAGGCAGCGGAGCAGGGAAGATAGAAGAGAGAAATCAACCAGCAGAGGAGGTGTGAGAGGGACACGCAGGACGTAAAAAAGACTGAGGAGATGAGCACAATACATTATAGTGGTTTAAAACATATCATGATGTATTCATGCACAGAGGTGCCTCATATGACAGCAGAGTTGAAACTTAATCTGATGGTTGTTTGATTTACAGTAAGGTGACTTAATACAAAATTTATAAGTTATAAAAATGTAACTTGGGGAAAAAAAATCTTTTTCTCAAAGCCCAACATGCAAATCTTTTCTAACACAATACCGACAATTAATATTTAAAATTTCACTATTTTCAGGTCTCTTGTTTTTTTTTAAAGGTAATGATGCATTTTTGTGTTAAATAAATGTGGCTCTGACTGTGCTCTCCTATTCCCTGCACTGACCTTTATGGTGACACCAAGGTTTTTTTTATGATGCTTTTGGGAAAGTCCATGTTAACTTGCTTTGCATATTATGCCTATAGAAATTCTGCTTAATTGTATATTTCTTTTTAAATAATGTATAAAAACAGGGAACAACCTGTCTTCTTTTTTGGGTGTTCCCTTTATGGAGCCCTGGAAATGACTTAAAAAAAAACAAAATCAACATTTTTCCCTCAAATTGATGTTTTGTGGCCACAAGTTACTATTTTGTAGGCACAAATTAGCATTCTATTTGCACTCGGTGGGCAGATATTAGCATTTTGTGCACACAGATTCATTGAGTGCACAAAAAGCAGTATTTTAAGAACACAACTAAGCCTTTTTGTGAGCATAAAGGAGCATTTTATGCTAACAAATTTGTATTTTGTGCTAACAAATCAGTATTTTAAGCACACAAATTCATATTTTGTGTGCCCATATAATTATTTGGTGGACACAAAATAGTAGTAAGAACTGATTATATTAAATACAAATTTATGTGCACAAAAGACTAATTTGTGTTCATAAAATTCCAATTCTGCACGGTGGAGCAGTGGTCAGCGCTCTTGCCTCACAGCAAGAAGGTTCCCGGTTCAAGTCCTGGCTGGGGGACCTTTCTGTGTGGAGTTTGCATGTTCTCCCCGTGCATGCGTGGGTTTTCTCCGGGGACTCCGGCTTCCTCCCACCGTCCAAAAACATGCTTCATAGGTTAATTGGTTACTCTAAATTGTCCGTAGGTGTGAATGTGAGTGTGCATGGGTGTGTGATTGTGGCCCCTGCGACAGACTGGCGACCAGTCCAGGGGTGTACCCTGCCTTCACCCATGAGTAGCCGGGTTAGGCTCCGGCAACCCCGTGACCCCGAAAGGGATAAAGCGGATTGGAAAATGAATGAATGAATGAAAATGCCAATTTGTGGCCATACTAATTTTGTGTGAATAAAATACTAATTCATGGCCACAAATTACTGTCTTGATTAAATGATCTATAATTTTTTTAATATCATGTCTAGGGCTCCGTCCATAAGGGATCTCCATGGAGAATCATTTGCCTCCATGTAATCCTCTCCTCTGCATCCTCCTCTCTCAAAGCAACCACCTTCATGTCCCCTTTTATTACATCCATGAACCCCCTCTGCTCCCTAAACTTCTTTGCTTGTAGCTCCACCCTCATTCTTTTATGAGCATCATCCCTGTCCCTCCCTTATCCAAACGATTTCAATCTGCTTTCTTGCATTTATCTCCAAACATGATTTGTTCTGATGGATTCATTCCTGATTCTATCCATCCTCATCACTTCAGAAGAGAACTTCTACATCTTCAGCTCTGCATACTATCTTTTTCTAAGTCCCTGAACCAGTGACTGCTCTCATCACAGTATTCGACCTCTTTTCACACATCCAACTTAAATTTTTCTCCACCCATTATAACCCACTTTCACATGCCTCTTCACCTCTTTTCTAAATTTTATTACCCTCCACCTATAGTCCCCCACCTTCTTCACCACTGATCCCTGAAATCTCACCTTTCTTCATTACCTTTCCAAAATTTCCATAACTTCTCTGTCACGTGTTAAAAATAAATTACATTACAGAAACAGAATGCAGTATATGAACAATTCTTACCGCTGTTTATTTGCAATGTACAGTTTAATCCAGGACTACACTTAATTTAGGATCCTCTTGAACAGAAAAAACACAGAAAAATATATTTTTAATATAAAATTGGGGCATGAAGACGTTAATCTAAATTATTTTAATGGACTTACCAGTTGGTTTACTACAAATAATGCATCATTACACCATGATTAGATAGTCTACATTTTTTGGACCTATTTTACTCTTGGACCTTTATGTTAACAGTGAACTAATTTAATGCTGATACTATTGTCCAATTTGTAGAAATTGATGAGAAATAGTTCAATCAATATAGTTTTCTAAACGATTAGAAAAAATAAAGAATCAAATGACCAAACTTCATATTAAATAGAAAAAAGACATACACCCAAATTGGAATGTTTTAAAATAATTTATTAGGAATTTTAAAAAGTTTTTCCCCTCATAAGAATAACATGACAGGAAAACCAAAAATCATAAAATGTTACAGTGTTGACAAGGTTGTTATTAATCAGCATCAAAGTCTGACACATCTGCAGCAGTGACAGTATCAAAATGTAAAACCCGTTGATTGCAGATTGAGGGTGCTTTTGTTCTTAAGCTGTCGTCTTTAAGAAAAATACATTTATTTGTAATTAGGCAGTGCCACATCCCAGTAGCTCTAGTTTTGGTCTACAAAGAGGCGTCACATTGCTTCAGTCTGTGACTTCCAGTGGATATGCAATAATGGATGAAAATGGGAGTAACCTGTGTTGAGGAGCCGCTTCCAAAAAGGTTTACTCATCTCACACTCTGACATACAAAAAAAAGTTATAATTCACTTTTTTTTTAAACGAGGAACCATTTGCCAAAAATCTGCACATGGCACATTGAAAACCAATGTGTGTAAAATCATGACAAAGTCGCACAAACATTAACACACCCTGCAGAGGGATTCAGCCATGTGCATGACAGAGCCTGCAAGGTATCCTATTAGTTCCTTCACAAATCATCAGGACATTTAAAAACGCCATAATGAGAACAGCGTGTTTTGTCTCCTCTGCTGAACGAGGAGCGTCTTCAGACTCCCCAAAAAACAGCATCTCTGAGGAAGCTTCTGGTTTTCAGAACACATGATTCACAAATGCCTGAAAAGAAATACAGTGTATGGCTGGTCTAACATAGACAGACAAATCGAAATGTCCTTGACCTCCAGCGGGGACTTTAATATGTAACAGTCAAGCTTTCCAACCTGTGGGGATTGACAAAGTAATCATACTAATCAAAGTCTCCAACCTCCCAGACACAAACGTCAGCAGATCCCTGCCACGCCAAAACCAGTCATATTTACAATATTTTACAAAATTTGTACAGTTTGCCAGGACTAATTGTGAAACTAATGACCATCTTCTCTGATTGGTGTTAGTGTAGCAAATTATAGTTGAAAACTACCAAGATATACAATTTGTGACATATTTTCAAGAAATAGAATTAATACCAAATGTTAAAATTCAGTATGAACTAGAGATAAATATTGTTTTCCAGTTACTTTCCAGCTCCAGCAGGCCTCCTCAGAGACTCAGTGTATCTCAGAGATCAGGTTAGAAAGGTCAAATAACCCAAGAAACAGTTAAAAGAGATGCTGACAGACAGCCATCACAAGAATAGAAGAAATAGACTCAGCCAACATGACAAAAATAAAAACGCACAGAAAAAAGATTTCAATGTGGTGCTATCGTGTGAAGTAACAAGTTTCTTTTGTATTTTTTATGATTTTTTCCCCTATTTTTGTAAAGTTTTCTATTTTTTTTAAAATTGATTTCGATCGGTTGCTTTTAAGTGTCAGATTAGTTGGCTGGATGTGGCTGACACAAGGGTCAGTGGGGTGAAGGTTCAGTTGCCACCGACGGGACACACTGACAGAGACAGGCCAGATCAGCTCTGGAGCAGCTTCAACTCCTTCCAGCTCTCATTCTGCAGTCCTGCTCTGAAACACAAAGCAGCTGGGTCACTTTCTGGTCAGGAAATACAGTCAGGTGTTTTTAACGCCACAATGCAATACACAATTTAATGTCACAAATACAACTGCCACAGCCGATGGGGAGGCATCGGCAGAATCTTCAACATTTCATGTAGCCCCATTTATTTGAAAGTCATTGGCGTGGTCGTGAATGTACACGGCGCAAGCCAAGCGGCCATCAGGCGTGAAGAATGGCCCACGTTTTACATATACCCCCGGCTACCTGACAGCTGGCAGCCAGTGGCACTTGATATGAACAGCTACCGTCCGGACACAGTAACAGTCAGAGCTGCTGCCGGCCGGCGATACGGCTGTGGCCACGAGCTGTCGCCTGATTTCACAATGGCGTCGTCCCTGCTTGTCACTGGACAAACAGTGCGACCTCGAAATGTGTCACTGACTGATGTCAACTTTTAGAGAAAAATCGTCCAGTCGTTGTAAACTGCAGCCACCGCACTGCGTGTAAAAATGCACCTACCGCCTCCCAATTACAAATCCAGCTGCACGGCCGACTGCTAAATTTGCTGAAGAACTTGCATTTGGGTCATAGCGCAGTGGCATTTTGGGATATATGAACAACAGGAATCAACAGGAAAAATACAGGTTGAAGAGCAGTGACTTACACTCAGTGGTAGCCGTTGGTGAAGGCCGTGGCGATCAAAGGGCCCTGTGGGAGCAAGCATGTAACATTTAATGCTGTTAACTTAAACGATCATAGTCCATTTGTTCAACTGGATCACAAGATTATTTAACTCGCTGCATAGTTCACCATCATCATTCAACTAAAAAGCAAATTAAGAAAAATAAATATACACTATATGTCCACTTATAAGATACAACACTTGATTTAAGAAACATCTCGGTTATCTTTTCATTGTGAAACCAACATTTCTGGCTTCTCTGAGACTCTAACCCAAACAGTAACTGAGCTTATGGAGTGTTTTATGCACACAAACTAAAGAGGGCCTTTTGGAAATAAAATGTGAAAGTCTACAAATATACTTTAAATTTCAGTCTTGAGTGTTGCTTCTTGTTTATGTGGGTACAGCTTGTTGTGCTGAAATGTAACCAAATCTTTCATGATCAAATGGGGTTTTACAATAAAAAGGTGCTTTGCGTTTCTGATGAAAAACGCTATGCATTTATCCACTATTTAATTGAAGATGACATTTTAACAAGTACTGCAAGCTCCAGGAATCTATTGGACACGTAACCTGCACGATTGAAGTTCAAACTCATAACCAGTGGAGACAGACACTTACCCCCAAACTGTGGCTGAATCCAGTGCTCGGTGCGGGGCTGGCAGCGCTGAGGTAGCTGCTAACAGCCGACTCCTGACTGGCTGTTCCATAAATGTCAGCCATTGGACCTGGGCTGCTTGTACCTAAAAATCCAGCTGAACGAGAAGGAGTGGAACCTGAAAGCAAAATACAATGTTGCTTTTAAAATATCTATAAATTAAGGCCTGATCAATTAATAAACTTCCATTTTCATAAAAACAAACTCTTAGAAATGTATATGTCTTTAAAAAACTATTTTTTTCATAAAAAATTAATGAAAAATCATATTTCCATTGAGTTTTTCAGTTAGGAGAGCAATGACTAAATTAAGTTTAAAAAAATACAAATTAAAATGTAAATTTTCAAACCTGTAAGGATTTAAAGTAATTTTTAACCAAGCTTCCTCATGTGAGTCTCTTTTAGCCTGAGACGCCACTTGGTTCAGAGAATGAAAGCAGCAATCAGATGATAAAAGACCTATCGGTGATTGTTGTGTGTTTCTACTAAAATATCTTAGTTAGGTAAATGTTATTCCTCTAACTAGTTCTGTTGCTCCTCACTTTTTACCTTTGCTTCATAACTTTACGAATATTTTTTAAAAAACTAATGTGACCGAATGCAAATGTTATTTATTCAAAGTATTCATCCCTGTCTTTTATTTTGAAGGGCATTGGGAAACCTTGATTTCTAGAAATCTGGGTCTATGGGTCTGTCTGTAGCCAATAGTGTAAGCCTAATTCTGTATGTAATAAATGAAATATGGTGTGCTTGTTAAAACGATGTTCAACAATTATTTTAGACTGAGGACAAACAGAAGTTACTTTAAAGTGACATGTAATAGATAGTCATTAAAAAGTTATCTAGGACACAGAAAACAGTGCACTGTTAAAAAAAAAAACCTTGTTTGATGCTTTAATAAAAATGCCTTAGCTGTTGAACATATCTGTAGGAAGATTTTTTTTTAAATCCCCCGAATTCAACGTGTTTTCCACCGACTGGCAAATGTTTGCAGTCTTGTTCAGATGGTTATACCTCTGACAACTGCCGCTGCTGCCGCTGCTGCCGCCATTGGTCCATATGCTGTAAGAGGAATGGCTGAAAAGACAAAAAAGTCAATATTCTGTTGCAGTGCAGAGACCCCTGAAAGTTAAATAACAGCACTGATGTTTTTTTTTCTTTTTTGTCAAACAGCAAGAAAAGGCCTCTGATAAATCCAGCGGCGAGACGCTGCCTGCGTCGTGCTGCCTTCAGATGGAAGCCACAGACGATCAACAAACACAAACATGGAAACCAGAGGTGATGATGCTAATGTGTGGCGTGGCAGACTGACAGCATGCTGCTTGTAAAGTCCAGAGGAGGGTCTGACTGACCTGTGAGCTCAGGGGGGTGGGGTGAAGTCAGAAGGGGAGTCCTCTCTAAGTGGAACTCTAAAACAGAAACATCAGAGTGCTGTTGAGACACACACCGCCGTCGCCAGCAAGGACAACACGCACACACTTCAAAGCCAGGGGAACACCTCACAGGTGAGCAGGTAAGCACACAAGGCTGGAGGAATGCAAACAGGGGTTAAAGGACGGAAAGATGCTTGACAGTCCAAACAGAGCACAAGAAATAGTCCCAGTGATCATTCTGAAACAGTAAGAAATAAAGCAGATGTGGTCATTTCAACACGTTAACTAGCAGCTTCACTTTGTTTTTCATTGACGGAAGTTTTCTTTGGTGGAAGTCTAGCATGCACGCACACACGCACACAAAGCTTTTCCTCTCCCTGATTTTTATAAGCAGCCATTTACATTTCCAGTGTTTCATGTTTGTATTTGTTCTGTCAGGTAAACATGAACAGGTTGGTTTTGCATTTAAAAATATTGCAAAAGGTTCTTTCAAAAGGTAATGAAACACCACTTATCTTTGCCCTTAATGCTTTTCTAAATTTTCGGATTAAACTCAAAAGGAACATTTTAATTACAAAAATCACCTTTTGTGATGAATTTATATTCAAAAATTAAGATATAGCCCAACCATGTCACTTTTCTGGAGGCCATATAAGTCGGAAATGTGTCATTTAGATTCATAAAGTTTTATCCTGTCCAAGTCAAACTAGGAATTCCCTGCATTTAGATAAGATCAGAAGATAGAAACTGGTTGTAATCATTTCATTTAGCTTTTTCTCACCACACAATTAAAAGAAGAAATGCATTCCCAATACTTTGCCTTATATTCTTGATGAACCCCTAAAATTCCTTCTCCTTGCTATCAGCTATATTTTAGTTGGAAATTCTGACTTTTAAAGTGTTTCCGAGTGTTTTAAGTATAGCTCCAAAAGTGTAAACAAATATCAATTGGCACAAGGAGAGCCACCAAAAACCAACTGCTTGACTAAAAATCTGAATGTTTTATACTGATCTAGGTTAGAAGACCTATATATTTTTTACAATGTACAAGGGGTGTAACAATTCATCAATTTAACCAATTAATTGATTTATATCAAGTCAGATCGATTTGTCTGAGGCAAGTTGTTTATCAAATCGACCTATACTTTTATAAAATGGTTTTAAAATGAAATAAATTGATTTTAATCCATACTGGAAAATACTATTTGACTTAAGGCATGGTAGGTTTATTTAACTATAATATAAAATGACCAAGTGCATCACAACAGACAACACATGAGATGCAGTAAAAAATGATCAACCATCATTACAGTCCATTACCCCTTGAATTTAGCAAAGACATGTGACCATAGTGTGTGGTATAATATTCTAATAATGTTCAGTTTGTATTATTTTGATGTGGAAAAACAGCGAGCTGAACTTTATGAAACTAAAATGTGAATGGATTTGCCGTTCATTCTCGTTTATTTATTTGTTTGTACACATATTTAATTTAAAGTTGATTATCTTGCAAGAAACACAAATTATTTGGAAAACTTCACCTGCATTGCTAAGTACCCAGGTATTTATCTCTGATTGAATTTTTGGCTAAGCATGTTCTGGATCAATTTTAGATCGTTGAATCAGATCGTTCAAAATGAACCAACAGGGGATTTGTACAAAATTCAACTAAGATGATCAACATTTTGATCATTTAAGGTATTTCTTTACATGTCATAATGTCCATTTTCCCTTCGTGTCTCTATTTCTAAGCTTTTTAAGAAAGGTAATTCAGAATTCCACCAGGAGTTTTACTAGTTTCCTCTGCTGACTAAATATGGCTGAGCCTTTTCTTCTCAGTGTGAGGGCTGATTACCCGGGAACTGGTAGGTGTATCCGGGAGTGATGCCTGCATAGCTTCGGCTGGTGTAAGTGGCAGTCTGGAAGCCTGGATAACCTGCAGGGAAAAATAAAATCGGGAGTGAACTCTGAATTGAAGATTATATCCAGTTTTACTAATAGCAGAGTGCTTTACAATCTGTAACAAGGGTGATCCTTCTGGTGGGGTTTTCTTTCACAAGGATGGGACTGAGTAGTTTACCAGTTTGTCACACTACAGATTTCCAGCTGCACCCTGACACTTTATGAACTGATGTGAGGACAAAAACTGAAAGGGACAACTACCATATTACAGCACATTATGAAGTTGACACCTCGCCATCTTTAATGGCTGATTTAACAACTGTAACACAGAAGAAAGTAGTTCTCAGACTGGACAGTAGGTGGTGGCATTGGTGCAGCAAGACCAGCGTTCTGCTAATCAAGCTACAGTCTAAACTAAACTTGGAAAAATGAGTTAAGAGACAGTGTAAAACATAAAAAAATGAACATTTGAGGAAACCTGCAGAAGTGCAGGAACAGTTCAAACTTTATAAAAGTATCTTTTGAGATGGTAACACTTGATGTGTTAGCCTGAACTGAAAGATTGTTTAAAATGGTCAGCTTTAGTCTTCTGAAATAAATAAATGGCTTTTTTTTAAAAAAAACTACATTAGAAAAAAAGACCTAACATGCAAGGAAAAGTATCAGGTATTTAATGGAACATGATCAAAGACAGGTGTAAAACTCAAAACAAATCTGCTTTAAAACCTGTTTTCTTCCCACTTTTAATCTCTGAGATGTAATTCAAGCTGCATGGTTGAAACACAACCTAGCTAAAGTCAGCAGCTCACTTCAGTGGTCATCAAACTCCCTGGGAGTCTCCATGTGACCTTTGAGACTGCAGCTCTTCAGATTCAGGTGTGTGGCCAGGTCCTTCCTGTCCTGATCAATATCAACTTACCCAGCATACCAATGCCCAGCATGAAGGCGTCCATGCCGTACGGCATAACTCGAGAGCGCCCCCTAGCCGAGCCGGTGGGTGACATCACCTCCTTGGGCTGAGCTTTCTTACACTCCACCTGTTCCCAGAGTTGGGAAGAATCAGAAAGTGCATTTGGAAAACGTTGGTGGAGGATCATCTGAGCTGCTCACCATTTTGTTGTTGATCTCGTGGAAGTGAATCTCGCAGACTTTCTCAACCACATCTTCGTTCTCGAACGTCACAAACCCGAACCCTAAAGAGCACCAAGAAAGTTCAGAATAATCCACACGGTAAGGTGGACTTAGACAGTAGGCCCTTCTGTACAGTAATAGAGCTAAGGAGTTTGCAGTAATTAGTGTTGCAATAGCCTCTTAACACATTTGCCCCCTCCCCCTTTTTTCAGTACTGCTTTTCTGCACTCATCCTTTCTTCCCTCCCTTTCTGGTCAGAAGGACCAGGAAAAGCTGGTAGACTGTCATAATCGATCAAACCCAGGATGAAGAGGAGGCGCTTAAAGAGGCTTTATCCTGATCCTGATTAACGGACTGGCTAATTAGACTAGCCCCGTTCGCCTCCTCCAGCTCAGCCCACAGGAAGGAGACTCCTGCGGGGGTGGAGGAGGATCAATAGACACCCAAGAAGTACTGGAGGAAGGGTTGCAGATCGAAAAAAGAAAACAAAAGAAGGGAGGTGGGGAACGGATGGCTGGAGAGAAGGGTCGGACCGTCTCACCTCTGTGTCTGTTTGTGGTCTTGTCAAACATGAGCATAGCATCGTCGACCTGAGGAGAGACAAACAAGATGTTTTTTTACACAACGCTGGCCTGCCACGCGGCATATTGCCTGACCTCAGCCTTCTCAAGTTCTGCAGGGAGGCTCAGCAACAGATGGACAGAAAGGCGGAAGAGCGGGGGAGAGGGGACTGGAGAGGAGCGACAGGTTACAAAGGGGAAGCCCAGGGGGCAGGAGACGGGAGAATATGCTGAAAATCATACGACAAGCCCCTGCGCCGTGTGCCACCAACAGATGTACCAGAGAAAGCTGGAAGTCCTGTTGATAAACTCTCAGGCTTCACAGAGTTCACCACCACCACCCCACTCCTATGTTTGGTATTTCCATGGCAACTGCTTTAAAACTCACTCCAACATCAAATATGCTTTTACGAATGGTGGGAGAGAGCTGGTGGGACAAAGAGAGAAACTTCCACACACAAGTAGCCAGTCACAAGCGGAAAGGTAAATCCGGCAGGCAGGTGGAGACCTGATGATAGAGGAGAGCTGATAGTTTGAGGAGTAGCGGCAGGTGGAGATATGGTGAAAGTGAGTACAGAGAGTCCTGTACGAGAGAAAGATTGGGTCAAAGTGGAAAGGGAAGAAAAAGAAGAAACAAAGGGAGAGGGAGAACAAAGAGCCCTGGAGGCTTTGTTTGTTGGCACAGTCAGCCATAATTCCTCCTCCTCTTCCCGCTTTGACCTCTTGCTCTGGCCCAGCCTCCTTTTATGGAGCAAAGACACAGGTGTCTGTTCAGCGCACACACTCGCTTCTTATGTAAAAGTTGATCTTTTTCTCTTTTTTTTTATCGTTTTTGCTCCCAGTTTTCTCAAACCACAAGCAGACACCATCGCGTCTGAACGCACCAACATTTGGCAAATCAATCTGAGCTCTCAGTCTATAATAAGTGCACTGGATGTGCTCCACAGAATGATCTGTCACAGTAGCCAAAGGAGTGTCAGTGATAGGACAGCAGGAGTGTGTAAGTGTGTGTGAGAACCCTGGGGGCACTATGCCTACTCAAAGGTCAAAGGTGAAGGAAGACTGTCAGCAGGAAAGAGGACCTTTTAGTTCGCCTCTCAAGCCACTCCTTCCTTTCAGGCCGACATTGGTTCATTTCATTCAACGTTAGACGCTACCTTTAATGACAAACTTCCAGATCTTCTCAATTCAGAACAATCAAAACCACAGAACTCAGTCTGAACAGAGGAAGCAGGGGATAGAGTAAGCCTTAGAATTTTGACTTCAATCCGTTTCAGATCACACAATAGGACTTCAGCGAAATAACTACATTTAACTCCACAAACAAAACTGCTGGTCAGCATTTCAAACACTGGACACTTTTTTTTAAATGGATTTCTGCCAAACAACGTTCCCTCTCATCCTTTTTTTTTTTCTCCGTAACTCTCATCTTCCTGGTTTTCCGCTGCCCATCCCTCTCCACACTCCTTTGTCCACACCAGGACGGGACACAAAAGGTCCAGTGAGGCAGTCTAATCAGGAACTTCCATGGATGGCTGCAGCCTACATTTCACCGTCCATCCCTCGATATCTCTCTCGGCAAAAATTCATCTAGACATTATGATTGAAGAGGGAGCACAGAGAAACTCGAGGCCAAAGCTTTTGGCTCTGAAGATAAAGAGCAGCACAGTTGGAAACACTGAAGCAAAACACCAGCGTTCTCCAACCTGTGAACGTTTCCAGAGTAAAGGTGAAAAGAATTTAAAAGTTGATTAAAAAAAAGTTAGTTTTTTTTCTTCAACTTTCCTTTTACAATTTCCATTCACCAGATTATAAAATTTGATCTAGTTTTTTAATTATAAAGCAAGTTTCGCAGATACACTTGAAGAAAGTTCAGTATGCAGATAGGCTCTAAACAAACCAACAAAATATTTGCCTAGCTTTGTGTAGAGACATAATGCACTTGTTTCCACCCCCCAGCACACCATCTTTGCCCCAGTTCCCTCTCCTATGCCTCCACCAGACCCTCCCTCACCAGCCAGGCCCTTTGTCAGCCCATCATCTATTCTCTGCCTCAAAGCTTTCAGTCTTCAAAATTATGGATGACAAACTTGTGAAAACTTTTAGAGAGAAAGTGATTCAAACAAAGATGGCTCCAGTGGGACACGTTTGCTAGAAATGATCCAAGAAGCTCTCAACTTAAATATTTTTTGTTTTTTCACTCCAAATTTATCCCCTCCCACCCACTCATTCTAACACCCCCAAACACCACCTCATCTCTCCTCCTTCAGAACAAAAACCCCTTACCCACAGAGTTACTCAGGGACAATGGGCAAGCCAGGTCACCACGGTAACGGGCCAGGAGGGGGTTGTGGGTAGTAGCAGCTGTTACATCAGATTAATTCAGATTCTGATAATCCCTCCTCCTTCCTCACCATCAACCACACACTCAGTACAAAACTTTTGCCCCCCCCCCACGTCCAAATCCTCCTCCTACCGCCTTCACCCCTTCACCTCCCACCATCCCCTCTTTCTCGGCACCCTCTTCCAGTCCCCCTAAGTTTGCCTGCTGCTCGGGGGAGCCTCACGGCCTCGTTATTTTTCCTACTCTCCTCCAGTTCTTTTCTCTCCCTCCATTCTCGCCCTCCTCCTCTTACTCGCAGTAACTCCTTCATCTCCAGGCAGCCGATCAACTCAAAGTGAAGTTTTTCTCAGAGAATTTGTGGTGAATCAGTCGGCCGAGATGGTGGGATGTGGAAATATGCGTTTCTGAGTCGTCAATTTGCTTTTAACAGCACTAAAAAAAGAAGTCCCACTGCCAGTCATCCTTTACATGTGGATTTCCTTGAGATTTTTTTATTGGTATTTTCATGACCCCTTAGAGAAACTTTTCCAAACATCACTCACCTTTCCAAACTGGTCAAAGTATTGTTTGACGTCTTCGATAGTTGTGTTCACTGACAGGCCGCCCACAAAGATCTTCTTGGTTCGAGTCACCAGCTGAAAGAAGACGAAGATGCACTCACCAACTCAGCTAATTAGAAAGATCTGAATGTAGAGCTCAGTCTGCTTCTGTTGCTTTTAAACTGCTGTGTGTAATGCATGCAGCAACAACATAACACAACCACCATAATGATCTTAAATTACCCAAAAACTGACTGTTTCAACTACTTATTTAGGCTACCAGAGCAAGCAAAAAAACTGCTAAAATGCTATGTCTATCGCCATGAAAACTCAAAGATATTTAAAGTTAAAAATCTGGAGGTGCAATTGTGAGGTATTTTTGCTTAAAAAAATATATTGCGATTCGGAAAAGGAGTTTATGGTTAAATTTTTAAAAATTAAGTCACAATGGAGTAAGTGAAACCAATTGAATGGCCATCAAAAAGTTTTAAAGCTCCTTTACCTTCTATTTATCAAAACTAAATAAAATCTGGATATGTTGCAGGTTATTTTTTTGTTTCTACCTTTTTTATAAAGGTATGTCTACATATGAATAAAAGAGAAAATGATGCAAAAGGAGACAGGGAATGCAAAATACCCTAAAAGGTGGTATACAAGTTAAGATTGCAAAGGTTTTTGTTAACATGCTCTCTCAGTGTGGTCAACGACGCTCATGTTCATCAAATTACACTGCATTAGCTCAGATAAGAGACCGAAACGCTCCACACGCACGAACTTGGTGCAAACAATACACAACAGAAGACAATTCGGCTCACCTTGGGTTGAGCTCTTCGAGGGAAGGCCACCTTTGGATCAATCTGGAGGATACAGAAAAACGGAGAACGGGTTAGTGATCGCTTCAGTACGTACAAAAATGTTGCTCTCCTTTATACTGTAATGTCTACCATTTAACTTCACATTCAAGCTAATAAACAAGGAGCATTTCTACAGGTGTATTCAGAACATTTTGGATTGACAAACATTTACACACAAGCTTCAATCTGGCTTATAAATAATTATTTTGTGAAACCTGATGCTAAAGCCAGGATTCTCTTTCTTTCCAATTTATTTCAATAAAAATGCTAAATATATATATTCTTTTCTAAAACCAAGAGAATAAAAAGAGTGAGAAGCATTTTTGTTGTAGTCAAAAATAGTTTCAAAAGATTGACATATTGAGGATACATTTAAAAAATAAGTTTTTTTTCCCCCAAAAAATGAAAAGACCATGTCACATTAAAAGTGGTTTGCTGCGATGTTTCAACAACTCTGGCATCAAAACATCTTCACAATCATCACGGAGCACTGAAATGCATGGTGAAGAAAGCTTTTATTTTTTTAAATAGCTGATATTTTTCACATGTAAAATTTTGCATTTAAAAAAGCTCTGTGGATTAAATAATTGTTGAAACTAATAATCTCTTAGACAAACTTCTGTCTGTAAAATCTCTTAATTAGCTTCTCATATCACTTTGGATAGAAAGAAGATAAAAAAAAATGTGTCTTTTCACCATCTTTAATCTGTTTTATTTTTGTAACTTTGCTTGTGTTAATATTTTTTAATAAACACACACACTTTTGTGCGCGTTCATGCACGTGAGTGCTAAGGTTGGATGCCTGGGAACATCCAGTGAACCCCGGCCTCTATCGTCACCAGCTTGTGACATGTGATCTCCTGGAATCTCACACGGGCACCACAATCACAAACACACCTCACCTCCTCGGCGAGGAGCGCTGAGAGTGTGCCCGAGAGGGAGTGAGAGAAAAACGAGGTGGCGGTGGTGGAGAAAACAGAAGCCGTCAATCATGCCTCACTGACGGCAGCACGACTTTGTTTGGGTTTGCTTGCTTCGTACTTTTTGAAAGATGGGATAAAAAGGACAACGTAGTTCTGTCCTGCTTTAGGTGATCTGGATCTTCCTCTGCCCTGTCATTTCTCACGCTTTTGTTACCAGGAAAGAGGAGAAGTTTCACCTTTCTTACCAGCTTCAATCCTCTGAATCTCTACCAACACAATCTAAGACAGCAAAATGGCCCAGTGATTGTCACCAAGGTTAAGACCTACACCATGCCATTAGGATGCAATCACAAACAGGCTGTAAAATTAAAATTTGAGACCTCTATATTAGTCTAAACTGGTCTAATAGAGCTAGAGAACAACTAGACTACACCACACTGTACTGCTGTTACACTAACAGATGGTGAGACAGTACAGGTCTACGATTAGTCTGTAACCATGAGAGGGTAGAGCTGAACTACAGTTGAGAGCTAGAGCCTCTATGGTAAACCACATGCGTTTACCAGAACAATGGCAACAAAGTTGACATCACCGCAAGTTTATGTTCTTCTCTGTTTCTTTACTTCTGTTCTAGAGAGCAGAGTGAGAAGACTAGACGCTAAAAACTTGAGGATCAGATGCCGAGTCTACTGTTTAGTCTCTATGGTGGCTAGACTACTCTGATAGTCACCTCCGGTCACCAACCATCCCGATGTCCAACACTCCTGTGCACATTCAAAAACAGACACACACACACAAACAAACAAATCAAACACATGGCAGCGCACAGCACATCCGAGCGGAGGAAAGTGTGGACATTAAACAGATTAGGTTGCCGCATGAATGAAAAGGGGGTTTGATTCGTGCGACCAAGTGTGGTAAAACCAAGAGATTAAACTTAAAGCTCCTCCCCTTTCTTTTGCTTTTTACTTACCTAAAATCATGTGTCTACAAACAAACATTTGGTGTGGAAGCCAGATGGGGTGAAATATTGGAACCTGCTTTTAGTCTGATGTATCCAAGAATTTACTGCCTGACGGAACCAACCCTTCTAACCGACATTGCATGAAGTTGTGCAACAATACTAGTATCAGCTCATTAATTAACAAACATCAAATTAAGAGGTAAAGTTGCCATTCGATAACTAACAACAACCCACAATACAAAAAAAACAAACTATGGATTCCTTATGACACCGTGGAGAAAGACAACTTTTCTACCGTCTACACACCCATAATGCTTTGATGTTCTCACTATCAGAGAGGTGAACAAGATTTCCTGTTACATGTCTTGATTTCTTATCTCATAACCAGCTTGCTCTGGATCAGTTTATGTTTCCAGCTTGGGCTGCCATGGTGATACACAAACTAGCTTTGTGACACTTGAACGATTGAACCTAAAGTTACCTCACTAAGCCCCTAATCCAGCTTGGTGGTACAGGCCCCGGGTCTTAAAACAAGGTAAATAACACCCGGTGAACCACTCATGACAATACACTATCAATAATCTGCTAGGAAACAAATAAATCAATAAGTGTTAAGCAACAAATAGAAAAGAAATGTATCTCAGAAGTCAATGACTAAATTTGGTGAACTTATTTTTTCTTGATATTATCAGGTTGTTTTTTATTTTATTTTATTTTTTTAAGTTTTGGAGTCCCTTTTTCTCTGCTTTACTAAACTTTTTGAGTCCAATTGAGCTCTGGGTTTTGGGCGCTGCACCAATTCCAGGTCCCTGCTTTCCAGACATTCTGTTGATAATTTGCAGGTATTATAAGAAACAGTTTTCTATTTACACTGTCCTACTTTTTTTGAACAAGGTTGATGGCCTCAAAAAAGGCTTCATATACTTTGGAATAAAATAATGTACAGCTGATTTATTAACTGCAAAAGACTTGTGTGGCCAAAATAAGCCCATACCATTATATTCCACTGTCGTGTTTTAGTTTCTTTCTCACTAAATCTAGCCGGTGCCGTTGGTCCAGACATTTTCAAGTTTTTAAAGACCCAATCGTAAAACCTGTGCTGTTTTCGAGGACATGGTTTCTGCAGTAATTCATTAGAAATTCCCCTCTGAGTTGAGGGCGGGACTGTTGATGCAGACTAAGCTTGCCTTCACTTCCCATCATCAATCTGCTTACCCTCACATCCCCAACGTAATATTACCGGTGCAACAAAAATGGTGGTTAGTATGCATCAGAATGGAGCGGAGCTGTAGTTTCTACGTCACACCTACAAGCTTTTTCCAACTGCATTTTATCGTCTGCTCCTGATAAACAATGATTTGAATAAAGAAATACTCAGAAATGCCATTTTAAGCTTAGTTCTCCTAATATATGTCATTCCTCATCAGAAAAATGCCACAAAAACATGTTAAAAATACTGTTCTTGCAAGATTCTTCTTCATCTTCCTTTTTCACCTCCTTCTCTGCAGCAATATTAGACTCCAAGCTGTTTGGGAGCGATCTTCCAACCACTGCCAGAGAGATGGATGGCAGCAACAACTGTTGTCCTTTGACGGCGTCCTTGTGTTAACACACACAAACAGCACCTAAGCAGCAAACTGTCGAACCTTCAGTTGTCATTGAAGATACAGTGATGGTTGGTTCCTCAAGGTCAGTTCGAAGGGAGAAGTCCGGGTTCAGTTGTTCACACATACCTTTTGTATTTTTAGGTGACTTTTTCTAAAACAAAACATCAACCATTTAAATTTATCTAACCCTAGCCCAACAATTTCTTTATAGTGGGGTAGTTCATTAAGTATACCTAAGAGATTTAACACAAAGAACGGCAAAACATGATTAAAAGTTAAATTCTGCAAGACTTTTAACGTTTTATCTGATCAATTCAAAAGGACACATTTCATTAACAGTATTTCATTTTAAGATGGATTTAAAGAAATGTTTCCTTAAAAAAACAATTGATCTCTTCTAGGGAAAATGCTGTATCGATTTATCTAAACCATGGATTTATTTGGAAGCAATTTATTGTATTAATCAGTGGAAAAAATTGATATCCTATGAGTTTTTAACATGAGCTTTCATGATACTATGAATGAATCTTTCACCTTTGTTCGGGTTAAATGGACAGTTACAAAATCTTAAAAAATCAAATATAATGAAAATAGGACAGTAGTGTATGTATTTAAGCAATATTTAAGCAATATATGCCACAAGAAATGACTTTGGTGCTTTTCCGAGTGTTGGTTGAATGTTGGAAGTCTAACAACAGCCCAAACACTCTAAAGAAACAGCGAAGAGGCTGAAGGTAATTCCAAAAGGGGTTTATGAAATCAGGGTAATCCTTTTTAACCAGCTACATCCTAGCGAAGCAACAGTTGGCTGAGTGTGCTGCCTGTCACAGTCTGAGCTGGAAACACACTTAACACAACCTGCCGATTGGGCAGCACTCAACATCTCAGAGGAACAACTCCAGCTTGATGACTCCAATCCTATTAGTTAGGAGAACCATAGTAATCACAGATGGGGTTATCCGACGCCACCGCCACCCCCCTCTTCTAACGCACAAAGACATTAGGAGGACTTTTTTTCCACTCTGGAAGAAATAGAGGGGGTCACAACAAATGTCTAATGCAGCTCAGTCTTTGTTCCGACACACTGCTGACTGGAAACTTGCCTCACAAAGCTGCAGCTTGCCTCTCTGAGTTAGCAGGAACCTGAAGGGCAACTGCAGTTAATATAGACTGCAGTAAATCCAGCTCTTGACCTACTACGCTGGTAAAAAACTGGACTGCATCTGTCCTTAAACACAATAAGTGCCAATAAATACTTGTGCAGGACTGTATTTGCTCCTCGGGCTCACAGCTGCGCTAAGCCGGAGCTGTTCAGTCAGTGGCAGTGTGGCACATTCTTTCTGTTGCCACTGGAGAACTTTTCTCTGGCCGGTCTCTAACAGGATAACCTGCTCTTGTGAAAGAGAGGGAGAGTGGGGGGGGGGCGCTGGTCTGAAAGGCCCACTCTACTCACCATCCGACCCCTGTGGCTGATCACTGAGCCTTTTCCGCGACAAACACGCACTTGCTGAGACCGCCACGGGCCCCTGGCAAAGGCTACCATCACACCTGAGTGCAACCCACAGGAGACCCTGCCATGGCCCACTAGCCCGTGCAGAAACAGGGCTTCTACCCCTAAGCCAGCCTTTCTGTGTGTGTGAACTAAGCTGCGATTCAACTTAATAAGTTGCTCATCAAGAGAGGTGATGGGAGGCGGAGCTCCTCTATGAGGGAGCATCAATGCACTTTGATTTGAGGTATTTTAAAAGTGGTTGCAAGGGATAAAAATGCTTTTGTTTTTTGTTTTTTTGGTCTTTCTGTGACCAAGCCATTTTTCAATCGCAGAAAGGGGGTGTCACTATGGAAACGAACCCCATGGTGAGTTGGTGGCGTCCAGCCATGATGGCACTACTCATCATAGCTGTCATGCCTGCAAGTGACACTATATCACTGGGATAATAGGCAAACTGGAAAATATCTCAAAATAAAAATCCCCAAACAAAGTAGTTTCTTTTCCAAATTGGGAACAATGTTCAACGGATTGCAACTTTCCAAAACAAACAACTAACAAATCTGTCCCTCCATTCACTTTCTATTGCAACCTCTAGCTTCAAATGCTCACAAAGGTGCATTGCTCAAAGCACAAAAGGGGGAAGAAGAAACAGGCTCCCCTCATTTCAATACAGTGACTAACCCGCAGCCATCACCACTCCCACTGAGGAGAGAGGCGGGGGCAGTGGTCCCTATGGCGACCAACGGGCCACATTGTTCCTAGACCAACCCACATTCATTACTGACAAAAAAAAGACACATACACAAATATACACGATCACACACTCTGCAAAACAGCCCGTTAATACATTTCAAGTTGCAGTTTGCACAGGTGGAAGTACGTGCTTCGCTGACTTAAACTTGCCATTTTATGCTCCCTGAGATCAACACCAAGCATCAGATTCTTGCTGCTGTCACACCTTGATGGAATCATGTTGCATTTTATTTCTTCCACTAAGAAACTTGTTTTTAGGTCAATTCAACCCCCCGGGGGACAGAAAATAAAACAAGTCTTGGTTCACTTGTCCAATGAGTCCAAATCAGAGATTAGCAGCGAATATAAGACCGTCCTGTTCCCCTTGTTTCTATGGAAATTGACACTGGGTGACATTTTCTTGCCTTCCTGTTAATCAGAGGAGAGAGGAAAAGAAAGCACTTTCCCCATGCTTCAGATAATAGTTTTATCATGTACAGCGCTGCAGCCGGCGGCCTCAGTGTGCACCGATGACAAAGAGAGGAGCACCGGCACCATCAAACCTTAGCAAACTCGCCCAAATGCAGCAATGTTACACCTCTTTGGCAGATTATTGGAAAATCCACTAATCAAACAGTGAGCAAAGGGATTAGTCAGTGGTGGGAAGTAAATACAGAGAACTCACTGTTTTTGAGTCCAGCTCATGCCTGCTCTGAGCCAAAACTTTATCCACGCCGGCCTGGTCAACAAAAGTGACGAATCCAAACCCCCTGCAGGAAATTAGGGGAGCAGGTTATTACTGACACAAGTGATGTTGACATGTAATAATACATTCACGCAGGCCAGATAAACTTTCAGGTCCGGCGGAGGAGCCGGGCACGCAGCTCCCTCACCTCGAGCGCTTAGTAACTGGATCCCGCATCACCATGCACTCTTTCACTTCGCCGTACTTGCAGAAGTACTCCTTCAGACCCTCTGGGAAAACAAAATAAAAGTGGCATGAAAACTTTTATCATGTGAAAAGGACCATTATTTGATTGAAAAAAATACAAGTTTACAAAAAAAAAGTTAAGTCAGTTGGCTGAGATTTATTTATTTATTTATTTGGTCATAAAACTTCACACATTTGTTGATGAAATGTGCAAACGTGAATTCAACAACACGAGGGCTTAAAAAAAGGAACTATATTGCCATTTATTCCCATCATGATACATTTCAAATTCGAACATGTTTTTATGAATTACTAGTCTATGATGAATGGGGGCATTCATTCAGAAGCAGGTTTCACAGTAAAATTCCACAAAGAGGAAACAATTTTAATTAAAGAAAACGGAAACTCTAGAAAAAATCAATTAATCTGTTACAATTAAAAAAAAAAAAACTAACACCCTGACTTCATTAGTGGGAACAGATTTACCTTGTGTTGTCTGCCAGCTGAGTCCACCTATGAACATTTTACTGTGAAAGAGAAGAGAAAATATTTACGTTTACATTGCCAACAAAGGGTAGGAGTGTTTCCTCGCAGTCGCAGTAATAACAAAGTTGTTTCTGAGGTTTTCAGAGTAATCCCGGAGTAACGGCCGGATTTGAAGAGTATCGTTTCTGTTTTACGCGAAAGGAGGTGTGTATGCATGTGTGTGTGTGTGTGGGTGAGAGAGAGTGAGGAGGCACAACACCAGTGTTGTTTCTGAGGCGCGCGGGACGACGCAAAGTTTGAAAAAAACACCAAAGTTTCTTATTTTTTTCTCCGTTACCAGGGGTCGTGAGGGGAGTCCGCGTTGGACAGGCTGCTCTGGCTCCCTTCTGTCTCCATTCCGTGTCCTCGAGGTGTGTGGGAGTCTGGGTGCCGCTGCGTGGGTCCGGGCCGAGCCGTGCGGGATAACAGGCGGAGAGTGAGTGAGAGGAGCTGGGCGGGTTTGGCCCGGGGTGACAGAAAGGGGAGCGGGCCAGATGCAGGCTGGGACAGACTCCACCTCCTCCACTCAGTCCCCGCTGCTGTCCCTCTCTCATCCCACCACCTCCAAAGCACGCCGCCCGGCGTCCAGCTAGCTTCTGCTACCACCACCGCTTCCGGTACAACATTTCAACATAAAAGCACAAGCGAATAACAATAAAAACAATAAACAATTATTATTATTATTATTATTATTATTATTAACATGATCACTATTATATAATTACTACAGAAGCTAATTGAATAATATTTTCGAAGCAAGTCTACTCTTGCTTGAGTGCAATTTTTATCCCTAATAGTTTTATCAAAAAATATTTTTATTAATGCTTTGTTTTGACCAAACTCCATATATTTGTATATAATTAACAGAGCTGAGTTTTTTTTTTTTAAATAAACTCAGCTTAGCCACAACTTAGACTTAGCCACACAACTAAAGTTACGTAGCTACACTGCTGAGTAATATGCGCACAAACGTTTTACAGTTTTCTATTTTAAAATTAAAGCATCATGTTTTTGATCCAACACGTTAGATCTGATTACGGCAATGCCGCAGATTTAAAAAAAAAACCAATCCTCGGGCCATTATTATGAAGAAAAAGTCTGCTTACTTCCTGCCACAGTCTGGCAAGCCTGACTGCCATGCTGCAGTTTCCTCACAGTGAAGACAAAGTTATACGGTGGGATTTATAGATAAAGGTAGTTATCTGTGGTAATATCCTAACCTGTTCAGAGTTTCTATTGAAGCTATTTAAACAGATAAAGAAGGTGAAAGAGTGAAAGTTTGACACCCTTCAAACCTTATCTTAATCTTACATAGAGCTTTAATGATTGTTTTTTTTTTACATATCTGCTTTGTCTAGTCATCCTCAGCCTGAACAGAGCTTTGTTTGATAACTCTAATTTCCCCAATTTTTACAATTTATTTACAGACATGTTGCAAAATCTGTCTTTGTAAAGTCTATGAAGAATTGATGTGAGTCAATGTCTTCGACTGCAGTCCAAGCAGCAATATGTACTCCTTTTTAAATTTCCCCCTTGCATTGCTAACTGGCTTATGCAATGCAGTATTGCCAAGAAGTTTGTGTGCTCATTCATTGTTGGGGTTTAAGTATTTAATCGGCACCAAAGCCAGCTCCAGCTAATCTTCTAAACACTGACTCAACATGTGACCTGGTAACTAATGTTAAGGCCGATCAATAGCCACAGAAATTTAAACAAGTCTATGATTTACAGTGGACACAGACCAGATGCTATCACGACATAAGAGGTTTTAGACTCTAAAACTAAAGTTTAAAGTGAGTTTTTTTGGAGTACATTTCCATCATTATCCATTGAAACTAATTGCATAAGTTACTGACAGTGTTAGCTGTGCAGATACATTGGCCTCTCCAGCACATTGAGCACAGCAGCGAGTGTCCTGCCTGCACGCAGGCCTTCTCTCTGCAGAACAGATTAACCTTTGGAAGTGGGACAGAGGCTATTTGGACAGGAATTAAGGGGTGTGTTAAATTTCTGCATGCATGATCAATGGGGTTGAATGGTGGAACTGGGGGTGGGGAGAGGAGGGGGCAGCACACGAGGCTGAGGTAGTGACAAACCGGGAGAGAGCTGGTGAGGAGAACACGCACACAGAGATGGCCAGCAATGGCGAACTAATGAGTGATGGACGGTTTGGATTGTCCCATTACCAATCACCACAGCTTTGAGTTCTGTGTCGAGGAAAAATCCAAGCTCTAATATGTGCTGCATGTGTTCCTTTTTGATAAACCCAGCTTGTGTGGTGGAGCATTAGTCACAGCAGTATCTGAGCTGCTGGAAGTCTGCACACACTGCCCTCTGTCCGTTTGGGTGAAGAGTTTCCCCAGAATAGTACAATGGAACTTAATTACAGGTCAGTGGCATGTCTCAGGGAGATAGAGGCAGCTCTGTTACCCCTTCCAAATACAGTATAATGCCATCTTCCCAAGGGTGAGGTGGGGTAACAAGAGCTCAACACAAAAAGGTGCTGATAGGCTGAACCTGAGAATGGTACAGGTTAATCCAGGCAGAGAAAGTGAATATTTTACACTGAAAAGAGAGAGCAGAGATAAAAGACTGCATTAACTCTCAGCGGTTTTTGCCCATTTGGTTTTGCCCTCTTTTCCTCACAGCTCCAACTTATCATCCCAGCCAGTGTCTGACAGGAAACAAGAGGTGGATGAAAGAACACAGGGACGCCCACAGAAACAGGGAAAAAGGGTGAGTTTGAAACCACCTGTGGGGGCACTGGGAGATAAAAACGTGTTTTAAAAAGTGAAAGGTTAACTCGTGTGTTATAATGTTAACAATTATGAGATCATTGAAATTGTAACCGTTTTTAACAGTCATCTTCCAAAGTCTTCATGCAATCAATTCTACAGACCTACCCTATATAGAAATACAAAAGACTATATGCTCTTTTTTTGTGGTTTCACAATGTCCTTTAGTCAAGTCCTCCTCTTGGAAGTTTCACCCCTTTTTTCAAGAACATTTCCCAAATTGTGCTTTAAAATCCCACTCTGATCATCTTTTGATCCAATTTAAAAGCGTTAATTATGATTATGCTGCTTTTAGCTGTATAAAACCGTATAGTTTTGTAGGGGTTAGGGAATAGGGAGGGAATTTGGACATAGCCCATTTGTTTATGTGCTCTCCTTCTAGCTTACAGCTCCTCACAACCCCAACCTAACACAACAAAAATGGTGAGCATAATATGAAAAATATCAAATCGTCTACAAGTGGACGCATTAGAATGGAGTGAAGCAGAGAGCTTGTGGCTTGCCGTAGTAGCTTAAACATCCCAACTTCAAGCTTTTTCAAATGGCTTTTTTTTGCTCCTGATTCACAACAATTTGAAATAAAGAAAACTCAGAAATGCAACTTTAAGCTTAATTTCGTTAAATATGTTCTCCATCTTCAGAAAAATGCCACAAGAAAATGTTTAAAACACACAAAAAACACAATTTTCATCAAAGTGGGTTTTTATTTTTTTTACTTTGACCTTGATTGATGCTGCTTTCAGTTACAGGTTATGCTACAGATTTCAATGCAGCAACTCAGATGGCAGTATATAATATCAGAAATTAACATTGAAGAAAGGAATAAATAAATCCATAAATCATAATGCATTGTGTTTTTCAACAATATAATGCTTATAGGCAGAAAAGAGAAAGCTTGCTAATCAGCTTGTGAATTTGGGATTTGGAGTTTGTGGGAATAGACATGCATTACTTCCAGCTGGGATTTAAGACAGGGACTTGTTGCTGTGAGGCGAGAGCACTAGCTACTGCACCACCGTACAGGCCTGCTTTTATTTTTTTTAAAGGTTTTTAGGCATTTTCTTTATGAATTTCACTGCATTGACAAAGTTCTTCCCAAAGGCCTCAATTCATTTAGAAAGGTGAATCCTGGAGGTTTTAATGAAAACATACACAATAGCGCCCTCTGCTGGAGTAAAAGGGTAGGTTGGACAAAAGTTTCTCACATTGATATAAGCAATACTTTGGTCTAAAAAATAAGTTCAGTTTTTAAAGCTTTGTAATGTAATTGACAACAAATTAATTTGGCATAAGGAAATAATTCAAAGTTCCAAAAGTTTGTTTAATCGTGAATATGTTAAATCTCTGTAGCTTCTCCTCTCATCTAATTTCAGTTCATTTTTTTTCTTTTCATGCTTACTGCAGTGTGCTCAGGACTTTGCACATGTGCAGTACTTTACTTTTATTTTGCGTTTTCTTTAAACTGCACTTTGGTCACTGTTGGGGACTGAGGGAGTGGGGACAAAGTTCACAGGGCGCTTGTAAGGAGGAGGGGGTGAAGAGGAGGAAGGTTAAAAAAAAAAGAATATTGACCTTTGAAAGCAAAACAGCAGGTGGAGAGCTAAAACCAGGCAGCTCAGGAAGCATCGGGACGAAATTCAGCAGGGAAAAATAAAAGTGCACTTTTTCCTAAACTGAGGAAGGACTGCAGGTGTGACAATGAGGCCCGGCGTTGGCTGTCTGGCCTCCTTTTGACCGAGGCTGAGCACATGCGAGCAGAGTTTGTTTGTGAGGAAGTAGCAAGGTAAGGCAAAGGACTAATGGAGGGAGACGAGAGGCCCGGCGGAGCCAAAGCGAGGCCGGGGCGTTTGACCGCTCTGCAGGAGCAGCTGATCTGGGCCCTGCTGGAATCTGGACTTTCCAAAGACATCCTGGTCCAGGCCGTGGGGGAAATGGAAAAAAACAGGAGTGTTGGTGCTGAGAGAGGAGAAAGAGGAGATGGAGAGAGCTCCGAGGAGGGGGAAACCGATTTCCCACCTCCTATATTCCGTGAGATAGAGAAGCTTCCCGCGGATGAAGTGTCAAAGCTGAGGACTGAAGTGGACCAGTTGCTCCAGTGAGTAGACCCAATCCTCCTTCGTAAACTCCAGGGCAACATCATCTTCACAACGAAGATACTTAATTTATCCGATAGAAAATCTACTGAAAAACTAGGAAAAGTGATTGCATCATCATCAACTCTGCTTCGTTCTCTTGCTCCTATTTTGACTTGTGCCACAAAAAGCCGAGCCCTCTGCAGATTGAAGCACCACTTTACCCGTCTGCATCCATATTCCTAATATCTTCTTAGGCTGAGCTCACCTTTCTTCTCAAAATCCTCCTTCCTTCCTTTACATGCTCCTCTGTCTCTCTCTGCAATCTGGCTCCTGAGGCGAATTTAAAGAGGGTTCCTCCTTTGCTAGTTACTAATTACCCACTCCCATCATTATTCCCTTGCCATTTCTTAATAAATAAGCTACAAGCACACAGGTAGGTGAAGATTAATGGAGTTGGGCTGGTCTCGGTATGCTCAAACCCTGAACCAATATTTCAGCGCCAAGTTTTAAAATTAAGTTTAAAAGATCTAAAAAGTATTAACACGTTTTAATAAGTTCATACCGAATGTTTATTTAAGAATAATCAGAACATATTCCCAAACATGTCAGATATCAGGTTAGTTAGTTCAACTTTTGCATCAATCACTTCATTTCAATAAAGCTGAGAATATTCAAATTGTTGTGCATTTTTGCTGATCAAAATTGTGAGTTGTAGCGTCGAGAGTCCTCATAAACCTTTCACAGATTTTTCCCCTCCACTGGTCTGAAAGAGCTGGACTTTGCTCCAGTGTTCTCTCCCTTATCTCTCTCTGTCAATACTCTGTAACTTCCCTCTGAATGTTCACAGTCTGAGCGTCGTGTTGTTACAACTGCAGAACCTGCTCAGGGACTTAGAAAAATGTAAAAAAAAAAGTTTATCTTATTTTAATAAAAGCACAGATGTAATAGAATGGGCGATAGAGGACAAATACACAGGTCTATTTTGAATGTATGTGGAGTCATCTGATATCCTATGGAATGAATTGAAGCATTCAAACTCCTAAATGAGGATACGCAACTATTACTTCAACAAATGGTTTCGTTTTCTAGTCCATCACCAAAAATAATTTACATCAGAAAATACATATTAAAAATGCGTTTCTTGACTGGGGATGGATTTAATTCACTAAATGCACTATAAAAAACTAGATCTAAAGTCCAGTCACACCTGAATGGGTTCCAGTCGCAGATGAGCCCAGTTACCATTTGGTGGTTTAAACCCACCAACTTAAGCTGAGTGTCAAGTTTTTGGTTTGACCTGACCCTGGATTCAAACCCGCAACCTTCTAATCTCAAGATGGACACTCAACCAGTATGTCAATGGGTTTTTTTTCTCATAATTTGTTAATTATCTGTGGGGGGTCATGGGCTGTGTGTGTCAATGACGGGGAGGAGAGGTCAAAGGGGTGGGTTTTGTAAATTATTTTTTTTTTTATGTCTGTTTTTAACTGTACATCGCTTTAAGCTGCTCAAAGAATGTAAAGCGCTTTATAACTAATACATTTTGATAAATTAGAAGAGTTTAACAGGAGAGATATACAACTGAAAACAGCAATTCCAGTCAACATTACAAGAAAAATCACAGTGAAATAGAAATGAAACTATTTTATTGGCAAAATCAAACTAAAATGAGGAAAAATTAAAGTCATTTTAAATTATTTAACATAATCCATGGAGCCATTCATGTGTTGCATGTTTTTATTGCAGCCGCTTGAAAAATTAATCTAGATTGGCCACGGGATAAAAAACGGAAGATTTTTCATTTTTGAAACACTTTTGCTGAAATGAAATCAGGGAATTTTTGAAAAATTGTGATATTTAAGGATGAGTAAAATGAATGCATGCATACAATTGAGATGATGTCTAGACATTGAAATCTTTGATTATCTGCTGTATTGGAGAATTAGTGAGAGACATTCTTGCTATAAAAAAAACAAGCAAACAATTACATTCCTTTTTGACTGAAATATGGAGAAAAAATAAAGCACAGTGTATCCTGGAAGAATCTTTAAAACAAATCCTTCATCGCATAAGTGGCTGAGGCTGATGCATGCAAAAACTGCACTTCTGTGTAACAGGGAGGAGCCCTGGCACGTTGCAAAAATGGTGAAAAGCTACATGCAGCAGCACAACTTACCTCAGAGAGAAGTGGTGGAGTCCACGGGGCTCAACCAGTCCCACCTGTCCCAGCACCTCAACAAAGGCACACCTATGAAGAACCAAAAGAGAGCTGCTCTGTACAGCTGGTATGTCAAGAAGCAGTATGAGATCAGCCAGCGTGAGTACACAACTCTTCCAGTCCAGTCATTCATTCTTTGAGACTGAGACATATCTCTTACACAAAATGTAATCTAATTGTAGAGTTTACCAATGCCAAACATGGCCTTACGATGGTGGAGGAGCAGGGGGACGAGAGCAAGAAGGGACGCAGGAACCGGTTCAAGTGGGGACCTGCATCCCTGCAGATCCTGTTCCAGGCCTACGAGCGACAGAAGAACCCCAGCAAGGAGGAAAGAGAGGGGCTGGTAGAGGAGTGCAACAGGTGGGGGGAGCAATTTATCATCTGCTACAGATGATAGATTGCCTCCTATTTTTCTGTGTGAGTCCAGTCTGAGCTTCAGTCATATTCTTTTGGATGGTCTCTGTTTTTCAGGGCAGAATGTCTCCAAAGGGGCGTGTCTCCCTCTCAGCTTGCTGGCCTGGGCTCAAACCTGGTTACCGAAGTCCGAGTGTACAACTGGTTCGCCAACCGCCGTAAAGAAGACGCCTTCAAACACAGGCTGTCCCTCGACACACCTTACGCCAACCAGTCCGCTTCCTCTAATCCCACCCTTCCTGCAAGCCCCGAGCATGGTAACTCCTCCGTTTCCAGATCTACTGAAATGCATCCTAGCTCTAAAGAACTGCAAGCCCTATCATGGTAACTTGTGTTTCTCAGGTGTGAAGTTCAACCAGCAGATTTCATGTGACACAGTGAGCTCAGCTAGAAGCAATGGAGGGGAGAGAGCAGGGCGCCTCATGGTCAGCCCCATCCAGCTGGAGCCCAGCCACACACTCCTTGAAAGCCACAACCCCAAGCTGGTGAGAATCTGCCTACTGGTTCTTCATCACTTTGAACCATAATGTCCTGCTGCCATGACAACCGTGCTTTCCTGTGAACCGCAGGTGTCCGGTAGCGGCCCGCTGCCTCCAGTAAGCACCCTGACCTCTCTACACAGCCTCTCTGCCTCTCCTGCTTCCTCCCAGAGTCTCATCATGGCCTCTGTACCCAGCGTCATGAGTCTGGGGGAGTCCTCGCTTCTCATCGGTAATGCTGACTTTGGGGAAACCCAACTTCCTTTACGCAGACGAAAATGAAAAAAATAAGGATTTTTTTCCTGGATTTTCCAGGTTTGGCCTCCACACAGCCTCAGACTGTGCCCGTTATCAACAACATGGGGGGTGGGTTCACGACCTTGCAGCCGATCTCCTTCCAGCAGCAGCTTCACACATCTCACCAGCAGCCCATATCACAGCAGCTCCAGGGTCACATGGCCGCCAGTCCATTGATGGCTACCATGGCCCAACTGCCATACCACAGTAAGGCCACACCCCCACCTCAAACTCAGCTGAGGCACTGACATAAAGACTCATTTGTCTACTTCTCCTCACAGTGTACAAGTCAGACTCGCCCCCATACCACTCATCCAGTTTGCTGTCACAGGCCATGGTCATTGCTGACAGCAGCAGTCTGGGGACTCTGACGAGCCTCGCTGCGGTCAGACAGGTATCTGGGCGTGTGTCTTGTTCTGTTAAAAACCTAGTTCATTTTTACTTTCCCCGACCTTAACCCCGACCTGAAATTTCCCCCCCTGGAAGATTCTCACGACAGACCCTGAGGAACAGACAGACCCGACTTTACAGGAAGATTCGATGCACCTGCAGCCACACACACCTGTGCCAGGTAGAGTGAACAACCAAGAAATGTGACAAAAGCTGAAAAATGAATTATTAATCAGCTAAAAAACAAAAGTAAAAAAACCAAAAGAATTTAAATGGAATAAATCCATTCAGATGTTCACTGTGAAACTCATGAATACTCTCACTTTCTTTTAACAAAGCATGCTTATTTTGACTTTTTTGTCTTAAAAACATCATAAAGTGGATTGAGATTTAAAAAATGAAGTAAAATCAATGTGCATACATACTTTAATACTAACTTTATAAATCCAGTCCATCAAAAAAAAGACAATTTGCGCACTTGCAAAGAAGATTTGGGCAGTTTTTAACTGGCTCAAACCATTCTCATCTTCTGCTAAATCCCACAAAATATTTCTTAGAGAAGTGTCACTTCTTGAAAAGGAAGTCACAAAGGCTTCAACTTATGTAGTTTTTGTGATTTCTAGTTCTGCATTTTGAAGTTTATGGACTTGATATAAAAAAGTGCATCTGATTCAGTTTTATAGATTTGTTTAACAATGCATTGACCATACAGATGTAACTAATAAAAAATTGTAAAAAAAAATCCTGTTAACTTCTATGGCAGTTTTTCTTAACATTTTAAGTATCTTTCTATGATCTACTATCATGTAATAGGTTATACATTTTAAGGACTTGAAATTTGATTTTTGTAAAGTGTATGAAAGTTTAGGAGTGTTGTTTTTTCAAAAATATTTTCTTTTATTGGTTAGTTATTATAAAGATTTGGGTTTCTCCAATCCGTTTTCTGTGAAAGTGGAATTTTGTAGGAACACAGAAGAAATAAGACACTTGAACCTCTTATATTATAGGTTTGAAGGATTTCTTCAGCTATGGAAGCTAATTCTTTTTTGTTTGTTTTGAACAGCTTCTTCTGAAAGTCTGGAACTGTATTCTTCTTCTCAGACCACAGAGCGTCACCAGTCTCACCTCCTCTCACCATCACCGACAGACATCAGCTCCTACATGCCTACACTAATGGTGTCCACGGCACAGTGAAACCTCACTGCTGATGTGATGTTTTCTTCTTTTCTGATGGAAATACTGCATTTCCAGAGAAACCTGGAGACAGGGGGGGCCACAGAGATCTCGCCTCATGACGGACTCATTTTCTTAATTAGGAACACGTGCTTGACCAGGGCTGGCCAACCCTGGTCCTCAAGAGCCACAATCTTGCCTGGTTTCCAGCTCACCTTGACCATCTTGCTGCTGATTGGCTGACTCAAGTGATTCCACATCGTGGTTGACTGAACAAACCTGGCTTAGGTAGTTAGCATCAAGCAGTCCATGGAGAGCTGTAATCAGGTAGGGTTGAGGCTCTTGAGAACCAGGGCGGGCCAGCCCCGAGCTAGAGGATATTCACCTTTGAAACAACAGAAAATCAACTCACGATCAACACTAAAATGTACTTTTTTATTCAAATGTTTTGTAATATTATAACAAAAAAGTAAATTAAGGTAAACTTGACAACTATGTTTCTTGTTTGTTTTATTTTCCATTATAAAAATAAATTTACATGTAGAAAAGAATGATGTAATAAACAAAGCAGCCAGTTTGATTCTTAACGCTAAAAAAGTTCGATCACCTCAGGATTTTGACTGAAACAAAACATACACCCCAAAACAGTGGATCTTTGTTTAAAATATAAATGAAAGTTAAGCTTTCTCCTCTGGGTTTTCTTTTCGCTTCTTTTTCTTTTTACGTTGACAAGAGTGAGTTCCCACTGAACTCCCATTGCTTTGCTTGGAATCACACGCTGCATTTTGTTCACTCTCCTCATTATTTCGTTTTTTCCTCTTCTTCTTTTTCTTGGCATTCTTTTCTCCTTTTGGAGCATTTTCCTTTATTTTTTCCAGGCTGACGGGCTCTGTGGAGGAAAACGCGAGTGTTGATGTGGATATGAGATCTTCCACAGAAACTGCTGCCTCCTTCAGCCTCGATTCCATCTCACTGTCGCTGTCACTGCTCAGGGAGAATAATATTTATAAGTAAAAGGATCAGAATAGAACTTTACAAAGTAATTAAATAAATTCGAAAAGCAATAAAACCTTGAACTTGGGATGGGTCGACGCCTCACAGGAGCTGAAGGCTCAATAACTTTCTGTCCTGGGATAGATGTTGAAAACAGACGAAACCCTAAAGGACAAAAGGTTAAATCGTTAAAAAAATACGCAACAAAAGCAAAGTTTGACTGAAGCAGCAAAACTTTACCTCCGTCATCATCACCATCTGCACAGTTGGCTAGTGCCATATGTTTTGATGTTTTAGGTTGTGCCTCTGAAAGGCAACTGGCAAAAAAAAAATGATAATACAATAGTTTATTACATTTCTTTAAAAAAAAAAAAACATAATATTACCTGTCAAGATAATGTCCCAGTTTTTTGGCCACATGTGTTCGAAACCCTTGGGTAACTTGGAGCTCATTGCCATCATGTTCATGGTCAGCGACGAAAACACTGTTTTCAATACAAAAATCAAACTTTAACTTTAAAAATGTAAATCAGATTAATTCATTCTTAATGATCAAGGCACGTGGACATAACTTAAAACACAAAATAACAACATACCCCTTAAAATTAATGTAATCTCTCTGCCTATTGCACTTTAGAAATAAGGAGATCACTACTCACCGCTTTGACTCTTTCACATTGCTGCCCGCATCTTAAATATGCAAGAGTTTTCCATCAGAAACAATTCTAAAAGTTCAATGTCAAACTTGCATTTTCGTGAAACAAAAGCTAACTCTTTGCTAGCTTTAGCTAAAAGAATTTAAGTCTTGAAACTCTAACAACAGACCAACATTATGTTAATTTTATATCAGGCTTTTCCCAACATGTTTACCTCATAAATGTGAATGTGCAGAATGTAAACATAGTGAGACTCACCGAGCTCTACATCTTGCAGGTTCTAAGGACCCGCATGCGTAGTTCGTCTATTTATTTACACAAAATGAATGTAACAACTTTAAAATGAATACATATTTACCATTCCCTTTGTGAATTTGTGTGTCCCAGACTGCCTCCTGACATTTTTTCAGTTCTTCATCGTCGCTACTGCTGCTATCCGCGGCCATATTGAACCATGTGCTAGTGTGTTTTCAGAAGAGCATTCTGGGAAATGTATTTTCAAGGTAACTACATGAAACGTCATTTGAGTGTTTTAGAATTTGTGTTTTACTGTAATTGATATCAACAATATCAAAATCAACAAAATCAATAAAAACATATTACTTTAAAGATAAGGCAGGTGGTTAACTAGCAAGTCAAAGCAATAACCGTACATTTCACAGCAAAAACTAAATATCTGATTTTAACAGTAAAAATGACAGACATTTAATTTTTGTTATTCTTATTTATTTGTACAGTCTTGATAACACACCAATGTGTCACTTTTAAAGTTAGCCAGTATAAAAACTGGACTGCACCTACAAGGTTAAAAGAAAAGATTCATATCACAGTCTTTCTACACAGTTTATCTGCTGCTTAAAAGAAAAAGGGGTTTAAAAAACCCAGAAACAACAACACGATGAATGCTAAGTAGACTCCCAGCACATCCACACTCAGTGAGCCTGGGTATACAGGAAAAAGAGGTGCAATGGTGCAAAAAGGTCACATGACCAGATTTTCCGAGATCCTTTTTGCTGGTTTGCTTGATCCTGATCATTTTATAACTGTAGCAATAATTTTAAAAATGCGTACTGTATAAAAATTACAAAACACAAGAGAGAAAACATTCATACAACACAGTATAGAATTTATACTGAGATATGACAGGTGAACATTCCCTCTGCTGAGTCCTGGTATACCTGTAAGCAAGCTCTCTTTACAAAAAAAAAAGATCCAGCACCATGAATTAAGGCACACAGAAGTAATAGTGTTAATGAACAGATGAAGATCATTTCAAAGTTAAAAAATGATTTTTACTTGACATGATGCAAATTCTGACTGAAGGAAATGCAGCCTTACTAAAATCGAAATTATCCATCAAAGACAGAAATTCATTTTTTGTCGTCTCCTTTAGAAAAAGGAGAATACATTCTCAATGCAAAGCACCTTTCCTATCAAGTCTGAAGTTTAACTTAAGCAAGACATCTTGTCCTTTTAGTTTCTAAAGTTGCATTACTTTTAAGTTTGAACTTTCTTAATGGTCTAAAAGCTGCAGCATCTCAATAACCTGAAGAAGTTTTCTGTGAATTAAAAAAAAAAAAAGAAAAAAGGTTTACTAGGATTTACATGTACTGTCGTTCAGATAACAACTAACAAGATGCATCTCTTCACACCGTCAAGTTGGGAACTGCTGCAGAGGCTTTTCATCTGTAATTACTAAACCCGAAACCCCAGCAGCAGAACACAATCACACTTCAATCGCATGTACAATCATAAACCAGGAAGACAGCCTTAAGACAAATCACATAATTCTAGTCACAGTGAAGCGGACAAAGGCAACAACAACAGATATGTCGTAGATGTAGAAGGATACAATGCTCCTTTTCATTCAGAAAGTTAAAATTTTACTACAATCACCAAAATGATGGAAATGAACCAAAGGAAAAGGTCTGCAACCCTAAAAATGTATCTTAAAAAGTGACAACCTTATCGGATTACATAAGAACGTCACTGAATACTACTTATAATGTGTACAAGACAAAACTTTACAAACTTATCAGACCTCTTGACAAATACAGAAAAACAAAACTCTACTTCAAGAAAGACCTACTCATGCTACATCTTCATCTGCTCCTAAGAATACTGAAGAACATCCACTAGAGCTTGCTTTCCCGTGTAGGAAACCCATTTGTCTATTGCAAAAGTTGCTTCAATCACAGATACGTGAACAACATCTGCATTTCACTAAAGTCAAACTAACTTAGTCTAATAAAGGTGGAGCTTTTAGAATTATGTGACCCCTTCCAGCGGAGACGACATTAAGCCAAAAGCACAAAAATGTTACCGGTAATGCTCGAATGACATACAAAAATCCAGACAATCAGATACAATGAAAAAAATCATTGAAGAAAACATATTTTTGAAACTCAGAACTAGATCTCTTTGTGGTGGTGGTTTGACAAATCCTCGGTTATAGCTGAAGGCAGAATTAGTCTGTTGAACATTGAGCATGTTTGTCATTAATGGTTAAAAAAGACCCCTCTGTGACCCCCAGAATTAAGCTGTGGATAGATAATATCCAGAAGTCTATCCTCTAGAAGAAAATGCATCCATTCTGCCCTCAGAGCCCCCCATTATAGGCATAATCAGCTTTGTTGTGCATGATGAGTTTATTGTCCACAAAATAGAAACTGTCTGATCTGGTCTCATAAGGGTGCTCCACCATTTGGCGAACTGAACAACAAGAAAGAGAAAAAAAGAATAATGAAATATGAACATATTTATTGTCAAACTGCACATGTTCAAACTGAGAGAAACTCACTGAGGTCGTCTGGAAGTTGTGGAAACTCATAAATGTGTTCGCATGTGTTGCGGCTGTTTGGTATGCAGAATCCAAAGTCAAAATCAAAATTCTTGAGAAGGCGACCCTGGAAGTAATGCCTCTCAATCATTCGAAAGCTGTTTATGGGTCGGTCCCCAACTGTGAACTCAACACTGCAATCAGAGAGACAATAAACATCAGGTTTTCAAGGCAACTGTAGTGAGAGCAAAAAAAGCTGCGCACCCAAAACACAACGGCCGAATCCAAATTAGGAGGTAGGGGAAGAATTAGAATTCAGCCAAAGAGTGTTTACTTACGTTGCACCAACCGTGCGCAATTTCAGAAACGCTGGTGTGAACTGGTATCTGACAAAACGTCCTGCTGCGACATCCAAATCCCCACTGTCATCTTCGTTCTCTACAGAACCTGATCAAAACGTCAGACTCAGCAAGTCAGCATCAAGACTTTGGACTTGAAAAATGTAAAGATAGTTAAAAACACAATGCCATTATGTCAAATTTTAATGGTTATTAATTATTTTTAATTTTATTAAATAAGCACGACTAAAAGGTGAAAATAAATAAACAAAAAAAAAATCCTTGTCGTTCTAAAAGTATATTTAAAAAAAAAAGTCAGAATAAGTGCCAAATTTAAACTCCTTATGGCAGTAGCAAACAATATAATATACTTTAAAAGAATTTATTTTAAATATGCTTTTATTTCATTCTAATTTATGGTCAACTAGCATCTTCTATTAGCTAATTAGCAATCTGTTAGAAATAATTGTTGACCCGTTAATGATCTTATGAAAGCATATTCTGGAACTTCTTACTATTTGATGTCAGTCTGCTTATGGAGAAAAAAAAAACTCATTTAGAATTTTTAAAACTTAATAAGAATGTTTTTACTTTTATTTTCACACGTTTCAGGGCTTCTTTTAGTTAAATTATATTTAATCCATTTTCTGATTTATAAACATCTGTGACCACACTGTTTACATTTTAAGAAGTCTTAATGGATGACTTACCGCTGTTCGGAGGTTTGGCTATCTCAAATAGCACTGTTCCTGTGTCAAGATCTCTGATTTTAAAACGCGTGAAGTCAATGTTGTAGATGTTGTCCTCAAGTCTGCAAAGATAGTCTGAAATATGAAATAGGAGATTAATTTAGAAATGTTTACTTGATTTATTCATTATCTAATAATAAATGTTGCCATTTTACACAAGTGAAAATAGCAATGCCTTGTAGATTTCTGTAATAATGAACTACAAATGAAGAAGTAGGACAATAATCAACAGACAAAAATTAGTGGTTGTCGTAGTAGGATCAGATGGGGGGGGGGGGGGGGGGTGTTGCTGTGGTCTTTTGATGTTGGTCTCATTTGACAGTCTGAGGACAAATAGTTCACCCTTTAAAGCACATAGAGGTTTACTTTTTTTTTTTTTTTTTTTTTTAAACAGGGCTACTAATGAATTGCTTTTTTAGAATAACGGTAAACCTTACTGACTATGAACTATCAGATTAGAAGTTGTTGCTACTTCCCCCCAAAAAAGGTTGTGTAGTCACTGTGGTCTTTATTTGCTGGTTTTATTTGAAGAGAAAAAAAAAGTAACAAAAAGTTAGTGGGAATGTCTTTCTTTTTTTATTTCTTTAGGAGTGAAACATCATTTAAGTTCTTAAACATAACTAAACTCATAGTAACCCCTGCTTAACTACCAATACATTGATAATATGTTCATTCCAAACAGGGAAAAAGTCCTAAAAATTCTAACTGATTATGTACTACCAGATTAACAGTTGTAGATATTTAAGAAATAAAGCAAGAAAGCAAGAAAGAAAAGATCGTTTTGTCATTGTGGTATTTGATCTTGGTTTCATTTAACAGTTTAAAAATAAAATGTTACCTTTAAACAAACTTCTGAAGCAGATACAAAAGTTTTATTTATAATTTTTTTAAGGGGCTACTAATAAAGTAGCCCCGTTTTAAAAATAACGGAAATCCTTACTGATTAGGAACTATCAAAATAAAAGTTGCCGCTTTTTCAAAACTACAAGAACACAAAATAATGTATTTCTCTTATATTTCTCTAGGATTGAAACGTCTGGTAACAGGTTTGGTGCATCAAAAGACTCACTTAAGTTCTTGGACGGAGTTAAACTTTTATGTAGCGGGATAATACAATCATGCACTGTCTGTTTTATTAATTTACCCTAATTTGTCTATTTGATTAGCGTTGTATTGAAATGTTCAAAATAGTTTAAAGAGGCTGAACCAACGTTAACATTAGCTTCAGTTAGCCCTGCATCCTTTGTCTCAATTGAACGCTGCTTTTGGACAAGTTTTAATTACAAAAATACCAACCAAACGAAAAAACATTAACTACACCAAGAATACCTTTAGTGACAGTCCGAAGACCCAGTACATGGTCCGGGGAAATGTCTTTCCCCAGTGCCCGGAGTTCATCCTCCGTGACTACAGGCCACTTCTCCGTTTGGCTGCGCCTCGACTTCAGCTTTTTCAGCATTCCTCCACCACTTTTTTTCAGTCTCTCTGCTTCGTCTCCAAACCGGTGTCTGCTACCGTACGTCCTTTTTTGGTCACCTGTGATGGTTTACTTCGAGAAACGTTCATATCCCAGACGCCACCAATAAAAAGAGTTTTTTTCCCTTTATTTTAGGAAACTGTGGCTGTTCATTCAAGATGGCGTGAAACGCGTACTGATACCCCAAAAAGAGTTTGTGATTGGTTGAAAGCAATGACCGTTGCCATGGATACCAAAGGGGTCTGAATAATTTATTGTCCGAGTCTTCCCGTTTTGTTTTTAACTTCTTGTGTCAAACATTTAACGTTTTTTTTATTTTTTTTATCAAAGCAGTTTTTCTTATATTGACTGTGTGATTGTTTTTTTTGTTTTGTTTTTTTTACATTACGTCAGTAAAACAACTTTAGCTCCTGTTAGGATATCTCAGCCTTGCTTTACATTAGACTGGGAGAAGATTATTCGTGTTGCGCCGTGTCAGGAGCCAAGCGCACCCAGAATCTCAGCAATACCCGATGGGTGGCGCTAGCGGAAGTACCCGGATTTGTTGACGGAAATATTCTAAACAGCACTGCAGAGGCAGCCATGGTGCGGGTAAAGTCGAGGTAAAACGTGCTCCCGTGAACACTTTTTCTATATTTTTTGTGTTCTTCTGGTTTGCTATCCACTAAATGCATTCTCATTATCAAAAGGTATTTGCTGTGTGAGGTTAATGTCTCGGAGAGCAGCGACCTGTTGCTTCTGGATGACCGCGCTGTTGCAGGGGCAGTGAGATCAGCGGTGGCCCGCATTCACGGTGACTATGGGGCGGCACTCTGTAGTACACGGTTTTCTGGTAAGTATTTGAAGGGAAAATTTGTTATTTTTTTCTGCCTCAAGTGAGGAAATATTGAGTATTAAAGATGAGTAAAACAAGACCAAATTTAGTAACAGTACTGAAATCAATGTTACACAAAGCACAAGTGAGTGTAAAATGCTACATGAATTATACATGAACAATATAAACATTTCACATATTTTATGTAAAATAGATGTCATATAATCCCTTTATTTCTACGTAAATGATTACTAACTAAAATTAAGATTTTTCAACCTAGAAAACTGGATTGTTTTTTTTTAACTTGTTTAATTTTTTTCTTCATGCACTTCATGTTTATATTACTTTTCCTTTCCAAGTTTCTGTATCCAATTTACTTCAGCACACACAAAACAGATAAAAGTCTATAAATAATCTTTCAAACAATGACATTTAGGGGTGTAATGATTAATCGACTCAGTCAATGAATTGTTTTTCATTCCTACGATCCAACTAGATCAAAATGCCTGATACAAGTTGTTTATCAAATCTACCTACACCATTATAAAAATGTTTTACATTGAATATAATTGATATACCGGAAAATACCATTTGGATTGAGACATGGTAGAATATTTTACTCTAACATAAAAAAGTGCCAACACAGCAGACAACACACATGATGATGATTATTTTCTTTGTGGAACAACAACCGTGGGCTCAATTATATGAAAGTAAATCTTGGAAAGATTTATTGATTTTTAGTTCAGTGAATTGGATCGGATTGGGTCTTTCAAAATTAACTAGTATTGACAATGAGATGTATCATCAACCACAAAGATTTATTATGAATCAAATCTGTATTAAAAGGAATCATTACACTTCTAATGACATTGTTATAGTTTTTTATATGCATAGTTAAATATAAGGTATTCTGGCTCAATTTTTAGAGATAAGTTTCATAGCATTGCGTTCTTACAAAAAAATAACTTATAATCACTATCATCACAAGACAAAAACTTAGGGGAAAATGCTGTTTCTTTTTGTAAGCATGAATATACTTTTTTTTTTCTAATCTTTGCAGTCATTGCAATTAATTTATAAATTGGATGGATTCTGAAAATATTTTGAAAAAAAATTAGATCGGTGGAAATAATCTAAATGACTTAGATAATAAGAATTCACAGAGAGAGCCAGAGCCATATGGAGTGCACCATATGTGAATTATGGAGAACAAGAATATTTTATTAAAAAATAATTATAAAAGTAAATGGATATAATTAAAGAATATCAAAGTTTCATTTATTTTTCATAAATCGCAATTAAGTCATATTTGATTTTAATTAATACACACTTCAGTAGGACATGTGTAGCTGGTCGTCATTAACGCAGCAAAGCAGTTCAAAGTTTAATTAACTTTTCAACTCTTCTAATTGGGTTTTTTTTTTTTCAGCAAGATTTGTTTCAAGAATTTTTCTGTCTTCTGTTGTTATTGAGAATTAAAACTGGTTTCATTGTTTTTCAGGTCACTGATTTGTTTACTCTTTCTATTTTTGCTTTTTTGTAGTGAAATATCTAAACGCTCACACTGGAGTGGTGTTTCTACGTTTTCATAAAAGCTGTTACAAACTTCTCTGGTCTGCATTACCTTTCATTACCATTATTGAAAGTCGAGGGCAAAAAATCCCATGCTTTCTGAACTGCTTGCATGTAGGAGGTAAGGACTACACACTCAGCTTAGAAGGAACCTTAGCTGTGCATGCTGGAAATTATGAGTTGTAATCACACCCTTTCTAATTAAAGGTTTTTCTGAACTTTTCCAGGAACCATTAGAACATGTCAGAAATTTTTGATCCGCTACAACGCCCAGCAGCTCCAACGGATTCTCCCTAAATGTAAAAATGGAGGTAACAGTTTACCTGAATAGAGAACTTCAGGCTAAATCCTGTTTCACATTTTTCACCATTGCCATGTAACAAAAGTTATTTCTAATGAATTGGAATTGGTTTATTATTGATTTAGTTAAGTAAAGAATCATCAAGCATCTATTCAACTATTCAAATGTTTCATGTATTTTTTTTATTTTGCAGCAGAAAAAGAGCAAGTTCGCCAAGAAATTCTGAATTGCCATCTAACACGTGGAAATAAGACAACTTATGAGGATGGATTTGAGTTTGAAGAAGATGAAAGAGAGTGATCAAAGTGTATATCTGGTGGACATTGCCTCATCTTCACCCATTGGTTTACACATAATTTGAAACACAGCAGATAATGTTTTTATTTATTGTTTGTGTGTGGTATTTTTAATATTTTGAGGTGAAACAAGAAGGCTCATGCTTTTGTTGACTGTTTCTACATTGAGTTTTTATTTGGCAATTGGAACAATGTAAATATACATATTTTATCATTTCACAAAGAGTTCTACTTGTAATTGGGCCAAATAAAAGTTGACAATCTTTTGATGAGTTTGACTGTTGTGTTGCGTTTGTGTGTTTTATCTTTATTGGAAAAAGAACAAATGTTTCAAACGTCTTGTGGCTGATATTTTTGCGTGATAAGGATAAATCGTGTATATTACATGATCTTCAAAGTTTAACCTTAAGTTGAATGGTGTTCAAGCTATGACAAGTTATTTTACTACATCTCCCATACTGCCTTGCTGATAGGGAGACGGTACAAGAAACATCCGGGGCTCTCGGGTTCTTGTCTGGCGACCCGTCGCCATTACAGCACGCTTTGGATTCTCGATACAAATTTCAGGCAAAATCTTTCAAATAGCGAGTTTTCCACTTTGTGGAGGACACTTAACGCTTTGTTAAGGTCAACTAATTTTCCTTAACAAGCGAACTCCGTTAAATTCGGGGGGGTTGACCCCGCGTGGCGAGCTTTCGTCCTCTCGTTTGACGGTGCATAACTTGAGACGCCAAATTCGTGTCTCGATTTTTTTCTCTGGTTTGTTTTATAGTCAATATGTCGCCGTGATGGGGTCTCCGAGTTTGACAGAAATGAATCAGGGCCTTCGCCGCCTGTCCCGCGCTCACTGCAACCCATTTTCCGTTTTTGTTTTTGATGCTAGAGAGCTCGACGACTCTCTTCACGGAGCTCTGCCTCAACACCGCTCACTGCACGGAGACAAAGATGGAGAAAAACCCCAACAGCAACACCAAGGTTCCGCCCCGTTCCACTTCTACGGGTCCCACACCCGGCGAATCTAAAACCAAAACAGGTGAAGTCTCGATTCTGAACACTTGTCTACATGCGCGCAACGCTGTGAGCTTTAAGCTCCGCATCGTGGCCTTTTGAGGCCTAGTTGGGCTGCACAAGTTGTTTATCAGCGACTGACGTCACGTCCAAAACATTTGACCCACCAGCTCAGAGCTGCAGCTGACATCTGCTCTGTGCAGTTATCTTGGAGGATGATCTTCCATTTTTAAATGCATCACCTTTATGTGTGCAGGCTAAGATTAGTTGGCTCTGTAGGAAGCAATTTTTATTTGAACTTTTTTTTTTCTGTTTTCCTACTATTTGTTGTTGGTAGTTTTAGGCTGTGCAGTCCTTTTAAGTCTTGATATTAATTTATTATGTTAATGTTGCTTTGCCAAGTGACAATCTACAAGAAGGACAGTAATAATCTCTAATATACAAAGTCTTGAGATTATTAATTTGGGATTAAACTGAATATATATATATATAGGCATTCACTTTTTTTTGTCTTTCAAGTTAAAATAAGATTAAGGAGAATGACAAAACTTTTAAGAACAATACTTTTTACCATACCATTATCACAAGCTATTTGTTTAGCTAAATAAAGCATTAGATTAGATTTTCTTTATTAAAGAATAGGGGTGTAACGATTTATTGTAACAATTCGATTCATATCATATTATGAATATTGGTTCATTTGAACGATCAGATCCACTGACCTAAAATCGATCCATATCTTTAGTCAAAAATTCAATTAGTGTTGGATCGTAGAAATATAGAAGCATTCATTGATTTAGTAGATTAATCGTTACACCCATGTGAAACAAACAAACATTGTAACAAGCACATTGAAACTTATTTTAAACATTTTTTTCCCCATAATCTGAATTTCAGATGGTAAAAACAATGGCGGGTCAAAACGTTACAATCGTAAGCGTGAGCCCTCCTTTCCTAAAGCAGAAAGTTTTCCCGGTCCTCGTCGCACCAATCCACAGAAAAGCAAAAATTTTGACAAGAGACCCCCTCAGAGAGGTGGAGGACGACAGTATGGAGCTGCAGGTGGAGGACGACGTGAGGAGGTCAGTAATGAAAAGAACAAATAGTCTTTGAATGCAAATAATTTTTTTTTTTTTGTAACCGGTGATCAATCTCTGGGTCCCCAGGTAGCAGAGACGCGCCGGGCCGAGTTTAGCCCGGCTCAGTTTGCTGGACCGAAGAAGATAAGCTTGAACCACCTGCTGAACTTCACTTTTGAACCCCGTGGGGGGAATGGTGGCATCGGAGACGGGGGCCCCTCCTGTTGGGGTCGCCGTAACAAATGGGGCCACAAGAACAAGCCTTTTAACAAGGAGCTTTTTCTGCAGGCCAAGTAAGCAGGTTCTGAGGTCATCAAACTTTCATCTGTGAATGTTAAACATGTGGATGTCATCTATCTTTGTGTTTCAGTTGCCAGTTTGTGGTGTCTGATGACCAGGACTACAAGGCTCACTTCACTGATCCAGACACGCTGGTCAACTGGGACTGTGTGCAGCAAGTTGTGAGTATTTGTTACTTTTAAAGGATGAGATCAGTCATTCTTAGTACAAAGATTTAACAAATATCCTCCTGGAAAGTTAGTTTTAACTTTTTATTTTCTTGTACTGAAGCCCCTCAAAATCACAAACCATCATTGAACTATTACAGCGCATCTATAGCCATGAGGTGCCCTCCTGCCCCATCTGCCTGTACCCTCCTGTGGCAGCTCGGATCACCCGGTGTGGACACATCTTCTGCTGGCCGTGCATGTTGCACTACTTGTCTCTTAGTGACAAGAGCTGGTCCAAGTGTCCCATCTGCTATGAGGCCGTGCACACTCCAGACCTGAAGAGGTAAAGTAGACATAGGAAACCAACAAAACCACATCTTGAAGTGAAATACTAAAATAATTAGTCAAAACAGTAATCTTTCTTCCCTTTACTCTTCAAACTCCAGAACAGAAAAGAATTGTAGTATGAAACAAAAAAAGTAAACAAGTGGTGGAAGTTCCAATTTCTAAAAATATAAAAGTTAAGGAGATTCTTGTGACAAAGACGAAACGTTCTTGATACTAAGGAAATTGTTTCTTGTTTCTTTTTTGGAAAAAGTTTTTCCCGCAAAAACCAGAAGTAAGGACGAATCCGAAATCTTCCCCTACACCTTCTCTCTACCCATACATTTAGCTCTGCAAAATGAGAGTTATGGAAAAATAGTGTCTTTACATTCGGACAAAACTTCCACTCGATGACATCACCAACAGTTGCCAGTCAGCTACGTTAGTGCGGAGCTACCAGTGCTCGGGAATACATAACATCAGTTTTATAATTTTAAAATCTCATTCTAAACCACTACTACACCACTACTACTATGTAATACTTACATTTAAATGTTCAATTCTGTGCTTCAGAGCACATGTGAGAGAGCACACATTCAGAGCACCATGTGAAGAAATTAGCTTCTCCGCTGCAGCACAGCACGACACGATTTACCCTCACGGCAGATGGATACAGAGCCCTCCGCCGTGAGGGTTAGCCCTTAAAAAACTATTTTGGAAACCCCTCTCCTTTCAAATGCCCCTACAATTGGAGGGGTAGGGTAAGAATCCAGATTCGGTCTGAATCTGGATTCCGATTCAGATTTTTGCATATTTTGTTTGTATTCTTAACTTGAAGACCTCTTTTTTTAATCACTTAATTGTTGTAATTTTCTGATTTTTTTTTATTATGGTAAAATAATTGCAAAGCACTGTCATGATTGTTTTTAAACCATTGCTTTGGTGTTAGTGTGGTTGCTATGGAGACACGGCAGTATGTGGTTGGAGATGTCATCACCATGCGCCTAATGAGACGAGAAAAAGGGGCTCTGGTGGCCATGCCAAGCTCCCAGTGGGTGAAGGTGGAGGAGCCTGTTCGCTTTGAAGGTATAAATCCTAACCAGTTTCTTTAGTAATTCTCAAAAAATTAACTGTTCATTGTTGTTGAGAATTTCTGTGATGTTATTGACATATTTTTTTGCTCCTTTTTAAACGCAGGAATACAAAAACATTTTCTTTCCTAAACCTTTAAAATGACTATAAAGGCAATAAAAGAAAACAAAAGTCAGTTTTCAAGGAAGTAAAAGTTGCATATTTTGTGTTTTGTAGATGCTTGTTTAAGCCCCTACTCCAAGCTGCTCCTCACATCCCCGATGCAAGTTTTGAGCCTGGTCACAGAGGAGAAGGCGATCCTGCAAACTCAGCTAAGCCAGGAAGAGGAAGCTCAAGGCTGCTTCATCCAGAATGCTCTTTGTCTTTTGCAGGTAGACAAACACAACACACCAAACATTTCAGATGTTGGAATATTGTATCACCATGATAAATGTTAAACAAAGCAGGGATTCAATTTTAGTTTTTACACACACTTTTAGTACAAACTGGCTTCAAACAACTCAGCACTAAGCCTACTTCATTTCAAAATAAAATGTGTGTATGTTGCACAACAGGAGGAGGAAGAAAAGCTTCTGAAGCAGCAAATGGAAAGCGTCAACACCCCTGTCATGTCCTCTCTTACTCTGAAAGAACCTCCATCCCCCGTTGAGGAAGTGGTCACTATCATCAGCAGTGCTAAGGTATGCACATTTTATCATTTCACTTTATGCAATATTTCTAGAAATCCCTTCAGTCTTCATGGACATTCATTCAATTAATTTCTAGATTCATAAGGAACAATTGGTTCTTTGACTTACCAAATCATTTGCTTTGTTATCTGCAGCCTGTGCTGCAGTACTCTTCAGCATTTGATGATGAGGTGGAAGAGCTTACAGAAGAGATGACTGCAGAGCAGCCAAACTTTCCAGAACTCACTCTGGAGAACAAGCAGGAAGACCCTCCTGAGAGTGAGATGGGTGCCTCTTGTGAGCCCCAGCTTGATGTGGTGATCCCAGCCAATCAGGAAGAGTCTGTTCGCCCCTCAACCAGTGTGGTGCATGGACCTTACTACTACTTCTACCAAGGTAGATTTTTCCTATTCTCTTTTTTTAAATGTTTGTGCTTTCATTTTGATCACAATAATGATGATGACGACAATAATTTCATAATAAAATACATGCATAACCTCTTTTTTATGGGGAGACAAAGTATTTCCTTGTGTCGCTACAGACTTAATCTACAGACCAGTTCAGCTGGCTCCTATTCACACAACACTACTGATTGTAGTCTAAATTCTTTCTGAATTACTGAGCTGTTTTTAGGTTGTGGTGTCATTTATAATTGCAGTTTTTTACTTGTATTAGCATTTCTAAATTTCCTGTCATTATCAAAACAGGCCTGGAAACACTGCAAAGAAGTTTTTTTTTTTTTTTTACTTTTCAAAAACTAATGTTCCCTTTCTGTGTTTTTTTTTTTTCCTTCAGCTGAGGACTGCCAGCAGATGTTTCTGCATCCTCTAAATGTTCGCTGTCTTTTACGGGAATATGGCAGCTTGGAGGCCTGTCCTGACTCCATCACTGCCACAGTAGTGGAGATAGTTGGACACACAGTCACTGAGGTAGGAAAAAAAATACACAAATGTAGACCTCAGTCTTTGCATCTCTGTGCTTTTAGTATTTTTCATTCCTATGTCCACCGTTTAATGCATTTGTTGTAGGATGTTCGTCGTCGGCATCGCTATCTGGCTCATCTGCCTCTAACATGTGAATTCAGTATTTGTGAGTTAGTTCTTGAGCCACCAGTTGTTTCCAAAGAGACTCTGGATACATTTGCAGGTTAGAACACACTAAATTCAGTTTCAGGGATTTTATTATTTTTTTTGTTGTTTTCCTCTCTGAAAAGTCACAGTTTAAATGTTACAATTTCTAGATGACTTGGAGAAAAGAAGGCGCATGAGGCAGAAGAAAGTAAGGGATGAGAAACGCAGGGAGAAAAGAATTGAAATTGAGGAGAACAAGAAGCAGGGTAAATGTAAGTACCGCTCCTGGTGAGTGACTTCTAAAAAAATCTGATATCCCCTCCCCATTTAAAAAATGTAGATATATTTTGAATGTGAAATAGCTGATGTTTCTGAGCATGTCTTTCCTGCTCCAGATCCAGAGGTGCACATTGGACTGGAGAACCTCCATCATTTCCCAGCATTTGGCTCTCCTCCTCACGACTTTAGTCCCCCCTTTCAGCCGGATCTAAGTTTTGCCCCTCCATCCCCCCTCAGCAGCAGCCCCATCTCTGGTAAGATCATTCTTTAAATCTGTTTTTAATGTTTGCTGTCCTGTCTTAGATAGCTGGTAGTGTCCAGTCCTGAGGGGTCAGTGTACCGCTTTATTTCTGGTGACCTGAATCAGGTCTGTTCCAACAAAAAAAAAAAAAAAAAAAAGCTACAGTGACAGAATAGATAAAAAAAAAAAAAGGAAGGAGATACTGACCTTTGAGGACCACCATTGAACCAGGATTGAACTCTCATCCAAAGTTAACATGAGGAGAATTTCTAATAATCATTTCCTTTGTATTTTTAGATGGGATAAGACTCCTGACTCCAAGTTTGCCTTCACAGACTGTGGGCAGCCTGGAGGATGATTCTCACTGCATGTCTTTTGCACAGGTGTGTACAGTAATGCCATTGTTAAAGGTCTCCATTGTAATAAGGAAAACCCTGAGATAACCCAACATGATGTAAATCTCTATCTTGCACAGATGCTAAGAGATGGGAAAGCCAGAGTTGATGCTGGACCCAGAATTACTCCAAAGAAAGGTAACTAAAGAAGGAAGCTGTAAGTCATTTACAAAAGGTTAAAGTACCTGAATAATCAACTTTATCTAGGAAAATATGTATTAATCATCACTTAAAATGAAAACTGGATTCATGTGACTGGACTTGAGAGTAATAAAATTTTAATGTTTCATTATCATTGCAAAGTTTCTAAGTAGCCTGATTTAGCAAGGGGAATTATTAATGAGTCATTGATAAGAGTTTTAAAGTCACGTTCCAATCAACATCATTTTTTGATATTTTTTAACCTAACATAGAGGCAACACAAATGGCAAGCAATTTTGGAGCCATCCAGCTGTGGAGTTTTGAGCCCAGTGCTGCTTGGATGTGGAAATGGAGCAAGGAGCTTGTGACCAGTTGATTGTATTTTCTATGTCACAACTACAAGCTTTTTCCAACTGCATTTTTTTCCGCCTGCTTCGGGTTCACACAAATTTGATTAAAGAAATACTCAGAAATGCTAATTTTAGCTTAATTTTATTTATATTTTTCCTCCATCATGAGAAAATGCCACAAAAACACGATTTTAATCATAGTGGGTCTTTAAGAATGCTAACTTTTTTGGTAAAAATTCTATAAAATGTATTTTTTTCCCCTAAAGAATCTGAAACCAGCTAAATACACAAATTTGGAGTTTTCCCACCCAAAATGTTTCCTGAATTTCACACAATCATCAAACATCTGTTGCAGATAAGCTGCTCGCCCCTCCAGCAGTCGACAGCGATCCTGAGAGTGACGGATCAGAGCGCGTTCCTGTTCCCAGCTTTCAGAATTCCTTCAGCCAGGCTTTTGAAAAGGCTCTTCTGGAGTTGGACAACGGAACAGCTTTGCCACCTCAAACGGTGGTCGAAATCGGTTTGTGGTTTTACATTACCAAAGTCTTGTTGATTGAGGGTTAGTGCTTCTGCTCATTGATGGTTTTGGCTTCTTTTTATTTTAGATGAAAAAGGTGGAAAGAAGAAAAAGAAAAAGCAGAAACTGCTGTTCAGCACTTCCATGGTTCACACAAAATAGGCAACACTGAAGTTCATCCATTCATATTGTTCGCAGGGGGTGTTCATTTATTTCCTTGGTAATTTTTCTCAGAGAGCGGGGTGTTAATTTCCAGCTATGATTTTTTTTGCTGCTGTAGCATTGTTTCATTTGCTTTTTTTTCCCAGTTGATGGGTATTTCAGCCCATTGGTGTTCTTTAGAATTCTTTTGGGTTATTTTTGGTTAAAGCTTGTGTGTTATCCTCAGTCATGCTGAAGGCCTTCTGGGTAACCAGTAGTTTACATGCAAAGCAAATGAAAATAAGCTGCTGGCGCTTACAGTTTGTGCTTCAAGCTTTAGAATACTCAGAATGTTGCCATTTTCTCAGACTAACCCCCAGCACTGCGTCTACATGATGCAACCTATGGAATATTTTGCAGAAATATTACTTTAAAGGATTTGAGGGTGCTTTTTACTCGAGTAGCAGTCAGCCAGCTGCACATTGCACCTTTTTAATCTCTCCGTGACATTTAACCTCCACAGTATCAGTTTGAAACGTAACATTGCAACACAAGGAAACATGTGTTTTCATGTTTAAAAATCATAGACAACTTTGTTTGCTCCTCAGTAAGCCATGTTAAAAGTAATGCAAATGTTATTGCGGCAGTATTTTGCAACAAATTCTCTAAATTCTTTACTTTTTCTCCACAATTTTTTTTCAGTGTTGAAAACTGGTGACATTGGAGGTTTGCTGAGATTAAACAATTGTTTGTTAATTCTGAACGGAGATAATAAAAGGTATTTTTGTGTGAGGGTTCTTTAAGTCACCTTTGGTTTTTGTTTTTTTCTTCTTTTTTGAGCAGGTTATTAGGCTAGTAAATGAACTAGTCTGTTGTATTGAATAAAAGACTTGTGCACAACCAGTGAACGGTGTCGGTTTTTCTTAAATTTACGAGTGTTTTAAGCAGTACATAATTTTTCCACATGGGGGTAGTATCGACAAGTTTAATATAATAAACATAGCAGAAGGCGTACCTTGGAGCGTTTTTTTCTTTCTTTTTAATAACTTACTGTAATTTTTCAGGCATCTGATGATAGGCTTCCTCAGAAATTATTTCCACACGACCGCCTTTTATTTTGATAGTAATGGCGGAACAACCGGAACCATCATGCCCCTGAACCAGTCGGACTGCTTCTTCTGCCTCAGCTGTCTAGTAGTCGGTCTTGTCAACAACAGTGCAACCTGAGACGGGATAGCCAGTCATTTGGCTAGCTTAGTAAACTAGCTAATTCAGCCCCCGCGTTAGCATCAGCATTAATTAACTGTGACGACTCTTCATTATCTTTATTGGGGGGGGGTGGGGTGCGCGTCTGTATTTTCCGTAAAATGTGAAATATTTATTTTTTTGGAGACCAGGAGTGAAGTCTTTCATCGTTCGGTAAGTCTGCCCCACTTCGTTTAACGATAAATGCAGTCCGTGTTTCCATTTTGTGACTTCAGCCTCTTGAGTTGTTAGCTTACGGTTGCTAGCGAACAAGTTGTTACATTTAAAACTTCCGACTTAAAATATTTAGCATAAGTAGACTCTCCAAACTTTTTCTTTTACTTTGAATAAGCCATAATTTTTCCTAGTACGTGTGTACAAAGCGTTGTATGTTAGACGCATCACCGCTTCTCATCTTTGTCTTATAAACCAGGTAGCGTACTGTTCACAATGAGATGTGGAATGAAATAAAATTTTAAAAAAGGGGAGAGATCCAGTGGAGTTAGTTCTTTCTCTTCTTAACTAAAAACCTTTTTTTTTTGTTGAGGGAAATTCGCCGTGTGGACTTTAAAGTACTTCAGTCGCTTTAGCTTGATGTGAAGTTCCTAACGTCGGTTTTTGCGAGTAAACCCCGTGGTTTTGTTTTGTGGGATGTTTTGCCCCAAACTAGTTTGTTTTGAACCCTGTTACTGCTGTTAAAAGTGTCGTAAACACCCCATAAAGTCTGTCTGTACGACAGTTTCGTCTTCATAAAAGAGTTGTGCAGCTTTTACTTCATAACAAAGCTCCCTCAGTCAAATTTGTTGGATAAATTGGTTGGAACTCTGTTGTCCCGTGTAAGGAAATTTCCTCTGTGGAACTGGATAGACCAGGTTAATGGCTTGTCTACTGTGAAAACACAGCTTTACTCTATTCCAACTTCCCCCACATGAAGTGCTGGAATTTTAACCAAGTTTAAGGGAAAGTTTTGTAATCATACCAAATGAATGTACTTCAATTTCCACTACAGACACGAATAAATTAGGTTTTATCAGGGCATTGTGGGTAGTTAGTGTGTTTCTGGGCCTCTGACCATTCAAAGTAGAAACTCCGTCAGTCTGCTGTTTTGCTTGACCCACCATCACTGTGAATATTTTGCATTCCATTGAGGCAAAAAGGGTTTCCTGACTACTTGGAAAGATAATAGTTTTTAGCTTTTGCAGTTTCTTTCAGAAAGTCTTAGCACATTATTTTCAGAAAAAGTTTACATTTTTCAGCACAGATTGAGTTTACCCTTGTTAAAGGGTTGGTGTCATGATATATGAAGCATAGTTGAGGTCATAATGCAAATATGCATATTGGAAATGTTGTAGAGCTGCATTAATGAATTTCCTGGAGCATTGTCCTGTGCCATATGTTCAAATGCTCAAGCCTTTGCTTGGGGCACCATCTATATCACTCTTTAGGAAAGCAGGCAGTAAAATATGATTTGAGCTTTGCTGTGATTTTTTTTAAATTTTATATTGAATTTTTTCCTGACGCATTGTTGACACAACGCATGTTTCCTTTAGGTTTCTTCAACGTGTTGATTCTTTCTGCTATGACATCGTGGCTTGGTTACAACATAAGCCCAAGCTCTTCAGCAGACGGTTGACATTTGGTCAGGTATGTAAGGCTGGGACTTTTCTTCTTTTTTTTTGTAGCAACAGCAGTTCTGCTTAAGGTATGTCTTCTTTTTTGCAAAATAACTTTGGATGTCGGTAAAAAGTAACAGCAGCATGTGGAAAGGCACGATCAAATGTGAAACCTTAAAGGGCCCGGATTGTTTCCTGGACTCTTCATCTCTGTTATTTAAAAATAGTTTTTATTATCAAATTCCATGTTTTAAACAAATATTTAAACAGATTTTTTTAAGGTTTTACTGTATCTTATTAATATAGGGAAGAAGGTTTAACCAATACAGTAAATAAGTTATGAAGCACAATCGTTGAATGTCTTTATACGCAGACAGGTATGGATTTATGGATGAGTTCTTTTCAATGATTAATCCCTGAGTGAAAACAAGGAAGGAACACAATGGCACTTTGTTCTTTCCACAAAATGTAGGTACTTAAGAAAAAAAACTATATTAATTTCAGTAATTTAGTTTAAAACATTTAAATCCTACATTAAATGGGTTTATTACTCAAAAACTGATCTATTTCAAGTGTTTATTTCAACATATTCTTTACAATGATAGCTTGACACTGCGTTTTCCACCACAGGAAATTGCAAAAAAGTTTAATATTTCATACTCACGGTGTCACACTCCATCAGAAAATAACTTGAATAACTGCAAAGATTTTCCGAACCTCTGAATAGTCTGTCAGTATGTATCAACAGACAACGCAATCATAGAAAAGATTTTCAAACAATTGTCCAACACATGATAGTTGACACTCAAATAGGGTAAAATACACAGTGTCATTACCTTTCAAAGCTCACATGATGTAAATAAAAATTGGATCGGAGGAAACATTTGAAAAGTGAAAACAAACAACAGAGAAAACTGCAACTTTGAGAGAAACAACGTCCATTTGTTGATGGATTCAAAGGTAATGGACAAAGCATAAGCTTTAACTGTTTTAACTGCTTTTTGTTGGTTTTGGAATCCATGCCATCTGCAGGTGTTGGTTCATTGTGTTTATAAGTCCAAACTCGGTGTAGTGACCTATTGATACATTTTTTGAAATAAAATTTTTTTTCAATGATATTATAAATTTCAGAGGCACACTTAAACATTCAATGTAGGCAACGAAATCTCTACAAAGTCAATAATGCAGAGTTTTTACAGGAGTAGTCTACATTAAACCATTAAGCATGTGGTTTTATAAATCTGTTTAAAAGTAAAAATAATTGGTTCTGAGTATTCAGCAACACTGTGTCTTAAACACCAGTACACATACCATTCTGACTGTAGTCTCCTTTTTAAACATTTGGAGATGTCATTGGAAATAAATCATTCAATTGTAAATTAATCTCATAGACTAAATACATCACTTATTAATGGCCCTCCAGGGGTAAATGGACTTGAACCAAAGCATTTATTACACCACACCTTTTAAAAGGGTTCATTCTTTTTTTTAGGTATAAAGAGGTTAGTGACCTGTTCACATATGATCTTTGCATGTAAAAATTGTTCATGCATATCAACATTTACACTTTATATATTGTATATGTGAGAAGTTGCATGTGTTTTTGTTGTTTCCAAGTCCCATTGATGTTTTAACAGCAGTTGGGACTGTTTTGGAAAAAAAGCAAGTTTTGCTTGTTTAGCAGTTGCTTTTTCATTTTGACACGCACCATTGAGAAACATTACAGCACTGCCTAACTGGGTTCCTATACACTGGAAGTTGTATCTACTGGATCCGTTGAGTGACAGAGGTTCTTTTGTTTTACCATTAAAGACCCACTCCAATGAAAGTCATGTTTCTGGTGTTTTTTAACATGTTCTTGTAGCCTTTTTCTCATGATGGAAGACATATATAAAACAATTTAGGATTAAAATTGGTTTCAGAGTATTTCTTAATTCAAATTGTGGAGAATCAGGAGAAGACAAAATAATGCAGTAAGAAAAAGCTCTCAGTTGTGATGGAGCAACTGAAGACAAATGTTGTTGAATATTAACGTCTTTGTTTTTCTCATCTGAGCTGACATCTGGCTCAAAGTTGTACGCCTGGATAGCTCCAATATTGCTAGTCATTTTTGTTGCCCTGCTAATGTTATGATGGGGCGTGATAGACTGTAAGCTAGTGGGAGAGAGTGTATACAAAGGGATGGTGGATATTGGTGGATGCTTACTTCCATGCCAACAGTCCCGCCCACAACTCGGAGGTGAATTTTTGATGAACTCCTGCCACTCTGCAGAAAATATGTCTTAAAAACAGCCAAGGCTTTTTAATTTTGTCTAAAATTGGAATAGTCATAATTCAAAGATCACATTTACAAAAGATCAAAATAAAGTTGGAGTTGGACTTTAAAGCTCAATTTAGTTGCAAAAACTAAGTAGAATACCCTTTTAAATTGTGATTGACTGTGATTGAGAAAGTAGGAGGCACACCCTGAACAAAGTCTCAAAAGCCTCCAGAGAGCAACAGTGTTTTTTTTTCTTTTTTAATAGAACTATGATCAAAGCACCTGTAAATTGTCTTTTTTTTTTTTTTAAATAAAGTTCTTCTGTTTCTTTTTTTTCCTTTGAAGGGATGGCGGCTCAAGTGGAAGTTCAAGCTGGAGAGCTGGGGTTAACGGTGGCAGCAGCAGGACTTCATCTGAGTCCACTGTCTGATTCCAGCAATAAGAGTCGCATGGAGGTCCCATCTGTTGACAAATCCAATGTCATTGCGTCAGAACCTAGCAAACCTGTCCTAACAACTAAGCCACGACTTACTCCTAAACCTTTTGTTGTGGAGAGAAACCCAACTATTAAACCCATACTTGCCCCTAAACCCCAAACCAAACCTAGACCAGAGTCCACTCGTCTGGCTGGGCACAAACCAGATCTGCCAAGCACTCCAAAACCAACCGCAAAGCCATTGTCAGCCAACTCCAGCCGGCCTGCTCCTACCTTCTACAAAACATCAAATAAGTTGAATTCAGTGCAGACAACAAAGCCTGTCGCCCAGCCATTTAAGTCAGCTCCTCCCTTTGACCCAGATGATCCAAGTAAACCAACTTCTTCTGCACCAGCCGAGAAACAAAAACCTGTTGTGTCAAGCTTGGCCTATTCCAAGAGTCTTGCAGTACCTTCAGCAGCAGAGTGGTCTGGCACTACTGCAAAAAAAATAGAAACCAATGTAAAGTCAAAAAATAAAGTTGGAGCCTCAATTACAAGAGCCAAGTCAATGGGGTTTCTCGATGAAGTAGGGTTTGATAAAGAAGAAAAAGATGAAGCTAAGCATGAAGTGTCAGTTCCACTGCGACCCAAAAGCTCCAGGCCCAGACCTGTATCCGCCATCTTCCCAGATAGCTTAAATAAGTTAGAAAAACCTGTTCCTGCTCCTCGCTGGACTGGGAGGAGACCCCTCTCAGCTGATCTCACATCCAAGTTTGAGTCCATCGGTCTGTCACTCCATCGTAAAAATACGAATGTAAATAGTCAAGAAAACACTCCAGCAGAGAAGGTGCTGCCACAGAAAACAGAAGATGTCCCAAGTCCAGCTCTAAAGAGTGAAAAGAAGACTAAAGAAAACGCAGTGAAAGAGACTGAAGAGGAAAAGCAGAGACCTAACATCAAGTCACGTATCAGTTGCCTATTCGATTCTTCATCTTTGTCTGTGGCAGGGTCCACAGACCAAGGGTTGGATCCTCAATCTCCAGTGCAGCCGTATCCTGAAACTGAAACAGAAACATCTGTTGGTGTAAAACAGCTGATAAAACAGCTGACTGAGGATCCGACTCCAACTCAGAGCCCAGCCGTGAAGCCGACGTCAAAGCCTCGTCCTTTGTCCATTGACCTTACCAAAAGGTGAGAACCACACCATAACCTCTTTTTTTTTTTTGTTTGTTCATGTTCCGTGTCTCTGTCTATGGGTTCCATTTGTCATGCATGCTCTTTGTCGTGTGATGTATGTTCATCAGGTTTTCATCTGAGAAGTCGCCAGACTTAAATTCTGTCACTGAGGCAGCAGATCGCCATGAGATCAGCAAAGTTTCTCAAAGAGGGGTAAGAGAAGGAGGAAGCTCTGAAGGATTAGGTTCTTGATGGGTTCACTCTACCTTTAGTTTACAAATTAAATACTACATTATGATGCGTTTTTTTTAACGGTCTAATCTGTAATCATAGGGGTTTCTCAGTCTCAGAAAAAAGAACATAATCTAAATAAAGACTAAAAAGAATGTTGTTGAAAAACTTTCTTGCACTTGTACTGATAAAGTTCAAGCAGTTTTTTTCTTTTCATTTCTTGTTAATGAACATGCTTAGAAATGTGAGTTTTATTTTCAGTTCAAATTTACTTGGACATAAAATATATTTTGTGTCAAAAATATATTACTTGAAGAGTTGGCTATTGTAACAACAAACACAAATGTGCAATAGGCGGACAAAGCTTTGAAACCCAAGATGACTACAATGACTTGTCCCAAGTGGCTTTAGGTCATGAAAAACCAAATAGAGATCTGTGGGGAAAAAGGTCACTTCAGAAAAGCTTTGATTACTTCTTCAACACCACACCTAGTGATGTGATGTCAGTGTTCATTAAGAAGGAACTGGTAACGCTCCTGAAGTACTTTAAAGACCCACTCAGATGAAAATCGTGTTTTTTTTTTTGGTGTGTTTTAACATGTTCTTGTGGCATGTTTCTGTTGATGGAGGGCATAAATGAAGGAATTAAGCTTAAAATTACATTTCTGAGTATTTATTGATTCAAATGGTTGTGAATTGGAGCAAAATGCTGTTGGAAAAAGAGCATATTTGTGATGTAGAAAATATGCTGGATGGACCACAAGCTCCCTCCTCCTAGCTCCCAACAACGCAATAACACTCCCACCCACAACTCTGAGGCAAATTTTTAGTGAACTACTGCCACTCTGCAGAAACTTTCCTATAAAACGACAGTTTTTAAATGTTTTTATTTTGGCTAAGGATGGCATAAAAATACTTAAAAGACCACTGGGAATGATTTCAACATAGATCAAAATATGATCAGAGTGGGTTTTTAAACTGCTAGAATCCATCGCTCTGTCTTTTTTTTGGTTTATTTCTTATTTCTCAAAGTGTTCTGATTTCCAAAGAGTAATTCCTCTTCGTTAGAAATGCGTTGAAAGCATCCTTTAATCGGTAAAGATTTCAAAGGGTTTGTGCTAATTTCCTCAGGATGAAGAATTGGCTATCACTCCTAATGACCACAAGATACTTTATGATTTAAAAGAATCTGAAGAGCAGCTCAAGGATGACTCCAAGTCTGAAGGATTTTATGCAAAAGAGACGAGCGACACTTCCCAGGATGGTGGCCCTGCTGGTGAATTGCACACTGTGCGAGCTTTCTTGTTAGATGTAGAGAGGCACAGTGTGACAATGTCGTCGTCGGAGAAATCTGCAAGCTTGGCTAAGGATTTGTCCAGGAATCCTTCATTTAAGAGAGAAAGTGTGGATGGAGCACTGTCCCCCGCTGCCTTCAAGGAACCTGCATCTCCATCCACTCCTCTTCGTGTGGTACACGCTTTTGATACAGTTCAGGCAATTGAAGAGAAAAGGGCAGTGAGCGAGAGCATCCGATCAGCTCAGTGGGAAGATAAGGCCATGACGCTCCGCTCAAGACGTTCAGACAAGAGCAGGCCGGGGATGGAATGGATGGGTCAGCCACAAATACAGCCTCCTGTGGAAGGGATGCCATTTCCCCGGTATTTGAGAGTAGGCAGTTTACCAAAGTGGACTATGACTGATCTCAACCAAGACTCGATTTTGGAGAAAGGAACACAAAAAGAATTTCAATGGGAAGGGCTAGTGGATAAAGAGGGTTATAGACAGAGATGGACAGATGAGGAAGAAGGTGCTGCAGCACATAAATATTTAAAAAGGGAGAAAGAAGAACAGCCAAAACCAAGGGCAACTTTCTTTGCTTTGACTGGGCAAATGCAAGAGCCAGTTTCTCCTAGAGATGCAGGGACAAGCTTTGAAGAAATGTCTGTGCCTCCTGATAATTCCTCTGTGAGGTCAGCTCTGGGGTGCTCCCAAGGAAAAACACTTTCTGTCATGAGGAATCCATCTTTAGAGCAAGCCTTTGACAGGAGCACTTCTCTGGAGCAGCTTGACGCAATGATTAGAAGACAGTTGTCTCCCATGGACACCACATCACACACAGACAAAGAAACCAAAGAGAAAATAATAAAAGTCGAGAAGAAAACAGAGCAACACATCGAGAAAGAAAATCTGGAAACTGACAGACAAAATCTGCAAGAACAGGTGAGAGAGCAGGCAAAGGAGACACAAAGACAACTGGAGGAGGAGAAGAAGAGAAGTTTAGAGAGAATTATAGAACTAGATAGACAAGAGCTGATGGAGGTTAAAAAGCCCAGGCTAAAGGAGAAGGAAAGACAGCCGCTCTATGAGCTAGAGAGACAGAAACAGAAGGAGAGCATCGAAGAAGCTGAAAAACTAAAGCAGATTGCATTGGAACAAGAAATGTTAAAAGAGCGTGAAAAACAAAGGGAAACTGAAAGGCAGAAGCAGCAAGAAATGGAAAGGCAGGTGCAAGAAGAGCAAGAAAGACGAGAGCTAGAAAGGCAAAGAGAGAAGTTACAGGAAAAGGAAAGAGAACTGGCAATGGAGAAATTGAGGCAAAGGGATGAAGAGAGGCAAAAACAGTTGGACCAGGAGCGACAACAGATTGAAATGCAACAGGAGAAACAAAGAATGCAAGAGATGGAGGAAAAGAAAGAACTGGAGAGGCAACATTTAGAACGGCAGAA
>BSAI01000189.1:6385318-6499728 GCA_036245035.1 Adrianichthys oophorus | reverse complement strand
GCAGAAAAGGAAGTGGCAGGAAATAGAAAAGCTAAGGCAGAAGGAGGGAAAAGAACGACAGTGGCAGTTGGAGAGAGAAAAACAAGAGCTGGAAAGACAAAGGGAAAAATTACAAGAGCAGGAGAGGGAGCAGGCAAAAGAGAGGCAAAGGGATGAAGAGAGGCAAAAACAGTTGGACCGGGAAACGCAACAGCTGGAACTGCAAAAACAAAGGCAAAAAGAGTTGGAGAGGCAACAGTTTGCTGAAGAAGCTGAAAAATTAAGGCAAGCTGCTCTAGAACAAGAACTTTTAAAACAAAAAGAGCTTGAAAAACAAAGGGAAATGGAGCTACAGAAAGAGGTGGAAAGGGAAAAGCAAAGACAGCTGGAGATCCAGAGACAGCTAGATTTAGACAAGCAAGAATTTGAAAACCAAAAGCGGAGAAAGCGAGAACTGAAGGAGAAGAGGGAAAAAGAAGAAACTGAAAAAATGAGACAAGTCGCCAAACAGCAAGAGGCGGAAAGACAGCGACTCAGAGATAAGCAGCGGCAAAATGAAGAGCGAGTGAAATTGGAATCGTCAGGCATGAGGCCGAAGGTGCTGGATCTAGACTCGGTGCTCAGAAATGAGTTGTCACCTAAAGCCTCTTCCCATCACGGTGACCCCTCTACGCGCTGGAGAGAGCCATACAAGCCTGCCATTCTCGACATAGACTCTTTTAAACCTGAAGCTCAACCCTCCCCAAATAAAGACTTGTTTCCAGTGTCTGGTATCCAAGAACTCGATGCAGCATTCGGGTTTAAGTCAAACCTTTCACCCGAAAGAGATCTAAACCGGAAAGTATCACCACAAGCCACCACCGTGTGGACAATGTCTGCTCAGGATCCATGGGAGCTACAGCCCGTGGAGATGTCAGTAGACACGCCTGTGGTTGAACCTAAAAAGTCTGCCAGCATCATCAGCCCCCAACAGCCATTCCACAAGCATGAAGAACGACTCCCAGATCAACAGAACGACTGGGCTGCTTTTCTGAATGAACGCTTTCATGCTGGCCCTCTTCCCAGGCCAGAAGTAAAAACTAGGAACTCTCTTGGAGTCTTCTCTGGCAGTCCTCAAGGAGAAGAGATCTGGATTCCTAGAGAATCACAAAGCAGAAGCCACAGGAGATCGCAGGGATCTCAGGTGAGGAAGAGCGATGACACATTGATAAGGAAATACATACAGTCAGTAAATCTCTTTTTGCTATTGTTTATGTTTAGAAAAAAGGAATCATCTGGTACATTTAAGCAGTTGCTGCGAATGCCATGAGCCTACAAACATTACACAACATTAAACGTTACATACATTTTTAACAGCAAAGTTCTAATTCAAAGAATAAACAAGTCAGTGTGATTAATCACTGGCTATTTGGCCATACCAATTTTAACACACTCTGTGGTCCATGAATCACTGTAACTATATTATTATTGATTAAAATCAACTGATATTACAAAGAAATTGTCTCCAATCAAAAAACCGTGAACAAAATATTTTAATATTTCAAGTTTTTTTTTATGCAAAAAAAGTAAATGTTTTTAAATAAATTGAATGTATCATATGGTTATTAGCCTGCACCATAACAATTTGGAGCTTTAAAATCATGCTAACACAAAATTCTACTGGTGGTAGGAGCTGTACTTCTATTGGTTGGCATGGTCAGCTGTTCTTTTAATTAAGTTAATAAATTATGTTCACTTTAATTTCTTCAAACTCAACAGAAAACAAATTAAAAATTAATTTAGTTGAACTATCAAGAGCTGGTGGAAAAAATCATGAAAGACTAGAAGGACTCAGCGAAACACAGAGTGAAACTCTCTGCAGAATACATTTTAGAAATTAATTTAGTATCCGTGGAACCATTTTTGTTTACATTACTTTTAGCCTTAAATGTATCAAGTGTGATATGCGATTAAGATTTATTTTAAGCTTTTTTTTTTCTTGTTAAAGGAACTGAATAGGATGCGTTCTCGAAGCATGTCACGAAAATCTGCACGCTCAAACAGCTCCGTGGAGGAAAGTCTCTCCAGGATGAGGAGTCGCAGTGCTAACAGAGAGCAGGACCGCCACAGCTGGGTAGGTGAAGCAAAGAGAGAACTGCTGCTGTTCCTGCTGATCTTATAAAAGTTTAAATTCAGATTATATACCCCAACATCAGCGGGTTTTATAATGCGGTGTCACGTGACCTAGAATACAAAGGTGCTCTTTTGGGTTTATCTAGAAAAGTAAAAAAAACTCCAAATGCCCTTTCACTTTGTGCATCCACATTTTTCCTCATAAGTCTTCTGCAAATTAATGTCCCATTTATGCTTTAGTAAAAAAAAAGCTTTTTTTTTTTTTTGTATGATCCACAAGTATTCTTCAGTTTATCTAAAGCACATGTTCAAATTCCAGGCCTCGGGGGGCAGTGTGCCATATGCTTCCAACTAACCTGCTATTGTAGCTTCTTCTTCTTCAAAATACACCTGATCCAGGAAATTAGCTGCAGTTTAGACAGGGTTTCAGTAATGAAAGCCTTTCAGGGCCGATAACTTTACTGCACCTGTTTCACATCTTAGACTTTAGACAAACGTTATAAAAATCCTCCTCAGGTTAGAAACCTACAGGATTAGATAATAAAATTACGTAAATAGATTTTGTCTCTTTGCTTTTACTCATGATTGTTAACAGAGGCAGTATCTTGTGTTTCTCCTGTACCTGTTCTACCTGCTTTTCCTTTAAACCTGTTGCTGATAGTGTTTTTTTCTTAGACTGCTTAATGTGATAACACAAATGCAACTCCTGATCTAGTCCTCACTAGTTCTGTTTACACACCTGACATTTAAGTCAATTGTGCTCTTTTGATCAATTGTGCCAGGTAAGGTTTACTTTGCTCTCATTCATTGACACTGTAATTGTGAGCTGGCTTTGGAAGCTGGAATTGTGCTGTGTTGTGTAACGACAAAGTTGGAATAAGAGTCAGTACTCGATCAGCAGCTCCATCTAGTGGTGAAGTCTTCACGAATGAGCACGACTAGTAATCCTGGGATCTAGTAGTTCCTCTTAACTGAATGGTGTTGACACAAACTACTCCAATGTGAAATGAAGAGGATCAGATTCAACATGTAAATAAAACATTTATATGTTGATAATGCACTAATGTGGTGTATCCCCTCAGTAATCCTGACCACTGGAAGCACTTGTCTGTTTGGTTTGGAAGTAAAGTGTGTCTGCAGAACCTAACAACTTCATACAATACATCATCATGATGTGTTTTGATCCTGTTGTGGTTGATTGATTTCTGCCAAAACTTCTGGTCTTTTTGACCATCTGTTACTGGTAGTTATCAAGACAACAGGAGATTAGGATGGATAGTCCAGATAATTCCACTCTGATCTCAGTCTGTGATGTGACCGTCTACTACAAATCCAAACTGTTCAGTGAATCAGTTATTTCCTTCTTTAGTTTTAGCACCAGCTATTACATTCACAGCATCAAAGATGAGACTTTTTTCACAGCTTAAGGCTTTTAAATCAAAAATAGTGAGCATTTCCTCGTTTGCCGCTCACCTTTAAAACAAATTTCAAAGCCGCATAGCATTCATACAAGAGGATCAAATGACAAGTTTTACAAGGAATACTCAAGAATTTTAAACAATAGCTTAACTGTAGACGCATTGTATAATTTAACTTTTTTTTTTTTTTTTTTTTTAACTCTGATGACTTGGCCCCATTGAAGGAAGTATTTATTGGAAGAGTTGTGACAAAGTTAAAAAGACTCGTCTCTCTTGTTACTCATTGTCTGCCATCGTCATAATCAGCTTTAGTGCAAGTAAAACAACTGAAAACTTTATGGTAGCTATCTAAAATAAAAAAAATGCACAGACTTCAGTTTATTTTGAATGTTTAGGATAGTTAAAAACTGCTTTTCCTTAAATGTAAATTAAATTTCAGGACTACTAACAAATTTGTCTCTGCTTCACCTGCTGCTCTGTTTGACTAGTCTGTGCAAAAGTTTTTGTGTCTGAGCTCAATATCACTATGCACTGAAAAAAGTATGCAATGTTAATTAGTAGTAATAACTCTCAACCATATGTTTTTTTAAAAAGTGGATTTTGGTGTGCCACTAACAACACAACCTTCAGAATAAAGCCCCAAACTGTACCCCATAGCGAGAAAACTCCAGTTGCCATGCGACGAAAAGCAGTGTTGAAAGATAAAAGTGCATCAGTTGTCTTCATAGTTTTGCTTGTGTGCTTTCAACTTCACACAAACATAAATAGACAGGGAGTCTGTTAGATGATTTTCCAGCTACCAAAATCTTTAAAAAACAAAAAATGGACATAGCTGTCAATTTTTGCTCTTTTGTTTTTCTTTATTTAAGTAACCTATATTTTTCAGCAAGGTCCTATTACTGATAAGCACTTGTCACGTTTATCTCCTAAATATCTTTGCATTCATATTCATTCAAATCTACATTGTCATAATTCTTCTTTATATGTGATCTTTACAAAGAATACAATTGAAGAAAGGAACCCATCTTTAGACTTTATTTTAATTATAAATGCTTATATGTGTGTGCTGCATACAGTAAATGAGAAACAAAATATCAATGCATGTTTTTGGTGTTTTAGACTGTGTTTTGATGGAGCTTGAAAGTACAGCTCAAAGAAATGTTGAGAGCTGTATTATACACGTGGTTGAACTGCTATAGTCTTTTCTGCCTCTTGAAAAATAACAGTCTAACTTCTTGATTTGAAATATTTTAATTTAGGATGTACACATATATTTACGTAAAGCTGAAAGCAATGAGAAGCAGGCAGTCTGCATCTTTGTTTCACTCTCTGGATTGAATTTCCGGGCAGGTTGCAGTAAACTAATACAGTTAGAGATGGAAAGTAATCAGCTGCAATGAGTCACTTCCCATTGGATGACACTGATTATACAAAGGAAAATGAATTAGGAAGTGATCTTTTGTTGTTAGATTTTATGTTGTTTTGAGAATTCTTTTGTCAGTGTTTGGGCAGAAAGAACATTTGTTTAAATTTGGCTTAATCAAATATCAAATTAAAGGACACTGGAAGGCCATATTATTTATAGCAGTTATTTCATAAAAACACACGTTTTCATAGATTATAAAATGCACATAAATTTTGATGATTAGTCTGAGGAAAAAATGATCTTAACCAGCATTTTTCAGACATTTTGTGTTTCTTTCTTTTTTTCTCTACTTTTTCCCTAGGTTTTTTTATGGCACATTTTTATAGTATTTACACTACATATAAAGCATTATATATTGGTCTTAATAAAAGATAGATCAGAATTTAAGATGCTTTACATTTTCTAATGTATTTTCTTTCTTTCTACTTTGCATCTTGTCTTTTAAGTGTTGTCACACAATCTCTTGAGACTTATGGCACTCTAGCATCTAATTCAGAAAAGCCTATGAGGGTGCTGGAAAAATAAGTAGACTTCAGTGTTAAATTAAGAATTTGTGCTGCCTAAGCATTTTCCTGCTCACCCTTTTTTACTCTTTATAACATCTGTTATGGTGAGCATCTAAGACAACAACAGAGTTTTCGATGATAAAACAGCTGACTAAGTTTTCAGAGAAGCTCAAGTAAATACCACAATGAGACCTAAAATCCCTGATTAGTTATAGAGCAGATGCCCTGAACGTAAAAAAAAAAGAGCAAAACAGACAAAAGACCCCCAACCTGCAATAGGATTAAGCAGCTAAAGAAAAATAGCTGGAGTACAGAGTCAATTTAATTCGATTTAATTCCATTTTATTTATATAGCCCAAAATTCAACCATAGCCGTCTCAATGGGCTTCACACCGGTATTTATGCAAAGAGCATAAAATCAGTCATAAAAATATAAACAACAGCTGGTTGCTAAGCTAACTAAACAGACTAAGCTACACTGATATTCCTGCCCTTAGAACCCCCTTCTCGGTGAGGAAAAACTAATTAAAGAAAGCTATCTTGGGATTAAAAAAAAAAAAGAAACCTCAGGGATGTCCACCTTAAGGAGGGACAGATGATGTGCTAGGACTGTTAAAGAAGAGTTAGCTTATCCAACTTTACAACTCCATGTTTGAACAACAACTACATGTTTGAAAAGTGTAGCAGATGGGCTTCATCCAGATGAAACTGTGGGGCAACTGGGGGTGCGAGACAAGGTCCACGGCCAAAGACAGGAGCACAGACGATCCACCTGAAATCTCCCCCCTCTCACCCAGAGGGGAGTGAGAAACCAGGACAACATATGAATCGCACTGCACCAAACAGTGCATGTAATATGGCACTGCTAGCAGATGGTAATAATAATAATAAAAATAATAATAATAGAAAATCTGCAGTTTTAGCATGTCAATATAAATGTGGTTTTAATCTAATATAAGCCCGCGTAAGGCAACTAAGCAGAGGGAATGAGCTGCCGTGGCCCGGTTTATCAAACCATCTTCCCTTTGCTTGGATCCACTGAGAAGTATGTAAAATGAATGTAATTAAAATTGTAATTATTCCCCAAAACTTCATTACAGTGGGTGAGGTAGGGCAGTGGTAAGTTAGATAATATCTGACTACTAGCTAGCCTGGCAATAAGCCTGTCCAAAGAGGAATGTTTTAAGCCCAACTTTGAATGTAAAAATTTTGTCGGCCTCTCTTACATGAGCTGGGAGCTTCCATAAGACAGGGGTTTGGTGGCTAAAGGCTCTACCTCCAACTGTGCTTTTAGAAATTCTAGGAACCACAAGCAGTTGTGAGCAGAGTGTTCTGTTTGGTTGATAAGGCACTATGAGATCTTTAATATAGGATGGGACCATACCATACAAGGCCTTAAAGGTTAGCAGGAAGATATTGAACTTGATTCAACTGGTAGCCAGTGAAGTGAAGCTAACACAAGAGTAATGTGTTCTCTTCTGCTGGTTCCTGTTAACAATCTAGCTGGTGCATTCTGAACAAGCTGAAGACTTTTTAGAGAACTTTTAAGGAACGCTGCTAGCAAAGAGTTACAGTAATTCAGCCTAGACGTAACAAATGCATTTTTTCAGCATCATTTCTCAATGATATATTTCTGATCCTAGATATATTGCGTAGGTGAAAAAAATCAGTTTTAATAGCTTGTGATATGTGAGCCTTAAATGATAAATCCTGGTCAAATAAAACCCACTGTGGAATTAGAGGCTATATTTATACCATCCAGGGAGACTATCTATCAGCTGTTACTGTCCCAACAATATAGGTAATCAAATATAGCACAAATATTAAAGATATTCATGTGCTGCCTACATTTTGCAACCATCCAAACTCACAGATATACACAAATATTTAAAGGCTTTAGTGCTTCTCAATACTAAAAACTGTTTTCTTTATTGTTTAACTTCAGTAATCTCACCAGCAGGAGGCACATGTGAGCAGTTCTTGACCTTGTTTTAGCCCATTTCCACTCCTTTACCCAGAGGCTGATGCAGTGTCTCCTTAAGAAATTCATTGTAACTTTATGATGAATAACCGACCTGCCAAAAACCTGTGAGTTCATGTCAGGAAGTGCTGCACTGTTGTTTGCATACGCTGAGCTCTGAGTGGGAGTTAAGCAAACATTTACTTACCTCTGGGGATTCTTGCTTTTGACCAAACGGGTCAAACGGGTTGAAAAACTGGTTTAGCATGTGGTTAAATCTACCTTTTTAATTTTACTTTGCTTCCTTTTTCCCTATTAGTTAATTGCTGGTAAATCTGTTTGTAGTTTGGGGTTTTTGCTCATGTATTTTTGAGAGTACCGGTAATACGCTTTGTTGCTATAAAAATGACAGATTTTTGTGCTCCTGATGGACAGTTTGTCATTTTACCTGCTGGTCCTGAATCGGGCTGGAGGAGCAGAGCACTGCAGAACATTCATCCCCCCTCTCCTCTTTCTCCCCCTCCCTTTGCCTGTCTGAATCAGGGACCTCCCATTCTCCCTCTCACTCTCCCTGAATCAGTTCCCTCTCTCTCTCCTCCCAGTTTCTCCTTGACAGTGGGTCTATAAAGCAGACTACAAATAGCAACTGCTGACGCATTTTCTCATACCTGCCGTTACCTGCAGAAAACTCAAACTGTGGCAGTTCTCTCTTCTTTTTCTGGATGTGATTTTTTTTTTCTTCCCGCCATACACTCTTATTTTATCTTTTTTGCTGCCGTCTGTTTTTCCTCCACGGAATAGGAAAGACTTTAGCATCTCCTCGTTTTCACCACCAGCTGTGAAATCCTTCTGCAGCTCTGAACACTGTGCACCACCAGGATGTAGCCCTGTCAGATGGACGGATTATTAAACTCCAAACCTGAGCCTTATTTTTGGATATGATTGTTTCATTGTCAGCTCTGGGACGATGTTACCTTTGCTGAGATTTCAGTTATAGGCCAGACCAGAAGCTCACAGTTTATAAACTCAAAGGGTTTTGGTTAAACACTATAAATGATTTTTTAAAAAGTGAACGTTCTTCTGAAGGCATTGAAATGTTTTTTTTCTTTTAGTTCAGAGGTGATTAAGGGCTTTAAAACTATAGAAAACCTGTTTGGAGGGCGTGAAGCAGTTTAACTAAGTCGTGTCCTTTATGAGGAGTTCTGGCCTTTTGTAACCTCTGGGTTGCTGTTTGTGTGTTGTGGCAGAGATATCATAGCAGGCATATCTTGTAAGCATTGAAATAGACATTAGAAAGCTTCCCATGTTCAGCTGAGGCAGACTGAGTGGAGCCTTAACACAGATGTGTTGAAACAAGAATCCCGGTGGCTCCGGCGGGACTACCCTGCAGAAAGACGCCTTTACGAGTGAAACTGGAGGTGACCTGGTCTCTGGATGACTTGCGATATCTGTGCCTCATCACGTCCTGGGAGTGAATGAGCTCTGACATTGCTCCTTCCATCACCTTCCTCGCTGCTGCAGCCGTTGACCCTGCGCCAGTAAAGACTTGAGACTCCATCCCTAGACTGTTGTCTCTCTCCTGCATATGTAGCCTCTAATGTTCCCCTGCTGCTGTGATAGCAAGGGTCCAAGCTCAGCTTGAAGCCTCTGTTGAACCAGCAGAACATCGTGATGGAGTACCTCGGAGATAAGCTGTCAGTGGCTCACTCTCAGGTGTCAGGGTGGGTGGGAAATGTCCGTCGCTCCCTTCACGGGGCGTTTAACTTTCTGTCCAGCTCAGTGGAGAGGGGAGGAAGAGAAGACGATGGAGCGGAAGGCTTCAAGAGGACCAACTCCTTACGCTCCCTAGCGTCCCGCAGCAGGGAGTCCATCCGCAGGTTCTCTCTGCGCAGCCAGCAGCGTTTGTCCTTGCGCAGACGTACGGCGCCCAACACCCCCACTGCTGTAAGACGCCATTCACACATTTTGGGTACAGAAAGACGGCTCCTTTTTGATGCATATATAGCATGTTTAAAAGTATGAACATCTGCTGGACTTAAAGTTCAAGTTATTTTGTAGCAATGTCCATGTGTCTGTGGTAACAGCTGCTGTTTCATAAGGCATGTGGTCCAGAGTTAAACATATCATGAGCTTTTACACCTGCTGTGATACACACAGCCACACTGCTTCTCCTGAGTCATTATAAACTTCCATCATATTTCTTTATTTCATTACTGTTACTCCAGGTTGTGTAACTGAAATGTTACTCCACAGAGTCTGTAAAGTCTACCCTTACGTAGACTTTTCATTGGAAGTAGCTGCTTGAATGAGGGCGGTGGAAACATAGCTTTTGACTAAGAATAATTTTTAAACATTCTTTTTCTTCAAACACGCGTCAAACATTTGCTGGGTATAGACAAGATAGTAGTTTGTAGATGTACAATTGCTTGAAAATAGGAAAATGGCTCCTTTTTTCTACTAGTTTTAACTCTTACTCTAACTGATTTTAAGTCTGATTAAACCCAGAGATTTTCAAATTTCCTCTTGGTCAAGCCTCAGGAATAATATGCATGACATTCTGGTTAGGGATTAATTTGTGGTTCTTAATTTGTAACACATTAAATGAAGATGTGTGAGCATTGTTCTGTGACACTGAAACGGCAGGAGCTTGGATTAGTCCCTCTACGGGGTTTTGTGTCATTTTGTTTACTTCTGTCATAAAAAGTTGTAGAAGTGTGACGATTATTGACATATTGAGATTTACATTCAGCTTTGTTTGCTTGTACTTTTTTTTTGCTTTAATTTGACCTTTAGGCTTTTTGATAGTCGTAGTAACTGTCACTTATGGGAATCGGTTCGTTGCAAAGAAACTGATGTCATTTTTAAACCAACACCTGTTTATTCAAGTGCTGCACAACACCTCATGAGTCACATCTTTTAAAAGTGAGAGGTGTTGTCATTGCTTAGGGGTTATGTCTTAGTTTAGGATAACAGCAGCTGTTATTCTGTTCTGTTAGAAGCAGGATTTACTTTCCATCAGTGAGAGTACGAATGACGGTTAAGAGGTCAGTTTGACAGACAAGTGAGATGCTTTGGCATCTTTCATTTGTGTATTAGTTGGTGTCATTAGCAAGTAACTCTTAAAACGCTGTTTTATTTAGTTTATATTATTAATTCATTTACGCTCTGCTGTAAACGATGCAAACATCTTAGGGTGTATTCGGACTGGAAAAGACATTGGTCCGGATCGAGTCCTGAACCTTGTGCTTGGTCTGTATTCAGACCGGCTTTCAATCGAAGATTTTTGTTCCGAACCTAAGTTTGTAAATAAAAGCGCGTGACTAAAGATCTCCTCTGTCATTGGCCAGGGATTATGAGTCAAAGCAACGATAGAAAGAATAATGAAAGTCCTAAACTTTGCAGTCCTTGCTAGGATAGTTCATTTATTCAAACTTTATATTTCGCTGACAAATTGTGAACATCTTTATCAATGTCAGGTGCAGCACTTTTTACTGCTGCTTTGGTACGGTGGAGACATGCTGCAAGGACATTACTGAGGAGACAATGACTAAAAAGGTGCGCTGACAAGTGTTTATGACATAAAGACCGTCGGGAAAACAGTTCGAGAAGCAATGTGTATCACATTAAAAGTTGTTTTAGTGAGTCCGCATTCATCCGACTACATTTCAGTGAGTTGCCATCTCGTTGTTGCTTTACATTTGTCTGCTGCTTATGATTGCAACTTTTCTACTCTGTTAACATCCCATAATGCCCAGCTGCAGTGGCCGTTTGGTTCAGTTGTTCCTTTCTGAACCTGGAGCGTATTGGGATTGTGGAAACTCAGTGAACTGGAGCTCAGTCTGATCGGAAACGAACCAAGACCACCTCGAAAGATGGGTCAGAGAGCAGTTCCTGGTTCCTGGTCCAGACCAGGGTCCACTCGGGTGTATGCAGACTAAAAATTTGTTGCAGTTTATGAGGGGAAACAAACTCTGATTCACTTAAAGCGAACCAAATATGTCCAGTCTGAATACACCCTAAGTATGTGTTGGCACATGCCGCTCTATAAAATAAGTGGATTTAAAGGTTATATGTACTGTCAAGCAAAGCCAGACGGAACCCTTTGGTTCATCCTAATTGACCAGTCAGACTAAAAGGAATGTTCTTGTAGAAATATGGGTATATGACTTAAAATGCTTTATTACCTATTATTACTAGAGTTTTCTTGAAACGAACATCTGCAGTTTTTGCATCATGTAATGATCAGTGGAAAACATCTCAAAACAACCCCAAGACGGAAAGTAATCCTCAGCGTCAGGTTCAGCTCACCCTGAGAAAAACTCTTAAGCCAAGTCAGGATTTGACCTTCTTCCTCTCTGCTCTGTGTGCATTGTTGAGCTTTTTTTTTGTGTGCTCGGCAGTTCTCTACATAACTGTAGAATCTGTATTTCAGTGTGCTCGATCACACGGTTTGGATTGTCCTCTGCCTGCATGAGATCATGCTCATAGAAGCAGCGTGTATGGAGAATGTTCTCACTGATTAATGGGTTACACATTTTTTCTCTGCCCCACCCACACTCACAGATATGAACAGATGAGTAGAAAATGTGATGACATGCTGCAAGTACAATTTACAGCTGTTAATGGACATCAGCTTTATGAGATGCTCACATCAGGTCTGCTTTTTCTTTATATATATCTGGATGAGCTTGTGTTGCTTTCAAATTGATGTTGGCTCTTGTAAAAATGTATTTAAAGAGAGGTTTATAGTTTACAAGCCCTAATTTAAAGTCAAAATTCATCTGTCTGTTCACAAATAATAACCCTGAAATCAACCCGTTGTCTGCGTCAAAGTCCAGGTTTCTGCCACAACTGCTGTGTTCATGCAAACACGTGTATTATGTGTCCACAGTAGTTGCTCACTCTGTGTTTTAGTCCCTGATGTAACTCCATCTGTTAGGCACTCCACCGCAGAGCTTTCCTTTTTCAGCTCACCGTCTGCTGACTGCTGTGGTTGGCTATCAATCAGTGCGTTTTTGAGGAGAAGTTTCCACACGCTTGTTCCTGCTCCTTCCTCTGCAGATTCTCTGTTAGACCCAGTTAGTGATCAACGCCTTTTTCTCCTTCGTCCTTCTATTCATCCGCTCTTTGTGTTATTTCCCTTTGACACACCCTTCATATCCAGGGGATGTTAGCTTTTACCAACGGTGTTAAGAAAGGGCTGGCTTTTAGAGGCTTTATATTAGTGCTGCTTGACCTGCTCAGTTTTCTATACTGTCATCTTTTCCATACGTTTGTGATGGATTATGAATCTTAAAATCTAGCTTTCTAACATACCGGTATGTTAGAATTGATTGTGTTGCATGAAACAAATGATGTTGGATTCCAAACCCTCATGATCTCCATCACACATAGCTGAAGTTCCTGTACAGCGGTGCCTCTTTTCAGCATGTTGAAGCAAAGGTTTTTTGCAACCTTCTCAGATCATGTTAACATTTGGATGCTCTGTACAAACACACAGGACTGGAATTTTTATCAGCAGAATTTTACAAGCCCTTTTTTGGCAGCTGTTTTAGCAGCCTACAGCAACATGTAGAAGACAGGCGGATTGTGCTACAAGATGGACATTGTTAAGTTGTAAAGGAAAAATTTGGCTACAAACCACTGACAACTGTGTTGGAAAGAACCCTTTTGCAAAAGTAAAACTTTTTTGAGTTTTTAAGTGCTGTAACAGTGTGATATCGGGTATAAATGTACATGAGCTCAAGGAAATTTGTTTTTCTGGAAGCAATGTTGAATTGATGCTTTGGTTTTCTACCTTCCTTTTGGTATAGCCTTCACTGATGAGTGTAGTTGGAAACTGTTTTCCTTAATTTTTACTGGTACTTTCTACTTAAAGTTTTTCAAATACATTGCATTTATTTTTCTGTACCGTTGCATTCCTTTTTAAACACAAAAACTGTTATAAATAAAACACACCTTGCTAAAGCTTGAAAAAATCATTAAACAGAAATTGGTTTTTACTTGTTTGTTATTAGGTAAACACATCTTAAAGACCCACCTTGATAAAAAATTGTGTTTTTAACTTGTTCTTGTGGGATTTTTCCTATAATGGAGCACATATATAAGCAAAATTAGGCTTAACATTAGATTTCTGAGTATTTCTTTATTCAAACTGTTGTGAATCAGGAGCAGATGAAAAAATGACTGTGAGCCATAATCTCCATGCTCAGGTCCATTCTGATGCATTTGCTTGTAGAAGACTAGATCCATGTACGTCTTTGTTTGCCTCACCTGAGCTGGTATCTTGCTCAAAACTGTATGGCTGGTTAGCTCTAATATTGCTCGCCATTTTTGTTGTACCACTGAAGTTAGGCTGGGGGTGTGAGGGGCTGTAGGCTAGCGGCAGGGTATAAACAAAGGGGTGATTGGAAGAGGGGAAAAGCTTACGCAATAATTAGCTTCTGATGAAATTAAATGCAGTGTTATTCTATACTGACCACAACTTATCTGAAATGCAATGTTTTCATGATCCAGTGTCCTGTAGAGCCAACATAAGCAGTGGTAATTGTAAGTTAGAATTTTTATGAGCTTGTCAGTCTTTCTCTACAATTTAGGTTACGTTTTGTCTTTTTTGTTTCAACCAGCAGCGCTTCAGTTTACTGTAGTTTGCAGAATCAAGCTCTTGTGAGGATTTGACTCGATTAGTTTACAGAGAAGCTTTTGTCAATCTTAGATGCTGTGATTTGTTAGATGATCTGAACAAACCATAAATGAGTGGTTTCTTTGTGCTTCTGCTGACAGTAACAATTAAAACACTATAGTTAAAGCTAGTTGCGGTTAAGTCTTGAGTGGAGATGTTGATCTGGTTTCTGTCTGTTGTAAAATCTGAGTAATCAGAGATTGGTTCGAATGTTTTGCCCATAGTATCCCCTCGTCTTAGATTGATGGACTTTACATGCTTTGATACGGCTCAGAACTCTTCACAGATTGCTGGGATGTCCCTCCTTGGCATTGCGTTAATGACATACTCTTAAATTCCCCACGAGACGCTGGATGCTTCCTCCTTGTCGCAGTTTAAAGTATCACCAGCTAACGGCTCTCACCATCAACCAGTCAGGTGTATGGATGTCCCCTCAAGCAACATCTGATGACAGGATCTTCTACTGTGGTTCTCCTTGCCTATATAGGCCAGGGTTATCAGTTCATGTGCAGGCCTGCCCTCATGAGAGCTGTTTGGTTTTTAGACAGTATGTCCTCTGTACCAGCCTCATTAAAAGAGGCATGGTTCAGTAGACAGCAAACACTCACCCTCCTGCCTCTTTTTGTCCCCACTCTACTCATGTCTCTATTAACTCATCCCTTCACCTTGCATTATCCTTCTTGCCACCGCTGACAACCTGCTGCTCCATCGTCATTACTGCTGACACCTCAAATAACCAACTAAAGCGCCTTAGCACTCTTAGAAGAAAAACACATTTTAGTGTGCATTAAAAATGGACATGTGCTTTTAGTAAATCAGTGTTCTCCGTGGGGCACTTTCTAGATCTTAGATCCTTACAGAGAGTCCAATGACAAAATGTAATTTATTATTAAAAACATGAGTGTTGCACAGTGGTGTGGTGGGAAGCAGCATCACTTTACAGACAGAAGCTCCCATGGAGTTTGTGCATTCCTCTTTTTTTAACAGGAACTATAAGGACCGTTTAGGGAAACCTAAAGTACTGTAATGAAATTTCACAACTTAAATGTTACTGTTACTCCATAAAAGACTGAGGGAATGGAATGCTGATGGATACAAAGAAATAGCTTTATGTGCAACTTGAGGATTTTAAGGACAGTTTGAGTGACTTGTAGTCAATAATGCAAGAATACAAAAAATACAAATATGGAGAGCTATATTTGCTGGTCTAGGTATAATTTAACTAACAATATAAGTCAGCTTGAAAGGATAATGTCATCTGTGGCATCACACCACAAGGAAAGACCTAATAAAAAACATGTCAGCAAGTAAATTTATTCTTATTGTGGGAAACAAACAAATGAGTGATTTGTTGAATCTGTAGCATTTTAGTAGTTTAGTTTAGTGGGGAGTGAAACTGGTGGAATGTTTTAACTGACACAAGTCATTACTGCCGCTTTGTTGTGATGCTCCAGTTGTCAGCTCTTTTTTGTGTCAATCCTTTTCATCTTTCTGTTTTTATGTTTGATCGTCTATTGGGAGGTGTGACGGACCTTGAACGCTCCTAAGTTTGAATGTAAACGTCAACCTACACATCCTCATCTGTAGCCTGTTGATAACTTACTTTATTTCAGCATTTTGAGAAATATTCTCTTCATTTTGACTTTTTCTTAAACGCTAGCATCTTACAAGTCCCCCTTTCAATTATTTTATTTTTGCAAAAGCTCATTTAAGGGCCAAATATTTTTTACATTAATATATTTACCTCTGTTGATCATATCTCATCATTGTTTTATAATTATTCACAAGAAGCAGCTTTTAACATTAGTTAACTTCCTGTTTCTTCTCTCTGCTTGTTGCCTGCAGGTGCAGCAAACACAAAGCGGTGAAGAGGAAAGGAAACACTCTGAAACACCAGTTCATGAGCCTGACAGTCAGTATGGGACCTGGAAGACGGGACTGGGATCTGATGACAGGTAAAAACACTTTACCGTCTGCAGTAATTGTTCATGTGCCAATGTAGGCTCAACCTTTCATTGTGCTCAGTTCTTTTACTAGAATGTTACATCTGTTAAACGTATTGTTCATAAAGATTTAAATCATGTTTCAAATCTTTGTCTACAAACGGTTGATGGATGTATTAATGATTGCACATTGTGTAATAATACATGAAAAGTGTTTGCAGGTTTAGGGTGTAAACTGAAGCTTAATAGGAAATTCAAAGTAATTATTTTCAAACTAGTGTAAATATTTTGTTTATTAGCACTGGATATGTTCAGGTTCAGACGTGTTAACAGTCTAAAGCAGCATGATGAGTAGAATTTTAAAGAGAAGAAGAATTACAAAATCAGAAGCCTCAGCTGACACAGGAGGGACTTTAAATTCTGACTGAACCGGTTTATCATGGAGTCTCTGATTTCTGCCAAAGCTCCATTTCAAGAGGGTTGGAGTTGAGATTGAGATTTTCTAAATTACTGCAAAAAAAATAAAACTAGTTTCTTTTGACACATCCATTGTAGTATTTTTTTATATATTCAGTGAGTAACATTGTTTTACCAAATTAAATAAAGTATTTAATTTCTGTGTCATCCTCTTGAAATAAACCTTAAGGAATTTTATAATTTTTTTCACAATAATTGTACCTTTTCAAAGAGATCTTCTGGGCATCCTTACTTCCTGAGATGTTTAGTATCACCCTGATTATTCTTGTTTTCTTTTCGTGATCTGGATTATGTTTTTCCAAAAGCAAACATTTATTTATCTATCCGGGATTCACCAGTGTTTTTGTCTAATACATATGAAGTTGAAAGTGCAGTTGCAGTTTTCCTGCACAGATTTGATAAATGGCTTCCTGCTCTGTGTTTTGCTGTGTCAGGTTTCTTCCCTGAATGCAAGAGTGCGCTGTGTTTTTCTGTGGGACAAAGACAGTTTCTAATACAAATCATTCCCTTAGAACAACTGTTTCTTACCTTGTTATCTGCGGGGTTTCCATGCTTTTCTCTAGTGGCACATATTCACCAAACTATAATAAAACTGTAACGCTGGTCTTCAGGTTCAGAAAACTCTGTATTTTTGTCAACCATTTCACAAGATGTAGAGGAAGTTATTCATGTCTTTTAAAACTCAGCTTTTTAAAAAATACTTTTCTTTTTGTTTTGCTAACATTTCAGTGTTTTGAAGATTTATCAGTGGGGCTGGTGGATGGGTCTGTTGCCTTTTTGTTGCTGATGGTGACTTCTTTTTGCAGTTTGTGGTCAAGTCAGTTCAAACCACACAGAGACGTCATGGCACAAAACATAAGCCTTCCTTTGGATTAGAAAAAAAGTCAAATTATAAAGCTGTTTAGCATGTTTGATGTTAATAGATTTTGATTTTTGTGGCTCTAGTGCAATTTTTCTTGTGCAGTCTCTCTCAGAAAGTTTGAGTCTGCAGTGCCAAAAGAGGAGCCATGGTGTAGAGGTAGAGCTGCTACAGTTGATATTTAAAATTAATTCAAGGCGAATGCAAAAATGAATTTTGAGGCATTTTATCTGTAGAATCTCTCATAGGTAGTAGCATTTTTGCAGCAACACACAAAATAGCGCTGATACTTCTGGGGGAGAAGGGGGGGAAGTTATAATTAAAACAGTTTTGAAAGCACTATCAAAAACTGCAAAAACAAAAAGTTTTTTTTTTTTTACATTTTTTATACTTTACTGCCTCCTTCTGGTGAAAGTGATCAAGTTCAACACTAATAAGCACCAACTAAAGGGCACAATTTGTATTTTAATAAAAGAAAAGAGCTTCATACGTTACATAAAAATATATATACTACTATTATTGTTACAAATTAGGTTTGAAGTATTTGCTGCTGCATTGTTGTTGTTTGAAACTTCCCACAGTTAAGATTCAAATTTTGGGTGATTTTAACTTTTTTATTTTTTTAACCAACTTTTTTCAAGTGTTTAAAAATTTTTATTTGTCTTTTTTTTTTTTTTTTTGTCTTTAAAGCCTGACGTCTGTCACTCCTAGTTCAGACAGCTTTCTCAGTCCGTCACCAAGGAAGCCGTCTCCACCAACTTCACCTGGTGATAGCACTGTGCTGTCTGACAAAGACACTTTGGATGGCCTCCCTTCCTCTTCTTCATCAGAGAGCCAGCCTCTCTCGTTTCCGGATGTAAGTGTTTGGAGCTGTAGTTTATGTAAAATGTGCTTCAGCTTTATTGATATTGAATCCTCTTTTTTTTTTTTTTTGTTTCGACATTCAGGCTCCAACCACTTTGTTAGACAACAGTGCTCTTCGCTCTAAAGCCCAGCTGGGGAAGAAACGGGCACAGCGTACACGGCCCACCAGAGCACTACGGCAGAGCGCTGCACAGTCTGAAAAAGGCGCAGCAACCACAGAGGATTGGCTTTACCGAGACTCAACAGGTTTGTCCAACACTCTGAGATTTCAACCATTTTCATCTTGTAGAAAGAAAAGGATTCTGAAATGTATTTATAAAAATATTTTATTCTACTTTGGAAGAAAAATCAAGGTAAAGCTAAATGACAGACTTGCATAAAAGTGTAAATAATAATTTAGCGCTTTATTAATAATGTTGGGATGGAGGTTTTACTGTGGTAGATGCAGGATTCCTGTCTGCACATTAATTTTAACACCTAGCATTTTTATAAACTTTAAAAGAGTTTACCTCTATCAGAACTTTTGCATGCCGACATCCTTAACAATTCAGCGGCCCGGGTACATGTTTGATCCAATTCAAAAAATATTTTAAAGGAAATAGATTTACATGTTGGTCATGAAGTTAACAGTTTTCTTTGCAGAAAATGTCTTGTTTGCATTTTTCTTCTTGTTCTATTGCTCAAAATGAAATGTGAAAAGAAATCTAATAATAATTTTACTTCATTTTTATTGTATTTGATAAATTGGGCATGGTATGCAATTCAGCCAATAACCAGAGCGAATAAAAAAAACTAAACACTAACATTATGCATCCGTTTTTAGTGGGGTTGGTTGCAGAAATGTTTGCATCAAATATGATTCACACAGCATTATGATAAATTTGGTCTAAAGATGGTTTTATTATTTCATATGAGTTGTGTGCATTCTTAAATAAGCATAGAGGCAGTTTCTGGTTTAGTATCAGTCAAACTATATCTGTAGTGAACACACCTTTAACGGTCTGAGATCACTGATTGCTTCACATTATCTGATAAGAACTTGTAACTGGTTGACCAGAAACACTACTCATTTCAACCACTTCTTATCACCTTTTCATTTTTAGCATTACTCAGGAATATTTCTTTTGTTTTTGTTTGTTCTTCTGGAATAAAGATATCAAGCCGAGTGAACTTTGAAACCTGTGAAAGAAAACAAAAACTACCTGATGTGTCTCCTTACAACAGAAGCAAAGCCTGAGAGTCAGGAGTCTGAGCTGGAACCTGAGGAGCCGACCAGAGGAGCTGATACTGGCCTCGCTGTTCCCTCACAGCTACAAAGGGTCGCCATGTTTCCTGGCTTAGACCCTTCAATGCTAAAGGTGATGCAGCAGTCCTGCATCCACGTCATTCACTATATCTGTTAATTACTATCAGTCCCAATGCTGTACCTGATAACAAACATTTAGGATGTTCTATTCACTAGAAGGGAATGTGCCATAATTAATCAAAGACTTTTGTCTGGAAGCAATTTTTAGCTCCTTTCCCAAGTGTATTCTATTACTATTGCTAGCACAAGGGGGCAGGAAGGTTTCTGGGGTCTTCAGGTAGAATTGACTGCTGTAAACCAGCAAATCTGCACTGATTCAAAACACAACCAGCAGCTACAGACAGTAAAAAAAAAAAAAAAACAAAAAAAAAAACAGGCAGTTGATAACACATTTGTAGCTTTATAATTTTAGAGTAGTGTCATCTTTAAATCATAAAATATGAATCACTTAATAAACTAACTAGAATAAGTTGTATTTAATTGGACTATTGTTGGCTCTAATTATTGATCTTAATTCAGCTTCTTAAAAATAGCTTAAATTCCTGTTTAACTAGTGCTGTATTTTCCATGCCACTAAGTACGAAAAGACTTAATTAGGAGGACTACAACTATGGAATGTCTAACACAAGTATCTGCATGTCGCTGATGAAAACAAAATTACTTTTAACCTAAATCCGTATTTTCTCTTTTTTTTCCTTTTCTTAAACTACAAAAAACTAGTCAAAAATTCTTCAAATTTGGAAAACTTCGTTTAAAAAAAGCACAAAAAATCTGCTGATTGAAAAAGAAAAATCTTACCAATAATTTTTACTTAAAGAAAAAATTCTAGTGTCTAGGATTTTTTTAATATATAAATGAGATTATTTTTCTTTTGAGAAACTTTCTTGATAAGAATATTTGTCTTGGAAGACAGAAAGAGAGACATTTTTTTTGTTTAAACGGGTCTTTTTACTCTCTCTTGACTCAGTTTTTGCTGTGTATTTTGTGTTCTTTTTAAGTAAAATAAAACCAGACATTGAAATTATTTATTTTGAAACAGGTTTTCTTAAATAGGAGCTTCAATATTTCCTTTTACCCTAGAGTGAAGCGTCTTGCCCATGGACGCACACTGGGAATCCAACCCTGATTTCCTGTGTCCCCACTCTGTGTTTGTTCTCACATGTGAAATGGCAGCCATGGATGGTCTGTGATGTACAATAGTTCCTCATTGATCATAGCAGTTACAGTTTAAAAATAACCTGCGATATGTAGAATCAGCAAAATAATCGTCTTTATTTTTTTTTTACAATTATTATAGATATTTTAAGGCTGTAAAACCTTCTACCAACCCCTCACTTCACTTACACTTTTCTCAGAGAGACTTGATTTCACACTTTTCACCTTTTTTTTTAATCTCAAAGTTCAAGCCTTCATAGAAAATTAAGTCCATGTTTGTAAAATAAAATCAAAGATTTGCTTGTGATTAAACATGAATGTTAATTTGGCAAACTGAACACATTCTGTACTGGAGACACGGCACAGAGGAGATTGATTGAGAAGGTGGATGCAGAATACAGAACGCTGTGTAAAAAAAAAAAACTGCAAATTTGCACTTAAAAAATCTCCAAAACAGCCAGACCATGAAAGGTAAACTGGGATATAGCGAAATAGCATGGTACTAAGCCTTTTAAATCAGAGAAAAAAAAAAGTGTACAATTGTCTCTCCATCATGAAACTCTGAAAATTCACCAGCTTTACTCCCTTTTTCCTTTTTGTCATCAGGCCCAACTGAAGAGGAGGAGCGACTCCGACAATCAAACTGATGGACCTGTTCCTTCTCCAGCCCAGCCGTCTCGTTCTCCCAAGTCTCCGTTCCTCCCTCGAGCGACACGCGTGCTGCCCCCATCTGGCGGTAAAGAAAATGGGTAAGCTACCGCAAAAAATTTTGGGGTTGAATTTTGGGGAATTATTAAACCCAAAGCTGTCCCATGCTTTGTCTCTCGCAGAGAGGAAGACTCCCCCAAGTGGTTGAAAGAGCTGAAGTCCAAGAAGCGTTTTAGTCAATATGAAAACAAAAACAATTAACTAGTAGGTGGAAAAAATTCTGCTCTGTGTGCTTGATTCTTGACGAACAAGCATGTTTAAAGGAACATTATAAACTTTTCACTTTTGACACGTTCTCCTCATTCTCTCCTAAGGTTGCCTTAACAGATGAATCTGTGAGAATCACGAGCCTTAACGTTTGACCCAGACAGTCAGAAGATTGGATCCACAGCTGCTGATGTGAATATATATATATATATTATAAATATTCTTTATGTTGACTTTTGTGTTTTGTTTCTTCCATTCTGGGTCAATAAATGTGCATGGTGCCTTTTTGCCGAGTGGAGAAAAAAGCCGAACAAGGAGAACAACCATCTTCATGTTTTCAATGCTTGAACCTGTGAAGCTCTGCTTCATCTGGACAGACTTCACACAAACATTTGAACAGGGACCAGGACACATGTCAAAATGTGTGGAACATCAAGTTTTGTTTTGTTTTGTTTTTTTTGTCAGGCACGTTTTTGGGATGTCTAACTTGTGGGACCTTTTTACTCTACGTTTATCATTGCATCACTTATAGGACAATCCAGCCAACAAAACATGTGCAAGTCATATGAATCTGCATCCACTCAGTGTGGGATAAAAGTGAAAGTTGTTGACGGAATCAAACCTTTTTTATTTGCTATCGGGTAACATTTCATTCACTAATGAATTTTTGAAAACGGAGAACAAATCACCTCTGACTTGATTGACATTTTGTATCACTAACAAATGTACGATGTGTTATATTTGTTTCTTCACACATTGAGAAGTAGTTTGGAATAAAACACTCAAGAGCCTTTTATTGCTGACAGATTCACATTTGCTAGGTACTGTATATGTATATATATTTTTTGTCTGATTACCTTGTGGATGAGAGATGGGACAAACGCACACACTCCAAATCAGCACAAACACTACTTCTCTTCCCTTCTGTCAAAGACAAAGACGATTGTAGCTGCGAGCGTCCAGCGAAAGCCATACGGTTGTAGCCCTCACACGCTCCTCACTCATGTTTTGACAATGTCTTTCCCAAAAAAAGAAAAGTGCAATTTTGTCTTTTTTTCAAATCTCATGTGTATGCACAATCTCCCCAGTTTAGTTGATCCCCAGCGTCCCACTCTCTTCCGGTGGAAGTTTTCCCACAGCACTGATTAATAAGTCCACTCTGCCTTCTTTATTGTTCCAAACAAACACGAATGTTGGATTTATGGCTTAACCTCCTCATTATGTTTGCCAACAGCCACTCCACTCTATGCTTCCTGCTAAGCACTTTTTCACTTGATGCACTACAGCTCTGACCTGCGCCCTCTCCTTTCTAGCCTCTAATGGAAGTAATGGTGTTAATGGAGGCTTCAGAGTGATTGTCCCAGGTTTCTAGATGGATGTGGATATTTTTCTTTGTCCTGGAATGTGAGGGTTTATTTTTTCATGTCCTCCTTTGTCCCTTTTTATTTGAAAGTAACCATGGATATTGCACTGTGTTGTTTTGGCCAGTGTCATCAAGTGAAAATAATTCTCAATAAATGTTTACTTGAACTCAGTTCTGAGTCTTGTATTGTTTCTTCTAAAGAGTTAAAATAGGGTTGTGTATCTGTCCCTCTGACATGATTCAATAAGCATCTGGATGCATGGTCCATGAATCCATACATAAAGCATTTAACTATGTATTGATATGATACATAGTTAGAGATGTTATTCATTTGGTATTTAAAACTATAAATGAAAATACCTTTTAACAGAGAAACATATTTGAGGCAATTTATCTTTAGCAACAAAATTGTCTAGACGATATAACAGCTTCAAACATTAAAACCTGGCATTTTGGGTCATTTTCACTGATTTATTCTTTGTGGTTGAAAAAAAGTGTGTCACATTTGCAGTGCTATGACAGAACAGGGTTATAATATGTTTAGTGCATACAACACACATCCCTTACTGTGGTCTTACATTCAGCCAGTTGTAATTGACCCAGCTTGTGATTGGACTTTTTTTTTTTCGCATCACATACAGTGGAGGAAATAAGTATTCGATCCCCTGCTGATTTCATAGGTTTTCCCACATAAAAACAAATTGGCAATCATCTTAATAGTAGGTTAAGTCTTAGGCTGGAACAGTGAGAGATGAAAACTCAAGAACTTGACTATAAAGAATTTATATAAATTTATTTGCATTCGATTGAGGGAAATAAGTAGTTGATCCCCTAACTATTAAGTATTCTGGTTCACACAGACTAACTAGAATCTCTTATTCAATCTGTCTCCTGAATTGAAGACACCTGTTTGGACTAATCACCTGTCCACAGAATCACTCCATCTGTCAGATGCCAAACTCTCCAAAATGAGAAAGACTAAAAAGCTTTCAATGGAGAGATTGTAGACCTGCACAAGAACGGAATTGACTAAAAACCATCAGCAAGAAGCTGGAGGTAAAGGTGGCAACTGTTGGTGCAACTGAGAACATGACCATCAATCCACCAATGGGTCTGGGGCTCCAACCAGATCTCACCTGGTGGGGTTTCTGTGATTAGGAGAAGAGTGAGAGATAAAAACAACACAGCAGGAGTTAGTTGATGATCTTAAAGTAGCTGGAACTGCAGTCGCCAGGAAAATCATTGGGAATATTTAATGAAGCAATTGTTTAGCATCTTGCAGTTCTTGCAGAAAAGCCCTGCTTAAGAAGGCATGTGTGCAGGTATGCCTGAAGTTTGCCATTGAGCACCTTCATGATTTGGATAGGGAGAAGGTACCAAAATTGAGATCTTTGGGAGCAAATCACATGTTTGGAAGAAGAGAAATACTATCTATGACCCTAAGAACACCGTCCCCACTGTCAAGCCTGTAGGTGGAAACATTATGATTTGGGGTATTGTCCCATCAAATCCTGAGTGAAAACCTCTCTTCCTCTACCAAGAGACTTAAAATGGGTGGTGGATGGGTTTCCCAACAGAATAATGACCCAAAACATACAAACAAGGCAACTAATGAATGGCTGAAGAAGAAGGATATCAAGGTCATGGAGTGGCCCAGCCAGTCTCTGGACCTCAAACCTATAGAAAACCTATGGAGCTCTCTCCATAGCTCAGAGTTGCTAAGCAACAGCTACAAAATCTCCGTGTGACCTCTGTGTTCACTTAAAGCGGTTTTGCCACTAAGAATAAAGTATTTCCAACAAGAGGGATCAGGTCCTTGTTTACCTCAATGAAATACAAGTACATTTATATCAATTCTTTAAAGTCAACTTCTTGTTTTTCTTTGTGTTGTCTATCTCTCACTGTTCAAACAAAACTACCATTAAGATGACAGACTGTCAATTGATTTTTAAGTGGGAAAACCTACATAATCAGCAATGAATCAAATATTTATTTCCTCCACTGTACATAAAAAGGCAGACAGCAGAGAACACATCCGGAAGAGAAACTGACAAAGTTTGATAGAGATCCCTTATTTTCTTCCAAATCAGTTGTGTACCTTTTTACCAATATAGTCTTGTTCATAATCTGTGGTTATCAACCGATACTGCTGTTTATTGATTAAACTGATTTTTCCAAACATGTCTGTATCCTTTACGCCTCCAGTTAAAGGTCTTGTGCTGCACACCGAGACGGAAGATGAATGTCTGTGTGTGGTTTGAGATTGGTAGCTGCGGTGGTGTCTGTGTATTTGTGTGTTTGTGCTGAGCAGGCCCGTTTGCTGATTCCTCTTGGCTCTCTCGCTCTGTGCCCGCACACAGTGCTTGCTGGCAGCCAGGCGGACAGGCAGGGCAGAGTGTGCCAACACAGCTGCCTATTGAGAGGCAGCGTGACGGACACAATGTGAGCGACAGACTTGCTGTATCAACAGCTCCCCCTTTTCTGCTGTTGTGGCCAGAAATAAACCATAAATACCCCCCCAGTCCCTGCCCTCTAATGGCTCAAACCCACCAAACACCAAGTGGCACTGAAAAAGAAGGGCACTACCACTTCTAAGCAGGCATATCCAGGTAAATGCATTCTTGATACATCGAGGGTGCAGCGTTTGCTCATGTGCAAGGGAGTTACACGATGCTTTAACATCAGTACCTGAATCTTAGAGATTTTTTTCCTTAGTTTTTGTTTTTAAACTACACAAAGAACGTGGTATAAAATCAGAATTAAAATAAACAATGAAATGATTTTTTTGTCTGTTTACGTTCATGTTGGATGGTGATTTTTGCTGCCAAAAACAGTGAAGAAGCAGTGGATCAGGAGGATGTCGGAGCAGCAGAGTGCCCCGGAGCAGCTGGCTCTAGGAAAAAGCCATGGTGGAGCTGGAGCCACATATAAGGTACTTTATTTGCTTCTTACCTTTGATAAGAAACTCAACTTTTAACTAAATTTAGATGTCTAGTGTTTCTCTATGTGCACGTTAGCCTTTTTTGTCTTTATTTTCAATATCTTTCAGAAAAAACCTGCTATTCCCATAAAGTACTAAATTATGTGTGTGATCCAGGTGGTGCTTTTTGAGTTTGAAAACTTCCAGGGCTGCAAGGCAGAGATTTCTGCAGAGTGTAAAGATGTGACAGAGAAGGGGCTGGAGAAGGTCGGCTCCCTGATTGTTGAGTCGGGACCGTAAGTTATGCAAAAAAAAAGACATCTATTTTTCTTAGCTGAGGTGGATTTTAGATGAAGTACAACCCTCCCTTCAGATGGGTGGGCTATGATCGGCATGGGTTTACCGGGGAGCAGTTTGTTCTGGAGAAAGGCGAGTACCCACGCTGGGACACCTGGACCAACAGTCAAAGCAGCTTCTCTCTCTTGTCTGTAAGGCCTCTCAAAGTGGTGAGTGTCCAAATCTGGCTCATTGCAGCAAACTAGAAGCTTATTTTAGTCTCTTGATGTGAAAAATTTGAAGGATTTGGAGGTTTTCTAATGTCTGGTTCTCATCTTTTAGGATAGTGCAGAACACAAGCTACACTTGTTTGAGAACCCCAAGTTTACTGGCAGGAAGATGGAGATTGTTGATGATGATGTCCCAAGTTTGTGGGGCCATGGTTTTCAGGACCGTGTAGCTAGTGTCAAAGCTCTGAACGGAACGTAAGCGACTTCAGTCATCTTATTTTCTGTTGTGCTAAAAAGTTTTTACCCCCACACACATATCACAGTGACAGTTCTTATTTTCTTTTCCAGATGGGTTGGCTATATGTACCCTGGCTACAGGGGGAAGCAGTTCATCTTCGAGCGGGGAGACTTTAAACATTGGAATGACTGGGAGGCCCCCGCTCCTCAGATCCAATCGGTCAGAAGGGTGCGAGACATGCAGTGGCACAAGAGGGGTTGTTTCATCGTTCCAGACCCTGCTCCTGCCCCTGGCCCGGATCCGGATCCCGCCCCAGCACCTCCTGCTCCTGCTTCGGCTGGAACCAGCTGAGCAGGATCCTGACTTACCTCCCAGCCCCCTGCTGCCCACAGTGCCTGCTCTCTGCCTACCCAACCATGGCAAACGCTGCTTGTGCTCTGTGACCATTGCCATGTATATTTTAGTGGAGAATAAAAGCTGTTTGATCTGGACGTTTTTTTTTGTTGATGTTGTGCTTTCAAAGTTCTGACCTCTGCGATCTGGAGTAGCCTCAGCTAAAGGTAGAAACCTAACATCTTTGAGGTCTCTTTAGCCAACACATTACCTCAAGATAACTTCAAACAGCTCAAACTTCTTCCTGCTGGAGGAGCACATGAGCTGAATATTCTGTAGATCTGCATTTCAGTGTAGATGTCACGCTGTATGTATGCTATTAAAACAGAGTGTACTGCACTGACCCCTATAGTCATTGTTTTACCATTAAATGTCATGTTGACGGCACATGCTCAACAGGTAAACATCAGAGGTTCAATAAAATGCAAAGAAAACCAAATGCTTTAAAACCTCAATGAAATTTGAAGAAATCTTCAATTTTTCTAATTGTTTTTTATTACATTCATTGTTAGTTTCTGCTGAGCTTAAAGAAAAATAGTTAACATTTCTATGTACTTTGATTCAATTAGTGCAATTGTAAAATACTTTTTAATTTGGTCCTATTGAAAATGTATTTAATATCATCTTTGAACATTAAAACATATATATTTTTGATAAAATTAGTAAAAAAAAAAAAGGTAATTTATTTTTGATAATTTGTTTCAAAAAGTTGATTGTCACGTTAAAATATAAAGTAAAAGGAAAAAATGCATATCTTAATAATATAATTAGGTCTAATACTTATTTGGTTTAAATTCTAGCACAAATCACTGCAGCAATTTAGTGGCAGTCAGTAACACAGCTGCAGTTGCATAAAAGCCGTATATAAATTGTGACGGCATTGATCTGCCATTCCATATTGGATGCAACGTCTTTCATTCATTGAAGTGGGATTGCTGTTCATCTGTCACAGCAATACAATGGTCCCCAAACCAGGAGTCGATAGTTTCAGCAGTGTGGACAGCAGACGCATCCTGCAGGAAAGGCAAAATCAACATCTCCATAAGAAGTGGTCAAAAATGTCCTGGTAGACAGCTGTGCCGATCTTGGACTTGATGGAAATGCATCAGTCAAACAGCAGCAGGTGTTGCCCCAAATCACCACTGACTGATCCTTATAGCAACTTTAGTTTTCTTCCTCTTCTTTCTTCCACAAGGCTTTCGGACCTAGATTTTTTTCAAAATCTTTACATTAAGACTTGGAATATATCCGTCTGTTTCATACTACATCCATCCATCCATCCATCCATCCATTTTCTTCCGCTTATCCGGGACCGGGTCGCGGGGGCAGCAGTCTCAGTAAAGATGCCCAGACTTCCCGCTCCCCGGCCACTTCCTCCAGCTCCTCTGGGGGGACCCCGAGTCGTTCCCAGGCCAGTCTAGAGACGTAGTCTCTCCAGCGTGTCCTGGGTCTTCCCCGGGGCCTCCTCCCAGTGGGACATGCCCGGAACACCTCCCTAGGGAGGCGTCCAGGGGGCATCCGAACCAAATGCCCGAGCCACCTCAACTGGCTCCTCTCGATTTGGAGGAGGAGCGGCTCTACTCCGAGCTCCTCCCGGGTAACCGAGCTTCTCACCCTATCTCTGAGTGAGCGCCCAGCCACCTTACGGAGGAAGCTCATTTCAGCCGCTTGGATCCGGGACCTCGTTCTTTCGGTCATGACCCAGAGCTCATGACCATAGGTGAGTATTGGGGCGTAGATCGACCGGTAAATTGAGAGCTTTGCTTTCTGGCTTAGCTCTCTCTTCACCACGACAGACCGGTACAGCGACCGCATAACGGTGGACGCAGCACCAATCCGCCTGTCGATCTCACGCTCCGATCTTCCCTCACTCGTGAACAAGACCCCAAGATACTTAAACTCCTCCACTTGGGGAAGGAGCACTCCACCCACCCAGAGAGGGCAAATTACCTTTCTCCGGTCGAGAACCATGGCCTCAGACTTAGCGGTGCTGACCCTCATCCCAGCCGCTTCACACTTGGCTGCAAACCGTTCCAATGCATACTGGAGGTCCTGGCTCAATGAAGCCAACAGGACAACATCATCTGCAAAGAGCGGAGAGGAAATCCTGTGGTTCCTGAACCAGACCCCCTCCGGACCCTGGCTGCACCTAGAAATTCTGTCCATAAAAACTATGAAAAGAACCGGTGACAAAGGGCAGCCCTGCCGGAGTCCAACATGCACTGGGAACAGGTCTGACTTACTGCCAGCTATGCAGACCATGCTCCTGCTCTGGTCATACAGAGACCGGACAGCCCTGAGTAAGGCTCTCCGGACCCCATACTCCCACAGTACCCTCCACAGGACACCACGGGGCACACGGTCGAACGCCTTCTCCAAATCCACAAAACAAATGTGGACAGGATGAGTGAACTCCCACGAACCCTCCAGCACCCTGGACAGGGTGTAGAGCTGATCCACAGTTCCACGACCAGGGCGGAAACCGCATTGTTGTTCTTGGATCTGAGGTTCGACTATCGGCCGGACTCTCCTCTCCAGTACCCTGGCATAGACTTTCCCAGGGAGGCTGAGGAGTGTGATTCCCCGGTAGTTGGAACACACCCTCCGGTCCCCCTTCTTGAAAAGGGGAACCACCACCCCTGTCTGCCAGTCCAGTGGTACTGTTCCTGACTGCCACGCGATGCTGCAGAGACGTGTTAACCAAGACACTCCCACAGCATCCAGAGACTTGAGGTACTCAGGGCGGACTTCATCCACTCCCGCTGCCCGATGAGCTTGTTGACTACCTCGGTGACTTCAGCTTGGGTAATGGACAGCCCAACCCCAAGGCTCCCAGCCTCTGCCTCCACAAGAGAAGGCGTGTCGGCAGGATTGAGGAGATCCTCGAAGTATTCCTTCCACCGCCCGACAATGTCCCCAGTAGAAGTCAACAGCTCCCCACCTGCACTGAAAACTGTGCCTGCAGAAAGCTGTTTCCCCCTCCTGAGGCGCCGGACGGTTTGCCAGAACCTCTTCGAGGCCAACCGATAGTCCTTCTCCATGGCCTCACCAAACTCCTCCCAGGACCGAGTTTTTGCCTCTACTACAGCCTGAGCCGCAGCTCACTTGGACTGCCGATACCTGTCAGCTGCCTCTGGAGTACCACAAGTCAGCCAGACGTGATAGGACTCCTTCTTCAGCTTGACGGCGTCCCTTACTTCCGGTGTCCACCAACGGGTTCGGGGGTTGCTGCCATGACAGGCACCAGAGACCTTGCGACCACAGCTCCAAACAGCAGCAGAGACAATGGAGGTGGAGAACATGGTCCATTCAGACTCAATGTCACCAGCCTCCCTCGGTACCTGTTTGAAGCTCTCCCGGATGTGGGAGTTAAAGACTTCCCTGACGGAGGGCTCAGCCAGACGTTCCCAGCAGACCCTCACAGTACGTTTGGGTCTGCCAAGTCTTTCCGGCCTCCTTCCCCGCCAACGAATCCAACTCACCACCAGGTAGTGATCAGTGGACAGCTCTGGCCCTCTCTTTACCCGAGTGTCCAAGACACACGGCCGAAGATCGCCTGAAACGACAACAAAGTCGATCATTGATCTCCTGCCGAGGGTGTCCTGATGCCACGTGTATTGATGGACACCCTTGTGCTCAAACATGGTGTTTGTTATGGACAAACTATGATCAGCACAGAAGTCCAACAACAAAACACCGCTCGGGTTCAGATCAGGGAAGCCGTTCCTACCAATCACCCCCCTCCAGGTGCTACTGTCATTGCCCACGTGGGCATTGAAGTCACCCAGGAGGACAATGGAGTCCCCCGTTGGGGCGCTTTCCAGTACCCCTCCGAGGGACACCAAGAAAGCTGGGTACTCCGAACTGCTGTTCGGCCCATAAGCCGAAACCACAGTCAGAGACCTGTCCCCCACCCGAAGGCGGAGGGACACAGCTCTCTCGTCCACCGGGGTGAACTCCAACACTTGGCGGCTAAGCTGGGGGCTCACAAGTAAGCCCACCCCAGCCCGCCGCCTCTCACCATGTGCAACTCCAGAATGGTAGAGAGTCCAACCCCTCTCGAGAGACTGAGTTTCAGAGCCCAGACTGTGCGTAGAGGTGAGCCAAACTATATCTAGCCGGTACCTCTCAACCTCTCGCACAAGCTCAGGCTCCTTCCCTCCCAGAGAGGTGACGTTCCATGTCCCAAAAGCCAAGTTCCATGACCGGGGTTTAGGCCGCCAAGGCGCTCGCCCTCGACTGCCACCCAAACCACATTGCACCAGCCCCTTCACAGCTCTCCTGCAGGTGGTGGGCCCACTGGGGAGTGATCCCACGTCGATCCTTAGGGTTTTACCCGACCGGGGCCCGTGGGAGGAGCCCCGGCCACCAGGCGCTCGCCTGCGAGCCCCAACCCCAGGCCTGGCTCCAGGGTGAGGCCCCGGTAACGCCAATCCGGACGACGTAACGGAATCAATGTTTTTTCTGCTCATGAAGGAGTTTGTGAACCGCTCTTTGTCTGGCTCGTCATCCAGGACCTGTCTGCCATGGGAGACCCTACCAGGAGCCAAAGCCCCAGACAGCATAGCTCCTGGGATCACTCGAGCACTCAAACCCCTCCACCACGTTAAGGTGGCGGTTCATGGAGGTTCATACTACATTCACATATAAAACTAATAAGTTTGTTTGTAACACTGATGTACGACACTGAGCATCTGCAAAGTTATAGCATGAGTCTCATTTGAGGTTGCCATGGTAATTATCAAAAACATTTGGTCCTTCAAAATAAGGTGTGTCTTGACATAAATTCAGCATCTACACGTGAGCCAGATGCTCTGAGTATTTATGGAGCAGGTTTTAAAATGGCAGATTTTAATTGCTTCTCAAAACTATTATTATTATATTTTTAAAAAAGGTAAAGATGTGTAGTAAATAATCATCATGTACAAACTGATATGTGCAGATCATATACTTATATGATGTGTTTCCTTGATAAAGGCTCAAAGTTCTTTGCAGTCATATCATTCAATCATGCACACACTGATGGCAATTTTGCTGTCATATGTGGTGACAACCTGTGCGAAGAGCAATGTGGGGTTCAGTGTCTTGCCCAAGTACACTTCAACACATAGGCAGGCTTGGCAGGAATCGAACCTGCATCCAAAAGTTGATCATTCTACACCGCAGCCACCCTGGCGTAAATTTTAAATGATTAACGTGCCAAACAAAAACAAGTCTCTCCAAAGGACTTGAGATGAATTAAATTTTGAGGAGTAATGTGTTCAGGATACATTTAATTAGGTTCATTTTTACAGACCTCAGTCCTGAAAAATACACACACAAATGTGCAGACAGCATGGTAGTAGTACACAACATCTCCAAGCAGGTAAATTCTGTGACAAAGAAATAAACATAATTTGGCATTTAGCATATAACGAAGCCTCACAACAGTAATGCAAGTTTCAAGGACAAGCAACAAGCTCTGAACACCATTTTAGTTGTGGGATAGCGGAAGCAGCATCAGCAGCATTGTGTCAGAGATGGAGGTCTGAGCCAAATGTAAGAAACATGGCTTAATAGCATTAAGCTATATGTATTGAATACATTTAAAACGTGAGAAAAAACAAACGCTGGTTGCATGCCAACCAAAGGGTGGAGACAAGAAGTTCACACCATAACCGTCTGAAAATGACTGAGGAACCTGATGTGACATTGATTGATAGAAAATGGAAACCATTAACAGAAAATAAGCATGACTCAAACCAAGAAAACTAGAAAAGCCTCCAATGCTGATGAGTTTCATTATGATTTTCAAAGAAGAGGTACTAAAGCAATTGACAATGTCTCGAGAAATCAACCAAAAAGACAGATGAGCTGCAATTTTACACACCAGGAACAATAGAATAAATCAGAATTTTATGTTTCAGGACAAAATAAAAAAAGATTAGCAGAAAGTTCTAAAAGTCTGCCTGAACATTTCCATCCATCCACACTCACATTCACACTAAGGAACAACTTGGAATCACCAATCAACCTATGAAGTGTTTTTTTTTTTTTTTGGGTTGTGGGAGGAAGCCGGAGTGCCACAAAGCACGAGGAGAACCCAGCCGGAAAAATAAATCAGGGCCTTCTCACTGTGAGGCGAACCCATCCTTGAGTTGAATTACAAAAGCACAATTTAACTACTGATTTCTGAATCAAATGTATTATTGTAATAACCTCAACCAATCAAAGCTGGGGAAAGTTTATCCAAGTTTACTGCTACTCAAAAAAAGTTTTTGTTGATTTATGCAGCAACTTCTGGCTGCAGCTGTGCTACAAAAAAAAAGAAAACATGCAGAACTGTGGACTTTAATTGAAAGGAATCTCAGAGTGTTGAGATATTCGAAGATTTCAGTTTTAAAAGCAGTACATAGTACATCCTACAAAGAGGGAACGGATTCTGCTTAAAAGATTCAAAATGTCATCTTTTCCTTCATCCCCTTCAGATTAAAATTCTTCAAAAAGAAGTATTGTGGAACTTGTGGAAATGATCAGATTTTATTTATCTCATTCTGAACCTCTCCAGTGCAGTAAAACACATCTTTTCCAGTCCTTCTCTCCCTCATTCTCTCTCTCATTGTAGGTGTGGGACTCTTGGCACTGATTGTGCTGAATCATGTGGATATCAAACAATGACTGGCTGGACAAAACTGACAACTAATGAAATAACTCTGTGGGAGTGTGACACCCCGGGAGTGGGAGGGGGGTGCACGATGACCCCCTCATTTCAGTTTGTTGGGCCTATGGCTGGTTGATCTGCTGTCATGTTTGGATGCCGTAGGCCCTGTTGGCAAAGTTTCCACCCCTGGGCGTCCCGTATAAATTGGGCTCATTGTGCCATCACAAGCACACTGGCACAGACAGGTACAGGTAAGGATTCATGGCTGTTGTGGCAAATTTCATCCAAGTTTTTATTCTATTTTGGTTTATCTTGTGTGGCTTTATTCTATGTTTATTGTCTTTGTTGTTTTGTTGCTCTGATTATGTTGTCATGATGTTGTGAAATGCCATTTCTAAAAGATAGGGAGGTATTGTTTTTTTTTAAATTGCATCCAAAAAGCAATGTATTAAATAATGTATGAACGTCAGGAAAACGGTAACTAACGTTTAAAACATATAAACTGCTCAGCATCCCCAGATTGGGTCAGAAATCTTTTTGATTTACAGTTTCATCCTTGCAAATCCATTCACTATGGCCACAGACCATCCGATCCCTGCATCCAAGCAGCAGCAGCCAGGTACCAGTGCTTTTAAGGTGAGGAAAAATCCTTTAGAGTCCAAAGGAGTTATAAACTAGAAAAATAGTTTTTGAATTGGTGAATCACCTGTTCATCAGTTTAATCTGTTTAACTTTCTGAACACAGCTGGTCATCTATGAGCAGGAAAACTTCCAGGGACACTGCCATGAGCTGACTGGTCCCTGTAACAACCTCCAGGAAGCAGGCGTGGAGAAAGTGGGCTCCATACTGGTGCTGTGTGGGCCGTGAGTGTGGGTTAGATCGAAAAATAGACAATTAGCTAAAATACAGCCTAAAACAAAAGGATGGGATTAACACTGAAGTTGAACGCCTTTTATATCTGTGTCAACCATGTCTTCCTTGTCAGATGGGTGGGATATGAGCAGTCCAGCTGTAAGGGGGAGCAGTATGTGTTTGAGAAGGGGGAGTATCCTCGCTGGGATTCCTGGACCAACAGCAGGCGTAGTGACACCATTCTTGCATTCCGCCCGATTAAAGTGGTACAAAAATGTATATTTTACACCTCCATCCTTAAAAATTTAACTGACCTGCTGGTAAATTTGTCATCTATTTGGGTTTTCTGTCCGTCAGGACAGCCAGGAGCACAAGATTGTCCTTTACGAAAACCCTGGCTTTGCAGGAAAGAAAATAGAAATTATTGATGATGATGTCCCCAGCTTCCATGCTCATGGCTACCAGGAGATGGTCTCCTCTGTTCGGGTGCAGAGTGGCACGTAAGTACCTCCTATAACAGAATATCTCATGTAAACCATCCCTTTCATCTGCCTTTCCCTCTTTGCTGTGCTCCTGCTGCTCCAGCTGGGTGGGCTATCAGTACCCAGGATACAGAGGCTATCAGTACCTGTTTGAGAAAGGGGAGTACAAGGACAACACTGAGTTTGGAGCCCAGATTCCTCAGATCCAGTCTGTGCGGCGCATCAGAGACATGCAGTGGCATCAGAGAGGGGCTTTTCACCCAGTAAACTAAGCCTGTGACTGATTTGGGTCATGAATCCTAACCTAAGCGACCTTGCCCTCTTCCAGCTGCTGTCCCTCACCTTTCAATTACATCATCCTGCATTTTGATATCTATTGCAGCTGTTGCAGTAGTGACATTCTGTTCTAAGTTGTCAAGCATACTAATAAATTTTTTGCTGCCCTAAGACTTTGTTTGTTTTTACTTGTATTGTGGTCTCCAAACGTGTCTTTGAAACCTTGAGGTTGCTTCCGGATCAATTAAAAGAATGCGCAGAGGCAAACTCCGAACACTAGGGAGCGCTGCAGGGAGATTGCGCTTCCTCTTTCCCGGAGAAGAAAAAGTGTCACGAAAACAGGATTTGAAGAAAGCCTGCTATTCTACTGGAAAAGTATTAATATTCTTATATTTTTAGAACCGGTTTCCTAATTTTTAAAAGAAAATTCTTAGGTGAAGTTTCTGTTATTTAAATACTAGTAACACAACATTAGTTCATGTCAAATTAACTAATTATCTTGCCGTAGCTAGCTAACTTTGTCCGTGTGTCGTTCTACGAGTCATTTTGTGTTGTTTTGCTTCTCAAATATTTAAGACAATTAATTAAGATTGGCTTACGCGCTTATCTTATTCTTAATTATATCCTCGAGTTATTGTTATTCGAGTCTGGTCGTTTTTCTGTGCAGTTTAGAAACGGGGGGAAATGAATGTCAAATTTTGGTCAATATGGGAAGATGCTACTATTGTGGAATATTAATCAATTTAAAATGTAATGTTATGCGGGACAGAAAACGATTAACCCTTGTGGCGTGTTCATTTTAGCGCGACATTTTAAATCATGGTGAAAAAACAAGGGTTAAATGCGGATTTTTGTGCATTTCATTCATTTATTTAAATTTAAAAAACACTTGGGAACTTGTTAACCTGAAATATTTTTTAATGGTTGTCGGGATGAAAGTGGTCGCACAGCATTTGGTCAGCAAAAATCAAACATAACCCATTAAAAAAAAAGGCCAAATCATTATTTTATACCTTAAAAAAAGAATACTGTTGAGTCGTTCATGTCAATGCCGGTCAATATTGTGTTTCAAAAGTATGTTTTTGACTTGGAAACAATTTAAAAGTGTAATAATTGTGTTGTTTTTCTTGTGTTCAATAGCCAAGATGCCTGTTTTCTGCAGCAGCTGTGGTGAGAAGCGGGCTGTGTTGAAACGCCCCAAAACTGGCCATTCACTGTGTAAGGAGTGTTTTTTCATGGCCTTTGAGGAGGAGGTACATCAGACCATAGTCAATGCAGGTCTCTTCAAATCTGGTGAAAGTGTAGCAATTGCTGCCTCTGGAGGAAAGGATTCCACTGTGCTTGCACATGTCATGAAGGTCCTCAATGAGCGGTACGACTATGGTCTCGAACTTATGCTCATCTCAGTAGATGAAGGGATCACTGGTTACAGAGACGACTCTTTGGAGACCGTGAAGAGGAATCAGCAGCAGTATGAGCTTCCCCTGAAGATCGTGTCGTATGAAGAACTGTACGGCTGGACTATGGATGCGATAGTGAAGCAGGTGGGACTGAAAAATAACTGCACGTTCTGTGGGGTGTTCAGAAGACAGGCGTTGGACAGGGGAGCCCTCATGCTGAAAGTTGATAAGATATGTACAGGTATGTGTGAATGCATTAGCAGTTTTAACTTTTTGTTTTTGTTTATAAAATATTAATTTGTTGCACAGGTCACAACGCTGATGATGTGGCAGAAACAGTTTTGATGAACGTCTTGCGAGGAGACATAGCTCGTCTGCGCCGCTGCACTGCTATATCCACAGCCAGTGAGGGTGAAGGTGTTGTTCCACGATGCAAGCCTCTCAAATATGCTTATGAGAAAGAGATTGTTCTGTATGCCTATTTTAAGAAGCTGGACTACTTTTCCACTGAATGTATCTATTCTCCAAATGCTTATCGTGGACATGCAAGAACTTTTTTGAAGGATCTGGAAAGTATAAGGCCCAGCTCCATTATAGATATCATCCATTCTGGTGAGAACTTGTCTGTGCGAGAGGGAGTGAAGATGCCTGTCCAGGGAACTTGCAGCCGCTGTGGCTACATCTCGAGCCAGGCACTGTGCAAGTCATGTGTTCTGCTGGAGGGACTGAATCGAGGCCTTCCAAAGCTGGGTATAGGCAAGCACCACCGACTGCATGGGAAGATCCTGTCCCAGCAGCCCCTGACTGAGAAGGAGGAGAGAAAGCTAAAATCTGTTGAATTTTAACATTTAACAATTTAAACATTACTTTTTAAACTGTAAACTCAAAAATTATGCCAACAACCTGTAATTGCAACATGGAAAAATCTGATGTTTAATTAGAGAAGAGGGGGAAATTTCTTTTTTCAGTGTGACTTATTAATGAGAATAAACATTGTTTTTACAGAAATTCATGTTGCAACATTTTGGTTTTTAAATATAAGATTCTTGTTGATAACTTAAACTCTATTTTTGTAAAACTGAAATATATGAGTGAAATATAGATTAAATAAAACATATAATAACGCTAGATCAGAACATTTTTGTTTCAAGCAATTAAAACACAAAAAAAATATCAAACCCAGTTTAGGTAGCAATTGGTTGATTGGGAAAATATATATATATATACTACCATTCAAAAGTTTGGGGTCACTTAGAAATGTTCCTATTTTTGAAAGAAAAGCACTATTTTTTTCAAGAAAGATAACTTTTAACACTCTATGCATTATTAATGTGGTAAAGGGTTAAACCATGACCATTTTAGGTGCAAATGTCTGGTTTTTGGTTCATTAGATACATTCCTTATCCTATTTCCTTTAAACTGTGTACTATTGTCTTTAAAGAACAGCACAAACAGGTTCTAACCAGAGTAGAAAAAGAAGTGGGAGGCTCCGCTGACAACTGACAAGAAGATAAGTACATTAGAGTCTCCAGTTTGAGAAATAGATGCCTCACAGGTCCTCAACTAGCAGCTTCATTCAATAGTACCTGCAAAACACCAGTGTTAACATCTACAGTGAGAAGGGGACTTCAGGATGCTGATCTTAAGGGCAGAGTGACAAAGGAAAAGCCATATCTGAGACCAGCTAACAAAAGAAAAAGATTAATATGGGAAACAGAAATTTGACAGAGTAAGATTTTTAAAAAAAAAAGGGTGATGGACGGACAAATCGCAGTTTGAGATGTTTGGATCACACAGAACATTTGTGAGATGCAGAACAACTAGATGCTTGAACAGTGCCTGACACCATCTGGGGTAATGTTATGGTCTGGGGGTGCTTTGGTGCTGGTAAGATGGACCCCTGAGGGACCTCCATGATTACCGGGAGCGGACAAAATTGGTAGACAGCCGTAAGCACAAATTGTACACAGTCGGTAATGAAGAGTGGAGTCAAAATTCTTCAGATGACCTCATTAAACTAATAGCTAGAATGCCAAAGGTCTGCAATGTTGGAATTGCTACAAGTGGAGAATTCTTTGACGAAAGCAAAGTTTGAAGTAAAAAAAATATTATTTCAAATAAATAATATTATTTCTAACTTTGTCAATGTATTTACTATATTGTTTATTCATTGTTAAACCCATTTGCTGAATAAAAGTGTGACTTTTCATGGAAAATACAAAATTGGGTGACCCCAAACTTTTGAATGGTAGTGTATTTATGTGAATGTTACCAGGAGAATATAAATGCACATATGCATACATATGACCTCCTTCTCTTTCTAAGAACTCTTTATGCAAACGTACACACATTCAAGACATTAAATGTATTATTTGCTGAATAATGTTTGAAAAAACGCTTGACAGGGAGTGTAAAGAAGTAACCATGTATATAATTCCACCGTTATTATGCTCTACTTGAATTATTTGCCAAAATACAACTCATGATATTTATGTAGAGTTATTAATAATTTATCGATCCAAGTGCTGATTATGTAGTATAGTGATCAATATCAGTTGTCAAATAACAAAAATGTAGTGCTCTTTGAGTATCATCTTAAAACACTACCGAAGTACACACACTCTTATATTTATAAATTGACAAAATTGTTTCTTTGTACATTTCCTTTTATTAATATGTGTGCATCATTTGAGCTAATTGCTTAACCTATTCCAGAGTTAAGTGCTGCACACTGACACAAAAACTTTTATTTCTGGGTTTTATCAATTTGTTTTTAAATTTCTATCCTCTCATTTTGTAGTCTCCTTTTCTTTCTAAGAACTCTTGATGTATACAGTGTTGCAAAGTAATGTTTTTTTTTCTTTTGGCTTTGTTGCCTGCTGTGATGTCACTTGGACATTTTTACGTTATAATAAAATAAACTTACCATACCTCAGTCCAAATGGTATTTTTCCAATATCGAATATACGATTTTATAATGGGATAGGTTGATCAAGTTAGCAACTTGCCTCAGACTGATCAATCTGATTGTATCATAGGAATATAAATAAATTAGTTGATTTAGTCGATTAATCGTGATTCCACTTCGGAACACAATTTTCTTGTGTTCAAAAAATACAAAAAAAACCTAAACACTTTTTTTGTTGGAAAAACACATTTTAAACTTGTAATTACAAATATCGACCAGGAGGTGTCGCTTTTGTTCACTGAAACCTCCACGGATTTACACGTGCCCATCCTGTGTGAGCCGCGCGTTCACGCGACCAATCCTAACCTAACTTCCAGAGCAGCAGTGGAAGTTTGGAGACGAGAAAACAAGACTTCGTTAACCGGACTGAAGATAAACCAGCGAAACTACGGGAGCAGGAACCAACTGAGCAACCACTATGGAAGATTTAGGTATGTCTATCTTGTTTTTCCTCCTTTAAAAAAAATAGGTGTTTTCTTGCGCCGGTGAAGAGCGGTCAGCAGTGAAGCAGCAGTTAACCTTCCTTCAATTCCAAGTTAAGAAAACTCTTCGTGTTTACGTCAGGTCTGAATCATTAGTCTGGGAGTGATGTCCGTTATGAGACAGAACAATTACACATGAATGTAGAAAAAGTTACCCTTCGTTATATTTAATGCCCACCCGAAGCATCGCAGTGACTTAGCTACCGAACATCGCTAGCCTGTAGTACCTCTTACTTTTTAACTCTGTTCTTTCACTAGCTGCTAACCTCTCTCAGAAGCGCTCGCGCTTACTAACCACTTGCTAGCTGTTGGGAGTGTCAGAGCACGAACCGTTTGGTGACGTTTAGTCACGGAGCGTTAACTTTACCTTCCTAACTCTTGCCCCAGGCTACTCTTTTTTTTTTTTTTTAACTTTGAAGTGGGGTCAGCAGGCCTCTGTGTTTAAACTGCAACCGAATTAACTGCAAAAGGGGAAATCTCTTGGTTTCCAGGTTGCAGCGACATGTACTGATGCTTCTGTCCTTAACACAACAAAGAGCAATATAAATTGCAAATGTAATCTGATTTAAAACAAAAATACATCCCTGTATGATTTTTACGTTGCTCTAACCACAGATCTAGTCTTTTTATATTAAGAATCCACTTTTAATGAATAGTCACATGCAAAACTAAAAAAAAGGCATTTTCTTCTGTTGGCTATGATGACACAAGTCAATGAATGGCACATTAACTATAAGAGGAAAAAGATCGCTTATAATTTTGACTTGTAAGTTATTAAAACACGTGTTAAAAGTGATATACAAAATTTACACAAAGATTGTATTGGTCATTTTACATCCCACCCATCATAATGCAAAGAATCCACATACAAAATCTAAAACATGTAGTTTATGACTAAATTTACTTGTCTTGAAACAAAATCTTCAAAAACTTGGGGAAAATAATTCTTAAAAATAGTTTTTAAATGACCAAATAAGTCTGGAGTATGCCCTAAAATGCCATCTCTTTAAGTCCAAATAAAATCTCAAATAAATGAATTAAAATTACATTATTATTAATTTTTGTCTTGTTTCCTGTTGTCTTTTGTAACTGTGGGAACATTTGTTTTAATGAACAAAATATTTCAAATAATAATAATCATCCATGGAAAGTGTGTCTCATAACATACATGTAACCATTCTTAACCTCCTCTAATAGGAGAAGAATAAAACAGTGAAACGCATGATACGCTGGACTTGACATCATCAGTTTTCTTAAAGAATAGGTAGAGCAAAGGCACCTCCTTTATTTGCCATATTTTGACAGTATAGTTAGCCTAGATTGAATGTCTCACTCTACCTCATGCAATTCTGCTACCCACATACTCAAAAGAAGACTTTTTTTTTTGTTATTTACATAAGTACATTTGTCCTCTTGATCATTAGTAATTGCTAGCTAAACAACTAGCAACTCTGGAGATAAAGCCAATACTAGTACAGATCTGCAACCCTTTTACCTGCAAAAATTGGTAACAGGGTTGCACCAAGTTTTGTAATCATCGATTATATAATGTATTAAAAACTACACAATTGACCTGTAAGATGAGCTAATCAAGCCAAATGTTCTCTAATTCTGGAGTGACTTTTAAATCTTTTATATTTGTTTAGTCGTTAATGCCCAAAGCTGAACTGTAAAATTATTCATTAGTATAACCTGACATGCAGTCATTAGGCATCAGGAGCTTTCTGTCATAATAACGGAAAAAAAAAATCATATTTATACGAGGGCTTTGAAGTCTCTGAAAAAGCAACTGTCCTCTAGAGTTGATAAACTGTACTAACTCATAATCTGTCTCTTATGTACTGAAGTATCTTCAGCAATGGTGTACTTTTTACTTCTGCATTAAACCGTACTTGTTTAAGTGGACGGATGATGGACGCCACTCACCATTTGGCCTGTTATGAGAATACCTCCAAGGCATATTGGCCGCTCTTTGCTTCTGTAGGCTGCTGAAAGAACTGATTGTTGTTTTAGAGAGAGCATACAGCTCCTCTGAAGCAGCATGAATAGCAGACTGAAGAAGGGGGCGAGGCTGCCGAGGAATTTTGAACATCTCTCTGTGTTGAGGTCCAAGGCCAAATTGTCTCTGGGTCATGACTCACCTCCTGCCACTTTTTTTTTTCATCGTTGTATATGATGCCAGCTGATGAAAAGACAGTTGGTTTTTGCCTGTCCTCCTGAAACAAAGCTCACATATATATATATATGCTCTATAACTGCAGTCTATTGTTTTTTGAAGAAACTCTTTAATGTACACATTAATCTGCTTAGGTTTCTTATAACAGCAGAGAAGGAATTGCTCCAGAAGATTGTTAGCACACTCTTTGGCAATTTCATTGAGTTGGATATTTCCAGCAGTTTTGTCCAATCGGTTCTTTATAGACATAACCAGGTGGCAGCCAGACCTAACCTCTTTTTCATTAGCCATGTGGCCAAGAGGACACGTCAGTCACTCAGATGTTTACCTCATGCCTCATGTGTAAAAGCCTCTTGGCCTTTTCTCCTTTTGGGTTGCGATTTCGCTTTTTGCAAATTCCTCATGTTTGTGTCAGACAGACAAATCACAGTCCTTCACTCTGCCAAGTTTCATGTTTGCAAGAAACAACTACGTTTTTAGGAGATTAAGCTTCACAAATCACAAGTTTTATTTAAATGCAACTCTTAAATATGTTAAGAAAAAGACATTCTCCCAGGATCTCTTCCAACATAGTTACAGCAGCTTTAAAAATGTTCCTGAGAATAAAAATTGTGTTAAGTCACAAAACACATAAAAGTTTTGGTATTTAAGTTATGGGTTAGGGTTTGATATAAAAAAGTAAATTGCAGTTTTTTTCACAGTACTTTATTGTTTGTTGGTTGTGTGGACCTGAGCACTTGGTTGCACTGTCTTGCAAACACATTTAATTTCTTGAAGTGATAAAGAAAAGCTTTTTTTCTTGAAACTTTTACCAGAATTGGTCAAAGGTATGAGCTGTGCTCTACCAGCTTTCCAGCAATTGTCCTACATATCTTTAGACGCCTTTAGAGGTCTGAAGTGGTTTCTGTCGCTCAGTGTGGCCGTGGTGCAGAGTTAGTATTACCAAACTAGCTATCATCACCCCGTTAGAGCTGCAGAGCTTGTGCATTCCAACACCTAACCAGTGGACACGCCAGCAAGGCTTGAAAAAGTGACTGGCTGTAAATCAGTTTTGTTCCAAAGCTCCACACCCATCCTGTTTCTGGATCTGGGGAAGAGGGTGCTGCATGGCTGACCTCATCACTTAGGCAACCGAGCCCGCGCCACATCCTCAGGAAACGGAGAAAAACAATGAGCGGAGGCCGACAAACATGAGTGCAGAGGACAGCTGCAGACCTCCAGCCTGATCTTCCAGCAGCACTATGGGTCATGCTGGTGTTTCCCTTTCTCTTTCTTTCTGCCATGATTTTGAGTCTTCCCCAGCTCTGTGGCCTTGTGACTTTGCTCATCAGATATGGCTGGCTACAGCGCTGATTATTTTCTAAATAAGTCTGGGTGATGGAGAGGAACAGAACACAAGCCCTCTAACCTTACAGAGCTTTCAAAAGCTTTAGCTTTTTTTATTTTGTGATTGTGAGCAGAAATACATTTTGCTTCTCCTTTTTGTTATAGAAGAGTCTGGTTTACTATACAAGATGTCTGCTAATGATTAGAATCATAAAATTAATACTTGCAGTCTTGGAGAATAGTAATCTGACTTTTGTTCCTAAAAAGGAATACATGTAATTCTCTTGGATTTGAAAAAAAATATATTTTTCTAAATGATCTCAAGATTTAAGCTTTGTTAGGTCTAAGAAAAAATGCTTTGCATAAGTTTTGGCTTTTGTTTATTTACTGTGTGGGCAAGTTATTGTCTCTCTTGATATTTCTCTAGGCCCATAATCCTGTGTCATCATTATGGGAGGAAATGTTTATTTAGATGTCATGTTTCAGCAAAATAGTTCAGAAAAATATTGTTGATCAAGTCAGCAGGCTGTCTTAATATATATGTGTATTGAGTTACAGTGTCTTCCGTTTTATGCAGGAGTTGCGTTCTAAAAGCAACCCGCAATATGTAAAATCTGCAAAGTAGGATTACAGATGTTTTAAAGTTGTTAAACCTATCTCTACCCACTTTATACACTATTCTCAGACAGACATGAACATTTTTACATTTTTCTCTCTTTTTTTAAAGACCCACTCCAATGAAAATCATGTTTTTAACATGTTCTTGTACCATTTTTCTCTTGATGGAGAACATATAAAATAATTTAGGATTAAAACAGCATTTTTCAGTATTTCTTTTTTCAAATCATGATGTATTAGCAGCAGATAAAAAAAATACAGCCATTTGAAAAAGCTCCACTTTGTGACTCAGCATCTGCGATGGGTGCGTCAAATTCTCCTTATATCATGCAAAATCAACTTTTTTGAGCTTTTAAGTTCATTATAAAGTCAATTCCTTACGAAAAACTCATGCAAACATGCAAATGTGGCAAGCTGCACACATTCTGTACAGGAGACACAGCACAAAGTAGATAAATTGACAAGGTCACCAGCCAATCAGGACACAGTGAAAATTAAAAATAAAACAAAAGAAAGAATTCAAATTGATGAAACAGTAAGACCCCAAAAGATGAACCGCAATATAGTGAGGGAACACTACTAAGTGACTAGATGTGTTTAGGTTCTCGTATTTATTTTAATGTTTTTTAAGAATAATAAGATTAATAATAATAATAATAATAATAAGAATTTTGGTCTGCTGATCTTTCTTGCAGGCTGTGATATGTGGTGTTTCAGTGGGGCAGTGGAGTCATGGTATTGTAGCTTTAAATAACCGGAAAATGCTTTGTCTCTGACTGAATAATTTTTGACAGTTAATTTATCTTTCTTTTTCATGATCTGGGTAATAACCTTTTATTTATATATTTTTTACCCTTTCACTTGTTTGCTTCCATTCTGTTTTCCCGTGGGTTACCCCTGTCTTTTCAACTGGCATCCCATTCTCCATCCCCTCCCCCTGGCCTGGCCTGCCTTGTTTGATATAAATATCACGTTAGGTTGGTGAAGGGTCAGGTTTCTTTTTGAGACTGTTGCCAGGTCTGCTCCTTTGCTCACTGCTATAAAACGGTTAAGCCGTGGACCCTGATGACCCATGCCTGCTGCCCACATGTTAATTGAAAAGGTTAGACAGCTCTGGTATTATCCTCTTGGCAGGGTTCTTCATTCTACAAAGAAAGGAAATAAAGATGTCTCTCTTATTGTGGAATTTGAAGCATGCTGTTATCATGGGTCTTGTAATTGACTATTCCCACTTTAATTTTCTGGTTTCACAAATCCTTTTAGATTCAGGCACATTCTTGGAATACCCACAATCAGAATCCAGCGGCAGTGAAAGTTTGCTTCTGTATCGTCTCATGTTAGTTTTATTCTAAGGGTTTTTGATTTTAGAGATGGATTATTTGAACTTTTTTTTGTGGATTTAAGCCCTTTTCTTCCTACCTGGCTGCTTGCTTGAATTGTGGAATGTGTGGAATTCTCCATGGAGCTTCATTCCCATCTGATAAACACTCCAGGACTATGGCAGAGAGTTGTGTACAGGTCTCAATAGTCAAGACTAGACATGAACCCACTCCCACAAGAATGTGTGGGATATGTCCGCATGACTTGTAAGTCAAACATAATGAAGATTTGTGTCCACACTAGACCTCAAGACAGACTGGCTGAAAACCAGGGTTTTGTTTCACGTATCTGATGAATTCATCAGAATTATTAGATCAAGTTATATCAGTCGGATTCATCCACAGAACGCTCAATGGACCATTGAGTTGTTAGAGCAGAGCTAGACTTTGTCCTTTGTCACTATCACCCCCAGTCTGGAACCAAAAATCTTTTTTTATGCCTCCAACTCTTAATCAGCGTTCCACATGTCAGTAGGCTTCAGTGCTGCTTTCTTTGGTGAAATTAGTGACAATAAAAATGTCATTGTTGGTTTTACTCATACAGTTGCTTAAATGTGTGGAGCTCATTGTCAGCGACTATGTGTGATAGTTGTTAATTGTGTAAGAACTGGATTTGGTTAGAAATGTGATCAGACCTAAGTAGTTTTTTGGGAGAGGAACACAATATTTCAACACTTCAAGTAGTCCAGTTGACATGGTTAAGCTCTCAGACAGTAATATAAAGACTTAGACCTCACAAATGAAGACATATTTGACCTAATTCTGTTTTCCTATTCTAAATCAAATTTAAACAAATTTCCTGGAACTTAGGGCTGGGCGATGGTCTTTTAAGTTAACGATAAATATCACTATATAAATTAAATAAGTATATTTGTTTAATTTGAACGCTCTGTGGCTCATTGGAGAAAGGTGTAATCATCAGCAGGTTCTTTAGATTTAAATCTTTATTTCCTATCATACTTTAAACATGACAGATGCACTGAATGAACATGATGCAACAGTTTTTCCCCCAGAAAACAAAAAAGGCATAAATATTACAAACTAAAGTGAAAATTAAAACAAAAGCTTTCAAGTTTCAAAAGAGAACATAAATAAAACAGAATACTAAACTGCTTGATCAGTTCCATTTAAACATTAATTCTACAAATAAATTCTAATGTTTTCAAGTTTTACAGAACAAACAAAAAATTGACAAACATTTTTGTCAACATCCTGTGACCAAGCTAGGAGCTAAAAGCAAATTCTCTGAATTTCTTCTCATAGTTTAGACTGTTGTTAGTGTGAAGGTCTTAACTTTGTTGTTATTATATTTCCAGTTTTAGAAGGAACATGCCTTCTGCACAATTTGCAGTGCATATTACTCTGTTTTTTGTCTGATTTTAAATAACAAAAATACTTCCACACAGGGGCCGAAATTAAAATTTTGAAACACTGGCCAAGTTAGCCAGTTGATTAAAAATAACATACATTTTAAACAAACATATATTTTATTAGCCAAATTCTAATACTATTTTAGAGAGAAATACCTAAGGCATTTTACTTATTTAAAAAAAAAAAAAAATCGGAATTGAAAAAGGAAAATAAAATTGCATAAAAGTAATTTTTTAAATGGTACAAACACGTCTTTACTATTATCTAACTGAAAACTCAAATTCAAAAATGCTGAGAAAACAATTTTTAAAAGATTTCCTAATTCTGCCTTCAGGTGATCACATTCTATATTAAATCATAATTAAAAACACCTGAAAACAGTATCATGTTTTGGGTTTTTGTTATTAAAAATCATCATTTGAAATTAAAGCTGTAGCTTTAAGGAGGCGAGAGGATTGAGCACAACATCTGACAGGTCAGTTTTCAGTGTAACACAGACTCTGTTATGCTACACAGAGGCTGCTAAAACAGTAGATTCAATTCTGTTATTATTTAGAAAATAACATTTTTATGAATGTCCTAGGAATTAATCTTGCTGTATTTATTCGCCACGTGTTAAAAGCCGGTCCGAGAAAATACTGTCTGACTTTAAACCGGTCCGTGATCACACAGGACACACAGAACAGCTAGTTAGCACAATAGCATTAGCGGCTAACAAGCTAGCATCAGAGCATCAGTGTCTAACAACAACGCTGTCTCCAAATCAACACAAATTATTAATCTGTCTATTGCTGCTTTAAGTGAAGCAGTTTCATCCTCTGTTCTGACTGGATCCTGTTAGAAATTGCCTCACAAAAGAAATTCACCAGAAGAAGAGCTAATAAACATGAGTAAGTTTACACAAACATTTACTCTCCATGTGGTGACCAACCCTCTAACTTTTACTTGGAAAAGAGGAGAAAATGCTCGCTAGTGTTAACATTTCGGACCCTTCAGAATAAGTCTATCACGATAGGCTCATTTTACTATTGAGAAAAAGTACTATTGCGATATCTGAACTGAAATGAAATTCTTGTGTGCAACAAGATTTATGTTTATGGGGAAGTGCGGGAAGAGACAACATATCCTCCAGCTCATGGTTCATGTTAAAGGTCAGGCTGATTTAAAAAGACCGTCCTCTGTTCAGAATCCCTTTTCTTTTTCTCTAGACTTTTATACATAGGAACACCGACCTGATGCTTAAATCATCACTTTTACTGAAACGCTTTTAATTAAAAATATGTTCTGGAGTTTACAGCCTTTTGCTTGAATTAAACTTGCGTTTAATTAGCAGATGGAAAGGCTTCTCATGAAGGGCTCCATCACCATCTTTGTTTTCTGTGCCAAAACGAACTTTCTAGGAAAACATTTGAAGTCCCAAAAGTTTATGATTTTAGGCTTGGCTACTACACTGCATTTTCTCAGTCACTTTGGCCCAAGAACCATTTGTGGTATTTTTCTATCTCGAGTTTTTGTTTTATGAGGGACAAACTCAACTTGGGTAATGCCTTGTTTAGCGTGTCAGCACCAGGTGCAGATTATTTTGAGCTGGTCCTGATATTTCAGCACATTTGCACAGACATGGGTACTCACTGAGCTTACTGCTTTAAATAGGTTGGTGCTACCATGTGATTTAAAGCAAACTTGAACATTTGGCTTCTAGACAGAACCCTACTTTGGTCCAAAGATGAAGACTTGAAACGGATTATAGTTGACATTTACACAAAACGTCTACACTAACCGATCTGTACAAGATTAATTATTTTGACTTTTACAACTAAGATAATCATTTTCAAACTTTGTGGTTGTGTTTAGACTTAAAATTTGAATGAGATATTGTAATTGTTTTCCACTTTTATTTTTGCACTGGAAGGACACTGAAAGGATGCTCTCCCTGAGTGTTTTTAACCACTCCCCTTAGTGTTCAGGCCACATATTATTACTGGTTGATGTGAACGCTATCTTTGTCTGCTCAACACAAAGCCATGCTAGCACACGTTCGGGCATCCACGGATAAGTAGAATATGTGAGTATGGAAATCGTTCTCCATGATAACTTGATAAATGTTTCTTTACTTCCGCGACATCTCTATTGGTTGTAATGTTGGTGTGGCTTTTGTTAGAAAGTAATTTCAACAAAGGTGTGGTGAAAATTGTGTACTAGGGATGCAAGGTTCATTTCCCAGACGGAATTTTTTTTTGAAAGTGATCCGTATGATGAATACCTACAGCTTAGCACAACATTGTTATACTTAAACACAATAACTGAGGTAATAAAATCAATAAAGTTTGAGCATTTATGCACATTGCATTAAAGAGATTAAATATTAAGTGTTTCTCTTTTTAAATAGCAGCTACAGTTGTTTTTTATGGCAGTGTGAGCTGTAATGGATGGCTATTGTTTGAAAAAAGGACAGTAGCAGCTCCCAGTGTCTGCACTCTGACAGCATACCACCAGTGATTGCCTTCTATTCTGGACAGGCTGTGGATTGATGGGCTGTATGATGTAAAAGTCTATTTTGTTCTTGTGTTGCGGTATAGTCTCAGCAGGGAAACTCCCACCCTCACCCCCATACTGGCCTGGATTCAAAATTGCTTTCTGCTTGTCAACCCTTATGTTATCATTTATTACCCCAATGGTAATTTAAAGTAAACTGCAACAGCATAAAGTTAAATTATTGTTCACAGTTTAAGCATTTCTAGAACTTAACAATTATTCTAAAAAAATTATTAATAAGGAGGTGAGATGGATTTATGGTTATAGTGCAGTTGTAAAAAAAAAATGTGGATGTATTAAAGCTTATTTTTATCTACAGCTCATAAACTTGTCTTGTTAAAAAAAAACTCTACTGTATAATGTCTCTGTATCATATTCAACCAATGGAACAAAACCAAAAGTGGAAGTTGTTTGAAAAATCAACATTTACGCCATAGTTAAAAAGAATTTAAACTTCCTACTATTTTCTAATATGTAAACATTTACCAATACAATTGCATATTGGCTCAATCTTTGCAGCTTTGGGTTAATGTTGGTTTACAGATGTTTGCAGCTTATGTCAAAGTTCTCCATTGTAAGCTTTGACCATGACTTCACTGCATCTTGGTTTCTGTCTTTTTTGGTTGCTCTATAGGTTGGAATCCCTGCCGCATCACATCACCCTGTTTTTATAAGGTTGTCAGACAGAAAGCATCACATTTGACCGGCAGACACTGTTAGCTTAATGACTGCACAGTGTCCAGGTTGCTGTGGCTGCAAAACAAGCAGGAGTTAAAAGCCCTCCTTGATTTTAAAGCTTGAGTTTTTTATGGTTTTCTGAGCATTTCACATCTGACATTAAGGAGAGAATCTTTCTGGTATGTCCACTATAGTGACTGTAAACTAAGTGAATTCCAAATGACTCCAAAATGATTTTATAAGAAATTTGTAGGCTTGTTTAATTTAAATTTTCTTCAAAGTTTGTCAGCTTTATCTTTCCTGTTAAAACACCAGTAATCGCCATCGATAAACGCCATCGATAAACGCCATCGATAAACGGCTAAAACTGCAACTCTTCTTAATGTTTATTACTCTTTCTTTCATGTATTATTAAAGAAAGCTAAAATACATTTTCAAATTAAAAATTATAGATTTTTTTTCATTTACTGTGAGTCTACACAAGTATTGTAGTCAGAATTGGCTTTGCCTTGTTTCATGTCTTCAGATGCTTTGCTGGCAGACTTGGAATCAACAACATCCCACATTTCAAAGCGTCCAGTGTTTCTACCAGATGAAACTCCGTACTCCATCCCCACTGGAGGACAGTCCTTCCAAGATGTGTCAGCAGATGTGTCAGCACCACCACCACTTCCTCCTCCACCCTCAGCTGAGGCTTTGAACGGGACCCTGACAGATCAGCCAAATTCCCACCACTCATCTCAGCAAGTAGGTCGTTGAGGTGCTGGCTTTAGACGAGGGCACCTCCTTTTCATAGATGGAGCATCATGTTTTACATTTTTTTGTTCGTCATCTCAGGTTAGACTTCCCCCTAAATATTTGCTGTCCCCCCCATGAGAATTGACTAGAATTGACTCTTGCCTAGTTTTATGAGATCGTTTCCCAAATTCTTTCCAAATTTTGTTTGGATTTTATCTTTTATTGCGAGTCTGTAAGCTTAGGGAAATTTCTCTTGATCTCATAGATAAATTGCCAGAAATGTTTCTTTTATTTTGAATTAATAGAAAAAGAAAGCCAATAAATGACTGATGCATTTTCTGCAGTCTTTAGGTTCAGCCCAGAAGAGCTCATGGTCCAGGGACAGCAGCAGTTCTCCCCTCTCTCACGCTGAAGAGGATCACGTTTACAGGTATTCCTTCCCCCCAGAAGATGATGTTTGTATCAACCTGAGAACACCATCTTCTGTTGTTTTTTTCACTTTCAATTGCTCTGTACCTTCTGTTCTAAACAGTTTTCCAAACAAACACAAGACGTCAGACTCATCCTCTCCAGCCATGACATCTGGCCTGGGCAGTAACCTGTCAGAGCTCGACAGACTTCTGCTGGAACTTAACGCAGTCCAGCAAAGCTCCCCCTCCTTCCCCACTACAGGTAAGGCCTGAAGACTCAACTCTTTTTCTCTGGTATGCGTCTTTAATCTTCACTGTAATCAAAAAATGAATCTTTGCAGTACATTTCTGAGAAACATGACAAGAAACTGTTACGAGAGATAGCTTATGCATATGCATACACTTTGTAGTGCTTAAATATCCACCTAGAAAATGCAAGCTTTGCATTGTCTGCTCCAGAATTGCTTTCTGCAACTTCTTTCCTCTGTTTGGTGTTGGTGCGGTAGTCACAGATTCTGCAAGTTGTCTCACTTAAAGAGAAGAGTTTGGTCTATAATGTTTATCATAAGGCCGAATCCAAATTCTTCCCCTACCCCTGCTGCTTCTTCCTACCCTTACATTTAGCCCTCTAAACAGTCAGTGTTTTTTTTTCCAAATCGCATCTTTAGACTTTTCTATATTAATTATCTCACCAGATATTATTCACAATTTAAGTTCAAAGAGGCTGATATGGAAACTCTGATGACCCAGCATTCTAGCAGCATTTAAACGCATCACTTACGCATAAATCTTGAGATGTAACAAGTGTCTCACATCAGATTTGTGCATAATTGTGGTTTTGTTTGTGTCTAACAAGCGATTCGTGGATAATTTTTAAAGATCTGTTTAATAAATTGTTTTTTGTATTTCTTTTTTTTTTTTTTTTTTTTTTTTTTACTTATGCACAAAATGTATTGTATGAGTTACAAATCAAGAATTACGCACGCACTAATCGGGCTGATACTATTTGCTCTCCATACAGATGGAAGGAGATTTTCAGTGATCTTGTATTTCTTTAATTTTCTAATAATCGTTCTATCAGTTGATCTATTCTCATCTAGCTGCTTGCTTATTGTAGATTGGTTCATTCCAGTCTTGTTCAGGTGAAAAATATTGTCCCTGGTGTCCTTTAAAAGCTCTTTGGTCATAACAGAGATGTTAAGGTTTAAATGTTTAAGGTTGTGGACAGAGTTATTTTATAAAAAATAACTAGTTTAGTTAAGTGACATTATTACAGCAAAAAAGTAGAGTATAGAAGAGCTTCTTAAAGAAGAACAGGACTGTAAGAAACAGAGTTCTTGCTTGATTTTTAGGTGCTAAATAACTATTTTGTTGATCGTTATACCAATAAATTCTAATAAAGGAAGTTGATTTCCTGGGATTTTTTCTTTTTACATTATATCTCTCACAGTTGACGTGTTTTATAATGATCACTGCATACCTCTCTTGCCTTATTAAGTGGCGAAACTTTCTGGATCAGTGACTGATGAATACTTTTTTGTTCTCCTGTATATCCTGGTCTGCTTGGTACATTTCTGACTTGAATAAATAAAGGATGAAGAAATGAAAGGGCTATGAAAATGCAGACAAAGCTAAACTACTGACAGGCATTTGTTTGTGGAAAGTGTCATCACTTGTGTTTCACTTTGCAGAAGAGGCAGCTCCGCCTTTACCATCCTGCAGCATCACTCACTTTGAAAATGGGGGCGCCCCTGAGATCCTTGTAAGCCCCCCGTCTCAGGAGAAATCAAAGAGAAATGGGGCAAAGCTGGAGGAATCACGGCACACAGTGAAGAGCCTGCTGGACGAGCTCGAAGGCTCCGTGTCTTCACCCAGGTACTCCTCTTTTCTTTGACTCACATCAGACATCTGGTGCTTCTGGGTGGGTTGTGTTGTCTTTAACTGTGGCTTTCAACCATCCTGGAGGCCATTTCTGTCATAAAAAGCTGTTGTAACAATGTGTCTGTTTGTGTGAGGAAGTGTTGAAAGATTAAAACAAGATTTACAGGATTAAAATGTGTTTGCTTGTGTGTGCTGACACAGCTGCATCCTTTAATCTTGTTTGCACATTTTTGCAGATACGAGGTAAGAAAGTCTTATGTTTTGAAAGTCTGGTCTTGATGGGGATTAAAATCTCAGACTTGGAACCTAAACAACTATTTTCTGCTCTGCGTGTGACAGCTGACCTCATCCTCTCATCTACAGCCCTCCTGCTCGTCACGGTGACATGGATACGCCATCGCAACAAGCCAGAATTTCAGCTTCCTGTGCCACAAGAGAACTGGATGAACTGATGGCCTCTTTGTCTGACTTCAAGGTAAAAGGCTACAAGAGTGAACTCACTTCAACTGTGAACCCAACCCTCTCCTGATAGTTTGGATGATTTTGGTCCTCTTTGTCTTCATCTCACTTCTGCTTCTCTGTTCTCTAGCCTAATTCTTGGGGGGCTTTGCAAGACCCAGCAGGGGCACTCTCCAGCTTTCCTTCAGTTTCCTCCCCTGTCACCCCGGTGCCTTCCTCTTCCCTCAGTCTATCCCACCCACCTACCTCTGCTCTCCTCTCGTTGTCTGCCGGTGTAGAGCTGCACATAGACGAGGATGGAGGCAGTGGTGGCAGGTTGGTGCCTCGCCCAGGCCGGCTTCCTGCTCACAGTCCTGCGTCCTCGCTCTCTGCAGCGAGCGACGTAGACTTGGACTCTGAGATCGATGTTTCTGCCACCATGCTGGCTTCACAAACCAAGACCCTGCTAGTCCTCTCTCAGTCTGCTCCCTCTAGCTCTAGTTTGTTGTCAAACGGCTCGAGTCCTTCCAATACCGCCAACATCTTTGCCTCTTCTGTTGACACTGTCCTGGACCAGAAGGCTTCCAAGTCCCCCAGCCTGTCTGGGGAGCGGATCTCACCTTCAGCTGCTGTTGGTAAAGCATCTTGTGCTGCAGAGCTTCTGAGCAAAGAGTCTGCTTGCTTCAATGACAATAATTTGAACTTCTATACCTCACTTCCTTCAAAAAAGCTTACTCCTCCAGACTCATTACCCCTCCCTGTTGCTCTTTCGCAACAGTCTGCATACAGCCCGTCCAAAATGTCCTCGCCATCTCCGGTCTCTTCAGTGATGGTGCCCTCCGCTCCTAAGTTCACTAGCACCAGCAGACAGCTGTCACCAATGGCCCAGTGTGACACCCCTCTCTCTGTGCAGCAGCCCCTGATAGTGGAGCCCTCTCTGGATGAGGCGCTGGACAAGCTGCTGGAAATGAGCTTCAGTCCCAATCACACAGGAGAGGAGGCGCACCTGAGCATGGACGCATGTCATCTCCACAGAGGAGTGCAGGAGGAGCTCATCCTGCTGATGGACAGAAGCAGCATTCAGCCTGACACTTTTACAGGAGGGACCAACACTTTCACAGACTACTCGCTGGACGGGGGCACCGAGGGGAACGGAGACCTGGATTGGGCCGACGAGGAGCTGTCAATGTCTCTGCGCGATGGGCTGGACGGCACCATGACGCCGTACACTGAGAGGCTGTACACAGACGGCAGCATGACGCCGCTGACAGAGGCCAGTTGGATGGATGAGTCCATGACCCCCTCTTCGTGCCCAGGGAGCCCTGACGTTGCTCTGGACCTCCCTCTGCTTCAGACTCCAACTATTGACCGAGTGTCTGCAACGGGACATGTATGCACTGGTGCATGTTTTGCTGCAACACACGCTTCTACTGTTGTGCTCCACTAAGCTCAGATAGTAAAAGACAGGAAAAAGGAATAAAGTCAGACAATAACAGATGAGCGTGATCATCAGTTCAGTCAGATGAGATTTTTCATGAAGTTCTGAACTCACTGCTTTGTTGCACTAATCTTTGTGTGATAGTGCAGCATGAGGAGAGACGCTGAAAAGTGGTGTCTTGAGTGATGATGACCTCTGATCCAAGCATGCAAGAATGACATGAAGTGTGACTCAAAGCTTCTTGGCATGCTGCTCGCTCTGGTTTCTGACTTATATGAACGCATAAATAAGGTGCTCGCTGTCCCCACGTAGATCAAATCCGTAATCAGGCGTACTAAGGAGACGCCCAATGTTCACCCCATGTACCGGGACAGCCACATACGGAGGAAGATGGGGCCCATCATTGTGAACAAAAACAGCTCTCAGGACCGCCTCATCGAGGAGCTGCAGGGGAAGCTAGGGATCGCTCGCTCAGAGCGGCGGCGCAAACAGTCTGACGACTGGCTGACTGAGGGCGTCGTGGTCACCTCTAAACCTCAGCGTTTCCGTTCTGAGGGAGGTTCCATTGACATAGACAAGGTTGGCCAAAAAAAAAAAAAAACAATTTCCAGCTTTCCAGTTACTTCCTCTTGCTTTCTGTCAGTTTCCCCATCTGTTTCCTCCTTTCTGTCTCTTCTCTTCTTCAGATCGTAATTCCCCCGGAGTCACCTCTCCCTGCCAGGAGGGTGCTCCCTCCACTGTCTCCCCCTACCTCTCGTCGACTCCCTGTTGTAGAAGAACCTAAAGTACAACTCCCAGTTCAGCACCCCCCTGTCCCAATACCACCACCACCACCTCCTCCTCCACCTGCCTGCACCCCCACACAAACCACTCACCTTCAGGAGCCAGTTCCAGCTGCACCGCCACAGAGTAAAACAACCCCACCTTCACAAACCCCAATGCAGGACCCTCCAGCTCCCAAACCGGTTCCCCCTCCTGTTCTCAACTCCCCAGCCAGACCACCTGCAGTTGAGCCAATGCAACCAGCTGCACCCAAAGTCCTGGTGTCTGTAGGCTGCCAAACAGAGTATGACCCAATCTTCCCTCCAATGCAGGCACGAGTCTCTCACCCTCTCTGGTTGTCTCCCTTTAAGGTGTTCCCTAAACTTTACGACACGGAATTAATTTCCTCAGTTTTCTGTGGCTTTAAGTGCCTCCACAAGTGACTTTCACGTTCAAACATTTCAGATTATGGCACAAGGGAAAGGCGGTGCTCCTGGTGGGCCTCCAACGCAGGTCAACAAGCTGGACAACATGCTGGGCAGCCTGCAGTCTGACCTCCACAAACTCGGGGTTCAGACAGTTGCCAAAGGAGTCTGCGGTGCCTGCTGCAAGCCCATTGTGGGACAGGTGAGTCAGAGGTGGGATTTTGTGGATTCAAAAAATCAATATTAACTAATTCAAAGTCAACTCTCCCAACTGGTTAGGTGGTGACTGCCATGGGCCGCACATGGCACCCTGAACACTTCGTGTGCACACACTGTCAAGAGGAAATAGGCTCCAGGAACTTTTTCGAGCGAGAAGGACAGCCGTACTGCGAGAAAGATTACCATAATCTGTTCTCTCCACGATGCTACTACTGCAACGGTCCAATACTAGATGTGAGTTTTGCACACGGACGAGCATTGCCACAATGACGAAGGCCTGTAACGAATGTTGTCATGTCCATTTAGAAAGTGGTAACGGCGCTGGACCGGACATGGCATCCTGAGCACTTCTTCTGCGCTCAGTGTGGATCCTTCTTTGGCCCTGAAGGTATTTAGTAATTGCCGAGTTCATTCTGAGGTGGAAAGTTCCCTTCTTTAAAGATGCACTCATATGAAAATAGTGTTTTTAACATGTTCTTGTGGCATTTTTCTAATGATGGACATATATGAAGAAAATGATGCTTAAAATTACATTTCTGAGTATTTGTTATTCAAATCATGGTGAATTAGGCGCAGCCGTTTCAAAAAGATTGTATTTGTGATGCAGACAATATTCTGGGTGGGTCACAAGCTCCCTGCTCCTCTCCATTCTGATGCGTCCACTTGCAGTGAAATAGATCCATGTAGGTCTTGGTTTTCCTCGTCCAAGCTCACTTCTGGCTCAAAAACTGTGTGGCTGGATAGCTTCAATATTGCTCGCCATTTTTGTTGCATCGCGAATGTTTGGTTGGCGCTGTAAGTTAGCAGGAGAGCATGTGAACAGATGACTCAGTAGTGGAGAGGGAAAGCGGGGGCGCACTTCGTGCCAACAGTTGCACCCACAACTCAGTTTCTAATGAACTATAGCCGCTCTGCAGTAACTATGACCTAGGAAATGACATGGTTGTTTTAATTTAGCCTAAAAACAGCATAATCACAATTAAAAGTCCACTGGGGACGTTTTTGCAAAGGATCAAAAGATAGTCTGAGTGGGTCTTTAAGAATGCGTATCTCATAAAGTTGCATTTCCACATAGCTGATCCTGCACACACTAGAGAAATAGATAGTTCAGAAACGCTGCCATATCCACCCCAAACATCTGGTAGAAGTATCTGGAGGTCTGAGCGTTCATACTCAGTGCCTTACCGGCTGAAACTAGATGCTACAGAATGATTGAACATAATTGTTTTACTTTTGAAGGTTTTCATGAAAAGGATGGAAAAGCTTATTGCAGGAAGGATTACTTTGACATGTTTGCGCCAAAATGTGGCGGCTGTGCCAGAGCCATTCTGGAAAATTACATCTCGGCGCTAAACTGCCTTTGGCATCCGGAGTGTTTTGTTTGCAGAGTAAGTAACAAAGGCACCTCCAGTTGTTCCGAATAAGACGGATGGAGCCTAAGTTCGTGCATTTGTGTCTACAGGAGTGCTTCACCCCGTTTGTGAACGGAAGTTTCTTTGAGCACGACGGCCAGCCCTACTGTGAAGTGCACTACCACGAGCGGCGTGGCTCCCTCTGCTCCGGCTGTCAGAAGCCCATCACAGGACGCTGCATCACAGCCATGTCCAAGAAGTTCCACCCGGAGCACTTTGTCTGTGCCTTCTGCTTGAAGCAGCTCAACAAAGGCACCTTCAAAGAGCAGAACGACAAACCCTACTGTCACGGCTGCTTCGTCAAGCTTTTCAGTTAGGGATCTAATGAGCTCAGTGCAGCTGAGATAAATGTCCAAATCAGCGTCTCTGTGATTAAAAGGTTTTTCTGAGTTTTGGGGAAAAAAAACATTACTCTATATCCTTTATGAAGCTGCCTTTTAAGTTTTGCAGATACTTTTGTATTTGAAAGGATTCTTTCAATCTTTGTAAACAGAAGGGAGGAAAACCGTTTTAAAGATACGGCTTTTTGCTAAACCTCATTTTTAGTGTCTTTTCAGACGGTGAATTCAGACTGAATGCAATAACACTGAAATCCTGCAAATACTGTGAGTGCTTGATGGTGTTGCTCACTGGTTGAGTGGTATTTTTAGCTGTTTGACATTTTTTATGAAAACTTTTCTGGGTAAATCATCAGTTTTACTCTTTTCAAAATCTGTTCAACACTTTTTTGAAGGTAGAAGATGACATGCATGGTTTCTATGTGGGGGAAAAGCTGTCTCTAGTCATCCACAAAATGCAGTTTTTACCTTGTGTGACGCCAAATCATTCCTTAACTTTTCAGTGAAAACCAATAAAACATGTCACAGTGAAAGAGGGCTGCATTCAGACACTGGGTGGAGTAGTTACAGGTTTTTACTTTTTTGATAATCCAATGCAGCTACACCTTTGAACTTCCTTTGCCTTGTATGAGTTTTGCAGTAGAGGAGGCTGCAATGAAGGAGTTGCAAAGACAGTTTTGCTGTTACTGTTTTGGGAAACTGTTGAATGTTGAGCATTACACTAAATTTGTCTGTGATATTCTTGTAGATATGCAACTGTGGATTAACACCTTTGTGTTGAAGCATGTATTTACCGTGGCATTGTTTCTCAGTCCTATGTCGAATAACACTGGCAAATCCAGAAACTTCCTGGAGGCAGGTTAATGGTCTGTGTCTTGTTGTGCTGTTAGAGTGCTTTATAAATGTGAAGGTCACTGAAAAAGGCCTATGTGTTCTGCCAGACGAGGAATTAGTGATTTACTTCAACATCTCACCAACTGGCTTCATCTCTACAGTTAAAAAAGAAAAATGGCCGTTTTATTTTTTTCAGGGAATGATAGACTTCATTGTTTTCTCTTCTATTTATCATATAACCAGTCCCTTTAAATTTGTGTAACAGTTTTAACCAAAGCAATATCCACTTTATTTGTTACTGTGCTTTTTTTTTCCTTCTCACTTGGAATGTCAATAAAAATTAAAAGTGAATTTCTGCTGTTGTAGTTTAATTATGCACGTCTTGTTGCAACAAAAGTAAGCTACTACAGGAGCTTCTCAGCTATCAATGGGTTGTCTAAATTAGGTGTCCACCTGATTTGGAGGGGGGGGTTCAAATTGTTTTTGTCTATTTGATCCAGCTCTAAAACATAAAACACAAACTGCTCTATAGTTTGTGTTTATTATTAGGACTTTGTTTTGAAATTTCTCACTTGGAGTTACTTAATTTTTGGAAAAGTCCGGAAATGTTGAAATTGTGTAAGATAAACTCTACACATTTTCCTAAAAAAAATACGATCAATACCGACGCTGTCCACATGGTGGCAGTAGTGGTCACTGTTTGCCATTCTTTATTAAAAAAAAAAACACCAAAAGAAAACTTTCCCTTTCTGTGATTGGACGAATTACCAGATGACCTAAAAACAAGAGAAAGACGGAAGAATGATAAATGTTTTTTTGCTAATGTTTCGGGTGAGTCATTAATTTTTTTTCTCGGATTATTCATAAAACGTATATAGGAAGATTTGTACAAATGCCCTGCTTTCTCGATATTTTCAGTTAAACTTATTTCGATATTTTAATTATTTGATTATCAAATGATAATGAGCTCTGCTGTCCCGTGACTTCTCATGTTTCCTGGTGGACAACGTCTTTGAGCTTTTGTTTTACACTAATCCGATTCAATGATTTATGATGAAAAAAAAAAAAACTACGAAAACGATGTTAGCTTCTCTTTAGCTCTTTACGTACTTGCTGGAATGACACAGTCACTAATCAGTGAGTTCTTGTCATGTGTCTGTTAGTAAGGTTCTGGACTTAGAATGGCTTCTTACTTTGACGAACACAACTGTGAGCCCACCAACCCGGAGGAACAGTACCGGCAGAACGCTCTGCTTGAGCTGGCCAGGTGAGGACACACCTGTTCCAATGCACACACTCCTGGTTCAAACTCTTCCTGACTCATCTGTTTTTGTGTTTTCGTGCAGGTCTTTGATGCAGGGTTTGGACTTGTTTGACTCCGGGGTTTTAGACCTGTCAGACTGGGACCAGCGGCTTCCTCCTCCAGCTGCTAAAACTGCTGTTCAGACCCTGACTGTGGTCATCATTTCTGTAGAACAAGCAGGTGACCGACCAGAGCAGCTAAACCATCAAGAAATTCTGCTTTGAGATTAAGCCTCACCTTAAATGAATCAAAAATATATATATAAAAGTCAAATATTGCTCAACTTTTTGGGAAATATAAAGCAACAAAATATATTCCAAATAAGAATATGTGGATTTTTGCGCTCTGGTGAAATGTGTTAAAAGTTTTTCTTTTGACTTGAATAATTATCAGTACACAAATAAAGACTCATTTTGCAGATGTTTCATCACTAAGCATCATCAGAAGAAATAAAATGTCACTTTTTGTTGACGTAGACAAAGGAGTCAAATGTCCTGTGTGTTTGCTGGAGTTCGAGGAACAAGAAACGGTTCGAGAAATGCCTTGCAAACATCTTTTCCACTCAGGTTGCATATTGCCATGGTTGGGCAAGGTAATCTAAGAAACCATTATGTTTTTTTTAAATAATAGTTTCATAAAGCATATGACTTTTGTCTCTTTTGATCCTAGACTAACTCCTGTCCCCTTTGCCGACTTGAATTACCAACTGACAATCCAGAATATGAGGAGTTTAAAAAAGACAAGGCAAGTGTGGATCTGAGGTCAGAATGCAGTCTAAATGTGTCTTTGGTGTAAACGTTTTTTTTTTCTGTAGGAGAGAAAAAAACAGAGGGAGCACCGACTGGAACACCTTCATGGAGCCATGTACACATGATGCCACTTCATTGTAGTCTTCTGCTGAAGCCTTCAGAAATGTACAAGCTGCACAAAGTTGAAATCATGACTTTATCTTTTTTAGTCATTTTGAAAAAATAACTGCTGTATTGAGCAGCTCCATTAAAAACAACCACGTTTGAACTGTTTTTCAAATGTAACTTTTCAGTTTCATCATGTGTGAACACAAACATTTAAACGTTTCAAACACTGTTCAGTCTTAAGTGTCAGCACTCAAACTTATTTTGTATTGTGTGGGCATTAGGTGCATACAATTAAAACAATATTGTTTATTAGGTTTGTAACTCTTCTAAAAGATCATTTTAGCTACAAAAAAAGAAACATTCCTGCTTTTTCTGCTTCAGTCCTCCAATTATCCAAATGTAAGTAAATGGTTGGAGTTCCCCTCTCGGGCCTGTCAGTGTTACTCAAATGTGCTTTACTGAAAATAATGTAACCTTTATGGGTTTGTAGTTGGCTTTAGTTTCTCGTGATACTTATTTAAACATTTTCAATTCTGTTTTCAAGGCAAATTTTTGTATAAAAACCTATTTTAAGGGGATTTAAATAGAATAAGATAAAAATAGAACACTTAATATCTTCAAGATATTCTGAGCACACTAGATATCTTCACTTCCAAATTTGTTTTACAGTAGATTTAGACAAGTCCATGACACCACAGCAAAGTCTGAACAGTGAAAACAATCTGATAATATTTATCACTTTTATTTCATATTTTTATATAAATCTCTGTCAAATGAAAAAAACTAAATGATAGACAAATCATACATATTTACACAATTTATAAAAGGAAAAAAAAATAAATTGTGTTGGTTTGAAGAATTATTTGTTGCTTACGCCTCCAGAATATAGTTTTTAAAATTTAAAGCAAATAGAAGCAGTACATTTTATAGACATTTGTAATAATGTTCAAGACATGTACAGGTCAGGCAGATCTCACCCATAAGAACAGATCCTCTTACAGCCTACTGAAGTGAACATTCTGACAATAACAAAAAAAAAGTTGAATATTTGGTGTGTTGATGGTTAGTGGTTCAGTATCAGTTGTAACCCTGATGTAAGGGCTCGCAAAAGCTGCCAGTTAAGAGTCACGCACTGTGACTGCAACAGTGTGGTGATGTAGGCTACACAACAACAAAAAAAAAAGAAAAGAAACACGTATGTGCAAGGGATAAGGCTAAACCAGTGCACTGCTACCAGTTCATTACCTACTTCAAGCAAACAGAACAAAAAAAAACTCTTCAGTTGATCCCAGATTTTTTTTTTTTTGGCAAGATTTGCAGAACATGCTGATGACAAAAAAAAAACAGCCTCAGGTTGGACATTTACAGACTGACTGCTGAACCACCATCATGAAAACGTTTTACCCTGAAACCAGCTCAAAGATGGAGAACATGTAGAAACTGCTGCTTTCACCCTTTTAACATCAAACCTTATGAGGGACAAAGAGGTAGGAGATGTGACCTTTTAATCGTGTATTGCTGGCATTCAGCAGACCTTCGGAAAGTCTTAAAGTAACTCAAAGCACAGAGTAAGAAAAGTGTTCAGACAGTAGTTTGTGAAACGGATTCTTTAAACCTAAAGGCTGACTGGATGGCTTCTTGAATGGTTTTATGGCAGTCTGGTGTTTCAACAACAGCAGTAAATACTGTCTGAAAATCAGGAAGTGAGCTGAAACAAAAGCACTGTTTACAAACTGTGTGGCAGCATCTTGTTGGGACACTCCTCTGTGAAGAAAATCCTCCGTGTAACTTTAGGAAAGTGTCTCACGACTTCATACTTAATAAAAAAGCTTTTCTCTCAAATCAAATAAGGCTTCCAAGGTTCCAGCCTGGAATCAGAGCAGTGTTTTGGACTAAACATATTTCACCTTTACAACCTGTCAGAAGAGGTCACTTCAAATATCTATCAAACAACACGAGCCCTGTGCTCTACTCGAACACGCTGAAAAAAAGGCATAACTTGCTCCTTCGGAGCATCAACTAGTGAATGATTGAGGACAATTATTGCATCGCGATGTAATAACGTGAAATGTCAATGTCACAAAGGAACTTAGATCATGCAGCACATGAATTAATCCCTACCTAAAAGAAGCCATTATACCCCCCAAAAAAACAAAAAAGGAGCATTAATTTACTTCTACCAGCATGAAATACGATGGAACGCAATCTCACGTTTTGTAAGATCTCTCAAAACTGTTAGCATTTGTGTAAAAATTCTTAGTGCAACTAATAAACATTGAAGAGGATGGGACAGTTGATGCAGCACTGATTAGACTGACCGTAAACTCTCAGCTAGTGAAGCGTACTTTAACTATTTACTTCTCAGACATTCACTATTTTCTATTTTCTTTACAAAAATCCAACAAAAAAAAAAATGTAGTTTTCCTCTCAGCAGGTGTGCCGTGCAAAAAATATAAAACGCAAAGCAGGTGGGCAGGAGAAAAAGTGAGAGATTTGTCTTTTTATGAAGACATTAGTTTAAAATATGCAATATTTCTGGCAAAAAACAAAACAAATCCATTCAGGTGGCAGCCTCTTTCCATGCAGAATTCCCCCAAACATTCATGGCTGCAGTGCTCAGGCTCTCCTCATACATTCTGTGCTCCTTCAAACACGTTTGTTGCAGCAGGGATGAAAAGAAAAGATTGTACAGCAATATTAATGGAGATACCTGGTGTTGGTTAGAAGGGTAACATACAGGAACTTGCCCTCTTCTTCCACATGTTGCTTCTACCATCTCATCTTTTCAGTGGAAGTCTATGGAGTGACTCTGCCCGCATTCTTTCTGCAGAGCTACAACATAGCTATGCTCTCTGGAGTACAGTTGAGATGCGTCGATGTGCTGCTTCCACCAGGAGACTTGAGGCCCTTGGTGGCGCTGGCCAGCGTGGAGCTGTGGGAGCCGGGGCCCATCATGACCCCTGAGCTGTGCTGGCTCATCTGCAGGCCCGCCATCATGGTCTCTCTGGTGACGGTGCCAAACTCGTAGGTGAAAGTACCATAGAAGATCAGGATGTCCACAGTGAAGATCCACTCGCAGATAGCTGCAGCATGCTGGAGGAGGAAACTCTCATGGATGAAAAAGATGCCGCCTGGAGGAGGAGGAGTTAAGGAAAGCACAAGTTGCTGCTGATGCAAAAGCTTAAAAAAAGCATTTTCTGAAGGATACTGAGGACAAGAGATATCATGGCTCCCAATGACAGAGCCACCCTGAAGTGAGCCATCCAGTAGTCGAGAGTGGTCATCGCCACTCGGTAGGTGAGCACACACTGCAGGCACACAAACAGCAGTCCTGCTGGAAACGCCACACCAGCACCAACGTAATGAAGAGATTTGGCATGATCAACCTGCCAGACAGACACAGGAGGTCATGAAGGGACAGCTGCTCCTGTTTCTTAAAGTGAAACAGGAGCAGCTCACAGATCAGGATCGTTCACTTCAGCTTATTTACTGTCAGTTTTTACCTGAAAGTTTCCCACCATTACCAAACCGATGGCGTTGATGCAGCCAGAGACCAGCGCGCTGGTGTTAACCCAACCCTGGTGACTGTGTTCGATCATCTGAGCGTAGCGCAGGAAGCACACCATCACCACTGTGAGAGAACAAACATGGTCGCTCAAATCTGTTCAGAACAAGAGGCAGTCTTCTTCAGACGGCAGAGCCTGACACTAATGCTGCTGCGGTTTGGACTTACTGTAGACACAAACTACTGTGAAACATGAGATTCCACATTTATGGAAAACAAAGCATCCCTCGTGTTTTTCACACAAAAAAATAAATACAGACTCTTAAAAAAGCTAAAGGATAGAAATATGAAGTTATTTCCCACAAAAACTTTCAATAATTTAATTTTTTGAAAAATCTTCTAAGGAACCATTAAGAAAACTGGACTAGCTCTAATGTAGACTCAAACACATTCCAAAAGAAAAAAAAAAACATTAGAAAACCAGAAATACTTTAAAATAACATGTCACATCAGTAACTTGAAAAAAACTTAAAATACGAACTTCCCTGCTACTTCAGCATAAAAGTTAGATGGCAGCTAGAGCAACTGGGACTACTGCCAACGCATATTAGAACAGAAAGGCAACCAAAAATCAATGCGATTGATGTGTACTTATAAAGGAAGGATGCATTTGTGCCTTCCACAAGTCTATTTGAAGTTAGCTAGAGCACTGTTTACATGAGCATTTCATGTTTTTGAAGAATCAGAAAAAAAATAATTGAAATATTATGCAAGAAAGCAATACAGTTCAATACATATTCACATTTAAATGAACATTAACTGCATAATTCATTGCAAATATTTACTTGAGATATTCTGGAAATGTTTTGTTTTGCTAATCTTTCACTTCAGGAAAAAACTGCAGAACTTGAGCTTCATGCAACATGAGAAAGGGCTGTACATTGATTGATACAAGAAAAATGTAGTCTGTTAAATAAAAAGTAAGCTGACACGGGTATATTAAATATGTATCATCCAGTACAGCATTAATAACCTAAATGTAAATGTCAACTCTCATTATTTGGATCTATTTCGGTATTAGCAGTGAGCTAATAGCCTCTTACTCCTTTAAATGGGTAACAACAACAGCTTTCCATTGCAGTTGAGACAACGATAAGCAACAATGGACTTACTGTAGTGTGATGCAGCGATAATTAGACTATTGAACAGTCATGCTTCTTCTAAAGTTCCACAATCTCCACTTACCCATGAAGGCTCCAACGTTGCCTATCAGGCTGAAGAGACAGCTTTCAGGAGGGAAGGAGCCGCATTTACTGCAGACAAAGACAGATTTCTCAACACAGACTTGAATACACATCAACACAAATCTTACGCTACTTTAAAAATATTTCACTGCTCGCTTTAGACTTCATCTTCCACTTTGAACAAAAGATTTATCGGTAATGAGTTGCAGCAGTTTACAAAATAAAAAAATCTATAATCTATAGAATTGAGTCAGAACATTTGCAGACTCAATATTTAGCCTCATTTTTTTTTAAATAGCAAACTGACATTTATTACACCACAAAGAGCGAGTGAAAGTTATAAATATGACTCAGGAGCCCTCATTATTACAAACAAACTTAAAAGGAAAAGCAGGGGAGGGGCTTCGTTTTGAACAGGAAAACACACAGGCATCACTTCACTGAGGAAACAAAAGAAACTGTGGCATTAGATTTCATATCCACTTAAATCTACACAGTTCACATAATCGACTTATTTAAGGATAATAAAGTGGACATTTAAAAGCAGAAGTTGGAAATCACATATCCTGTTCTGCTATAGACAGAACTCAGGTGCACAGATAAACGAATCAGTCAAGTTTCCTGATTCTAAACTGCAAAAGTACAGTCCTCTAATGTGAGCATTTAAAACTACAGTTTAGCCACACAGACTCCTGTTTATGCACGTGAGGCCAGAACTGACCTTTCTATATGACAGCTTTAAATACAGATTTTAAGCTTTATAACAAGAGAAGAAACAAAAATGCGTCGTGTCATTTCTGACACACCACACCAAGAGCTTCTCCTGAAAGACACAGAAACGGCTTCCTCTTACGTTAAGAAGTTTATAGTAAGTTTAAGTTTAATAGTTTCTTCTTCCCTGCTATCAGCATAGACACTACACTTTAACCTGGAGTTCCCATTCACCAACTCTTGGTGTATGTACACAATGTACACAATTTTTAGACAACATGCCTCCCAAGAAAGCACAATGTTCTGTCTTCTTCGTTTTCTGCTCAGCATCACCCGCAATTTGTCAATATGAAGGTCTGAGAATCACTGTGGTGCCATCAACTCCACAATGAGTTTTGTGCAGCATCAATGCCGTCTCCCCCATTTGGACCTACAGTGGCCAGGACTTCCAGATTGACCTCTGGTCATTGCAGGGCCACTGTCCCATGTCAACAGCCCTTGTCGTGTGCCTGCGCTGCTACTGTCCGATTGTTAGAAATCGTATGGTGGCAGTGGTACAGCAGTCTGGAATCGGCCAACCATTCGACGGGTTTGGGGACCTTGGAGACCCTCTTATCAGTCAATTATCGTGCTTCTGCCTTCCTGCCTCACGCCTGTCACTGGACTGCCACCACGCGGCTTCCAAATGTGCTTGGGTGGCCACTGACTTACGTCGTAACATTTCAACTTTTACTCAAAGCCTCTGCGGCCAGCGTGCAGCATTTAAAAATGTGAATGCCGCCTCCCAAATACAAATGCTGCTGCACGGCCACCTGACAAATTTGCATTTGGGTTGCTGCGTGGTGGCATTTTGGGATATGTAACCATAGTCTGATATAACAAAGATCCGAGACAAAGTAAAAGAGTAGACAATGTAATTTTAACAGCTTTTCTTTGAGTGGACATAAACTAGCAGCTAATAAAAAAAGTTAATGTGACTGCAAATATGAAGAGGATGGTTTGGGACTCAAACTATAAAATGTGATACAGGATTGCCACAATTGAACCCTCTAGACAGTACAAGAACGTTCACAGCAGAACTTCTGCTAAATCCCTCCAACTGGACTTGAACCTTTACAGGACCTTCCTGAAGAGCAAGAATCCAAGGGAACAACTAAGAATTCCAGCTGGGACAGAATGAGGGTACTGTATACACTATTAAAAGGCCTTAGTCATTTCTAACAAAAGGGTTTTTGTACTTCCCAATTTGGAAAAGCTTATTTGAAAGTTTCACACATGAAAGTTATGCAAACCGTGGGATAAAAAGGCACAGTGCAGCAACACACGATGCTAAAATCAGGCTCATAGGAATTCATTCTAACACAATAAGTTTTGTTTTCTGAGAAAAATCCAGAGTTATGACTAAAAAAAACAAAGACCTAATGAGAGGAATGTCCTGGATGGTGCAGCATGTCTTTGGGAAGCCTGGTCGGGGCAAATCTTCTGTGCATGTTACATTGTAGGTCCTGCAACGGGAAAAACAATGAGCTCAGTTTGTTTCATCCAGCAGCAAATAAAGGCAACAGAAGAAATATCACCTACCAGTTCTCCACGGGACACACATGGTGATTCATCACAGCCATGTAATATCTGTAGAGTAAAAAAAAAACTTGATTTAAACAGATTGCATTTATTTAATGACATTTATGTTTAAATAAGGTATAATCACTACACTTATTAGTTTTTGCTGAATTTTTGCTCTCTCCTGTCATTGTGTGCATAATAAAAAACAATGTTTATGTGTTGACAGAAAAACTAGAGGTACTCAGACTCACACTATCCATATTCCTGTGATGGAAAAGGCAGCCAGGCTGACAGGCAGGACGATCCAGGCAGTCATTGGTGTGGCAGTGAGCCAGCTTTGTGCCAAGCATGGGGTATGAGGGGGGCTTAGGACTTGAGTGGCAACACAACAGGAGAGATCAGGAAAGGGGGTGGGTGGGGGTTTGGGGTTACTAATACACAGGGAAACACACAAGGAGGGGACATGAGAGGACAAAAGGGGAAAATGGCACCGCTCCTCCTCCTCCTCCACAGGACCCAACAACCAGAAGCAACTACAGCAAAATGACCAGCAGGTTTGGTCAAGCAGGAAAAAAAAAAGACACTGTGACCAAAAAGCTTTGTTAAGAAATAAAACTCTATACAGCTGCTGTATTTTGAAAAACAATAATTTCTGCTTTTTTAATATATAAATGTTTTTCTTTCATTTGCTTTTCTTTAGTGTTCCTCATTTTCAGAGGGAAACTCCCTTCATTTTTCTACATAAACAGACCCAAAAACCAAACAGCACCATGTTTTGCAACTCTAGACAAGCAATCATCAGAAACAAGATGCCCAACCACTTTCTAACTCGTGCTTAAGGCTGTAAAACTTGTGACTCATAATAAAGCAGCTTTCATCCCTTAACTCAAAATTCAGAAACAGTGTGAAGAACAGCAAATGGAACTTAAACTAAAAACAACCAAGACAACAACAAAATGTCGGGAATTAAAAAGTTGGCAAGTCATGGAAGATAAAACTTTATAAACCTTTGAATGCATGACAACAAACCTCAAAAAAGCTGAAGTGGCTTTGTAAAAAGACCTGCTAAAGTCAAGCATGAATGTGGAGTTCACCTGAAAACCAGTCTTGCATTGCACTTTTTCACCCAAACACAGAAAAAAACATTTTCTTTTCACTTTATATTTTCTGAAAACGGATTTAAAATACATTCATACATTTTTAAACACAGAGTGCTTTTCTGCACTTTGCATTCATCTTTCATCACTGTTCTTCAATGATTGCTTCTGCATTTTGGGGAAAGATTTTGATAAATAATAGCACAAGTTTGTGAAGAGCTGTGTTTCTTAAGTATAGTCAAATAATTTGTTCCAAGACGAGTAAAAAGAACGCCTTCAAAAATAAAAATCATGTTGGTTAACAAATAATTAACAGAACTTTTGAAGCATGAAAAATAGCTTTGAGAGAACAGCGTGTTCTTTTAAAGAACCGCAGCTAAACCAAGGTCATGTGTGTGGTGAAGGGAAGCAATGGGACAACAGACATATCCGTTTACATAGCCTACTGCTGCCTGCAAATGTGTCCTTGGTATGTCAGAGAGAAAGTGCACAGCAAGTTAAAAAGTTTATACTACAGCAATATTAAGGATTTTTTAAAATAAATATAGTCAATTATGTTCTGACAGAAGCATAAAAGATCTTTAAAGGTTCTGAATTAAACGTTTTCATCAATAAACGTTTTGTTAAAATGGTTTCACCACATTTTTAAAATCTGTCAGAGAATGCAGTGCAACACGATTTGGATTAAAACTATGAACCTTTATCAATTTAATCAATTTCCATCAGTTTTTGTGCTTGGTCACACGTAAAGATAACATTAAAAATAAGATTAGATTTAAACAAATTCCAGACATTTTTTGTACTTTCATGTTCAAATGGTTTATTTAAAATATCACAACTTGTTTAAACACAAAAAAGCGTTTTTAAATAGTCGTCTTCTAACAGTTTAGTGGCAAGGAGACGTATTTTGTTTTGGGTCAAAAATAGAGAAAAGAATGCAAAGGCAAGCAACAGATGTCTCACAAAATAATATGATTTTAAATTCATACCAGGGAGAAATTTTAGCCAACCACTTTAATTTAAAGTTTATATATCCGATTTATATCAGCACTGCTATAAAAGGTGGAAAACGTCATCTTTTAGTTGTCATTACCAAAAAGAAAGGAAATGAACTATCGATTAAGCAACCACAAAAGTAACAACGTTAACAGAGAGAAAAAGTGACCTGACAAGTAAATGCCGAAGTAACTAATGTTAACAATAACTGATCCCATCCAGCAAACCTAAAATGTTATTCTATTTCTTACCAACATTTCCAATTTCCTGTCAATCCAATGACATTTAAAACGACTTTATTCATTCATTCAAAAGGGTGAAAAGGGTTTAAGTTCTTATCCTTTTAGAATGTATAATACTTAACTGTCAATTTGTAGAAATATCTTTAAACCGTTTGCACATTTTCTCTTTCCCTTTAATGATAAATGTGAGGTTTGTGTGCGTGTTTGTGTTGTAATGATTTCTGTTCAAAATGTTTCTTCATTTCCTTAAAACGATAAACAAAAAGGAAATAAAACTAAGGGAAAAAAACATTTGAATGAAAACAGAAATATTATTTCTAAATTTTAAACTGTACGATTAATTAATTATAACTAATTAACTATAAATTAAAGTTACAAACTCGGTGATGCTTCTTAAAATGTAAAAAATATGTATGAAAGAGTGGGCCGTAAACTGATTCTCTACTGCTATTTTTGAGCAAACACAATCATAAACAAAATTAAAAACAATCGCAAGACTTTCCGCTTTAAAGAAACGTCCTAAATGTGTGTACTTCTTCCGGTCAACTTTAAGCAAAACAAGCTCTGAAACAATTCATCTAAATTAAAGACCAGGTAACGATCCTGTTAGCATCATTAGCTTGGAGCTAGCGAGCTAGTTAGCTTGCACTTTACCAGTTGCCTTGACGTGACTCTTGGTGGCGTCTTGATTTCCGCAAACCTACTCGAAAACTGCTACTAAAATACATCTGAACAACAACAACACCTACGACACTTGCGAAATGTATGCACAAAGATGAGCTTTCACCTACCTTCCACCTGCTATGCCCGCCTCAGACCTCAACAGCAGTGTTTTCCCTTTAAAACTGATTTTTTTTTCCTTTTTTTCTTTTTAGCAAATGAGGTAAACTGGGGCCTTTAACTTCCGGTCTAGAATTTCAAAATAATCCTCACATTTACAGTGAAACTTTTGAGTGAAATACAATTTATCTTTAAACAACATTGTGTCTTCCTAAATAGTTTTATTTCACTGTAACTCAAATAAACATTTATTTGTAGCTTTTTGCACTATAACCTTTTCTAAAAACATTTTCCAACCATGACAAAGAGTTTGTGATTCAAAAGGTCATCTGAGACTTTAGGCTCAAGTATACAGGAAACAAGCAGTGACAGAGGTATTTTACATAAAACACTTTTTGCTTCCTTGTAAACAAAACACTATTGTTGATACCACATATAATTTCCTGGCTAAAATGACTGAATTGTTTGCTGTCTTTCCATACAACTCCTTTCAAAAAAACTAAAGTTAACCTACACCAATATTTCTAGGCATTAAAATCTTCCATGTTCCTATGAATATGACCCAAAAAAATCTGAATAATATTTGAAAAATCTAAAAGTCTAATTCGCATTATAATGTAAAAAACAATTCTGATCAATCCAAACCAAGACAGAAAATATAAAATTGGATCAGATAATTGAAAAAGCAATAGAGCAGAACCACTGATGCACCTCAGAGACTTGGGGTAACTTATCATACGCTTCAGCTAAGAGGAGATTGTTTTAAAAAAAATATGTCATGACAATAAATTAGGCTGGGATATTGTCTAGGGCTAGAATGAAAATTTCACAGCTGTAATGGTCTGTGAAGCAGGTGAGCCCCTCTTTGTAAGCAGAGCCCTGAAGGTAGATAGGATTTGTTTAAAGTTCTAGAGTTTCATAATAGTGAAGGGACCCTTAGTAAAGAGATTTTTGTCGTTAGGGAAATTCAGTACCTGTTGATGAAAGCCAAAATAATGAAAGACTAGTCTGCTGCAGTTAAATGGGCCCTTGGGAAATAAAAACATCTTCCAAAGTGAATGCAAAATGTTCTGTCATGCATTTATTGCATTTGGCATCACATCACTGATCTCTCAAGTGGGACTAAATCAAGGCATAAATAATATGAACATTCACATTATGGTGCTCAGTTATTCTTCTCCAACATACTGGTATTTCGAAACCATGTGTTATGAGGCTGTGTATGTACTCATTCTGAATTTGCAATTCTCTCTAAAATATAGCTTTAATTGGGTGGTTATAAATATTTACTTTAAAATAGGCTAAAAGAAAATGTAGGAAAAAAATCTGAAGTTTTTTATGATACAATCAATACACTGTGGTTGCCATAAATGACTGCTTTTGTTTCCACAGGCAAGGGCTGTACTCTTGGTGGACCATTTTGTAAGTTAGACATATAAACGTGTATTTGAAGAACGGCAATGGAGCGCTGTGGTTATGTTGGTAAAAGGGTGCTGAGGCTGCCAGAAAAGAAGCCAAGAGGAAGACTGGAGAGGTTCACGGATGTAGTCAGTGAGGGTGGTTGGTGTGAGTGAGGATGATACAGATGATAGAATTAGATGAAGATAAAAAATGCTTTGCAAAAACTGACACTAGAGGACCATGCAACTTTCAAGTGTTGCTAAATTGCATATTTTTGTGTGTATAACTTCTTGCAAACTTGATCATATAAAGTGCAGCCCAGCAAAGAAACAACACACAGAAAGTGGTTCTTTCACATCTGTTGCTGTGTTAAATAATGTTCTGAGGCCATTCACTTTTGGCTTCTTTTTTTTTAACAAGGTTTTCTGTTGCTAACTCATTCTTTCTATAGTTCTTGTGCTTTTTTTAGCTTTAAATTTTGTTTGTCTCTATAAACTTTATTATGAACTACAGCTTTTAAATTGAAACCACTCTGCTTGTTTTATTTTCTTACTTCATTGTCAGTTTTTACGTTTTTGTTTTTTTTTTTTTGCATGTGGCACTGAAGACAAAAAAAATTGCATTGCTGAAAGCTTGGCTTTGCTCTCATTTTTATGTACTTTTTTTGTGATGGAAGCCATGTTTGATCTGTAAAACATCAATAGCAGTGGTTAGTAAGGACTAAAGTCTCTGCAAGTACCTACATGATGAACTTTCATCGTCCACTGCAGTCACAACAGCAGCATGTGTTGTCGCTGAATCATCAATGTTTGGATTTTTCAGCTGTTGACATTAGTGAACAGACACCAGATGCTGTCAAAGCAACAACAGTGATTAAAACTTCCACTGTTCCATAAGCAGCTTTGGTGGAACAATTCTAAATTTGATCTCTAAATCTTGAGGATATTGCAGACAGTAAGGGAGCCAAAGACTTTGAAATAAGATAAATGGTTTCCTAATTCAGCTCCATGGCCATCGTTTTGATGAAAAAGAGACAGCTTTGACTCTGGTGTTGTTTTTTCATGTAAACTCAAAAAAGAAAAAGTTTCTTTGACCCAGGAGACCAGTTGTGTTGCTTTGTCTATCTATTTTTTGTGATGACCAATGGGTTCACAGAGTTGTTCAATGGGGTCTCTCATAAGGATACTTTCCTTGTTCAGACAATTAAACTTTTGGATTTCATACTTAGTAGTAGTTTATAACCAAAGTTTAATCTATTGTTGTTGTTTCAAAAAATGTCTTTCTCAAAAAAGACCATTTAGGATTATTTCTATAAACGACTGCAGAAAAGATTGTGTAGTTATTCATTGGTTAGAAGTCACAGATTTAAAAAAAAAAAACACCTAAATTGATTAATTGTTTACATTTTCAAAGTTCCACTCTGATCATCTTTTAATCTATTTTAAAAGCCTTTTTTGATAATGATTATTCTGTTTATAGCCAAAATATAAAAAAAGAAAAACGTGTTGTTTTCTGGGACATAGTTTCTGCAGAGCAGTAGTAGTTTAAAAAATTGCCTCTGAGTTGTGGGCGGGATTGTTTGAGCAATCCCGCCAAAAACTAAATTTTTTTCCGCCTGCTTCTGTTTCCCAACAATTTGAGAAAAGAAATATTCAGAAATGCAATTTTGAGCTTAATTTTCTTGATAATTACAGTACCTTCCATCAGGAGAAAAATGCCACAAGAACTTGTTAAGAACACACATTTCGTTTGAATGGGTCTTTAAAAGTTGTAGCCAATGCACCCGAGAGTGGACAGCACAAGAATAATATAAGGCCAGCATACTTCATAGCTGATGTTGTCTGACCTGGCCTTGCAGAATGCCATCTGTGATCAGCCTGGACAGTTAATCGGCAGGCAGGACAATAATCTCATAGCCAATAAGAGGATTCAGTTAGCAAATTAAGTTATGTTCCATACACACATTTTTTACAGTTATTTGCTCCACCTCCCACCCAATTATCTATTCATCACAGTCGATCTTTTTCACAGTTTTTTAACTGAACTGTCAGACTGTTTTTACAGTTATAATCAAGTCTGAAGGACCCTGCACCCCTTCCCCATTAGGAAGAAAGCTAAAGCTTAATGCTCTGATCCTCTTTTTGTATCAACCAGCCTGCCTTTGTCCCCCCCTCATCACACAAAATTTAACATTAAGAAAAGCAAAGTAACCCAGTAATATTCAATGATCAGCACTCTAAAAGAAATGGACATTAAATTAAAAAAAGGCCAAAAAAAAAGTTCTACTTTAATCCAGAAATAAGATGAAAAAAAGCAATAAAAGACACCAATCAGGGTTTTTTAGTCATAACCTTCCACTTGTCAAGTAATCTGTAGGGATTTCAGAAAGATAAGCGCATGCCATAATTCCCATGCATGGGTTAACAATTTTGAGAAAGTGTTTTAGACTTTTATAAAATAAATAACATTTGGTCATTTGGCAAAAGTTAATAAAGTTTGGATCATACATGTTTTTTTTCTGGGACCAACTCTTCATAGCTGTATGTTGGGATATGCTTAACTGCCAATGTAATGTCATCCAAGCAGCTCAGCAGAGGATAATGCTATTTAGATGTTCTGTAAACACCCAGATCTTCTCAGTCAGCAACATTAATGGGGGCATGAGGCATCCTGCTCATGTGCTCCATGCTTAGGCAAAGGAGGCATTAGAGACGAGTTACCCTGGGCAGTCAGCCCTACGGAGCAAACCCAGGAGGATCACTATGGGGAGCACCAAAAAGGTGGGAAACATTTGGAACAGAAGACAGAGTCTTTTTTCCAACTACAAAGTGACAGACTCAGATGCAAACAGAAGACCTTCAGAGATTGTTTATCCTTTAGCCAAGGAGAGCTGCGTGAAGACATGGAACTCAATGCAAGAGCTGAGCAGGGACATCTACGATATTTATGCAGAATATGAGGACGAAGAGGATGAAAGTCCTTCAATGGGCTTCCCCAGACAGATCTCTCCCTCCAAGAAGAACTATGTGATCAACATCAATGTAGGAGGTAAGCCTTACCAGATAGCCTACAAGATGGCAGCAAAGTACCCCAAGACCAGGATAGGACGACTGGCCACCTACACAGACCATAACATGAAGCTGGACCTCTGCGATGACTATATAGTGACTAATAACGAGTACTTCTTTGACCGGGATCCAGAGATCTTCCATTGCATCTTCAACTTCTACAGGACTGGGGTGTTGTGGATCAAAGATGAGCTGTGTCCTCGCAACTTCCTAGAGGAGATCAACTACTGGGGTGTTAGGATCAAAAACACTCACCGGTGCTGCCGCATTTCCTTTGAGGAGAGGCAGGATGAGCTAAACGAGCAGCTGAAAATCCAGAGGGAGCTGGAAGCCGAGGTGGAGATCGAGGAAAACGAGGAGCTGTTCCACGACATGTTCATGGGACAAACGCGGAGAGCTATCTGGAACCTGATGGAAAAGCCTTTTTCGTCTGTCAAAGCCAAGGTGATGGCGGTGGCCTCCAGTCTGTTCGTCCTGATCTCCCTGGTGGCCATGACTCTCAACACTGTCGAGGAGATGCAGTACAGAACTCATACAGGTCAGCTCAGTGGCAAGACCTACTGGGAGTATGTGGAGTCCATGTGCATTGCCTTCTTCACCATGGAGTACCTGCTGCGACTGATTTCCACGCCCGACCTCATTGCCTTCAGCAGGAGTGTGCTCAACACCGTGGACCTAATTGCCATCCTGCCCCAGTATCTGCAGGGCATCCTGGAGTTCTTCGACAGCGAAAAGAACTACATAAAGCACGAAGCTGACATGCAGGCAGTGGGGCAGGTTGGAAAGCTGGGGCAAGTGCTGAGGATTATGAGACTGATGAGAATCTTTCGGATCTTGAAGTTGGCACGTCACTCCACCGGTCTGAGGGCGTTTGGGTTCACTCTGCGTCAGTGCTACCAGCAAGTGGGCTGCCTCTTTCTTTTCATCGCCATGGGCATCTTCAGCTTCTCTGCTATGGTTTACACAGTGGAGCACGACATGCCACAGACAAACTTTACCAGCATACCTCATGCGTGGTGGTGGGCAGCCGTAAGTGCAACTCTATACAATTCAACTCAAACACTATAGGATTGTGGTTTAGTTAAACAATTAAAAAAAAGTAGAATATTTCAGGCAGAGGATTTGATCTACATAAAAGATGGCTTGGATTGAGTATTGTAATGATTTTACTCAGTACAATTAGGTCAGTTCTGCTTAACGAAGTGTCCCCTTATGCTGCAAATAATGAGATCTCTGTTGCCAATGAGAAGATTAAAAATACAAATTCTGCACTTCAATAAAAAAGGTAGAATTCAAAGTGTTTTATTGGATAATTTTCCATGAAATGAATGAACAGGAATCCATCTCTGTGTTAATATCACAAAGAGATTTGCTGTAAACAGTTGCTTTATTCGGATGATGTTGAATGTGTTTTTGTGTAGTTGTGATTTGGGTGATCTAGAGCAGCAAAAAAAATGACCATTTCATAAGGGTTGACAATAAAATGTACTTGCAGACCACTCAGTTGTCTGTGTTCAGTACTGACAGTCCTTTTCACTGCCTTACAGGTGAGCATCTCCACAGTGGGTTATGGAGACGTTTACCCCGAGACCATGCTGGGTCGCGTGTTTGCTTTTATCTGCATCGCCTTCGGAATCATCCTCAACGGGCTGCCCATATCCATCCTCTTTAACAAGTTCTCTGACTATTACTCTAAACTCAAGTCCAATCAGTACACGGCCTCAATGAAGAACCGAGGGAAGGTGAGATTTGCCAAGAGGACGGTGAACAAGCTCGGCAATATATTTGGAAACAAACAATAATGTCTCATTCAAGCAAAGATCTGACCGGATGGGATGTACTGTTGAACAGAAAAGCATAAAACTGATCTCCTTCCAAATTTGACAACATTCCAGTCACAAAAACGTCCCAATTTACCTTTTAAGTTTTTGAGTTAATGTTTTTTTTTTTTTTTTTTCAAATTAACTTGATCGGCATCTTCTGCTAAAGTCAAATGAATCTGTGTAATCTCCTGCTGCCATGAGCAAAAATGTTGCTCCTATTTTAAAGGAACTCTTAAAATGTTGGTTCTGGGTTGATGTTTTCTGCAGTTTCTTTAACAGCTTTTAATCTTCAAACTTTGCAATATTATTGACTTGCTGTACAATACAACATTATCACAGATTGCAGTCTTAAACATTTGTTGCAATAAACATTATTTTTTTGCTTTTGTCTACAGACTTTCTTTGCCACAATACATTTGTTTCTTACTATTGTTACCTGGTAAACTGTAATAATTTAGAATGCCTGTTGTTCAAAGGTAATCCCTCACTTTAACCCACTACAACAAAAAATTACCAGAAAATTCAAGTTTGGGGGAATTAAGATGTTTTTGTAACTGTTTAATAAAATCTATTTAAAAAATGCAATAGGATTTTTAATGAGATACAGATACATGAGACTGGGTGATTTGTTAAGTTTTCGTCACAGCAATGTTAGTTTAGGATGTAAAAATACTGACGTGAGTGTTTAGGAACAAAAGCACCTTATTTACCCAGTGTCTCAAATTGGATCCGGACCGCACGTTTTTAACATGGTGTAACTTTATTATAAATAATTAATTATTAACAAATGCTTCATTCTTTTAATACAGCAAGTAGTCATTTATAAAAATGAATAACAATAGTTGAGTTATTCTCACCATACTTCATGGTAAGAAGATTGGGGTTTCAGAAATGCATGTATTATATAGGAGATCAATGGTCGTGTAAGCTTAAAACATTAACTTAACTCCCATATTACTTTTTAATTATTTTCTTTGCAATATTTACAGAAGTAAAACCTCCAGAAAATCTTGGATTTGTTGGAATAGGCTTTGCTAACTACAAGCACATGTATTTGTACTCATCACCTGCTACCTACAGCTCCAAATGATGAAAAGCCCAACTCTTGTTGAGATTAATAACTTTAGAGTGGAAGCTGTGAGTCAATGTTGACCCAACCATATCCACATCAGACACAAACTAAATCCCCTTTTCTGCAAGAGAACTGACATTCTACGTTCCAAAGGCAAGTTTCTGCTACTAGGATTGGAAAAAAAATCTACACTCTTTGAGTCTTTTTTAAAAAAAACTTGTTCTAAAAAAAAAATCTCTGAGTCATGATTTTTACAACAGCAAATGATTTTAACACAAAATATTCCGGTTTATGCAGTTGTCATCATCTGTGTGCATTCAATAATATTGCATCAAAAGGATTTTAGTTGAAAATAACATTATAAATTAATTGACACTTTAATTACTTAACATTGATACCTGAAATACTGTTTTATTTCTATTTTTTTGCACATATCTGAATTATGTAGAGAAACATTCCTGAAGTTTTGTGGGTTTTTGTTGAAAACTCTCATGAACAAAAATTATTTCTCAAAAATATCAGCAATTTACCCCTAAAACTGGCAAGTTTGTCTTGACTATTTGTAAGCTGATTTACATTTAGAAGAAATCCCACAGTAAATAAAAGTTTAAAGACAGTTTTTTTTACTTCATTCATCATTTCGTAATAAACCTTATTTCATTAAATATTTTGTTAGCTCGTTGGCTATATTTTTCCTTTTTATTTGTAAGAAACCTAAACTGTAGTGATCCATGTGTGTAACACATATGGCAATATCTGACGTTTAAATCTTTTTTAATTCCTTTTTTAAAAGTGTATTTTTTACAGATATCAACCTTGGCTGCTACATTTGGATTTGGTAAATGCAGTAATTATTTATATAGACTAACATTATTATGAAAATAATTTAATTAAAGAAATTGTTCTAGGAACTATATATATAAGTTTTTTTTTTTTTTTTACTCTAAACCAAGTTAAGAAGACATACATGAGTAGAGAACTTCATTTAGCATGTCAATTGATGGGGAGGCATGAATGTCAACTGAAGGCGCCATTGCGTTTTTTCTTTGTGACCACCAGGTGTCAGTAGCTAACTACAGATAGCTATGACTCAGGTCAAAACTAGAGAAGAAGTCGTTTCTTTCTTGCGGACCTCTGCGGCGCTGGAGTGACCTCTGTTGCTATTAGCAAACAAACTGTAAAGCTATGGCGCCTCCTGTTGCAGTGTCTCCTTTAATTAAGGTTTGTGTTCTCGGCTATGTAAAAAAAAAATCTACTTGTTGGTTTTACTGTAAAATGAACGGATTAAATGTAATGAGCGCTTCAAACCGAGCACAAGATTATGCTAACGTGCTAACTGTCAGGAAGATGGCATTTACTTTTTCACTAAGGTGTCATTTTAAAGTCGTTGGTTAAACCAAATAAAAACGTTGTTTGGGTGTGTTTAATTAAAAAAATATCTATATTGCGTTGGTGGCGGTTTCATTTCGCGTGCACCACTTTTCTTTTTGAGCTAACATTTTTAGCTTCTACATTCTCAGAGCTAATTGGTTATGATCAACATCTCGTCGTTGTCATCCTGAATTGGCCAAAGTGCTTATGACGGATTGTAAACAGGTACTTGGAAATTACCTTTACTAACACGTTGACCATTTTCCCTTACAGACAGCCAGGTATTCAGCTTTGATTGCTGGTATCATCTACGGTAAAAGAAGATATGGTAAGATATGTACTAAATTATTCCGTTTCCTTCTCCACAACACTGTTTTGGGAAAAACAAACAAACAAAAAACCACACACGCATAAAATGTGTTAACGTTTATACTTTACAAAAGCTGAAATACAAATCTCCCTGTCAGGAGTTTTAAGTAATGTTTGGAATTAATTAAACTGTGATAGGGGTGCAACGGATCACAAAACTCACGGAATGTAGTTCCATATAAAACACACAAACTGCACACACCTATAAATCACTTCAAAGCATTTGCTCATTCAGGGCTATTTATAAAAAAATTAAAACACGGATGACATCTTTAAACTCAGGACATTCATATATATATTAAGAAAAAAACCTATTCAAGTTAACCATATAAAGTACTTTATGTTGTATTGCATCTTGAAAGAAAAAAAAATAAAAGTGTAAAAAAAAAATACAACAGTACAAAAAAGTACAGCAAGCTAGCAAGGTCTGCCTGAATTTATAACTTCAAATTATTTTTAATAAATCCAAGGATTCCAAATAGAGATGTAACGATTAATCTATTTAATCAGTACGCAGGTATTTATCTCTGAGTCACACTGGTTCAAGTTTTAGCTAAAGATGTCCTGGATCAATTTTAGGTCAGTAAATCGAGTCCAGTAGGATTATTCAAAACAAACCAATATTGACTATGAATCACAAGTTATGATATGAATCAAATTGTTGTTAAAATGAATCGCTACACCTCTAATGTCTACATTGCCTGGGGAAAGCGTAGATCTCATTACAAGCACCAGTTCTTGCTCTCCTGATCTCCTTTTTGCCATGATTGTTAAAACAATACAATTACTACTGGTTATGTGAACATACACCTGGCTTTTGTTTAAAAAAAAAAAATTAACCAATTATTTCCCTCCAGAATAAAACACACCCAATTTGTGGACTGTGGTCAGTGGTCCCTAAGGATCACGGTTTATCCATGATCCGTTGCACCCCTAATTTGTGATTTTAAAATAAGTTAGACGTTAGTACTTGATTCTTGATATCTTTTATGAAATTTCTCATATCAAATGAACCTATGTAGATCATCTGAAGCCCATTGCAGCTGAAGAAAGGAGGATTGAGGAGGAGGAGAAGAAGATCCGTGAAGAGCAGGAGCGTATCGCTAAGCAGCTTGCAGAGGGTAATGTCTCCATGTGTGCTCGTCTTGATCTGCCTCATCTTGATGTTTGCATCTCATCACTCTTTGAGGTGTCTCGTGAAAGTGAATGTGTTGGTTTTTTCACAGCAAATGAAGATACCATTCTGAAGTAAACCTCAAGTGGAATTTTCTACCCCCTTTACTATTTGTTTTCTGGAGAAACATCGCAAAGACAGTCAAACACAGCTTATCTGTAGAGGTGCTAAGTATCAGCATGTCTAACAAAACTAAGCTTTGGGTAAACTTTTACAGTAACTATTTCATTAAGATGATTAATGCTATAGCTCTTTACTCCACCATAATATAAATATAATTGCAACTCCTCAAAAGTGAAGTTTATGCTTAAAATAAATAAGTTCCTGAATAGTTTTTTCTGTCTGTTAAGTTACTTGTGCCATGAACTTCTATCTGTTGCTCCTCCCAAATTTTGGCACATCAGGTTTGAAACTGCCATTCATGTATCTTTGTGTTCACGCTGTACATTAAATTAAGTATTTAAACTAGCACTGTTTGGGCTTCAAATTTTTGCAACACATTTTCTCATGCATTCACAATCTTGGACCTTGTGTCCCTTTTTTCAGGTTCACTGGTGTCCATGGTTTCCTTTTTTTATTCAATACCATTATAGTCACTCTGAGTAGGTCTTTTGCAAACCAGGTTTCTCAAATTTATCACACAGCAATGGCAAGACGATGCCCCATGAAGCCTTCCATTCGACTGTTGAGCCAAGGCACCAAAGTGTTTCATTTGTGCCACCAAGTGGTTTTAAGTTTAATTGATTTTGCAGTGTTAAAGTAAAAATTTAAACCAACCAAATCCAGTCTGTGGCACTGAGCGCCAAGCCTTACCCATTACACCATCAGGGAATCCTGTGAAATGTTGATTTTAAACTTTTGCTAGACCAGTCATTGACAGCAGACTTTTGAGTCTACCTTTTAAAAATTGAAATTGAAGTCACCACAATCTCACATATAATCACTTCCCAGACCGGGCAGTGAAGGCACCAAATCCTAGCTATTATACCATCAAGGAATCCCTGATCGTGCTGGCAAAAACCTTTTACCAGACCAATTGAGGTGTGACAACAAGAAGAAATTCAACTTTGATGTAACCTGCATGTATGCTTTTGTCATTGTTGCTGTTGTGTTCATCGCTCCCTTTTTTACAGCAGTTTTTTTTCATGGTGGTAATGGTCAAAGTGTCTTATTTCCTCTGTTAGATCTATGCTAATGTTGGTTCCAAAGAACATGACTTGATTTATGTCCTTTATTTCTCCTTCACTATTATCAAATCCATGATCATTCCAAGCAGATGAGCAAACAACTTAAAAAACAAAATTATCTTTTGGCTTCCACACATCAATAATCGTCTCTCTTGAAATGTGATTTTGAGAGAATGCACATTGGTGGTATAGTGGTAGCATAGCTGCCTTCCAAGCAGTTGATCTGAGTTTAATCCCTTGCTAACTTTTTCCACACCAGTTGAGATGTCTTAACAAGCAAGCCTGCAATTTTGACATATCAGGTTTGCATATTTATCATTGTTGCTGGTGCATTGTTCTTTTTGTTGCAAACGTTCTCTTACGATGGTTGTAATGGTCAAAGTTTCTCATTTTCTCTGTTTTGTAGAATAAAAAAGATTTTACTCTAGTTTAACAGGAGACTTGATGATTTCTGACCTTTTTTTTCTTTGCATTGTCATCAAATCCATGTCTAGCAGATTACCAAGAAATTTGGAATCTACCCTTTGGCTCCCACACATTGTCTTTCTTTTGAAATGCGCTGTTGTGATAATTTGAAATGTTGTCCTGTCCTGGATTTCAACTATAAGGTATTTCTTATCACTGTCAAATCCTATAAATGACAGAAAACCTGTAGTTTTAAAAATGATTTATTGCAATCATCCTGTTAGTGGGCATTAAACATATTGGACCACGTATTTATGAAGTTCATTTCCTAAATATTATTTCCTATTCTAAATATCTCTTTGAAAGTGAATAAGAGCCAGGTCTTTTCCAGTAATCCACAGCTCGAACTCTGTACAGACCAGCAACCTCCTGGTTCACTATGGAATCCAAAACAAAATGAATCATTAAATCCATGATGGGAAAATTCAAGTGTAGACACAAATTAAACACATCAAAAATTACAGTGTGTTTTATGTTCACCTGGTGTATGGACAAATGAAGTAAAAATTGTGTCTTCTGAATTCACTCTTTTAAATTCCTTACTGTCTGCAGAAAACTCCAACTCAAAAGTCTTGATGCATCTGTGAGGTAAAAAAACAAACAAAAGTTTCATTCAGTAAACAAGGAGAAAGGAGAAAATTGATAGAAGCCAAAGACAAGAAGCATTTCGTGAATGCTTCGGGAAAAAAATCCAGTGAAATACAAAAGCTCATGTCAATAATCAAGGCAAAACCAAACCCAAGCCATCATGCAAAACACAAACAGAGCTTTGATGCTGGATTTGGTTCATATAAGGCTAAAAACAACCCCCACCCGTGATGCTGACCTACTGGGTTGGAGATTGGACAACTGTTGGTTGAAGGATAGGAGGAAGACATGTATGTAGGTAGAGAGAGAAAAGGATAGAAAGGAGTGTAGAACTTAGGATGGGAAGTTTAAATGTTGGGACTTTGAAAAACTAGAGAGTTGGCCGACATGATGGAGAGTAGAAAGTAGAAAATCCTGTATGTTCAAAAAGACCAGATGGAAAGAGATTCAGGCTTATAGTTTGGATAAATAGGTACTTTGTGTGTCATCTAGATGAGGAAAGCAGAGACCGATTCTTGGTGATAGAAGAAAGGAGTTCAAGACCATAACGCATAGCCTCTATAAGAAGTTAACTGACCTCGAGTTCACACAGTGGTCCGACCAGACAACAAGAACTTGGCCTTTGGTGATCCTGATGAAGCGTAATCCATTGACCTAATAAAAACATATAAAATTCATACTGCGTGTTCGCAGAGTAAGACTAAAACTGCATGTTATCAGTCAGGGCTTTTCTTTGCCAGTCCTCAGGACCCACCAGCATGCATGTTTTTCATATTACCCTCCTTATACACACTTGATTCGGCCTCCTGGAAGCCTGCACTGCAAACACTGAACTTTAAGAAAGTACAAAGACCCTTGTTTCCAGAAAAAAAGGATTATTTTTTGTCTAGCAAGAAAAGGAATCTTATCAAGAAGGTTTTCCAATAGCAAATAATGTTTGTTTCAGAAAAACATTTCTGAGTGACATATTTTTTTCTTAAAATGAAAATTCTTGGTAAGATCATTTTTCTTGTGAGTTGGTGCATCCTAAGGACAGGTAACAGAATATTTACTTGGTCTGGTGGTGCCTTGGGTTTGGCGCACACATGAATCAGTAGAACTGCAGGCATGGGTAATTTGGCTTTTAATGTCAAGGTGTCACCTCGAGGAATTTCCCAAGGTCCAGTGATGTGAGGACCCTGACACAACAACGCATTAGTTAGTGCAAGCTCTATACTGGACAGAGGAAAAAAGTAAAGCTTAAATCGAGTTTTACACTAAGAATTATAAAGTGCTATAGCACAAAACTGATTAAAATAATTGAATTTAAAATGGAGAATGAAGATGTCCTCAAAAATGTTTATTCCTCATGTACCTCCATACTCTTGAGGCGTTTAAACTGCTCTGTTGTCGGGTAATTTGGACTGCCCATGCTCTGCCACACTTGGTAAGGATTGGTTGCATCATTGTCCATGTAGTATATGACATACACAGGACCTAAATAAGAAGAGACATGGTGAATTTCACTGAAAAAAAAGCATTTACTTTGATAACATTCTAATTTTATAGTGAAATCACTGCAAACCTAACAGCAAGGACTCAGCAATACACATTGAAACATACTGTTTTGTTCTGCCAATCCTTTCAGCACAACAGAAACATCATCGGTGGTGTTGGAGGTGCTGTTGTCATCACTCCTGTAAACCAGTATTGCTGCCTGCCAGCTGTCTGACCCAGCTGGTATTGCTGGTTTGTGAATGCTGGCAAGAACCCCCAGAGTGCCATTCTTGTCGACTGTTGAATTCAGAACCTGAGCCAGGACCTGGATCTCGCCTTAAAGTAGAAACACACAAAAGAACTGCTCGAGTACTTTTCTTGACTGTGCTTCATTATGACATGGAAGGTTTTAGTGTAAGGAGGATATTACCGAGCAAAGCCAGCAAGCCCATGACAGTGAGGACGGGCTTCCTGACCAGTTGGACATGAGGTGTCTGGGTATTGTTCACCTGGAAGCGGGCAGTCAGTGTGCGCTGGGTGAAGGGGTGCGGGTGGTAGCTGAGGAAGGCATTGTCATTGCTCAGTAAGCTAAAAATGAAGGTGCTGTTTGGATTCGCCTGCAGCCAATCCTGGTGCTGGCTTATTACCTGTTGGACGAAGCAGGACAAACAATGTGATGCAACAGTAGCAGAACTTAAAAGTTTGCTTGCTGCAGATTTCTGCAGATCACCTTCACCACCATTGCACCATAAGTCACATCGGCCCTCCACTCCTGAGGTTTGGACCACCCCACCAGGGGATCGGCCTCATCGTTGTAAACTGGGATGCTACGGAACCTGGGGAAACGCTTGTGGATCTCTTCCACTGTCTGGATCTCCTGCTGGAGGATGGGCAAAGAGTAACCGCCACCCTGAAGAGTAAATAAAAAGTTCATCAACATCACATAAAATGTTATTTAATCTTTTATTTGTATCTTAAGTGAATGTTATTGTCTATTTACAGTTCATATTTCAAGCATTTATTTTTATATTTGATAAATAGACCTAGGAACAAAAAAAACAGAAACAAAAATCTAAGAAAATGAAAAATTAACCACAACCCTATTAAAAAAATGGAAAAAAAGGCTTTGATCATATTCAAATCTGATGAGAAAAAAAACTGTTTTTTTTTTCCTTTTAAAGTTTGGGGAAACCAGCCTTCTTATGCAGGGCAATGTAGTCAATCCTGACCCCTGTCTCCCCAGTGAAAAAGTTTGTGCCATTGTAGCAATGCTGCAGCATGGCCCAGCAGTACATGGAGTGAGGTGGAGAGTGGCATGAGTCTCCTGGACCTCCAAACCTGAGGAGGCTGCTTGCAGCTCGCAGCCCCTCCGAACATGCGTCATAGTAGTTTAAAAATCCTTAAAAAAAAAAATACAAACACAATGTCATTCAGCAATTTAACTGCAAGAAAGAAAACCGTCATGAAGAAAGTTTAAAATGACTACCTTGAATTGTCATGGTGACGTTGTCAAAGTCATGGTTGTTGGGTTCATTCCATGTTTCAAAGTTCCACTGAGAAACTCTTTCCAGGCCATATTTGTCTGAAAATATGAACTAATTAAGATCAAACTATCCCTCCATACTCAATTAAGTCTGAACTTTTATAACAGTCTTTTTACTGGTATAAGCCAAAAGGAGCTTTACCGCCTCCAGGCTGTTCTGAACTCTGCTGCACGTGTTGAACACACACCAGCAAAAGTACACAAATCACTTCAGTTTGAGTAAACTCCACTGGTTCCCAGTTTATTTTAGAATCCAATCCAATTAAAAACTGATTAAAACTGAACTTCTGAACTTCTTAAATTTCACAAACCATTTGGTGATCTTAGATCATCAGGTCAGGTTTTAATGGTTGTCCAACACACAAACTTTAAATCTAGAGGGAACTGAGCGTTCCAAGCAAAAGCTTTAAAACTTTGGAGCGCACTGCCGAGATCCCTATTAAAAAATGTGGTGTCACAACTCAGGTCCTCAAACTTCAAAACTCAATCAACTGTCAAAACTTTATGACAACTTTTCTGAGGGGCTGGGTCCTCACTGTCTTTCTTCAGAATTGCATGTAAGACAGAAATAAAAAACGGAAACAGAACTTAAAAACAATAGTTGAAGTTTAGACTTAAAATACATGATATGGTCAGACATTCATTATAATTTTATACAGACGGGTTCCACCTATATGTAATTAGAATTTAATGTGTGATGTTGAGGACGTTTTTTAAAAGTTTTAATTTAAAAGCTTCCTGGAGTCTTCTGGAAAAATTTGTCTGGTGTTTTGAGTGTTCTTTTGTTTTATGCATAAAGCTAACGCTGCACCATTTTTCAGTTTATTTTAATGCAAGAGAAAATCTAAGTTTGGCTAAATATTTGATCTTAAATATCTGATTAACTGATCTGTCTTCATTTATTTGCTTGAGCTTGCATCTTGATGTTAGTTGCTTAAAGAAAAACAGTCTTAACTCACCAATGTACCGCTTGGCTGTAAGATAAACCAGATTTTTCCACTCCACGACTTGTGATTTGTTCTCAAAGTCATTAAAATAGTTTGAAACACTGCCCATCAACTCAAAACCTACAAAGAAAAACAGAAAAGAACTATCAATTTACATCAGATTTGGCGTATTCTATAACTTTTCACTGTATCGTTCTGTTGTTGGGTTTGCTTTGTTGTAACAATCAGAGTATAAGAACATTTACACGTAACCAGGGATGTGAAGAAGTCATAAAAACAGATGAAACCCAGCATGAGCTTGTAGCACAGTACCTGGTTTAAGTCCATTGATATGCAGGAGTTCAATCAGATGATCCAGATTAGTGAAGTTATACTGGGGTTTTCCTCCAATATCTCTACAATAAAAAGGTACAACCTTAATTCTAATGAAATGGGATTAGTAAATACTTTAACTTTTATTACAACCAAAGAGTGTCCCTGGGAGTGTGACTAAAGTTTCAAGAGTCTCCAGACTTACTGTGCACGAACCAGCTCCATCATCCAGTGTATTCTGACCTGCTGGATCCCTCCATGAGGGACCGAGCCCACATAGGCCAGATTCAGCTGCTGGTCAATGCTCAGGTCATACTGGTGGGCCTGGGTGTGAGGAAGTGGGGGGCTGCGGGTGAAAAAGGGTGTTTCCAATAGTACAGCTCTGCTTTGCTCCTTTCAGTCTCCTTATTTATACTGTCATGGTTAACTATTTCATTTTAGTACTTAAAAATTATGTATTTTCATCTCCACAGTATTTAACTTTGATTTGTGAGAGTAGAACCAGGCCGTTGATTTATTTTGGACCTACCAGAACCCCGTACTTTTCCAAAAGTGTATCAGCTCTCTTTCTGGTCTTTTCAGATCAACGGTGATGACAGAAGAAAACACGGGAGGTTTGGAGATAAAGAAAAATACAGCAAAAAAAGGATAACTGCTTAACTCCATTTTTTTTATACGACAAATTCACATAACGTGACAATTTTAACACACCGCCACAGTCTGAACGTCCAGACAGAAACGATATAAGGAAAGAGGAGCCACTCGGTGAGCATTAGACATTGTTGAGAGAGTTCGAAACACAACAAAATCAATACAACTTGATAAGAAATCCGGACAGCGTTCGTCTCAGTGTGATGACGTCACGACGTGCGCCAATGTTTACTACTTTTGGAAAGAGCAATAATGAAACTAATTTCAAAATAAAATAAAAAAGAAATTTTAAATTGCATTTAACAAACAAAATAAGAAATCTATTAAAATGGTCTTTTAAATTATAATGGTTATATTTATTGAATTCAGTTCCTGAGGATAGAAAACTTGGGTCAGGGATTTTAAAATAAAACCTTTAGGCATCTATCTGCATCTAAAGATCATTCATGACATTAATAAAGTTGTAAATGTAAGAAGAATTGATTTTTTTTTAAATTTGACAATAGTGTCTAATTTGCAGCCCTTTTCCACTTTCATGAACTTAAAATAGATTTTTTACCAACATTTAAATTAATCATCCACCAACAATTACCTGTAAGAAAGATTCTACCTTAAATAAAATGATTCATTGCTCTGGAGTGTACACAACAGTAAAGCAATAGATAACAAGGAGCTGTTAATGGGACATTTATTTAAAAAAAAAGGGGGGGGGGTGTAGAACCCAAGACATGAAAGGAAAATTTGTCATTTACAGTTAAACTCAAAGATACTGTTAAACAGCAAGTTATACACAACCATTTACACAATCTGTACAAATCTTTTTTCCCCACAAATTTGGAATTTTGATTGAAAATAAATTAAATAGTTTTCTATGTAAAAGTGCAATCCTTATGCGTAACTGTAACTCCATGGCAACAGAGCAAGAATTTTGATGAGCTCATTGGCTGTAGGGTGGTAACCGGTAAGGCATCGCAAGCACATTTCCACATCCATCAATGAAGCATGATCCTGCATAATGCTTTGAAATGCAGGTTCTACCAAACGTTCCAGACGACTCACACAACACTGTTCGGCACACATCTTTCATGCAAATCAGCATTGTTATGTCAATAAAAAATAGTCCCAAATATGGTTTGACAGAGAGCTATTTCACAATCAGGTGTGTGCAGCCTTAAATAAAACCATTAAAAACACGCCAATTCGGCATTTGTAGAGTTCTTGGGTTGGCAGGAAACAACAAAATCAATACAGTATAACATTTGCGTATTGTTACCCGTCAGGTAGTGTTATAATTACTAAATATAACCTTCTGTTACCACAAATCAGTCTAAATGAGTTAAACCCCAGTGATGTGGGGAGTAGAAGTATTCCATCTTTTTCCCAGACAGTTGGTAGGCCTTTCAAGGATGGCACAGGCTTAGAAGGGGTTTCTGTGTTTTTCCATAGTCACAAACTATAAATGCACATGCCTTAAAGTCCTAACAGAATCTTCCCGACACGAGAAGAGAAAGAGGGGAGTCAAGAGTGAAAAAAACCACAAGCTACTGGACCTTACATGCTTCTGTATTCACATGCATGCTGATGTTAAAGATAAAACCAGGCCTAAAAAGAGCATTGTACAGTATATTTGTTTATGAAGCACTGATCACCATGGTTTCTACTGGGCAGGAGGCTGGAAATGTGTCAGGTGATGGGAAAAAATGTGTTCAGGCATTTGCAATACAAAGGAGAAAAAAAATTCAGGCATAAAGTCCTTTTCAAAATGTGCAAAGTATAAAGTAATTAGGACTTCTGTTCAGCTCCTGCTGCAGACTGGGCTGCACACTCTGGTTTAAGGATCTGGTAGGTGATGAGGTACTCTGGGTAGGCCTGTAACAAAAGAACACAGTATTACCACATGTAGTACCAAATGTTTGGGTTAGCTACATTTTCTGACTTGTGAATTCACCTGCTCTCCTCTGTAGATGACATACTCCGCATAAGCTAAACCGTTAACGCTGGGACGCCCAATTACTGAATGATGTCCAGGAGGGGCGTGGGCCATTTTCATGGCACTGAACTGCAGGAAGGATTTTCCCAGAGTCACTCGACAGAACAGCATTTGTCTGAGAATTGAGAAGATGCAAATGTTAAAGCAACAGTGATAGAAATTTGCACTGATCGCTGGAGTAGGTTATGTTGAAGTTACCTGTGGCAGAGGTAGCAAGATCTGTCTTTGTGTGTGGGACATCCGGTACCACCGCCGATGCCGTAGACGTACTGATTGCTCTTTGAAGAGTTCTCTGCAAAGTAGATCCCTGCTCCAAACATTCCTCCAATGTAAGCATGACGCTCATCAAAGCCTTTGTGGATGATGGCATTGATGAACGGCGAACCTGGAGGCAACCATGACAGAATCATCAGAGGTTCCCTTTCACACTTGCACAACAAACAGTACTACTGTGACCTTTACCATGAAACAACATGCGCTCATTATGATGGTTGTGGTTCTCATCCGCTATCTCCTTCTGTCGATGAGCGTACCGTTCCCGCAGCTTCTTATTCACAACCTTCTGAATCTGCGCAGCACAAAAAACCCACATTATTTTCGGAACGTATCCCCACCAATATTAAAAGACTTGGAGATTTGAAGGAAAAATAAATGTGGTGGAACATTAGCTTTTTAAATAAGTGCCATCATAAGAAAAAAAAAAAGCGTACTTTGATAATGTTGTATCTGCTGAAAACACCCCCAGCGTTGCCTCCATCTCGGTGTTCTCTGATGGTGCTCTGCATCTGTGTGAAACAACATGATTTTACTAGAATCAAAATATTTTCTTTTTTACTAAAAGTAAATCAGTGCACACAGAACATTTGTTATCTCTATTTTTTTTACTGCAATTCCCAAGTAACTACTTTTATATCAGCAGATTTGACCAATTTTACAAATTGCTTGCAAAGTGTTGCACATAAAAAAATTAAATATTGTTACTGATGAAAAACTCAAATACAATTGATGAAACATTAAAAAGGAAAAGAAAGATAACAGTAGCACTTATGGTGATTTTATTTAGGACAGGCGGGCTGTAGTTTGTGGCTACCAAATGGAAAAGTCTGACCACATGTGTAAATCTTGAAAAGAAGCAGTAAATTCATGAAACTTATATTAATCGGACCTCCTCACATAGTGGGGCTGTGTTTCTGTTTTCTGGTTCTTTTTTAAAAGATGAGCCACCAGATTTCAGACTTACTGTTATAGCATGAAAATGCACTTGGAGGAGCTCAACAGGTGAGGCAGTCAATAAGTACATTCGTTCTTTTTGAGTTAGAAAATATAGCTAGGGCTTTCATTTTTTGACAAACTCTTCCCTCATTTGTGAAGTTTTGAAATTGCTTTGTATGGTGACACTGAAATTGATGACTGACAACGTTCCCTTTTCATGAGAGGCTTCAGATCATCGGGGTGGGGTTATGTTTTAACACAGATATACTACAGATATTGAATACCTCCTCTTCCACAGACTGGTACTCTTTGTCATCAGGTGAAAGGTCTATCAAGATGGTGCCTTGGTTGGCACAGTGGAATGTCAAGTATGGATTGGCACCTGTAAAGTGCAGAACAGATTAAGATATTTTCATCCGTGTAAAAAAAAATAAAAATAAAAAGTTTCTATAATGTTTTGTCACCTTGCTGCCCCCCAAGCAGCCTCTCAACACCTTTGATGAGTTTGTGTCGGTGGCCGTATGCATTAATCCCTATTTCTTTCAGTTCCTCGTGGCCCATGTCAACCAGCACGTCCAACGTGATCTAGAAGACGAGGAATACATTAAATCAACACTAACAAGATGTCTTATACTACCTTGTCTTGACTTCTGAAGCTGCAGATATGCTCTCAGAGTGTAGTTTGATCACAAACCTGCTCCCTCTCAAAGATGTCCCTCAGGTGCTCCAAACCCAAGCTCTTCAGGAACTGACTTATGTTCATGTCCAGCACTGCCACTGTGAGGAGACATCATATTAGACTTCAGGTGTGACTGGACATCAGAAGCTGTCATTTTTTGAAGCAGTGACCAAAAAAAAAAAAAAAAAAAAACAGATTCCAAGTGAAACAGACTTACTCTCTCCTTCTTTGCGGTCGGATCCCGTGGCACCGTCTGCCACCCCTGATGCCCCAGCAGCAGCTGCTGCCAGCTCTGTTAGGGGCCCAGCCAGGTTGTCTATGCTGCTGGCAGCTGACAGACAGGATGGAGTGGAGGCAGGGGAGATGACAGAGGCACTGACCACTGTGGCCTGAGGCTTAAAGCAGCTGGGCAGGGCGTCTGGTGGCATGGCGTCCATCAGTAGAGCTCGGATGTCGTCAGCCTGCAGCCAAGCCAGGAAAACACAAAAAAACAACACTGCATTGAAGCTTCTTCTTCTAAACATGCTCCACGAGTGACTACTCTGGTGCTACAGCAATAAAAATATAGTAAAGTTGTAAAAGCAACACATTCTCACCGTGGCCAGATCCAGAGCAGTCTGGCCCTCCTGGTTCTTCATGGTAGGATCGGCTCCGTGAGCCAACAACAGAGCGCAGAGCTGAGTACGACCTTTCTGGGCTGCCTCGTGGAGAGGTGTGAAAGCCCATTTGTCTGTCGCATTCACGCATGTGTTGTACTTGATTAACAGGGCGGCAATATCTACATGCTAAGAGAAAGAAAAGTCACACTAGTCAAACTCTGAAGTCCGTTACTTTTTTTTTTTGTTTTAGAAAGTTAGATCAGAGAGTTTGTGTTGTGCTCACTGACCCCATAAGAAGCTGCGTTATGAAGGGGAATAAGGCCTCCTTTGTCCTGAGCGTTGACATCAGCCCCATGCTCCAGCAAATACTCTGCCACCTCCAGATTGTTGTAACCAGCTAGGAATGATGAGCACAAGAAAATGCATCAAGCACCAATGTCTACACATTCTCCAATTTGACAATAATGCTATATTTTACAAGAGAACAAACCACAAACTTTAATCTGGAATAAAACAAAGCTTCTCGCACCTGCCAAGTGTAGAGGCGTAGAGTTGCGCCCTTGTGCGTCTCTGCAGTTGATGTTCTCCTGTGAGCAAAGCTTCTGCACTCGAGCCAGACAGCCCTTCTTGGCAGCATCAAGAAGGGCGGCATCACCTCGCAGTAGGTCCTGGATGTCCGTGTCTCCGTCTTTCACCATGTCCAGAGGAATGTTGCCATCCCGATTCTTCTTAGTTGGATCTGCTCCGTGCTAAAAAGAAGATACATGGTTATCTTGCAATCCCTTAGATGCATTTAGGCCATTCTTTAAGTCAAACTGTGGGGAAGACGGTGATGGAAGCATACTTTGAGCAGGAGTTTGCAGATCTCATACTTCCCCTTGGCTGCAGCCTCATGAAGTGGAGTGAACTTCCACAGGTCTGCCACGTTTACTGAAGCTCCATGTCTGACCAGCAACTCCGCCACTTCGTAATGACCGTATGAGCATGCATTATGGAGGGGAACCAGGCCGCTGTGGGAAGTCAAAATCATTACTCCAATGAATCCTGAAAGTATTGAAACACTGAAGGCCTTAACGTTCAAATGTCAATTGCACAATTAAAAAGTGTACCCTTTGTCCTTTGCATGGACATCAGCTCCATGGTGAAGCAGGTACTCAACAACAGCAACTCTGTTGTAACCAGCTGCAAAGTGGAGCGGGGTGGAGTGGCGACCCTCCAAATCCCGGCAGTTGACATTTTGTGGGGTGCAAAGTTGCTGCAACAAAAAAATAATTATAGAAATCATGTAGCTTAAGTCTAGATAAGCTTGCTTTTTTTTTTTTTAAAAAAAAAAGGGCATTAAAAATGTTCTGTGCAATGGGCTCTTAAGACAAAAGAAAAAAAGATAAATCACACGCCAATGTTTGTGGTTTGTGTTTTTGCATTAAAACAAGAATTCACCTGCACAGTGTCCAGATCCCCCGCTTTGGCAGCTTCCAGAAACCTGTAGTCCACATCTGAATTACGTGTTGGAACATTTTCTGAAAACAGAAGAAGTATTGAGAACAGGGTCAATTCTGCCAAACAATTTCTTTAAATCAGGGTTTGATTCTTGAGGCAAGATGTACTTTTAGAAAAAAAAGTGAAGCTAATATCTTGAAAAGGTCAAGAAAAACAAAAATAAATACAAATGTTTACCATTAAGGATTTGCTGCACAGCCTCGTTACCCATTTGGGCTGCAGTAAAACCCTGCAAAGACACGATGGCGGGGTCGGCTCCGAAACTCAGCAGGAGCTTGCAGGTCTGGATGTGACCTGCCAGTGCAGCTCTGTGGAGAGCAGTCTGACCCAGCGTGTCTACTGCATTCACCTGCATTTTAAATAGCCAAAAATGTTTATGCCACACCAACCGGATCAGTCACAAAGTAACAAACCTGATGCACAGGAACACACCTTTGCTCCGTGTTTTTGTAACACCTCCAAGACATCGTTGTGAGCTCGCTCGGCAGCAACGTGCAATGGAGTCATGAAGCTGCAAAACAAGATTTTTTTGTTAGTAAATTAGATGTTTGTTCTTTAAAATGTCTTTTCTTTCAACATTTGTGCTGCAAGCTACGTACTCTTTGTTTTTCTCGTTGATGTTGGCACCTTTACGCAGCAACAATTCTGTCACCTGCTTTCTTTTTGGGTGGGGTGAAGCCACAGCACAGTGCTATATAACACAAGAACAGATCAATGTCAAAAAGATTTTCAATTCTACTAAGTCTAGAGATTGTTGAGAGTTTTTAGGTTGCACAAAAAATGACACAAGTCAACAAAGTCAAGATTTAAAAACATCTTTAGAGTCTAAATATTTTGGTTAATTGGCTTCTGATAAATGCAACGTCGCACAATAAAATGCAGTGATATTTTAATTTATCAGTTGTCCGAATTTAATCCTATTTTTTTTTACATCCAATAATTTGCACTTGGACTTGAACTTGGATGATTTTTTTTTAATTACATTTATTTTAAGGTATTGAATGTCTCAATAACAACTGAGGATAATCTTTTTGGTTAGTTATGAAATCTTTTTGTATCATTTTAATATAATGGGAAAGTGACAGTATAGGAATTTCTTCTGACCAGAGCTGTCTCGTTTGTTTGAGGATGTTTGAAGCCAATGATTTCCAGAGCCAGGGTCTTCTTCACTTTGGCTATGTCGGCCTCGCGGGCTGCTTGAAGCAGGGAGTGACCCTTGAACTCATCTAGATGGAAAAACAAAAATAAATACAAAATCATACAGGAAGGGAGTCTTTTTTCATGAAAAGTCTTGCAGATTCATGAACCGGAGCACAACTCACAGGTGAGCCGCTCCTTAAGCTCCGGGGTGGGGGCCATGTCTACAGCGCTCTTGCTGTGACAGTTGAGCAGGGTGGGATCGGCGCCATGGCTCAGCAGCAGAGAACAAACCTCCACTCTGTTTTTGGACGCAGCTTCATGGAGGGGAGTGAACTGCCACAGGTCCATGGCGTTCACACAGGCTCCATGCTGCAGAGGCACGGACAAGATTAGGTTTCATCGTTCAAACACATTTATAACTGAAAAACTGCACAGTCTGCATCATTAAATAAGAAAATTAAAGGGTTTGGGAATTTTAATCTACAAACAATTAAAGAGGCAGTTGGATGATAAAGATGTTAACTGTGTTTTTGTGGGACTTACTTTAAGCAGAAGCTCTGTCACTTCATAGTGACCATAAGAGCAGGCATTGTGAAGAGGAACCAGACCACTGGAAGGCAAGAGACATTTGGTTCATAGAAATTGAAGGCAAATTTCTAGGAGTGTCCTCACAATGAGCCACTTACCCTTTATCCTTAGCGTGCACATCCGCTCCGTGCTGGAGAAGCAGCTGAACAATGCGGACGCGGTTGTAGCCAGCAGCCAGGTGGAGGGGAGTTGACTGCAATGGAGCACAGATGATTAGCGTGAAGGTTTCTCTTTCAAAGTAAACTGCCTCTGGTGATGTCAGAGGCGAGCAGCTGATTAGAGGCAGAAGCAATGTGCTAGGGCAGGTTATGCTTGGTGAGTTGCAGATGAGTGACACATTTGATAATGCAAGTTTCATTGACTCTTTTTCTTTTTTCTCTTCGGGGTGGTGCTGGTGTTTAGCATCAAAAAGTGAAAACCAGCCAATTTGTCCTCACTACCGAAGTTTCCTGTGACATGATTTTCAAAATAAAACCTATTCTCAGGCTTAAAAATAGTATGCTTTGTGCAAATAAAAGACAGAAGCAGCTTATGATGTTGTTAGTATTGCACACAGTCTGGGTGGCAATTACAGTTGGAATTCAAGACCCACTTTGGTAACACCGTTGAATTAGGATCCCTTAGTAAACTAGACATGAGACATTAACAAGCATTAGTAATGTGTTTATAACACTTTATATAGCATTTAAGACATTCTTTAGCATTTATAAATGTCTAACAAATGCATTATACATGTTAAACTGCATATGAAGATTTATTAGCATTTGTAAAGCCTTTAGGTTGCAAAAAAAATAGCCCACACTTTTTAGTGGGACACTGCAAAACACTCAGACTATTAACAGTTGATATGTTTATTAATTGCTTGCAAGGGATTTGTTAATAAGGTAGGTGAAGATGAACACATTGGTCACGCTTTAGATTGAGGGGCTGCAAAGCAATTAACTTTAAAAAATGTTTTTGTATTAAATGATCACTAGTAAGAAATGTATTAACACATTTAAGGTATTTGTAATACATCTACAAATACTAATAATTGTCTTTATAAGCATTTTATTAACACCTATAAGACATTTGTAAAACATGCAACTGTGCAGATAAATATCTATATAAAAAGCCTAATTAACACCTATGATGTGTATAATTGGTAAGACATCTAAAATTTCTAATAAATGTCTTTATATGCAGCACATTAACACTTAATATAGATTAGTAGGACATCTATAAATATAATGAATGTCTTATAAAGGCATATAAACACATTGCTAGTGTTGCTAATGTTTTATAAATAGGAATTTCATTGAGCATTACCCTACTTACTATATGAATGGCAAGGCAAAAAAGTGAAATATCTTTCTACAGTAATGTCTAATCATTGCTAGACAATAATTTTAGGAATATAACAAATGCGCTTAAATTTAGTAGACTATGTTACAAATAAATATTTTGATAAAAATGCATTGGAGCAGAATTTTCCTTCCAAAACATTTTTTGTACTTCCACAGCAAAGGTTTTATGACTATTAAAACCATTTAGAATTCACATCTTTAGTTGCTTTTATGTTTTAGCATTCTAGAGTTTTCATTTCAGTAAATTATTTTTTTTAATTGAACTGAATACCAACTGTAAGAGAAGACATTGAAGCTGCAGTAAGTATAGCCAGTGTTTAAGGAAATATATCTGCAAACTATAAAAAAAAGGTCAAATGAATTTAAGTCAGCCAAGAGAATTGCTGCATTTAACGTAGAATTAGTATAAGGAGGAGCTGCAAATCAAATTAGGGTTAGCATTTGTTTTGTGTCGAAAAGACTTGCATTCAAAAAAAGGGACAACATATCAACTTCCATGCAAATTAAAGCAAAGCCCAGAAAGTAAAGTGTAAAACCTCAATCCCAAGTGAAAGGAAAGAAAAAAATAAATCAAACAGATTAGATGAATTTTACAAAGACATCATTCATAGTGGGATGACACAAGCAATCCAGTTATTCCCATGAACGGTAGCATCGCATTGAATAACGGCGGAAATGCAGAGCATTCTTTACTGCACACCAGCTCATCCAGCAGGCAACACCAAAGCAAACATGAGCTTCACCAACACAAACTCAAGATTCAGACGAAATGCAGAGGGGTGGGCCTCAACTCATGCAAGTATGACCGTCAAATTCAGATCTACTAACAGCTCAACCAGACACAGACTGAGAGCCAGTGATTGAAAGTTGGAGAAGGGTGGGTGAATTTGCAAGGAGGAAGGAAAGACGCCAAAGAAAACAGGCAGTGCACGTTTGAGCTCCTCTGCACATCCAGAAAGATGGGCTATCGCCATAACGACAACTTGATGCACTCACACGCCCACGCTTCTCGTACATACAAGCACGCCAGAGGAGCAACAGAGTAAGGTACATGAGTGACCCGAACACCCAGGTCCATGATGTGCAATTAACAAGTGCCATCCAGATTATTGTTCAAATAAAAACAATGGATTGAAAAAAAAAAGTCATAAAATAGAAAAAAAGATCACAACAGTGAATCAATCAGGTGGCCATTATCAAGATCAACTTACCAGCATTTTTTGTGAGGTTGACTGATCGACAAATGTTGCCAGAGTCACACGGAAAACAAAACGAAACACAAATTACAAAATGACAGCAATTTTTCACAGAAATTTCCCTCTCTATTTTAGCAAGTGAACCACAAGCCGCAGATGTTACAAACCCGATCTGTTAATAAAGACTGGAGACTAAGATGGAGGTGAAGGACTGGTTAGGATCTGCTAATGAAACCTTAAACTAAAAGTCAAGATAACTAAGGAGGCAAACTGATGTGGATGAAGCTGATAAAGGATAAAGAAAGAAATGGATGGGTATGATGTAGTGCTGACATGTTAGTGAGAATGTGTTTTCATGGAACTCAAGAGTAATTTAATGCATTCTGAAGTTATTCACTTTGAGAAAAAAAAAGTAAAGTGTAAAAGTATGAACATTCACACAGACAAAAATCTAAACAAAAATAATACTACAGTATATTAAATAAAATCCAATTAAATGGAGAAATAAATAAGTATAATTCCAACAAGTAATACTTAATCTGAAAAGTTCTTTCCTATTGTTATCCGAAAAAAAAAAAAAAACAAAAATAAAACTTCAGCTTCACAATAAGAAAAAAAAAAAAAAGAAAAACTACTATTTCGAATCTTATATTGAACTTCCCCCCAACAAAGATACCATAAACTGTGATAACCTGGAAAAATGAAATTCTACTAAATTTTTGTGTATCTAGATGTTTAAAAAAACTTTTGTTTTTGTTTAACAATAAAATTAGATTAAATTTTAAATTAAAGTTTTGGGTGCGAGTCTCCCAAACATTGGAATATGATTAGAATAGTCTCCAAATAAGATACTTTTCAAAATATCTGCAAAAACACGCTACATAATTTTGGGGAAAAAAATAGATAAACCACACTCATACACAACATGAACGCTTCTTAAAGTTATTAAGCACCAAGATGATTTCAAAGATGCAAATGGATAAACAACACAAACGACCAATATAACTGCATGAACAGCAAGTTATTTGTTTCTTCAAAATAAACTTTGACCAAAAATGTTCTTGCCTACATAGTCAATGACATAAATGTTTTTGTCCAACACAACACATTGATTGATAAACACCCTGATGCTCAATGCCTCCTGTAATTTCTTTTCAGAATGTGTTCACAGCACATCTGGATGGTCCTACACGTCTTCACAACATACTGTGTAACATAGAAGGATGTGATGGTATAGGGTAATTTACCTTGCGACCATCGCTGGCGTGACAGTTGACATTTAAAGGAGTCAGCAGAGCCATCAGCTTCTCTTCATTTCCACTTCTGTGAATTCATTGGTAAAAAAAAAAAAAGTCAACATGTACATCTTGACATAATGTAAACCAAGTCTTTAAGAAAAAAAAAGGTCAGTTTATGGTACAAAGGCAATTACCTTTAATTTCTAGATTTAGATATTTTAATATTTTGAATATTGTGCTTTTAATTGTATAAATGCGTGCTTCTGTCAAGCAATTTGTTTGTGTGAGCTACAAACTATTTTCATCAAGTGTATTTTACAGATATACTCACCTTGCAGCTTCAAGAAGTTCATCCTTCTTGTATTCGCCTAGAAAAAACAAACACGAGAAAAATTTCAAGGTGAACATTGTAAAATATCAATATAATTATTTTTATCACACAAGTCTAAAACTACAAGATGTAAAGATAAAAAACAGCCTCTTTTGTTTGAGTAAAAAACAGTTTAAAGTAAGGAAGTAAAAGAGTGCAGGTCTGACAGCACAAAAATGAACAATGTTGAAAAATATTTAAAAAAAGGACTGACCTGTGAGAACTGCTTTGGCTGAAGGGTCGGCCAAATCCAGAGCAGATTTGCCATCAGTGTTGCGTATATTTGGATCAGCTCCGTGTTGAAGTAACACTAAATGAGAAAGTTCAAATAAAACACGAAAAATCAAAAATATTTCTGTCTGCGTGGTATTAAACAAAAAATTGAAATGAGAAAACATGAATGTTATATTTGAAGTCGAATGATGAAATCAAAGTAAGACAAGCAAACATCTAGTTTTCAGTTAAAACCTGAACAATATATATTTATGAAAATAAACGTGTTTTCTTTTATAAGCTCAATAGATCCTTACCGATGCAAACGTCTATCTTTCCTTTGATAGCAGCTTCGTGTAGTGGTGTGTAGTTCCAGTTATCTCTGGCATTTGGATCTGCACCTTGACACAGGAGGAGGCTAACAACCTCCGCGTGCCCGAAAGAACAAGCGTTGTGGAGAGGGATGAGGCCCCCATCATCCCTTGCGTGAACATTGGCACCCGTTTGCAAGAGATGCTCCACAACGTCTTTTCTACCAAAACCTAAAAGAAAAAAATAATTGTTGCAGATTTTACGTTTTCAAGGACTGCAATAACAGAAACAATATTAAAATGAACAAAACACCGAGTTACAGCTGTTAGCGTCCCAAAAAACGGTACGGTTGGTCGCCATGACATTACGTCATGAGTGTTATCAAATTTGCTATCGTAAGGGGAAAATGTGTTTAATAGGGTGGGTTGGACAAAAAACCTGATTAGGCTAAATCAATTTGTGTTATAGGTTTGACACGTTCGTCCTTAAATTATAACTAACTCGACACGATGGCGAGCACGAGCTAATCAGTAACATAAAAAAAAAACTAGCATTAGCAATAAAACAACAAAATGAGATATGCAGACTCGGCTACAGTCTAAAATCATATAATCATTGCTTTAGTTAGTTGCACATTTAACAGTTTAATGCTGAAGTCATGTTAGCTTAGCTCGCTCTTACCCGCGGCGAAATGAAGCGGTGTCGATTTTCGACCAGCCATGTCTTTTGCGTTTACATTCGCCGAGTCGACAAGTCTTTTTACCCGGGATACATCCCCATTTCGGCAAGCTTCGAACAACTCCCTGAACGCTCCCCCGGCGCCGCTGCTGCTAGAACTACAGTCTGTGGGGCTAGCGGCTCCCGAGCCGGGGCTCGAAACGCTGCTGCCCCCGCCAGAGGCTGTCGGAGTAGAGCTTGAGCTGCTAGCAAGGGCCGGTGCTGGTAAGTCCGGGGAGGCCAAAGCCGCATCAAGCCCTCCGCTACATTCCCTTTCCATCTCCGGCAGCCCTGCCGTGGATGCCTGCAGAGTCATAGCCGAAGAGGCGGGAGCAGCGCCCGAAAGAGAGCTGCTTCTCGGTGGAGACTGTAATGTGGTCTGCTGTTGTTGCTGCGAAGACCGTCGAGACGCCGCCATTAAAGCAGCTCTCAGGCGTCAATGAGAACTGCGCCTCCTTTCCGGTGAAAGTGTTCGCGTTTCCTGTCAGCTGTTCGCCTCTTGGCCGTCACGTTTCTACATCTTCTGACCGTTTAGGTGCATGTCTATGTTATTTGGCATTTATTCTAAATGTTTATCACTGTGTAAACAAATGTAGACTAAATCCTAAAGAATGCAAAGATACAAAAGTGAGGCTCTACATCAAACCCATCTCTGTTCATAGTGCACAAGAAGAGTACTCAGCACTTTGAATGTTAACCCAAATTACGGAGTATCAGATGTGAACACAGTAATAATAATAGTAAAAAACCATTGCCCATGATCATACACTAGCCTGGGCAGGTAGAAAAACGTAATTTACTAATGTAGTTATGTTGCTTGAGGGCCAGCTGCCCCCCGTGCTCCCCCCTGTAGCTCCTTCTCTGTTAAGGATAATAACGAATATATTTTCCCTAAGCTTGTCACTTATTGTCACACTATTAGCTGAATACCATTCAAAACTCAACTCAAATCTAACTTTTTTCCTCAAACACGTGTTCTTTAAAAATGTTTTTACATCATTTTGTGCAATTGTTACATTCTTAAAGATTGTCTGAAAAAGACAGGGTTGTAAAGCCATGTAATTCCAGCCCGAGTGCCTTAAAACAGTAAAGCATAAAGAAAATGTATACAAAATAAATGCATCGACTCAATATTTCTTTATAAGAAATTCCCCAAAATATTTTTTCTAAATAATGTATAGTAAATAATGTGCTTCAGACTGCAATTACTTTTCTTCCCAAGTTGATGGTTCGCACTACTGAATAAAGTTTTCTGAATGCATTTCCATTTTCTTTTATTGTTTGATCCAGCTTTAAACTGTTTGGATGGAGAAGCTCATTTTTGACCCTTTAAAAAGTAGAAGGAAATGACTTCAGCATATGTCTAGATTACATCATCAGTTAATGTTTTAAATATGTAAAATTTAACTGGAAATGTATGACTTGAGTTATAAACAAACCTCAGCATGTCATCCACCTCTTCATGATCCTTTGATAGTCTTCCAAAAACTGGCTGTGAATGAGCAGATGTCTTGCAGCAAAGTAGTGCAGGGCTGCAACCTGCAGTCCAGAAGAGACACCAGGGTTGATGGTTTGGTCTGAGGCTATTGGAAATGTGTTGCTTTTCAAAGTACTTATTTTTTATGTTGATCTGGATATGTTGTGATTTCTAAATTAATGTTGTCTACTTACATAGTACGTACTTCATTTTTGTCATGTGATTTATTGTTTGATGGCATTTCATATCATACTCTTTTCTTTATGCGCCTTATTATACTTTTATTAAAGATTTAAAGTGTGACAATGCTTAGAGAACTTTCTGCTCCAATGATTCATGTGTCAGCCGTTGGAATCTGTCTGGCTGACTCAGCATAAGAGATAAACATAGATAAGTGTCACAATCTGCATAAATCTTTTTGCAACCAGTTCTAACAGTGAGTAGCCTTGACCGGAACTGCTGTCCAAGATACTGTAGTTGATTGTGTCTCTATAAATTTAGCGATTTCTTGCTTAGCGCCAGAGCTTCCTGGGATCTCTCGACACGTTACGTTGTGACATTTATCTTTTTGTTAAATCTTTTGGACGCTGTTTTAGTTTTGTTTTCTCTCATCCAGATCTCAGAATTTTCCACTACAATTGATACTTATGTATTTTTAGGAACTGAATCTGTGTTGGTAAAGTATAAATATCTGATCAGAAGATTAGAAATTAAGAACCAGATAATTTATGTCAAGAAAATAAAAATGTAAGATAAGCAAAGCAGAGGTGGGATTATACAAGTTTTTTTTCCTCCACTCTCTTTCCAAGCAATTTACTGAACTCCTTTAGACAAACTTAATATTTAATAAATTTTTGTCTCATGTACATGACGCAAAAGAGCTAGTTTATCTATTATTGATTAAGAGTAATAATTGAAATATTTACAAGTGTATGTGGCTGTATGTACATTTTCCAATCAATTTTAGTTTGATACATCTCTGTATAGATTTATATTTTTGTTGGTCTTGTTTCATGTTATTCTTGCCTTGATTTCTTGAAATGAACCACATCCAAAAGACTAAATTAAAACCTAGGGGTATATTTGTAGTTATTCTTCCTATCCTCAGCATACTAGGAGTGTTAGAAGTGTTTCTCTTGAAGATGGAGCCTGAGAACTTGGCATGACCGCTGTTCCTGTTCCTGCTCTGTTCTGTTTTTGCTTTTATTGTGGAGTGTCATGCAAGAAAATATCCTGCCTACTGGTTTATCTTCGACAAACACTTGATCTTCAGCTAAGGTTTTTTCAATAGATCTTGATATTGAGCAACTTTGTGTTAGAGATATTCACGTCAGTGATCGCTGTTGGATTTTCTTCAATGTGAATTTTCCTCTCAGAACTCAGCACTGTGTTTTGAGTTCAAAGTGGTGTTCCCCAAGGCTCTGTTCTAGGGCTCTGTTCATAGATGCTGTACATGATTCCTCTTGGGAAACTTATCAGTAAATTTAAGCACATTTCATACCATTTCTTTATGGACGACATTCAGCTCTATTGTTCATTTGCTGAAAACAATTATCACAAGCTGTCTTCTCTTCTTGATTTTCTGGTCAGTATCAAAGTTTTATTGTCGGACAATCACCTACTTCTCAACTCTAAAAAGATAGAGACCATGATTTTTGCTCAGGTGCTAAACTTCCCACAATCAAAACACACCTCACTTCATTAGAGTTCCTCCGTGCAGTCTTGCTGTCTGGTTCAATATAGATCAATGTCTTTAGAAAATCATTTGAGAAAGTTTTTAAAAACATGATTTTTATCTGAGGAACGCAGCTAAATTAAAATCAATGTTATCTAAATCTGATCTTGAGCTGATAATACATGCTTTATATCGTCATGCTTAGATTACTGTAATTCCCTTTTATACTCGTCTTACCAAACAACCTGTAAAATGCCTCGAAATGGTTCAAAATTCTGCAGCAAGACTTATTTGGTGCCAGTAAATCTACACGCCACCCCTCTCCTTTCATCGTTACATTGGCTTCCTATTAGTTTTAGAACAGATTAAGATTTTAACATGAGTTTTCAGGACTTTGCATGGACAGACACCAAGCTATCTTTCTGATTTTCTAAAGCTATATGCTCTTGCTCGTTCCTTGAGATCTAATGCTTTGAACCTTTTACTGTTCCAAAAACTCGTTTTAAAACTAGAGGTGATCTTGCCTTTCAGACAGTTGCCCCACAACTTTGGAACGCCCTCCCGCTGGAACTGTGTCGGATTGATTCTGTCGAGTGCTTTAAAAGTCAACTGAAGACGTTTCTTTTTAGGAAAGCTTTTAAGCTGATATTTAATTTTATCTTACATTCCTCCACCTTTTTATTTGCCATCTGTCATTAATATTTGATCTTTTTTCTGTATTTATCCAGTATGTAAAGTTTTATTTACTTGTATTGTATTTAACTTTTTGTGAAGCACTTTGTGAGTTCTCCTCTGGGAAAGGTACTATACAAATAAAAAAACTTATATTTTCCAACTAAGATCTCCAACATTCTGTTCTGCCAATTCAGACTTCCTCATCAAAACCACAGTTCCTCCCTGTATTCTGTCAAAACTTTCTCTGAAATTACAGTACAAAGATACAAGACAGCTCTTTCAGACCTTCTCTGTTCTTCTCCAGAAGAATCCTCAAAGCAAAAATTGTATCTGTGGTTCTTTCTTGAATTAAACCGCACTGTTGCTCTTAAATACTCTCTTCGGACCAAAGTCTAGGTTCCACTACTCTACTACTCTTCCCCATAACTTCATTGTGTGTTTCATCAGATTTATGTAGTTTTCTCTGCATGTCTTCCTTTATAAAAATGGTCAGCAGAACACTTCTCCATTCTTCAGGCATCCTTGCACTCTCCAAGATCTTGTTTAACAGTCCAGTCAAAAACTTAACTGCCACCTCTCTTGAATTCTTTCCTACCATCACATGTATGTTATCAGGATCATATACCTTTCCTCTCTTAACTTAACTAATCTTTGACACTTCCCGCTCCACAATAACCACATTTTCTCCTCCAAGCTCTGTAACATTTTCTTAATTCCTCAGCTCTTCCTAGTTCTCCTTCCATATTTTCATCAAACTTGTGGAACCTGTCAACACATTTCCATTCCTGTTCTTGATTACCTTAACCTGGAGCACATCCTTACATCTCTGCTTTGCCAACCTGTACAAATCCACATATTTTTCCTTTGTGTCCAACTCGTCACACAAGCTCTCAAAAACTTTGGCCTTTTCCACCTCCACCTTGTGCAGGCATCCCTCTGCTGTCCTCTCAGTGTACCACCTTTTCTCAGCCAACCTTAATCTGCTTCTTTGATTCCAGACAAAGCACAGAAAAACATTCCTCATAGTTTCCCGAATCACTTGTAGCTGCAGCTGTGCTGTCATCTGGGAGAACCTCCTGACCTCCCAAAGGCTGTTTCAACTCCTCCATAAAAGCTACACAGCACTCAGTTTTACAACTTCCCTCACTTGGCCTTCTTCATCTTCTTTACCACCATCCATCCTCACACCACCACCGTACTCAGTCTGGTTACATTCTCACCAGACACAACTGTGCAATCACTGATCTTTTTCAGATAAGACCATCTTACCAAAATGTGATCAACTTTAGATCCCAAGCTGGGAGCAATAAAGTATCTTTATCTATCTTTAACTTGTATGACTCTTCTTCCACTCCTATAGGTCACCCATGCTGCTCCCACTGCCATCTCCATTCACCACCATCTGTCCTTCTGCAGTTCTGTCCTGAATACCAAACTTAACCACAACTTCCCCATCCCCACGTTTATTGAAGTTCGCCCCAATCATCACTCCCTCCCCACTAGTGATGCTCCTCAAACTACTTTTCAACCACTCAATAAAAATACCTATAAGGTAAGTCGGTCTTCATTTTGTAAAGTAACACAGGGTGTAATCTAAATTTCCTCTTGTCATGTTGCACATAGAGGATGACAATGAGCTTTTTGACCCTTTTTGTCACAGAAGAAATCAAGCAAAATGAAATGATGCGTTCCAACAATTAACCTAGACATTTACTTACCTTCATATCTTTGATTTCCACTGTAAGAAAGGAGCACTTCATGGTCACTGAAAAATTGAATATATTTAATGCAGGGTATGTTTAACAATGTCACTGGCTTTGTCTTATTCTTCAGAGCAGAAAAAAATAATAAAAACTAACTTTAACTATTAAAATGGCTGAAAAACAGGTAAAGAAAAGATCAATTTAAAATGGTTAAAATAAAATGCAGCAACTGGTCAGTGGCCACACCTTACAATGATTTAGAGTTGGAATGAAACCACTTAAACATCACTTTTCTGTTTTCACCTGATCCATCAATGTGCTTTATTTTTGTTCTATTCAGAGTTCTGTAAATGCAATAATTGACAATTTGTGTTTTTGAAGCATCTTTTACATAGAGAGCTACAGTAAAGAATAGGGGTGTTGCGATTAATTGATTTTTTTTCCTACGATCCAACTAGATCAGGGGTCAGCAACCCTCAGCTCCGGAGCCGAATGCGGCTCTTTCATCCTTATGTTGCGGCTTTGCGTGGCTTGGGAAAGTAAATTATAAGTGTCAGATTAAAGTGTATTTTATTTGTCTCAAAAACGTCTATCATGTCTTCTTATTAAGTTAAAGTTTCAAACTTCTTTCTTCAGACCTTGTGCAATTTTGGTTTACCAGCCTTTGCCTTCTTCAGAGACGTTTAACAGCAGTTGTCAGCAGGGAGCGACAAACTGTACAATATAATACAAAGTATTTTTTTGTGCTTTTTCATTTTTTAATTGTAGTTGTAAACTGTAAAATTGTCATCTCGAAATATTAAAATAAAACTGAATATATAATCGGGGCTCTAAATTAACACCCGCCAAATGCGGGTAAAACTTTTACTGAGATAATGTTCATCTCTGGCACGGGACTCAAACTCACAACCACGATTTTTAGATATCTGCCTTCCCTTCCCACTTGGTTCCCACAACCATCCATCCCAGAGTTTGTTCAAACATTTAATTCTGATTTTATTTTGCGAATTTAATCCTCACATTCGCCACAGCAGTTGGTGCATTCAGTGGCTGCGTGGAGTTTTCGTGTTTATGCACTTTGATTAGGAGGGTGTAAGAGCAGAGATGTTTGTTCAGCTTAGTCTGTTTAACAACCAGCTATTGATTACTTTTACATGTTTGATTTTTTTTGCTTCTTGCAATATACTGATATCAGTCCAATGAGACAGCTATGGCTATGATATTGGGCTATATAAATAAAATTGAACTGAATTAAGAGCTCGCTATTGTTGCAATTCAGGTACGCTGGGAATTTCTAGCATTTGCTCACTGATCTCAGCTAACAAAAGCACACACTCACTTGTTGCTCCATGTCATTTTTACTTTTTGAAATGACAGACTCACAACTACAACACACTGATCTGTCAGAACACACACAAAATTTAAGGCAAAGTGTTGCACAATTTTCAATATATGCATGGTTTTTCTATGCGTGACATTAACATTTTTTTAAAGTAATTATTTTATTGTTTATCACTAGTTTTAAGGATACTAATCTTTATGAAAGCATATTGCATTCCATGAAAAAGGATGGTCTTTTTTTATTGAATGAAATACACTTCTGTAAAAAAAAAAAAAAATCAAATAATTTAAAAAATATCTTTAAAAAAACAGACTGTAAGCAACAAATCACACCCACAACCTGAGCACCCAGCAGGTCACTCACAGACTTTCCTGCTTTGTGCCCAATATTGTTGTCGGGATTGACTCACAAAAAAACAAACAGTTCATATTGGTCAATACTTAATACTTCCCCAACGTTTTGCTGTGTTTGCAGATAGTTGATGCTTTAAAGAAAGGTTTGTGTTCATAAAAAAGTTCAGAGATCAGAAGTGTCTTTTATCAAAATAATAAAAATAAAAAAACATTACATTTCTGTAATGTTATAAAACCTGAAATCAGACTACACTTTCAATTACAATTAGTGTTTTGTTTTTGTAAGAGATTAAATAAAGGGAAAAAATGTTTTACTTTGAAAGATACAGATTATCTTTCTTGAGAAATGTTTGGTTGGTACAGTCTAGTTTTGGCTGGTAGACTTTGGAAAAGTTAGTTTAGTTACGTCTTAGCTATTAATATAGCTAACGTCTTCATTTTAGATGTCGAAAGTGTTTGCGGCTCCCAGTGTTGTCTATTCTGTGGAAACCGGGTCAAAATGCCTCTTTGAGTGTTAAAGGTTGCCGACCCCTGAAATAGATCAATGTCTGAAGAAGGTTAATAATAAAATCTATTTACTATAATGTAAAAACAAACGTGCCAACAATGCAGACAACACGTGATGGCAGAAAAAACAGATCAATCCATCATTACAGTCCAATGTGTGTGAAACATTTTTGCAATTTTCAAAGACATGTGACCATACAGTGTGTTGTAATGTTTTAGTGATGTACTTCCACATCAGAATGATACAAATGGAACAACAGTGAGCTGAACTTTATGAAACTACAATTTAGATCAATTTGCCATTAACTCTTGTTTACTTGTTTGTTTGTAGGCATATTTAATTTAAACTTGATTATCTTACAAGAAATACAAGGAATCTGGAAAACTTCACCTGCACCGTTCAGTACTCAGGTATTTATCTTTGAGTCACACTGGCTGAATTTTGGTCAAAGATGTCCTGGATCAAATTAGGTCAGTGAATCAAATCCAATTGGATCATTCAAAATGAATAAATATTGTCTATGAATCGGATCAGCAACCACAATTTATGGTATGAATCAAATCATAACACCCCTGGTAAACAACCTTTGTGGATGTATTAACCCACTTTGTCCACAAGATGTCAGGAGAGGGCTAGGGAGGTTTACTTTTCATGGATGCCACAATAACAATAAGGTCATAAGATCAGAGGACATGAAGTTAATGTTTTATTACAAACAGGAAATCATCATTCACCCAACTGTATGTGTGAAACTAGAGTTATTTAGGCAAATACTGAAACTTGCTGAAGTAGAATTGCTTTGAAATTATAAAATCTTAAAACCTTGTAAACTTTTAAAAATAAAAATCAGTTTATTTAATTCAGACAACGTGTACTGTGAAGAAACTGGGTAAAGTCTATCAGTTCCTCAACAGCAACAGCCAGCACATCTGACACTTTAGGAAGTCTTTGATTTGAACCTCTATCTACTTCAAGGAAGGAAACTCTTTATTCCTAATTTTACATTTACAGTTTCTTTCCTCAAAATGTATTTTTCTCTAGTAGCTCTACTTTATGCTCCTTTAAAATAAAAAGGGAAAAGAGCAGAAGTAGATTTTTAATTTACTAATCCTAAGTGATCCATGCTTCACACTCATGTTTTACAATAGGCACTTTATTAACAACACAGCAGATTCCTGCTGGATACTCAAAAGAACACAACAGTTTTTCTTAAAACATTTTACAGAATACTTGACAAACTCAGAACAAGTTCACAGTTTGAACAAAAGCTTTAAGGCTATTTCCAATAAAAATTGTTACATTTGAAAAATTATATGAACTGCTCAAACAATAATAAATTAAACCTATAAAACAGGAAAAGCTTACAAGAAAAAGAGCTACAAGAAAAAGAGCTTGTCTGAGAGCTGAATGGCTGGCTCCGAGTGCAGGTACTGACCTGACAGGTATGCGAGTTTGTGTGCATACTTGCATGGTGCTGGAACTCTGATGGTGCCGGGCCAGTTCCAGTACAGGTAGCACATTTTAAAAGTCAACCTGGAAAAAGTTCAGAAATGAAAGAAAAAATATTAGGTCAAGTTGAACAACAGAAGATCCACAATGCCCAACATGCATGTTCTCTTTAAAAAAAATCTAAAAGCAGGAAAAGTGAAATTGGATAAAATGACAGAATTATTTAAAATATAGGATAAAATGACATTTTCGCTTCAACTTGCAGAACAAACCATAAATTACATTTTTTTAAAATTTGATCTATACCAACATACTTAAAAAACTAAAATATGGATGAAAAATAAATTTTAATCAACAACCACTTACAGGTGCATCATCTGTGAGAATAATGGCGAGTCCATACCTTTGCAAGTGATCTGGAGTGAGGTTTGCTGTGTTGTACAGTGTGATGTAATGAGTGGGGAGTCCAACACCTTGTCTGATGTCATGTGCTGTCAAATAGAAGTCCATCCTAAAGTCACAGGAAAAAAACCCCCAAATATTTGTAAGCAATGTGCAGTTATTTTGACTCAAAATGTGCATTTTAACAACTGCTAATTATGTAATGCAGTGGTCCCAAACATTTTCCAAGGCACGGATCAGCTTATTATTCGCCCATAGTTTCACGAGTATGTCATAAGGGTCAGATTAAAAAAAAGTTTTTTGCTTCTGTTTCCCTTAACTGTTGAGGGTAAGTTTATCTTATCCTCTGTTTAAAATTTGCAGATGCTTTAAACTTTGTTTTTTCATTAGATTTTATGAACCGTTAAAAATGTGATTCCGGTTTTTCTCTTAAACCATAACTGACAAAGTGGAATCTAAAAAAAACAGTCTGTCTTTTAAGGTGCAAAAAATAACTAAATAAATTAAATAAAAACCCAAAACTTATATTTTCTAAATATAATTATGATAAATGTGAATTCACAGTTTGATAAATGTTAACAGTTTCCGCGTAGCATCAGCCGGTTGCAACATTTTATGCATTATTTTTATGCAATGTGGGAACAACTGTTGCAATAAATCCATGTTTGAAGTAGACTTCTGCTGTCTGTCAGTTAAATACAGAATTCTTTTATTTTGAATCGTTGAGGGCTCTTGTTCGGTTTCCTCACTGACTCTTGTGCAAAAAGAAACTTTCCAAATAAGTTTGTTTTTTTATTTGCTTTACTAGCTGGTTGTGTCAGTCGTGTTTGTTTTCCTGCTGCCTAGTACTGGTTCAACACTTGGGAACCACTGATTAAATGACAACTTTTTTTTTTTATATGACATTTTAATTATTATACAGTATAAGTTTAGCTACATGGGTTTGGAGTAATAAAAGGGCCTATACCACCCAAAAAAAAAAAAAAATCAAATTTTTGAGCTTTGATGTGTATTATAATGTTCATTACTCACTAGAAACAATCCCAAAGAGCAGAATTTTGATCCGTACACGTATTTCTGTAAAACCAGCGCTCTGAGCACCAGCTCCTACTAACCCATGAAAACGGGCCGGTTCTCACAATGTGACGTAGATAAGTGACAGCTCCTTCCTGGAAGAGTCTGTGCTGCCCCGGGCTAACGCACACAATCTCTCCACAAAGCTAGCAGTGATCAGCAAAACGCTTTTATTTTAAATCCACAATACTGTACATCTTCCAATTCTGTCTGGTCTCCAATATCCGGTACCAGGTGTTCGTTAAGGTTGGACGCCGGTCTCTATTGGATCCGGCCTTCTTTAAGACACCCCTCCCTGGGCCATGCACAGTTGTGCAGACACCAGCTGTCTGTGGTGTTTGGGTTGTGTAGTGACGGTCAAGAAACGTTCATTTGATTTAGCGTTCAGACTTCAAGCGGTGGCATAACCAAGGAACATTCTGGTGAGGAATCTGGATGAATGGCGCAAGCACATGGGTGATATATAAAAGACGGCTGCAGAAAAAGGCAAAACTATTTCACAGCAAAATGAACCAATTAACCCTCATTATTTTGATTGTGATGTAATAAACGCCGGTCTCTAATAAATGCCGGGCACTGCCTCATTTTTTAAATAAACGCCTGGGCTACTAAAGGCAGATACACAATATGCACATCCATCTTTGCAAAAATCATGGACAAAATGCAGACATGCCACCCGGGCTGGCTCTAGGTTGTCGTCATGAAATGGGCGTAAACCACAAAGAGCGAAAGATGGTGCCTCTGTGGTCGTCTTACTTCTGAGTAGGAAAAAAATCGACAAAAATACCTCATATTTCATAAATAATTTGTTTTTTAGTGTGACAAAGGCTATGATCACATATACAGATATAGTTTACTCTGAAAGGCTTAATTAAAGCATGGTACAGACCCTTTGAGAAGATTGGGGTTGGAAAATATCTTCTCAAATGTGTTTTAATATGGGTTTGCCAGTGTTGGCACTTTAAAAAAAAAGCTACAAATAAATTTTTGAACGGACATTTTAAAGACTGTACTTTCTGTGTTTGCTAATAATATGGAAAAATAGGGCAAGTCGTGAGACAGACCAGTCTTTGTTAGTGAGGGTGTGATCCAGAATGGTTCCTGGTGGAATACAGCTGAAGCCATTTGCAGAACATGAATACAGGATGGTGTTGATGCGCTTTTGGACCACGATAAAGACCAGCTTGGGGTCGTAGTTGGGGAAGGTTTCAAAGCACTTGACCAGCTGTGGGATCTCGTACAGCTCCACCATCTTCAGCTGACTGTCAGACACGCCGTCTCTGTAAACCACAATCTTCTGTGGCAAGTCATGGTTCAGCTGCAAAGGAAAACACAAAAGTTAAGACAACAAGAGGCAGTTAAATTGATTTGTATATTTGATTTATCATCTAACACCTATTTGGACTCTTACATTTGAGGAATATTCTGATAAAGAAGACTTTCATTTAAAGACTGCTATCTAAAGACTTTCATGAAGGGGAAAAAAGGTGCAAAGAAGCTTCTGCATCATCTGTGATTGATCTTTGGGTTAGACAAGGTCTTATGCAGGGGAAGAGGGGCTTCATGTTTTGAATGCATACTGGCTTTACCTCATAATACTTTTGCAGTGTGGACAGGAAGCAGGTTCTGAAGCCACTGACCAGTTCCTCAGTGGGTGTCTGGAAAGTCACTCTGGAATGCCAGTGGGTCAGTGAACTACACACAAAAAAGATTTAGAAATGTTCAGTAACATTCATGAAAATTTTGGAACAGCAGTTTGTTATTTAAATCTAAAACAAATCTAAGGAACAGCACTTTTAAAATGGT
>BSAI01000189.1:6167943-6385308 GCA_036245035.1 Adrianichthys oophorus | reverse complement strand
AACACTTGCCAGTCGCGTTCATTTTCACCTCTTTGGCGAGAAAAAGTTTGAGGGTTATAATCACCACATGGAGAGTGGTATGTCGTGTGGAGAGTAAATGTTTGTGTAAACTTAGTCATGTTTATTAGCTCTTCTTATGATGAGTTTCTTTGGTCCTCTTTTTCCTAAGCGTCGTGAGACATAACACCCCCCGGTGCAGTAACTTCACTTGTGTAGCGTTTAGTTTGGCTGATGAAACAGCTAAATATGGGGCAATTTATAACAGATCCAGTCAGAACTGGAGTATAAAGCTGCTTCACTGAAAGCAGTGACAGATTAATAAAATGTGTTGATTTTGAGACAGCGCAGTTAGCTGCTAACGCTTAACAGACACTAAAGCATAACAGAGTCTGTGTTACACTGAAAACTGCGACCTGTCAGATGTGCTCAATCCTCCCACCTCCTTAAAGCTACAGTTTTAATTTAAATGATATATAATGACAATAACCCAAAACATTATACTGTTTTCAGAAGTTTTTTGTTATGATTTGTTATAAAATGTGATCACCTGGAGGCAGAATTAGGAAATCTCTACAAAATCTGTCCTTGTCTTCTCAGCATTTTTTATTTTGAGTTTACAGTTAGATAACAATAAGGACGTGTTCAAATCAATTTATGAATTATTTTTATGCAATTTCATTTTCCTAAAAAAAAAAAAAAAATCAGAACAATTTCACAAAATTAAAACGCCTTAGGTATTTCTCTGTAAAATAGTATTAGAATTTGGCTGATAAAATACATGTTTGACTGGTAGATGTTTTTTATCAACCGGCTAACTTGGCTAGTGTCTAAAAAATTTAATTTCGGCCCGTGTGGAGGTAACTTTAGTTATTTAGAGTCCAACAAAAGTAACGTGCACTGCAAATTGTGCAGAAGGCATGTTCCTTCTAAAACTGGAAATACCACCAACCTTTATCACCTGAAGCAGTGCCACCAAACATGCTCAATCTCAGACTGAAATAAATGATAATTCTCCAGCAAAAACAACAAAGTTAAGACCTTCATAGTAGCAACAGTCTAAACTATGAGGAGAAATTCAGAGAAAATTTGCTCTTAGCTCCTAGCTTAGTCTCAGGATGTTGACAAAAATGTTTGTCAATTTTATGTTTGTTCTGTAAAACTTGAAAACATTAGAATTTATTTGTAGAATTAATGCTTTGTTTTTAAATTGAACTGGTCAAGCAGTTTAGTGCTCGGTTTTATTTGTGTTTTCTTTTGAAACTACAGAATTCACAAAGCTGGATTAGTTTCTATTGCAGGTACAATTCCTCTCCAAACAAATTTTATTCTCCAGTCTTTCAGCCGTTTCGCTGCATCCAATGGAAATTAATGAAGGCTTATTTCTAACCCCAACTGTCACACCCACAACTCAGAGATTAATTTCTAATTAACTACTGTTGCTACAATGAAAAAAATATATAGTTGGAATGGGACTTCAAGAAAAGTGTAATCCTTTTATGTCATTTTCTTGAATGCATACATTTCTTGGTGATCCAGGTTACTGTCATCAGTGTCAATTGCGTCTTTCAGATGTTCACCTGAACTGCACACTGACTCAGAAGTAAAAATTGTAAATTACTAATAAAACAAAAGCCTTGAAACAGACGGAGGAAGAAAAAAGACAATTCTTTTACCTGTTCACACTTGCAACAAATCCCATGACAGACCGATGCTTTTTGCTGGTGTCATGATGCACATCAACTCCAATCACCATCAAACTTTTCTATTGAGTTGAGACAAAAAAAAACAAAACTATTTGTTATCGGATGTAAACAGAACTTCAGTGAAATGTATGTGTAGTTCTTTTAATATTATAAGGACTGTAAAGACTTGTAAAATAAAAAAATAAAATTAAATTAGTTGTATTAAGAGTTGTTCTGCAGACCATTCAAACCACAAATTGGAACATGTTTTCTGTAGGCTGCAAAAATAATTAGAGCTGCACTGATTTCAATTTTGTTGGCCGATTCCGATAGCAGATTTAGTGCGATGTGCTAATAATCTTTGCCTGTCCTGGTTTCTGTCTAAAGAGGTATAAATAGCAAACATGAACACACACAAAAAAACCCCAATAAAATCCTAATATTCCATTTATTTTCCGAACATGCTTTATCTCTTTCAGGGATCACATGGCTGCTGGAGTCTATGCCAGCCACTGTTGGGCTAAGGAGGTCAATTTAAGTCCAATTAATAGAACTTCACTTTTCAGAAAAAGTGATTGTTGCTTTCTTTCACCAGAAAAGCCTTTCAAATGGAAGTCGCCAGATTGCTCCTCGTTGTTTACACTTCTCAGGTTAAAAGAACTAGAACAAGGATATTAAACAAGGCATCTGAGAGTGCTTTCACACAGGCAGGTTTGATTCCCAGCAGGGTTTGTTTTCTTTGATGATCTATTTTGTTTGGCGAAAGTGAAAGCTCACCTGAATTCTGATGTGGACCAAACTAGCAAATCCACAGTGCTCAGCATAAGTGAGTACGTCCTCTTTAAAAAGTACTTAGCGCAATGAACAAACTGACAATTTCCAAACTTTTCACAAGGATTAGTTTTATTGAACACTTAACTCTAAAACATGAAATGAAGGTGAATAATGTAACTTAGATCAGAAAATCTTCAGTTTGACGGAAACAACTGCTGTTGTTATACAGTTTTACATCTAGTATTTTGTACGAGCACCGTGATTTTTAAGGACAACACCAAGTCTTCTAGGCATGGAATGAGCAAGTTGGTGACATATTGTAACATTTATCTTTTTCCATTCAAGAATAACCTTTTTTAGGGCCTGGATGCTGGATGAAGAGTGATGCTCATTTTGTTGCTTCAGAATTCCCCACAGGTGTTGGATTGGATACCGATCAGGAGACATACTTGGCCATTCAATCCCCTTCACCCTGTTCTTCAGAAATGCAACAGTAGCTTTCCATGTGGGTTTACCCATGCATGCTATTTCTCTGCAGTTTGTGCAGGATAGTGTCATGGGAAACGGGATTTGGCTTTCTACTGCTTTAGCTAACAGCAGTGAACTTGCATAGCGATTTTCTTCAACCCTTCTCATCAGAAGACGCTCCTGTCGAGATGTTAACTTCGGTGGACCGCCTGGACGTCTCTGTAAGATGGTTACACTTCCATCTTTCTTAAAATTTTTGAACACCTTTGCTACAGTAGTTTGATATGCAAAGCTTTGCTGATCTTGTAGCCCTCAACTTTTTTGTGTAAATAAATTATTTCTTTTCCATGAGGAGTCATTTCTGACAGCATGAAATGGAAAAGGCGTTTTTTAATTAATGACTATACTTGGGGTGTACTCATTTTTGCAACTTGGGCTTGAATCTTTTTAGTTGAGAAAAATCACTTTTTCGTGTGCAAATGAACAAATCTTGGTTGCAATCAACGCCCCACATTTTTGGGAGTATTTTGTAGTATAATATCTCATTGAAAATGTTGATTCTGACAGGACACTAAAGGTTTCCTGAAAAAATCTAGTGGGGTGTACTGGGTGTGCTGAGCACTGTACATCTGCAGGAAACTGGGGGTCTTAGATTACTTGTGGTTGAACTAAATTGCAAAAGTAAACTAAAGGGAGCAAGTGACAGAATGGAGAACCATGAGAAGATTAAAATCCCATAGCCTGAAACTGATGAAATACAGTACAAATGATGGAAATGTTGGAAAAGATAGAACTGGAGCTCTGCTAGGTCTTTCAGGACCTCCGTCACCATTTAAATTCTACAGCATCCTGTTGTGGTGCCACATGCTCCAGAGCCCATCAAAATATAGCTGTGTGATTTATTTTGATGACTGCATTTAGATATCTGTGCTGAACTTTAATGACTTAATCATTTGACTTACAAAAAGAAAAAAAGAACATTTAATCTGTATACATTTTGACTGGAAGATTTAAAAGAGCAGTGAAAGGCGTATAATTATTGGCGGGCACAAGTCTGTATCACCCCAGAAAGTGAGCTAATGTCAGCGCTACAAGATTTTTTCTGTCCCCATAGGGTTCAATGTTCTGTGACGGTCTTTCAAACAGTAGAATTCGTGGAGCAAGTTGATGGCCAGAGATTTACGTGCACAAGGATATTTTCTTTTTCATGCGGTGGGAAAACAAATGAACTCATTAACTGTGGAAGCTGCGGGGAAAGCTTTTAGAAGTGTAAAAAATAGTCAAAGAGGTGAATAAACCTGACAGTTTGTTACAGCTCAGCTGTTGGAAGTTTGTTGCAGATCCAATCATGGAAATTATGATCACAGCAGAAATTTGGCTAGTGTTCATATCTGCTGAAATACTTTTATGTAAACATGCCACTAAACCAATAACAGAAAGTGTAAAACACTTGATAATACAATCGACCAATTTTCTTTTGATTATCCACCTGGTGGGACATGACTGGAATACCCCTCCAGGAAGGAGTTTAAACCACCTTGTACCACTTCAGCCGGCTCCTCTTGATGTGGAGGAACAGCAGCTCTACTCCGAGCTACCCCAAGGTGACAACTCCTTACTTTTTCTCTAAGCGAGCACTAAGCAACCTAATGGAATTCTCAAATGAGTAGGCAAGATTTAGTTATCCCACCCAGATTGGTATCATCAGGGCCCCACAATGCAGAAAAAGAAGCGCTGCTCAGTTTTACGCCGGGCTTGGTGGAAGAGCTTTTAGGGCAAATGACTTTGATAGTCTAAAACAAAACTGATATCAACACAGTACAGCTGAACTTGAGACCAGTTAAAGGTGGCGTTGTGTGTGAGCAATTCCTAATAATATCAGTCAAAGATTGGGCTTAAAGTTTGAAAAGATTGCTGTGTTTGCAGCGGGGAGATTCTGCTGCATCAAGGTGGTAAGGAGTGGTCCACTCGAAACTCAGCTCCACTGATTTATCTTCAAGGTAAGCGAAACTAGTCACTAAAAGTTCCTAAAACCATTATAGAAGTTGCTAAATTAGCTGAAGTCCAGATATTTTTGTTGCACTTACTTTTTTTTTTTTTTTTTACAATTTTCTTTAAACTGCCAACAGAAAATTAAAAAAATAAGTGCTCTCAAAGTTGAAGAAATAATTCTCACCAGTGGAATGCTGACAGTCCACAACTCTCCACCCAACTTAGAGTTCATTTGGAGGAGGATCTTCTGAGCAATGCCCCTCAACTTCTGTTGCTGAGATATTGTCCGAACATTGATGACCTGCAGACAAATGCACAGTTAATAGATTTTGAAAAACAATCTATACAAATCCTTTACTCCTGCAACTTATTACAAACCTGGGAAGGGATAGGGCATTGCAGGCAGCACAACTTCTTGATGGCACTATAGAGATCATCTCTGTTGCCTTCAATGATGCACACTACAAGCTGCATACGAGGCTGCACAAAACCAGAAAAAACTCTTGCACAGATTTGATTTTTGCAACAATCATGCAGACCGAGTTTCTGTATCTGGGAATACTTTTTGAATTACAAACAACTGACACCAATGCAAGATCTCTAAAAGTTTTATCCAGACTTTATGAAAAATATAATATGTCAAGAAGTTAGAGTTAAAACAAGTTGGTTAACTCTGTACCTCACTGGTGAGTTGAGAATGGATGCTCTTGACATAAGTCTCTGTCCGAACATCTTGAAGCTCTACCAATATTGGTCGCTGCAGCCGTAGTCCTATGGGCCCTGCCACTTTGTGAAAGGTAGAAATGAGCTCATCAGTCTGTTCAGCACTGCGGCGAGAGTAGAAAACCGCCCAGATGTTCAAAGGGATCTAAAGAAAAACAATTAAAGACTTAAAAACATAAAAACCTCGAGGCTGGAAAACTTGGTGTTATGACAATAGTTTCCCACTTTGCATACAGTGGTTCTTCACCCACTTACAGAACTGATTGAAGCATCCTTTACAACCTCTCTTGACCAGGACACATTGGCACCAGTAGCAAAGGATGATGACTTAAGACAGATGGTTTCATAAGGTAGCGTTCTACCTGTGATCTGCAGGAGACAGAACCAACACATGATTAACAATTTCAAACTAAATGGTTACAAAAAAACCCTCATATTCGGAGTACAATTTTAATGTGTAATTATCTTTCATTGTTGATGCATAAAGTCTTTGTGTCTGTAAGACTTAAACAAATACCACGAATACAATGTCAAATCTATATTAAATGCAGCAAACATTGTTGCATTAAATAGGGAATTATTGCTAGAAAGCTGTAGTATAAAAAGACTCAAAGGTAAAAGCAAAAATATCCAACTTAGTCTCTTTTAGGTACTTATACAAACAGCGAGACCAAAAACTTAGTCTGAAAAACTACTTCTTGCCTTCATTTATGTTTCCTCATGGGACTAAAATACAGTTGTACATTCTGGCATCCCCTGCTTCTTCTCTTACTTTTTTTTTCAACATGCAATGCACCATAGTGTACTTCGTTCATTTGGGCAACTTGAGTATTTTATATAAATAGGAATTGATGGGCAAATGCTTTGATACTGTTACCTCTAAGCTGCGCACGAGCACAACTGCGCACAGCTCCCTCGCCCTTTGCCCAAAGCAAATCCGTCTTGCGCACAACACAAAACTTTTTCTGAACTTCACATACCATTACCATATTGTGGTACAGATGCAATTATGAAGGCCAAATACTCTATCGTAATGAACTCTGACCTTACCTTTTGAACACAGATAAAATGACTAAGGGCAAAACAGAGTAAAACAGCCAGACAACAAAACAGACCAAAACCCACACTTAAACCCCAGTATGACCAAACAGGCAAAGGGAATGGTATCCCACAATTCCTTGTACTACGAGATCTGACAGCAGGCCCAACGTGCCTGTGACTACAATATAAATCAGCAGTGCTCATTACGGCGATTGCAATCGACCGTTAAATCGCAACAGACGTGGGTAGATTGCGGGCAATTGAAAATAAACAAAACAAAAACAAAATTTATATGTATATGTATATATTCAAAAAAAAAAAAAAAAATCAGTCAGCGAATGATCATCCTGTTAATGTTTGCCACTTGATTGACATGCACAACAGCCAATCAAACACTTTGATACATGCATCACTGCACATACTGCTTACCAGCAGCAGAGAGTGTCTGCCGGCTCGGCTGCGCGCCAGGTCCCCAGCGAAGGATTACTTCGGCCCACAGCAGCATTTATTGAGGTCCGGGTCGCGTGCTACTTTGATCAGAAGTGAGACCAAGACGCCCCCCGTCTGATCTAACCGTCTTGCCACAGTACTTGCTGCAGAGTCCTCCAGAGCCGCAGTTCACTCAGCTGTGGCAAAGCTAGCCAAGCCCCCAGAGTTTACAACATGAAATAATATTACATACAATTATCAAACAATTCAGACCCAAAGAAGTCCATCAACCTGAACAAGGTTTACAATCACTGGATAAATGAGGACAGAGGGCAAAATCAGGTAAAACTGAAATTCCCAATTCCCAAGGCTTGCACTTATTTTGGAGTCATTTATCAAGAATTTTCATTTATGGATGATAATTATTAAAAGAAAATGTAAGATGCCATTTATGAGTAATACAAGTGCTAATTAAAAATGGTGCAGGATTTAAAGTGAAAAAGAAATGTAATCTCTAAAATGTGTACATGTATCACATCTTTCAGACTATTACCCTCACCCAGACCACAGCAGGAGCAGGAGCCACTCCCAAAACTTGTACAAAAAAAATTAAATACTTTGATTTCCTACAACAGTGAAAAGTCACTTATGTTTAACATAATTTGGTGACAATTAGCAGTGTAGTTTGATTCATTTAATAAGATACATGACTTGTTAATATCTAAGATTTCAGACAGTTGACATATAGATGCGACTACAGAGTGAACCCCCAGTGTTGCTCACTGTGGTCGAAAGAGGCGCTTGGTGAGTTTGTTTGCTTAGACACAAAAATCTGAGGGAACATAGGATGTGATAAATATTTTCTGAGTATGTGTCTTTCAAAAGTTTAACGGTATGTTTTTATCAATTTTGTCCTGTTTTTTTTTTTTAAAGCTTGAAACATAAAGGGATGGTCCTAGACAACAATCAATACTGAGTTGTCAACCACGTGATTGGGGGCCCTATTTCTGATCATGAGATAGGATCGAGACATCCTTACCCGTGGTCACCCTGCACGCAGTGACTGGCCAATTTTGCTGAAAGAATGGCATTTAGGTTGCTGCTAAACCGTCCAGCTCCACCTTGAACCACCAGAGGGAGCTCTTGTCAGAGTACTGATCGCATCTGCTTCCTCACTCCAACTCCCATCAGGCGTTGCTCTGTGACTCACTTCCTCACCGACTGCTTCCCAGTATCGTCATCACCCTCTGTATATATTCTCCCACAGACCTCTGCTACATTTGAAGTCTTGTTTTGCATAGCAGTCATTTCTGAGGGTTATCATTCTGTTTTGCCACTCCATGCCTGACCTTTGCTGGTTCTTTGTCTCCCTGTCTTGCTCCATGTTTTTGACCCTTACCTGGTTTTTGACTGTGCCTTGCCTGTTTTGGTTATTATTAAATCTTGTTGCAAATGGATCCAAACATCGCCACCTCCTTGTTAAAACTGCAGCATTGTGGCATATGTGACCGTAAATTTAAATGTTTTAAAAAATAGTCTTAAAGCACACATTTGCACCAAAGTTGCATTGGTGCTGCAAGTACAAGCGACAATATCTTTTTGCAGTTTTTTTATTCTGAGGAAGCCAAAAAATTATGAACAATTTTCCCAAAACCCATCCAGGGTCTCCAAAAATATATCCTCCTCTGACCTCACTGATGAGTGGCAGCTTCGAATAAATCTGTTCAGGAGGGAACTTGGTAAAAAACACAAACAGCAAATAGCAGTAAAAAAGTTATTTAATGCAGAAACAGCATTTTTTATTTGATAATTATTTGGTGTTAATGTTTATTCTTTTGCATAAGAAAATAAGAAGTGGTGCACCCTGAGAGAAAATGACGGATGAATTCAAACCTGCAAATGATCCTGGAGGAAGATTCTTACCATCATAACATCTGAGCCGAGTTCCAGTCCCCATCCTTCCAGCTCCTTAGTGCAGTCCACCCTGGAGGAAATGTTCTTCAGAAGCTGCTTGATGGCGTAGGTGTGTTGATCGCCACTCAAGTTGATATGAATTTTTAAGTCCTGAAATTAGTAGAGGGCATGTTGGGACAGAAAATCTCAAATACTGTAAATCACAGTTTAAGAAAAAAATAATAAAACAGCGACAAAATTTAATTCTGCTATTTTTACTTTTTAAGAAGACAGCATGTTTCAAAGACATTTATAAAATGCTGCTCTGCTGTGGAAAAAAAGCAGTTTCATGTTCCAAAAATCTGTTTTCTCCAGCATTTACAGCTGAAGTCTGTTTGCAAACAAAACACCTATTTGGCTCACTCAAGACCCACTCTGATTATATTTTAATCTATTTAAAAAGCTTTTACATTAATATGTACTCTGTTTACATTAGAAACGGATGATGGAACAGTTCACACTTGAGATAGGCCTCCTCTTGCATAGCTGCATTTTGACTAACTTCTGAGCTAAAGCCAAAAAAGGAAGACTTCTCTCCATGTTTAGAGGTTTCCAAGTGACCCAGTTTAGAAATGCTTGATGTCGCCTCATTTTAAGTGAGGTACAAAATGCAGTTTTTAATCCAAAACGGATACAAGTCTTTGTTAAACCAAGAAAACAGGGAAAAAAAAAACACTCTGGGGTTCCAGTTGCAAGCCTTTTCAAATCCTCAAAGTTATTCAACATCCAACTTACTTTCATTGCCCTAAAGTCGCTTTTCATCTTTTCTGGGATTCCCGTCAGGAAGGACAGCTCCGGCACTAGGAGGATCTGGCCAGTAATGATTTGCTGCAAAACAGGGATTTAAATGACAAGAATGATGGGGGAAAATATAGAGCTGCCATGATAAATATTAATGCTTTAATGAATCATCATATTACTGTGAAGGCTAGTGGTTAACACTAATTCACTCCAAGCAACCATCATTTATGAACTGAGTTTAATCTTGTTGCCTAGAAAATAATTACTTTAAATGTAAATTATATACAATGTAAAAATAAATTCAGTTAGCTGAGTAATCTAATATCTAAAGTTGAAAAAAAAAAAAAGACAACAAACCCCTTAACAGAGGCACTTGGGAATACAAAACAGCAAGGGATACTATTATAGCGCTTCATTTCAATCGTTAGATACAAAAGCATACTAGCTCAGGTGTGGACTGGTCACCCAGAAGCTAGGAAACGTGGATTTGAACCAATGATCAAGTTAAACCAAAGACTGCAAAAACAAGAGCCAATATTCCTCTACTTGCCACTCTGCATCAATGACTGGGGTGGTGTTAAATCTCATTTAAAAAGAGCACAGCTGTGACTACGCAGAACTTAATTGCTTTAGTTGTGCAATGCAGCCTTTTACAGTCATAGTGGGATAACACTGCAAGAAGCTTTTACCTTCCCCCCAAGGTTAGATCTCTCCTTTGGTCGATGGACAAGTAAAGGTTGGTTTGTCTCTTTGACCGTGATTCCATAGTTCTTGCTGTTCAAACATGAAAGCCCAAACGATGACGGCAAAAGACAAACACAGTTTGGACTTTCATTACTAGAGTAAAAACAATACTTTCATTTTGGAAACAACTTGCTCTCATTCTCAACTTTGTGTGAGTAAATACCACACTTTCACCTGTAGTACTCCAAAAAGGTCGTCTTCGTGCCGTTCATTAATGTGAAACTATCCTTGGGTGACTTGTCCCACTCAATGTCATCAATACGGTACGTGCGATTGTTGTATCGGGTGATGACGATGCTACCAATGAGCTCTTTAGTGCATGTGTCTTTGAAGTTCTCTTTTGTCTGTTGGTACAAGGTGTTCCTAAAAACACACAGACACACATATTAGTAGACTAAGAAATTGCTGATGACCTTGTTACTTTTATTATTAGGGTAAATCCAAAAATCTTTAAGTCTGAGGATGTAGTGGGTTCCCTGAAAAATTGCACCAATCAAAACATAGAAGTTGTACCAGGGTTTATTTTTTCCTAAAAGTCTGTTATAAATGTGAAAGCTCGCATGGAACTCTGCTGTAAACCCTGCCCTACTTCCAAAGGAGAGTCTTGGTCCACTTGCTAACGTGGTCTGGAATGTTTAACATCATTGTGAATGCAGAAAACTTTCTATAGTAGAGACTTAAAGCATTCAATGTTTGCAGCACATTGAGAGTAGTAATAAATAACAGTACACAGTACAAATCTAAATAAGTTTGATATGGGAACATGTTGAAAAGGTGTGCTGGGTAAATGTGTTTGACTGAGGAGGTGTATTTACCAATATCTAATATTCAGAGGGCTATCTGGATTTCTGTGTCATGTGTAAAAGCAAACTTAACTAGATCAAGGTGTGAAATTTGGATGGTCCTCCCCTCCATTCAAACAGAAATTATAGTGGAATCAAATTAAGAAAGCAAAGCACTTCACCCCTTTAACACAAGGGTGTCAAACTCCTGCTGGTTTTCCAGAAATCCTGTCTCATCTACTGCTGATTTTCTCCATGTTTAGCTTAGTTTGTTTGGCCAATAAGGAGCTTCAATGGCAGGTTGGTTGGAAAACCATGTATGACACCAGCCCTCAAAGCCTAGATTAGCACCTGAATCCTTTTTAGGGTACTTCATTCATTAAAAGACTACATTTAAGGATAGAAACATGGTGTGTGCCCAATTCAAAAACATGTAAAAACACAGAAAAAGTTTGGAGACTTGTAAATAGATATAAAACTCATATATACTATCATAATATGCATGAGGTACAGTGTTAATATATACAGGCTATTATTTTTTTTTGTTTTTTTTTTACGTTTTTTTCCCCCCTTTTACTGATCTGAAAAATGATCCTAACCGTGACTCTCAAACCATAACACTATCCAAACCATGAGTTTTGTGATCCACTGCACCTCTAGTTAGAAAGTTTTAATGCTACCTCCAGAAATTAAATAAACCAAAAATATATTTGAGCACTTCAGTTCAGACATTAAATACAAATCTGGAGCTGCAGCATGTTGCAGCAGCAATTCTAATTTCTATACCAAGAAAAAACTGCTGATGTTAAAAAAAGTGGTCAGCCTTGAAATTGCAAACAAAAAGGATTTCTACACATGACAAAAGTATGAAAATTATTGCAAGTGTATGAGGAGAACCCTTTATACTAGAACAATTATTAAAGGGAATGAGGGAACAATGCTGACTGTGCAGACGCACATCTTAATAAGCAATAGAGCAGAGCATTACTGAACATGACAGTCGCAATTTCAGACAAGAAGTTGTAATCTCTGTGAGCTTTTTTCTATTGCCTCCACACCAGAGGATTCCTGTTTTGGATTTCAAAACTCACATGAGGTCAAGAACAGAGTCATTCCGCAGCACCTTGTGAGACACGTCCACAGCCAGGTACAGACCTCCATCCATTTGCTTAATGGCAGTTGAATAGCCAGGCCACACTTGAAGTCTTCAAAACACGAAAAAATAATGTAAAAAAAAAAAGCTTGACCTAAATGTGAAATTAGGTATGGGATTTAAAAATAAAAAGCACAAACCGTTGTTTTCCAAGAATGATAGCATTCTCTGGATCATAATGATTTCGTCCCACCAGCTTCAGGCCAATGATTTTCATTACCCTTAAAACACAGATAATGTCTGATTAGTCAAGGAACTTGGAGAAGGTGCAGTGTTATACGCTTGAGATGCACAATAAAAATCTTGAATGCCTATCATGAATTTTTAAAACTGAAAAACTATGACAGGAAAATGCTTTTACCTCCTGAAAACCACATTGTAGAACGGAATGCAAAGATCCGAGTTGGGAGGTAACACCTTTGTCATCTTGATTGTGATTTCTATGTCCTTATCATCCGTCCTTCTCACACTTTTGAGATTGACCACCTGCATGTCATTCAAAATTTGTTTTTAAAACAAATGTTTAGATGTGTATATGTAATAAACATTTCCTGTAAAATTTCCAAAACATAGAAAGCTCAAAACCGAAAAACAATTTGCAAAGCATATTTAGGAAAAATAATAAAGAAAAAATTTAGAAATAAGCAAAAAAACAAACAAAAAAACAAGTATCATTACTTAATTAAAAACATTTAATTAACTTTCAGATGCTGTTAAACCTCTAAAAAATGTCCAATTTTTGTTTGACAACTTTGTTAAACTGAATATCTTACAAACAAAAAGACAAAAAAGTTAAATTCCAAATATTTTAGAAAAACATTGCTGAAAAAACAGAAAACTCTGCCACTTTCCCTTCAAACAACATAGCCTGCTTTTGGTTGTTTGGTTGCTTGTCTATTTAAAAAGAAAAGTATTACACCCTGAAGATACTCAAAGTTCCAGCAAATGTGGCGACATCTACTGCTGGTTCATGAGCAACATGGGTGACACCACATGCTATATAGCCTGGTCTGAATAGAATTCACTCTACTTGGTTTAAAGTATTGAATTTTGTTTGCTAATCAAAGTCTATTGCAATACCATCTAGCAATTTCTATTCAAATCTATGTAATTATTTTTTTATTTATGAAAAAAATAAGTTTGAAAAATAATTTACCTGTAGTCATTTAGAAGGTTCACTTTTTCAAATGGATTTACAGATGTTATTAAAAATCCCTATGTGGTGTTAAGCATTTGCTCAAGGAAACTATTCTAGTGAAGACAAAGATTTGAAACCCAGACAAAATAAGAAGCAGACAACTGTCCAACCTACTAAAGTACACCCCCCTCCCCCAAAGAGTCACATTCTATTACAATATACCATTTAGGGAATAGACCTGCATTTCTTGAAGTTTGAATGTGAATATATTTGACACAAAAACCCAAAAGTTAAATAAACAGCAAGTGCTTATAATCATTTTACTTACATCACCAAGTTTAACTGGCAGGTACAGAATGGAGCCATCAAAAGCCATCACTTCTCCTGTGGTAGAGCGGTGATCCTTCATCATGCCAAACCGCATGCCCATCGATTCAACATTTGGGCTGAAAGTACATTCAAAAACTATACATAAAAACCCAAAGTTTTGAAACTTCCATCTTCCCTGACATCAAGACAGCGATATTGCTCCCCACATATAGCATTTGAAGGACAGATCGAGCCCGAGTACTTACATAAATGTTACATGATACTGATACACAGCTTGGTTCTTGCAGCTGATTGGAATGTGGTTGGACCCAATAGTTATTGGAACTCCTTTGACTCCAGCTTTATTAAGTGGCTTACTAAAGAAAAAGACAACATAAAAACTCAAATAGATGGCCACAATGAATGAACATCTGATTTCTAATTTTTTTACTTCCAATCTGATCATTTGAATGTTGTTAGCAGGGAAGCAAAAAATTAAAATACTAACCCAATCCATTCAACATACTTGCATCAAGAGTTTCTTAAATGACCAACCAATTAGTACCAGTGCCTGAATTTTCACTGCGGGATTGTGGGTATTGCGCTATTAAAATCAATTCAAGTAAACTGAGCTCTTATATTGCAGGAAATTTCTGCATAAAATTAATGTGCAATAATCCGCAAGTTTGCATTGCAACTACAAAATCAGAAACAAAGATTAGAACTGAAACAAAGTTATTCAGAGTAAAGTGAGCCCACCCGTCTCTTGAACAGCACAGCTGTGAAAGCGGTGGCTAGCAAAGAGGAGCTTGCTCCACGAGACAGAGAGAGAGAGAAAAAGAATGCTAGTTTCATAACAAAACAGGCGCACGCGCCGTGAGAAAAGCCCTTATGTTTTTAGGATGTTTTTGTTATGACTTCATTTAAAAATTAATCCCTTGGAGCCAAAATTAAGAGAAAAAAAAAGTACATTTTTTGTCAGTCTGCTCCCCTTTAGTAAATCTGTACTTGTTTTCTCAGCATGTCTGAGTTTACAATTAGATGACTACAAAAACTTGTTCATACCATTTATGAATTACTTTTTATGGTATTCAATTTTCTAAAAAAAAAAGTCACTCTCTTCAGCTGGTTCAGACTACCGGTGACTGACTGAAACTCCTCTTCTCTTGGAGTTTTTCAGCAAGAAAACAAACAACTCATTTGTGATAGAATGAGTTGTAAACGTGTGAAGACGTCAAAAGCACAGAGCAAAGACTGATTAGAAATCAATGCAGGACTTTCTCTGAGAAAAAAATGATTTTGGAAAAAAAGGTTTTAACTTATGTTTTTATTGCGTTTTGACTGTCTCTGTTTGCATTCAACATAATAGCTTTTTTTTAACACCCATGGTTTTTCCCTGTAAAATAATATAATAATTTGGCCTGTAGATTTTTTTTTTTTAATCTGCTGACCAACTTGACTGGTGAGTCAAAACGCAGATTTTGTTCACTGGTGTAAAGACTTCAAACTTGGAGCATTTAAACCACATGCAGCAAAATCCGTTTCAAGTCTGCTCAATTGCTCTTTAGTACTTCTCTTTATGAGAGCTTAAACTAGCGGTAGCTCACAAAACACCTGATGAATTGTTTTACAGCTGGTATTTAGTTGCACTTTGTGTAAGAGTCAATTTCCAAAGAAATGTTAAAATAATTTGTAATTTTTGTTTAAGAAAATAAAAGCAGGGAGAAAATCGGAGATTCGATTTTTTGGCCATATCGCCCAGCCCTAGGATTGTTGAAGATCAAAGAGGAGAAGAAAGATGACTATTTGTAGCAATGTAAATAGTTTGGATCATTTCTGATGCCAACTCAGCAAAGGCAGAGGTCACGTGAGCAGGGTTTTCTAAGCATACATTTAATTTCCACAAAATAGTTACTGTGAAGAGAAGCACTGGATGAGACCAAGAACAGAGAAAGACAAACATGGGTGAGAAAAAAATAAACCATGATGCAGCTCCAATGACCAGTGGAGTAGGAGATCAGAAGTGTTGGCATCAAATGTAGCTGTCTGAGGTAAGAATTGAATTTGAATCTCCAAAGTGGTGGAATGCCTTCCTAGACAGCGTTCCATGTTGACAACAATTTTTCTCCATTAACCTGTGTTGTTAGGGTCAAAACAGTGAAAAAGGATGGACTCATGAAACAACCACCCATCATTAAGACTACAAAAGGGAGAATAATGTTCATAAGTAATATCCCCCTTAAAGTGTAGAAATTCCCCCATGAGAAGCAAGTAATAGGGGGAATCCCTCCCCATTTAACAAAGTGAATTTTAGGCCCCGAGTACAAAGCACAAATACAGGACAAAAAGTAATAAATCTAATACTGTTAACATAATATCTAAATTTAGAAGAGATCCATAAAAATATAAATCATAAAGAAAATGTACACCATGCATAAATACAATGACAGTTCCGATTTTGCTTGGTGTTTTTCTTGCAATACTAATGTAAGTTTGGAAATAGGGTCTGTAAGCTAGCGGGAGAGTGTAAACAAAGGAATGGTGGGATATCAACGTAGGGTTACTTCCGCACCAACCCTCCCACCCCAAACCCAGAGGTGAATTTCTAATGAACTCCCGCTGCACTGCAGAAAATGTTTTAAAAACAACACGGTTTTTGATTTTTGCTAAACACGGAATAGTCATAATTGAAAGGCCACTGGGAACGTATCTGCAATAGATAAAAACATAGTTGGAATAGGACTTAAATGCCTCCTTTCCACTGAGTGGTACAGTATCGCTGGGTATTTTGAGCGTTTCCATTATAAAATGGACCCATTACGCCGGACTGCACTTTACTATTTTTGGACCCCTATTGGTTGTAGATCCTTAGAAACCTGAATGGACCGTTTTGCGGTGCGGAGCTATTGTTGAAACACGTTGATTGCTGGAATGTCATCACTTCTGTTAGACAACATTAGTTTGTACAAAGTACCAAAAGCCAAGCAGAAAAAAAATGAACTGCTGGATGACCTCCATTGTTGTTGGCTTCACCGTGCATACGCAGTGACGGTCCAACTTCCAGTAGAAATGCTCACATGAACTGCCTGGTCGGTTCTAAACTGGACCGGACTGCTCAGTGGAAAGGGGCTTAAGGGTATTGTCTCTTGAAAATACTGGAAATGTTTTTCTGATAAACAAATTTAATGCCATATTAAGTTATTTAGAAATTTGCATCTTAAAATGTCACCTAAAAAGACGGTGCTTCTTGATGCCCTGCAGTTACTCTGTACCTAGAGCTACAAAATTATGGATGATTGGCATTTAATGGCCTGTCTACTTTCTATTTCAGAGACTTACCACACTGGTTTCACTGCCGACTCAGCCATATGTGGTTCCTCAGTTGAGGTTACAGTGGCCTCTTGAGTAGCGGGCACAGATGATGCAACTCCTTAAGAGTATGGCAGGTTTTATTAGAAACTTTCCTTTTGCATTTCATTCAAACAGATTTATTAGACACACTTTTGCAGCTAAGTAACAAAATTCTTCAGAGCATTTGTGAATTTTTCCTGCAGGACATTTTTAATCCCTTAACTAAACAAAAACAAATAAAAATAAAACCTTAAAAAAACAGGTTATTGTATTGGGAGAGTAATACCCACAATAAATCTTTTTAAAATGTGCTCAACCACTCAGCCCAGCTGACAAAGGGTTAAAGTCAAATGATGCTCAAATGGCTGATAAAATTCAAGCTTTCATTACCTGTTGAAGGAGGCTGTGACATCACGTCAGCTAGTGGTTCAGGTGTTGGAGAATCTGACTTTTCCTGAGGGAAACTTGGAAGGCCAGAACGAACTCTTTCTATTCCGAGCTGCGTCAGTGCTGCTCTTCCACGCCCCACTATGGGGGACAAACTTTGAGCAAACAAAGTTAAACCAACAATATTACTACGTTAACTAAAACATCTTTATTATTTGTGAAATCTCTGCTCAGGCTGATGGTGTCTTACATGCTGCCTCTCTCCATTGTGTCTCCAGGCCCATGGATTGTCTCTGCAGGGACACCCTGCAGTTTTACCTCCCCCACATCTCCAGCTGCTTCTGGAATGAAGGTACAGCATCACTCAATATTGTTATGCACACACTGACTAAACCTGCCACAGAACACTGCTACAAAAATAAAGCTGCCTCTCAGCAGCTTCTAAACGAGATAAAGGAAACATTTCTTTAAAGCAAGCACACCAACTGCTTGTGATCCTCTTCCACGAGGTGCCATTGGCTCAATTCCCATTCCTCTAAACATGGAGACAAGTGTGGACCCTTGAGTAAGACCTGCCACACCAATCTGCAAGATAGAACGAACACCTAAAGCATACATTTTACAGCAATAACAACAATAGTTACTGCTTTTTAGACTTGTTTACTCATTGTGGTATTAGGTACTTTGTTCAATTTTTGTTTCTTTATATCCAACTTGAAATTATGAATTTGATTGATTTAAATAAATCTAAGTATTTTTATTTTTTGCTAGCTTTTCAAATTGGTTAAAATAAACAAATCAATCAATGATGGTAAAAGGTTCAATTTCCTGTCAGGGTGGTTTATCATTAGAATAAGTTTAAAGCATATTTTCTTATCTTCTGCTGCATAGTCTGCTGAACGGTGTCTAGTTGCTGCTCAGAGAAAGTTCTCAAAGGATGTAACTCTGCATTTACATGTATAGATAAAGAAAATGGATTCAATACAAATGTTTATATTTGATAGTAAGCGGAAAAAAAGGATGAAGGCGCACCAAAGTCATAATGATATGAAATGCCATGTTTGACTTTCTTGCTTTTTCTGTTTAAGTTTATCTCCAGCAACAGCAGGATCTTACTTGACAGTGAATCTTATTTTGAAAGAACTTGTATGTGCTATCAAAAGTAAGAGGAATTAATATTGTTGTGTATTAAAGATTTATATTAAATATTTAAATCTACATTTTAGGAATGAACACATTAATAGCCATGAAAATATAAATAAGGTTTAATTTTATATACTGTGAAGTGGGTTTTGGTCTGTAAGAAACTGGACCAAATAGCTCTTGTAGCTTAAAAAAATTGCAGCCCCCTGAACTAGACAATAATATTTCTCTCATAAGCAGTGCATTAAATACATAAGACTCCAATGACTTACCACTCCTGCAGTTGAAGGTGGAGCAACCCCTGATGGACCCAGTGCCATTTTAAAAGGAGAGGTGTCTTCATACTGTGGCTGTAGACTTGACAGAACAGATCCTCTGGCCACACCCACTTTTGCCTCTACCCTGGGCAGAAGAACCCCTCTGGCCCGACCAAATGTCAAACTCTCTGGCTGTGCCAACACTCCTCTACCTTGTACAGGTACCGGGGCACTTGTGGGTAGAGACAGAGCTGGTCCTAGAACAGTTTCACCTGGGGTGAACAATCCCCTGGCTCGTCCTGCAATGGGTTTCTCAGCAGGTAGCGGCAGCCCTCTACTGCGTCCTAAAGCCAGTTTCTCTAGCTGTAGTCCTCTGCCAAGCGCAGGAAGACCAGCGCCTATCATCCCACTGTTGTCAGGAGGCTTGTTTGGCTCCATGTGATCAACTTCTGATATAATCTGCTGACAACAATGGTTTAATTGGAGCATGGTACTTTTTTGTACATATCAAAGTGCATCCTAAGCAATTATGGCAGGGGCAAGTCAAACAAATTTCAAAGGAATTACTTTGTAAAAACATCATTTATATATAGAGATGCAAGCTCCTACTTTCATCCGGTTTATTCTTTTTTACTCTTAAAAATAGCACACGAGTAATGAAATGACACACAAAACAGCAGCTAAATGGGTGGCTACACAGGGGAAAAACAAAACCAAATAACTTCTGTAGTACAGACAGATTTCATTTCTGGAGTTCAAATGGTTCATGACACGAGACTGGGAGACTAACAGTGGCAGAGTGCTGAGTGATCTCGCTCAACAGTGTAATTCTGTACATAGTGTGTACCTTGCACAACCCCCAAAACTGATTTTCAAGTGTCAACTGGGGAAGAGATATCCATTTGTTAGAATAGCAATCTGAGGGTGAGCCAAATTCATACTGCCATGTGTGAAATGAGCTTAATTGTCAAAAAAATATGTTGAAAACTTGACTTAAAATAGAAGCAGCCTTCCTATTAAGCTTTTGATGCAAGATTTCAATTTCATTTTTAAATGTTCCACCTTAGTTCAATTTAAAAACACTATCTGTGTAAAAACTTTTTCACAACAAAACTGACTTCATTCTAAAATGAAATCTTAATGAAATGAAATCTGGCCAAAAATTATAATTAAACTGTGTGTAAATGAGAATAACTTAAGTTGAACAGTGAGGTTTCAGGGAGAAGAGGTGAAGAAAGGTTAGGGACTTTAAGTTCTTAGGATCAACAGTTAAGAATGGGTCGGCAACCTAGAGCAGTATGAGCGAAGGACAGTGGCACGCTACATCTATCCATAAATGAGCGCGGCGCTACCATCTACCACCTGAACATTTCTGCTCTGATGGCCTAAAACATAGGTTGTGCTTAGCTGACATCTTTTAGCCCCGTGCACTTGAAAGCTGAGAAGACTTTAGAAACTTGTAAAAGTTCAAAGTCTGCAAATGTAAGTCATGTGATAAGATTTTTTTTTTTACCATATGACAGCCTGAACACACCCTACAGCATTGCAGACATCATGCCTGGGAATAACCCTTTCATTCATGATGCAACACCACCAATAGAATTAGATTTAACTCCCACAATGCACTCCTGTGGACAGGATCACCACAGTATTTTACAAATTTGAAAAAATAAAAATCAGGTTTGAGTGACAAACTCTTCTCATAAGAATTTTTCCTCTATGGGATCTTGCATGCAGCATTGTTACTGTGACCCACCCACCTGTATAACTACTACTGCTTTTTTCAATAAAACTTTGTTGTTTCACATAATGTACATTGCCTTCCGCATCAGCCTTCATGAACAGGGTGTTTATGACTCACCGTAGGAAAAAACAAAAACTAAATTCGCCGCAGTGAAATTGAAATGTTGTAATAATTCCTCTGTGCTTGTGAATGTGAAGTGCATCCGATACACTTTTCACAATAAAACCTATTTTACGCTAGGTTTTTGCGTGAACCTCCGTGAGTTCAGAGGTCCGCGAGGTTTGCAGCAGAGGCTGTCTGCAGGAGAACCGCTAGCAAACCGTAGTCAGTGTGAGTTACCGACCGCTCCGGCGTCCACACTGGGGCCGGACCGCATGCAGTGTGAGCCCGGGGTAAAGGGTCTTCATTATTTTAGATGCCGGTCTCTAATGAAGTACAAGTTGTCATAGATACTGTTTTTCCAATATACATCTATTTCATGATGTTCCTCAATATAATAAGACATTGATAAATTTACACTACAATTATTATGGCCCGCAGCTGCAGGGTCCTGTCTGCAAGGACCGTATTTATTCATGTACTTTCTCATTCAGTCTACTATACGTTGAATCAACATTCTCTAATAGCGGCCAGGCTCCGTCAGGTGGCTTTTGGCCCTTTAGAAACTGTTGCTGACAAAAATATACAATTCAAAAAGAAAAAGAAATAAGCAATTGTTCTATAAAATAAAGTTAAGACTTAACTTTCCATTGATTATTTTAAACTCTTACAAACTTTTCTTCCTGCTTGGCAAAGCTCAAACCCTCCAGAATTTCCTATCAGATATTTATGACTGTTGCGGCCTAAAATGCCTGATTTTGCGGCAGCTTTTGTGAAAAGTTGCAATAAAAGTTGCTATGGCTTTTTTTCTTTTTTTAAAGCACCTATGTTTTTTTAATTATATAAATTTCAGTCTCATATTCCAACTCAATTTTGTGACATGTGTATAAGAAAAATATTGCACCATACAATCCAACATTGTTGTGCTTTCGTTTAACATAAATAGAACTGTGAAACTAAAAATTAATTTTTGGTCCTCCCTGTTCAACAACCCAAATATTTTTGTATTGATTTAAAAATACGTCAGAGAAAAATGACATTCTGAAGAAAAATTATAAACTAAAAAATAAATATATATATATATATATTAAAAAAACAGCTCAACTCGATTAAGCCTCAGATCTAAATGTCCTCCACAGAATCTTCCACTTGATCCACTCAAAAGCACTACTGGTGAGTTGTTGTGTTAGAGGAAGACCTGGATAACTTCGATATTGCTCGCCATTTTTGTTCCTGCAATATTGTTAAGTTGGGGGTGTGAGGGGCTGTTAGCAACCGGGAGAGCGTGTAAACAGATGGATAATGGGAAGGTGGCAGGTGTGTTAACAGTCCAGTTCACAACCCCAAGGTGAATTTCTAATTAACTACTATCGCTCTGCAGAAACTATGACCTAGAAAACATCAGTTTTTATTTATTTTGGTTAAAAACAGCATAATCATAATGAAAAGATCACGCTTTTTCAATAGATCAGAAAATGATCAAAGTGGGACTTGAAATAGCTATTACTTTGTGTTTTTATGACACAACCTAGTGGCTGGAACAGGCACATGTCAATGGATTATGGACTGGAAACCCCAAGGTCAAAATGAGAAACACCTCAAAGAGTATTAGAGAATGAGAGAACAAAGATACTAAGGTACTACCAGATGCAAACAGGTAGGATAGTAATGGTGAACCAACCAGGCATGTTAGCAGTGGATTAAGAATAGAGAAAAGCCATTGTGGTGGGTGTGGCATGACTAGTGATGGAAACATCGGGAAGAAAGAACGGGAGAAACTGGAGAAATACCAGGGACTCGGAAAAACCTGGAGATAGCAAGGAAGATGAAGGTGATGGGAGCAGTAACCCCTAAACTGGCAGAGGGGTTACAGCAAAGACATCCCAGACCCTGAAATTTCCGGGCCTCTGGCGGAAGACCCGAGCTTGTGTGGCAAGAAAAAAAAAAACACCCGCGGAGGGATTTTTTTTTTCTCCAAATTCTTAAACGTGGACACGTTTATCAGTATTTTTAAATAAATAATCTTTTAAATTAACTTGGTTTACGTTAATTTATTAGACACAACCGCTTTTTTCCTCGTCTATGGGATAGAGAAAAAAAATAAAACGACCCTACTGCAGAACACAGCCGATAACACACCTGGTGTTCATGGCGGCTGAACCGGGATTTTCATTGGGAATAAGCAACTAAATGACATAACAGTTAAGAAAAATTGTCTAAAAAGTGAAAATATAACAAAGTTCGAACAACAAATTACTCAAAAGTTTGGCGGAGGGTTCAAACTTGGTCTGCTAGCTAACTGAAGCACGTGGAGGGAAAACGTCAAGTCAAACAATTTTAAAGTTATTCTGGTTGATATTTATTATTAACAATTTAGTAAGCAGTAAATTTATTTCAATTAAGGTATAGAAAACTTACATGAAATTAAAAAGCGTTGTGTAACCCCTGCTCCGTCGTCGAAATAAAACCTCCAACGTTCAAATTTCGTGTGGAACTCTTTGATTAAAAGGGATCCGCCCCCCCAATGTTTTAATTGGATATTCATCTGCCTCAGCACGAAACTATTGGTGTATCGACGCTGTCAATTTCTCTCCGACGACAACTGGTATAAGTTCAATGTGCTGCCCTCTTCTGGCCAAACTACGCAACAGACTATGTTTGCGTTTTTCTTTTCTTCCCTTTTTTGTTATTTCAGAAAAAAACTTTATTGAATTTAAACACATTTACAGAACATGTAGACGTGTGCATCCAAAGCTCAAAAACGATTACAGGAAGGGGCACGTGAATAAGAAATTATAAATGTATAAATGGTAAGCAGAAAATAAAAATAAAAAAGCAATAATAATAAATAAGAGGATAAAAAATAATTATCAAAGACGAAAGTACCAAGTTTAAAATTGATTACATTCAGTGATTTAAAAAATGAAAAACACTTTTTTTACCATGCTTTTATGCATATAACATGTTTTTTAAAAAAATGAATATATTAACAGTATTTTCTATGTATTTGAGGTAATTGTATAAGTAAGTGTAAATGTAAAATCTGTATGATTAAAGTAATAGACAGTATTGGCAGAACATCTTTCCTTCTGTGTCTGACGTCATTTCAGATTTCGGATGACCATTGTCGTGTGATGCATGTGGTTTCTTTACTGAACTACAGTTTATCTGGTTGCTAGTAGTGGCGAGTAAGCTACATTTGTTCAATTTGGGGAAAATATTTTGATGAAAAATCTATTTCTAAGAGGAACCTTGTACCCTACTTGTAACTTCACTTGGAATAAATTTGTGATAAACAACCGCCCATCTTTATCTGCAAAATTAGGATAGGTTGTTTCACAGTTTTGTTTTTGTTTATTTTTTTAAAATTTTAATTGATTCCTTATTCCCTGGATAATTAGTCTAATTAAACAATGAGAAAGACTATAAAATAAAATGCTTTTTTTCCCCCTTATAATACTTTTTTCCCTATGATACTTTTCTAAATGGTGAATTAAGACTTTGTGGCTCCTACTGGGTTGAAGTCAGTAAAAATCAACCCAGATGGCTCTTTAAGCGCTGGAAATCGCAGACACCTGACCTAAAATCTCAAAGTGAAAATACTGGTATGTTAACTGTTGTTTATGAAGAGCCATTTAGGATGGGAGTCAACAGCCACAGCAACGCTGCATTTCAATGATTTCTTTTGAAATCAATTAGGAAAAGACATGGCTCCTTTCCAGCTAAAGAAAACACAAAGTTGCACTAAGCTCTCTTGTAATTCTTGAGTAAAAAAACTGCAACAATAGTAATCTGCCGCCTTTTGAGGGGATGCGTTTAATCGCTTTGAATTTAAATTATGTATTAGTGAACATCAAACTTTTTGTTTGACATAAAATGCTAAAGACCATAACAAACTTATTTTCTTGTGAGGGTGGATGGCACCATCCAGTGGACTTCCAACTGGCAGACTACTTTTTCAAACAACTGTTGATAAAAATCGATCTACTTTTCTACAATATCTGATTTACTTTTTGCACTACGTGCTCAAAAAAGGTAAATATACAAGCTTTGGATTTTTCTTAGGACTTAGATGCCTTTGGATATTTCATTATGTTGCTTTTCCACACACCTCAGGCAACAAGTTGTCCTTAATTTCAAATGTTTTCCAAACCAAATTTGTATTTTTATGGTAATAACTCTGATCTAGAGTATAACCATGTTTTTTAAACAAAAATGGTCAAAAACATAAATGCCACCAGCTTGAAAGAGGTTTTTGAACATATGTGTGTGTCAGTGAGACTAATTTGTTGAAATTAGATAAAAGCAGGCAGCTGCCTTCAGCTGAAGAAGATAAGAGTCCAAGCCCATTTTTATGTCCTGGCACTTCTCAAACAAATGAGCTTTTCTTCACTTACATTTTGTTCTTGTGATGAAATTACCTCTTTGTTGCCAGCTTGGGTCATTTTATTAAGGTCATGCTTGTAGAGCCTCAATTTGCTACAATGAAAACCAGATAAACTTCACTGCAAAGGGAGCCAGTCTCCACTTGGGTGACATACAGTCATAATCCATAAATGCAGAACAAACATTTCACTGCAGCTCATAGACATTTGACATTACAGTAATCTGGATCAGGGTGTCATGCATGGTGCAACAAGCCAGATTTTTGGTATATCCTCGGAACAGATCTTTACATAAATACTGGCAAATTAAAATGATGTGGTCTTTGGAAGTGATCTATGTTTGGTTTGGCTTACTCAGCTGAAAGATGCCACTGGGGATTTCTGTCAGTACATGGGATCAAAACGTCTTCTGAAAGTTTGATTTCTCTTCCTATAAATGGATCAAACTGCAACTTCACTTCTCTGAACCCCTGCTGAGGCTTTATAGGAAAGGAAGGAAGGAAAGAAGAACGCAATGCTGCATTTTTTTTAGATATTTCACTGCTGCAATGAGCCAACTCAACAAATAAAATAGCCCAGATTCAGAACAGACATGCTTGATTGCTGGTAATGCAGCCCTCAGCTGGTAAGCTTGGATGCACAACTGACCAGAAATCTCTTTTTGAAGAGTCATTGCACAGTCAGTGCAGCATCTTCAAACATGCACAAAATGACCACAACATTCCCAAACAAGGGATGCAAAAGGCAGGCAAATATCTTATGAGTGCATTTAAGCGACGGCAGTCTGAGATCATCGAAGAAGCTGAGAGAAAGACACTTGCACACAAACAGATTGCTCTGCACAAGTGCCAGGAGCTTGCCTCAGAGGCTTTCCACTCAGAAAACCTCACCAATCTCTTGTGACATTCATACACTACTCGAATCTTTTGCATAAATGGACCAAATTTCCCTGACAGCAGGAAGTCTGCTGGATGGTGCCAGTGGTCATTGGGGGTTAATTTGATGTGACAGTCACCATCACCAGCATGTCATACTGGTCAATAAAAGGGCCAAGGCTGTGGCTGGAATGGGGGGCTGCTGAGCTATGAAAAGGCTGTGGGAAACAGAAGGCGGCCAGGAGACAAACACACCACAGCTGCTGCTCCTTGAACAGAGATGTGAGCCGCTAAAGTCCTGGGAAGATTTTCATTACAGTCCCCTCCAATGTCACAGAGCTTGAAGTCTCACAATTTATCACAAGAATAAACAAAGAAAGGAGAATTACAAAAAATCACAGAGATATGTCAAACTCACTCACACGTGTTAGCTTTAGGAGTAATTTATTTTAGGAAAATATTTTTTCAATAAACTCTGTAACAAAAGTATTTAAAACTAAAAAAAAAAAGCTGGTTCTGCATGTCTTCCTCCTTTTCGGTCTGCCCGTGCGTCTTTAGTGATTGGTCGCATGGATGCGCTTTTTACGCAACGAAATGTCTCAACAAAAAAAAATCTTCCTAAGAGACGCACTGAAAGTCTGATTCCCCCTCAGAACAGCTGTATTTACATGATCCAACTTTGCCATTCGCACTTTTGGAACATTTCCTATGAGGGACGGGCCGCCGCATAGCACCTCCTCGGACGCATCATTCAGAAACAGGAACACGTCAAGAGCACCGCTGACTTACTGAGAGCTCTGATGTGCGGAGGGTGCAAGCTTTCGACCTGAACATAGCAGGACTAGAACCAAGCGAAGGCTGAAGACGCACAAATATGCGCGTAAATGGAGAGCGGTTTCGATGCGTCCTTTGCGCTTCTCTCAGGAAAGCACAGTCGTGATGTTCAGCACCTCCAGAACTGAGCCGATATCAATGGCACTGTGCTATTCCTCTACAACATCCTCGTCAAAAGCCCCACAACCATGTGGAACAAGTCGTGCGGGGAACAGCTGTTGGATTTCGGGCGCCCGGAGAAGATCATCATCGGAGTGATGCTGGCGATCATCACGGCCGTCACCGTGATGGGTAACACGCTGGTGGTGATCGCGGTGTGCGTGGTGAAGAAGCTGAGACAGCCTTCTAACTACCTACTGGTGTCTTTAGCGGTGGCAGACCTCTCAGTTGCCATAGTTGTGATGCCGTTTGTCATCGTGACAGACCTCACCGGGGGCAAGTGGCTGTTTGGGGAGGTGTTCTGCAACATCTTCATCGGCATGGATGTAATGTGCTGCACTGCTTCTATTATGACCCTGTGTGTGATCAGCGTAGATCGGTAAGTTTCCAAAGTTGGCAGCCGATTTGGAATTGTGAAAGAAAAAAGACGGCACGTTTGCAACAAATTTACGCACGACGCGCGCCGTGCGTAAAGAACACCAAGTTAGCTTTGTTGCATTTTTAACCCCACCTGGTTTCAGAGACAAAGCAAATAACAAATGTGACATTAAATGCTCTTGAAGGTAGATTAATCAACAGTTTTAAATCTGGAACTCACAAAAGATCCACCCTGCACTTGTCTGCTGAAGCCACTGAACCAGAAAATGAATACACAGACTGTGAATAATGCATCGCAGGTTTAATTATTTTGTTTGACCCACTCGCTGACCCTTTGACCTTACAGCTGCTCTGACTTTTTCAGATGATTTCCCCTCATCCCAGAGGTTTAAGGAGGCCATGTCCCTGTCTATTTCTATGTCTATTTTTACACTTCAGCAGAGATGAAAAAGGCTCAAAAGCTGCTGGGATCACATTCAAAGTGCGATGAGAAAAGTTCTCCTCGGAAAAATCGAGCTGCTCTGGTGTCACACCGCATGCATAAAGATGAGATTTTATTACACTGATGTGTTGCGTCAACAGATTTCTCCAACATTATTGATAAAAGTGAGTCCCTATGAGCTTTCCAGTTTTATTTTCACATTCAAAACAGGAGGAAGGAAATCTGGGATTGACTAGTTTATGAAAATAGATAGACAAATAAATAAATACAAAAATAAATCCAGACAAATACCAACATTCCCTCACAAATCAAAAGAAGACATGGGGAGGTGTTTGTTGGTTTCTGGCTTTGAAGACATGGACTAATTATGTTCTGGTTGCCAGTTTTGTGTTACCTCGATGAGTTTGACTCAGGATGAACTAAGCACAAGGGACTTAAACACGTCTCATGGGCTAATGGTGTTGCGGGATGAACTGGATCACAGATGCCTGCTGTGATCCTGAAGTTGCTCCGGTCAGCTGTGTTAAAGCTGAAGTTGTACAGATGCATTTAGTGCTGATTAGATGGAACGATGAATTGTGCAAAGGATGAGAGGGGAAAATAGCAACTACAGGTCACAGCTGTAACACAACAACAGTGTGTTAATTTTGTATTGTCTCTGCACACAAGCTTTGTGGACACTTTGTGCTTTTTTTATCCCTGAATTTCCATGGAAACAGACTCCTCTTAATGAAACAAGTATGTTTGGCATGCAATTCACAAAGGGAAGAGTAGTTTCCTAAGAATGGCAATTAGACCCATGATGAGTTGTAATTAAAGGCCTCTTAGTGTCATGTGGGAGTCCCCCGAGCATCATCTGTAAAATGAAGCAGAAGAGCAGGGAGCAATGGAAATTAGGCCAAGGATTGACCAGATGTGCAGATGTGGTACTTCACAGGAGAGATGCTGTTCTGTGCTATGTTATCTTTTAAAAAGATTTTAATCAGAAAAAATAACTTGTTTTGGATATTTATGGCCACAAAGCCCTCTTCCAATCTTAAAAAAATGTTTTTTCTTCATAATTCAGACCCCATGGAAGAAATTAAAGAATATGAAAATTTAGAGGTTTTAAATACCTACTCCAACTACATTTTGATCTATTGTAAAATGGTTTCCATTCCAAGAGGTCTTTTAATTATGATTATGCAGTTTCTTTCCAAAATCAAGACATATTTTCTGCAGAGTGGCAGTAGTTTGTCACTGAGTTGTGCACAGGAGTGTTGGTGCAGAAATAACCCTCTGCTGATATTCCATCATCCTTTTGTTTACACTTTCCCCCACTAGCTTGCTTTCCAGCCCCTCACAACCCCGAGCGAACATTAGCGGAGCCACACAAATAGCAAGCAATATTAGAGTCATCCAGCTGTACAGTTTAGAGCCAGATACCAGCTCAGACAAGGAAATGAAGACGTTAATGGATCTAATTGTCTGCAAGTGGATGAATCAGAACGGAGCGAGGCAGGGAGACTTTGGCCCGTCCATTTCAGTTGCTGCGTCACAACTGAAAGCTTTTTCTCTGCTTCAGAAATGTAGTTTTACTCTTCAACTGTTTTTTTAATATCTGTCCTCTATCATGAGAAAAATGCGACCATAACATAATAATTACACAAAAAATACGATTGTAATTGGAGTGGGTCAAACCTGAATCATAGCCTGTTTAAATGTGTGAAAAACAGAGTTATTGCTGGATTTATGGTTGTGTGTCTCAGCAGTCACACTTAGTGTATCTGCAGTGGTGTCAGTAGGTCAGTTTTGTCCACTGAAGTTCAAAAGTCTGTCAGGCCTGGTGAGAAATCGAACAGAAGCTCTAACGGAGGTTAAGCGTAACTTCTGTATATCTGACACAGTTTGGAAAAACCTGCAAAGACTCTTGACATTTGAGCAGCTTATCTAAATAGCTTACAGTGTTTCGACAAGGAAAGGCACATTTCCTGTGTGCGCCAGCAGCAAGAGGAAGTATCTCTGCGTCTAGGAGCACTTGTGATGCTTTGACATATTTAGAAAGGCAAAACAAGTGTTTAAGATGAAATGAGAACACACAGTAATCAAGGTGACATGTTGAAATGTAAATTGATAATTTTACTATTTATAAAGTCATTGGAAAGCATTTTCTTAGCATTTGTATTATTTCATAAAAGTCAAAGCAGCTCTGATTGGTTCTACAGGTTCCAAAGTGACACAGCTGCTTCTTTTTTAATTCCTTAGGTGAACTGAGTAGCTGGTAGTCAGGGAATTTGCAAGTCTACTTTTTGGCAATGAATGTGAATGACACTATGATGTCCTGAATTCCTAACAAGTCCTTTGGGGTTTGTCACAATAGCACACTATTTGCATGTGCTAGAAAAAATGCAGAAAACTTATAAACAGCAACTCAATAAAATAAAACAAATCAAAACAAAAAAAAGCACAGTTTTAAATGACATCTATAAACATTTCAAAATAATAGTAATACACGTATAGCATTGAAAAAAATAAAAAATGATTAAAAAGGTCACGATCACTAACAGTGGCAGCTAATAACAATTATAACATATCTACAACAAAAACATATCTTTCAAAAACATTCTCACACTTAAAGTAAAGGAACCCACATTTATTTTTCCAATAATTTGTTTTAATTTAAAGTATTGTTTTTTTTCTTATGTCAAAAACACAACTATTGTGGCTAATTTTAGATTAAATTCTCTATCCTTTTTTTTTTTTTTTCCTAACGAAGCCTTCCTCCAAGGATATTAAAGCTTAGTTAAACTAATTAAACAGGCTGCAGTGGATTAGCAGCTTGTGTTTCGCCTTTTGGGACCTTAAATGGTGGTATAAAATAATCACAGAGAGCCCTTTAGTCCACTCATCTACCCAGATGCGAATAGGAGTAGTATCAGAATTATTGTCATGCAAACAAGGGGCAACCAATCCACATAAGGATTTCTAAATCAAATTGTTTTTGTCGTTGCATAGATTGTGATTCCAGTTATGATTTGCCTGATATGTTTTTCAAAAAATCTGGTCATCCAACTTAAAGTCTAAAATCTTCTTAACAAGCACAAAGGTAAAATGCAAAAATGTTTTTTTTTTTCAGTAATTGGAGCTCTGAAAAGAAGACGTACAAATAAAATCAAAGAATTCCAAATACCCATCTTTGAGGCATCCCACAGGTAATTGAGAAGTAAAAGATCGACAAAAACACGTCTGTTCAATTTCCAGAACAATAAATTCAAATTACATTGTAACCAGATGAAATACTGTGCTGCCGTTTTAAGTGGGACTTGTTTATCTGGTATTGTTTGCTTATTTGAATGAAAGTTGTGTTATTCAATCTCAGTCTGCATTGGTGAAAATTCTGTTTTTGAAAGCGGATGCTCACACAATGATGCATTTATCCAATCACTCACAAGTCCACCTTGGGGTTTGAATAAAAGTGAGGGGGTGTATGTACTCAAAACCTGTCTGAATCACTGCGAGTCTGATCTTTCATAAAATCTTGTATTCCCACACAGTTTAAGCAAAAAACTCTGCTGCTTTTGTGCCCTTTTTTCATAAAACATATCTCAAATGGGCACACTTTTTCTTTTGAGTAAGAGTAATATGTTGTACTTTAAATAATGTATAAGTCAAATATAAATGATTCACTGGTGAAAGCGGGAAGGAAGGGTAGTTTTCTTTCCCCCACAGTTACTCAGACATAAAACAAAAGGCGTCGCTGAAGGAATGAAGGAGCTTCACTGACTTCAATTTGCAAAAGCAAATCTATTTTGGCTCAACTGTGAACTTACGACAGGTAAACGGGATATGGGTCAGGAGGAAAAATGTCATGCGGCTGCATTTAAGTAAAGTTTCTTACTAAGGTGAAGATGGATGAAAGGGAAGTGCAGGTGCAATCACCTGGAAGCTCCTGCAGGACATGTGAAATGTGAAAAAAAAGTCAGCTGATGGCTGAGGCTTTTACTGTAGATGGCAGTAGGATTAGCCTCTGCATTCGCATCCTTTCAGTCAACTGATGCGTCACTGATGAGCCAAATTCACACACAGCTCCCACAATGACCTACTGTACCATCCACATCTGACAGTATTTTTGTGTGGATTTATCCCAGGAGGTGCATCCCTGGCTTAGTGCAGCAAGGAAACATCCACCCACAGCAGCAGACAGTGCCGACATGACCTGGGTGACGCATTCTGAGGTGATGTGATGTGACGCCCGAGCCCCGCTCCTCCAGGAACTGTTCACTTTCCCACTTGTTGGCAATCACTGACAGGTGAAGGATAAGGCATCTCCTGTAAGGCCGATGAGATCAGATCAGAGGCAGATCCTGCTTACAAAGAAGCTCCTAATGTGTTTTGGTCTTAAATTAAATCCTGTGATCACTTCCTGTCTGCAGAGAGAGCTGGGCTGCGTAGGTTTAAAAAACACAAAAAGCAATTTTAACTTCACAAGCCATCACAGTGATTTTCTACTTGTCTTTACAGAAGGGTAAAGAACCTATTCCTTCTTAAATTGTGTAAGCAAACCTTTCTTTCTGAGTAAAATTGTTGTCTGACAAAATATTAAATAACTGCTCTGGGAGCAGAAAGTTAATCTTTGATAAGGGCTGCTTGCACTCAGTTTCCATCCTGTCTGTTTTATTACAGGGCAACATGAAGCCCAGACAAATTGTCCACTGACATGCAAAGGTGCGTGGGAATGGATGTGTTTTTCAATTTTATGAGTTACCAAAAAAGTATGAGGGAGATGAAGGCTCATCATACCTGCATTTCAGGGATTGGGACTCATGAAGGATCAAGGATTCTGCAGTTTTACCTTATGTATTTGGATAATGCTGAAGCAGTTTGGGAGCAACTTGAGAGTGTGACACATTCAGAATTTTCCTTATCCCCTTTTCCTTATGTACTTCTGCTAAAAACCAACCCTAATCATTGTCAAGAGTGCCAGTCGTGGTCATGGACTCTCTTCTATGATGAAACACAACATATAGTCAAATCCATACAGCTGATGATCTGGAATTGAAGATTGTGCATAATGATAACTCTTGCCCTCAAGTTTTAATTGAATATTGTGTTCCCTTTGACTAAATAAGAGAACTGGACTGAATGACTCCTCTCCCCAGTGCTCCAAACAGGAAGTACCCGCCGGCTCCAAAAAGCCAGAATCCCAAAGACTTCTGACGAGATACAAAAAGCTACTCAAACATTCAATTTGCTAGAATGACCATTCTTGCTCTGATCCTTTTTTTAAAGGTGTTTTTGATAATATTATTTTTCTGCAGTGCAATTCATTCAAGTTTTAAACTAGCCAATCAATTTCTTCAAAAAAAGTAGGTGGTCTTATGTCAGATTCTACCAAGCTCACTTTCAAGAGGTAAGGTGTGGCCTTCTAACATGCTTACTCCTGATTGGTGAGAGTAGTTGCTATAGAAATGCTAACTCAGAACAATTCTGACCAATCACTGCTTTCTGACAATTTCTATTTCTAACATTCTGACTGAAAACAGCGACTTAAATGACTTAATTTTGCTTGGTGCCAAAAAGTGAGCCATTTTCTATGGGTGACGTCACACTCACTTGATCCAGTTCTCATATACAGTCCTTGGGTCCAAGGGACTATATAGTCATTCAAATTTTTTCATTTGCTGTAACACAACCCCTTTCCATCCCTATTTCTGAAAAAACTACCACCTTGTTGTGCATTTATATTTCTCCTATTCGCTGCTGGATACCTAGATCAGGTGAATTGAAGGTTCTGTCGCAGACTCTTCATGGTGAAGCGGGAACAATGCCTGCATGCACTGGGGGCCTCAATTGCAAATCGGGTATGTTCCAGCCCAAGGCAACCGGAGCAGACCAGATGTGTCCTTGCTTGAAGTTGAACCCCAGAGTTTCCATGACCTCTGGTGTAAGGGGTGTAGGTGTTCATCTTTTCGTTAACTGAAGTGTTAACTGGGTCTGTGGTGGAGAACCCAAAGAACAAGTGCCTAGTGCCCGGCAGCGAGCTCAGGTGGCCCCGATCTGTGGACAACTTAGCTAGCTACCAAAGAAAAATTTGAGATACATGCCGAAGCGAGAAGAGGTGTGAATGATGTCTCGGTGTTGTGCTGGCCATTTATAGAAAAAGGCTATGCTAGCTTGGATCATCAGCCAATCAGGTTTGGTGTAATGAGATACTGTAAGAGCTTCTAAGGGCTACACAGGGGGGCACATTCAACAGAGAGAGATTCGCAACAAATGCTAAGAAAGAGAACCAGCGTTCACGACAGTAACCTAAAGTTCTGACTGACTAAACACATTTTATCCAGGCAATAAGCTACATGTAGGCCATCAAAAATGATCAAGAGGTTCCTGGGTTGGACAGCCCACCTCAAGAGTTTCTCCCCCTTCGTTGTGCTGTCCACTGTCAGTGATGTTTATTCACAAACCTTTATTTTCCTCCTGTCTGTTGAAGCTGTTCTTTCCCTCCGCCTTGTTTCATTTATTGTCCGGAGCTCACGGTTTTTTTGTCCTTCAGCAATTTTCTGTCCCCAGCTATTTTTCCAGCCTCTTTCTCCTCATGAGTTTCTGTCTCCCCCTGCCTGAAGCAGCCTCTTATCAGCTGCTATTAGCAGGCTTTTCTTTTGCTTGACTACAAACTGACTTTTCCTCTTGATGAACATTTGATCATCTGAAATTCTATTAATTTTACGTTGCATTATTAAGCAATTTGTAAAGGCTTTTGTTTAAATAAAGAGACCGTTTGGGGTAAAGTGTCCTGCCCAAGGGTGGAATGAGTGTGATGCTTGGGATTTAAACTTATCCCACCGAACCAATTGGCAGCAGGTGCTCAACACATTGTGCAACAGGCACACACAAGTAGTCATTAATGACACACTCCAATTAAAACTGTGGTTTTGGTGTATCTAACATGTGCATGTGAGATTTTTCCCATGATGGAAGACAAATATTAAGAAAAGTAAGCTTAAAATTACATTTCAACAAAATATTCCAGCAAAAAACAAAAAAAATTGTGAATCAGGAGCAGATGCAAAAATGCCATGTGAAAAAGTTTGTAGCAATGACATAGAAGTACAATGGGAGAGCTGCAAGCTCCCTGCTCTGCTCCACTGTGATACATCCACTTGCAGACAAAAAGATCCATGTACGTCTGGCTCAAAACTGGTTCTCTCCAATATTGCGCATCATTTTTGTTGCACCGGTAATATTAAGTGGGGGTTGTGAGCAGTTAGCAGTGGTGGGTTATTTCCGCCCACAACTCAGAGCTGAATTTCTGATGAACTCTTGCCGCTTTGGAGGAATGGACAAAAAACGACACAGGGTTTTTTATTTAGGAGAAAATGGATAATAAAAATTAAAAGACCACTGGCAACACTTTTACAAAATATAAAAATGTAGTTGGAGTTAGACTTTAAGTTAGGTATACCCATCCAAAAATAGAAATTGAGCAAGTCCTTTGCTGATTGTTATTTTATTAGGACAGAAGCAGAAATATAATTGAATAATCATGTTTTTGTGGACACATTTCAGCATGTAGACTTAAATTTGTCTCCCAGAAGGACTTGTTGATGTTCCAAAGGTTTTTGTCCTTTTCCCCCCTAAATTAGTTTTCTATGGAGATTCAGCTCCTGTTTTTCAGTTCAGGTCCACGCTAAATTGGAGCTTCATATGTCAGTGTTGATAGAGTCAAGAGACTCCATGGAAATGTTCGACCCAATGTCTGAGATGATATTCCTAGAATATTGTTCCACGTGAATGTTCTTTTCATGTTTCATGAATAATTTGCCAGTTTCCTCTGTTGGTTAAAACTATATCTATCTTTAAAGTTTCAGTTTTTCATTTAGCTTCAATTTTAGTGAAGCATACCGTTTGATTTGACTTTCAAGAAATATCAGCACAAGTATTACATATTTTAAGAGTAGATTTTTTGGAATATATTGTCTGCAGTTTGACATTGTTTTGTTTTAGTGCTTCAAGCGACCTCATTGTTTACCCAGAAATCTCAAGAGACAGGAAGCAGAAAAGGGCAAAGTGCTGGGTGGCTTTAACACAGCATGAGTTGTGCTTTGTTTTTGGTATAATAAAGGTGGTGTCCATTATTCATTAAGATCAAACAAAGCACCAACAAGCATTTACCAAGCAGTAAAATAATGGGTTTCCTGTTGACAGAGCTCTGAGACTACAATCTCACCAACACACACACAAACGTGCACGCACACACAAAACCACATGCATGCGCCTGAACGCACCTCATTCTGTGGACTGCAGATAATATGTTCTGGCTGTTTAGCATTTAGCTGTAGAATAACTATACAAGTAAAGCTTGGCATTCAGCTTATCTCGGAGCATGAAGTGAATATTTGTGGAGTTAATGGAATGTGGCACAGTATGGAAATGTCTTTAAAAAGTTTTTACAAAAGTTTATTTGTGTTTTTTAACCCTTTGCATAAACTGTCTTTATAAAGTTTTTTTTACAACATCTGCATTAGAGTACATGCAGAAGTGCTGCTCCAGGCAACAGCTTTAACCAGAAATCCCTTTAGACAGACAGACTTTAATTAACCGCTTCATATCCTCGTCACTGAGACATCCCTCCTCATATTCACTCTTTGCTGTGGATCACTCAATTTCACTCGATAATTAATTTCTTGTTCATTACCTAAGAGTATTGTTTGATGAAGGCGTTTATTAGATGAGGCTCAACGTAGCGACGCAGGTGATTCTTTCAGTCTTCAACCTCGCGGGTTTGGTAGACGGTGAAACATTGGTGGTGATGTCAGCTTGGGATCGCGAGGGTCTGTAAGCTAGTCGGAAAGAGTTTAAACAAAGGAATGCTGAGATATTGATGTTGGGTTATTTCCATGCCAGCAGTAACGCCCACAACCCAGCACAACCTAATGAAGTACTGTTGCTCTGCAGAAAATATGTCTTAAAAACAACACAGGCTTTTTGGTTTTTGCCAAAAACTATGCAATCACAATTAAAAGACCACTGGAAACAATTTTACAACAGATAAAAAAATAGTTGGTGTGGGACTTTAAGAGAAAAAGTAAATGTCATAGCTAGGATAGAGTGACTAAAGACCTCAGTGTTACTAAATATTTCTAAATTTCTAACATTTAGTTGCTCTTCTTGTAATTGTTTGCTCCATGTACAAACTCATAAGATTAGGAAGCTCTATAACTTAAAAAAAAAAAAAATGAACGTAACCTAACGCTTAATTAGTCTTCAAAATGTCTAAAGTCTAATGTTAAACAAATGTCACCAAATGTTGCATTAATACTGTAAGAACAAGCCGTGGAGACACAAATGTGGGCATTTTGATTCTTTTGGGCACAAAGCTCAGTCTTTACACAATGAAAATAAAACCTGAAGTGACTGGAGTTTACTTGATCCAGCTCTGTCCTTCTGAAAATGGGTGCTTGGGTGGAACAAAATGAAGCAAGCATTTTGCTGGTCCAGGCTTGGGTTCTATCCCTGCCAAAAAGACAAAAAAGGGGCCAATTATGCTCAAATCCTATCTTCAAATGATCATTTGAAGAACTGGAAAATTTTGTTCTTTTGGATGGGCTTCAAATTTAGAAATCTAATGTGGGGGCTTGCTAAAAACAACAATGGAAGAAAAAAACGTTTTAAAAAAAATCAGATTTGACTGTGAACAAATGACTCAATCACAATTAGTAAAGTATACATCTTAAGTCCCTGCCAGTGAAGTTTAATATGATTCAATATAATGAAAAGTTCAGTCTCTACCCAGGCCAGGTAGAGACAGGTAGAATACCGGGAAAGGGGCCTGTCTGCGTGGGCTGAGAGTTTGAGGCATCATATCCCTCCAAGTTCCTAATGGCAGAGAAAACCATCATCATATCACTTCATCTGTCCAAATATCCATCTTGCCCTTTATCTTATAAGTTTTATGTTGAAAGCTCTTCCTGACGTACTCTCTCCTGCATTTACTGGGCTTGGGACCAGCACAAGCAGAACACTGGTTTGTGTTTTGTTGAGGCTTCGTCTATCTTTTTGTTCCTTGTCATGTCTGTATATTTGTCCATCTGTCCATACATCCATCCTTACATTTTTTTGTCTTTTATTTTAGTTTTTGTTGTTTTTGTACTTTAGTGTATGTGTGTTTTTTTTTTTTTTTGGCCATTCCTATATTTGGCCTTGTCTCTACCAAACTGTTGAGGATGTCTGGACTGGAGCCTTGACTGGACACATTTGGTTTGGATAAAGTGAACCACAGTTTGTTTGCCCCCATAGGTTGGACCAAATGTTTAGTCTGACTACACCCAAATGGTCTCAGGACCGAGAACAGTAACCGCTCTCTGATCCAACTTTTGAAGTGGTCTTGATTCGTTTCCAATCGGACTGAGCTTCAGTTCGCTCTGAGTTTCCTCATTTTGAATAGCCTCTGTGCTCGGAGAGGAACAACTGGCCACCATAGGCAGGTATTATGGGATGTAAACAGAGCAGGAATGAAGCAAACAAATGTGGAACAATAATGAGACAGCAACTTTTAATGTGATACACATTGCTTCTCACACAGTTTTTCCAACAATCTGTATGTCACAGACACCAATCAGTGTACTTCCTTAGCCGTCGTTTCCTCAGTAACTACCTTGCAGCATGCCTCCACCATACCAAAGCAGCAAATAAAGATTGTTGTACCTGACCTTGATACAGATGTTCAAAATTGGTCAGGCAAATGCAAAATTGACAAGGACTTGTAATTCCTGGCCAATGACTAAAGAGATTCTTGGTCACATGGTTCTGTTTACAGGCTTTAGTTCAAAACAGAAATGTCTGGTAGACGGCAATCTGACAGCAGATCAAACGAAAGGTTCAGGACCAAATTCAGCGAACTCAGTCCGGACAAACAGAATTTTCCAGACTGAATGCAATCTAAATCTATGGTTTATCCTGTGCAGTAGGAGCAACAACGTAAAGGTTATCTGTATTATTATCGTGTAACAGAAGTCTGATAGTTGATAAGTTTGTTCTACAAGGTAAACTAATTTGAACCCGGTAAAGATTTCTGCGGCTGTGTAGCATTTTGAAAATAAACATGCATAGCACAAACAACAGGAACATATATTTTTGTAATCATACATTTGCTCAATTTGGATAAAAAAAAAAATTCGCTTCCATACCATGTTTTCCTTCTTGTCATCAGTAAAAAATAAATTGCTTTCCTTTATGGTTTTCTCCAGAAAAATATTTTCAACTTGTGTTCCTGAGATGTTGCCATAAGTGAAGAAACAGTTCGCATTTGCTTTCTCCTAATGTTTCTTTTAATGGGACTGATTGATTTATAGCTCACTGCACATTCTGCAACAAAACATCATGATGTGAAAAGCATGGTACTGATGCAATTAATCATTCAGGAGATTACATTTCTCTTGAACATTTTGGTGGGGATGACAAAAAAATAATGACCAACATGTGAGCATTATCTTTGCAAGAAAAAAAAACCAAGGCGTGCCTTTTCTGTTTTATTTTCAAAGGTTGCTACTTAAAGTATGTTTATGTGTTGACTTGCTCTGGCAAATATAAAAAAAGAACTTTCAGTTTGATTTTAAAGCAATTATTGTCTGAAATGCCAGTTCCCCTGACATGGCATCCTGTCACTCTGGAGAAAGTTTTATTTATTTATTTTCATAATCTATAATAAGCTCTAAAAAAAACTGTATGAACAGAGACAAAAACAATATAGACGATGGTAAAAGTTTGCTTTTCCTGATGTCTTTATGAAACGAGAATTCATTATATTTTTAGCTCTTATAAATATTTTGAATAATGCAATTTCTGAATTTTTTTATATCTAATGTTTATCCCTGTTACTGATAAAGAGATGAACTGTTATTATCAATATTGGAGGTAAGACTCTACTGCACACAAGCTTTGTTTGACTTAAGGATTTCTGCTTTTTATCCTTTTCTCTTTATATGTGAAATGTTTCTGTTCTGCCAATCGAAAGGTCATTGTGAGGGTAAGAAGATAAAGAAACTTTTTTTTCGGTGTTACATTTTGTAGCGATGCTGTTCAGGCCACAGCCACTGTCCTCTCCTATTTACCAGCCTACAAAATCATGCTAAATGACGGCTGTTTAGTTTCCTCAGTGAACTGCTGTCTAGGAAAGCAAGTCGATTCCAAAGAGGAGCTGGTATCCTAGGTAACCAAACTTTTTTTTTTTTTTTTTCAAAAAGGTCACATGTGGAATGAAAAGAAGCAGAAATAAAGATTCCTCTCTGGCGTCAGAGACTTCCTCTGAGCTTATTTAGTTATTGAGTTGCCCTTTGAGACGGAACGTGTTTGGTGGCGGAACCAAAGGGAAGGTGATGAATATGATGAGATTCTTCACTCTCACTCATCATCATGACAGAAAAAAAAGATAGTCCCTCACCCTCCACTTACAGACTTGAGTCATTACACTATAATGAAGGGAGAGTGGCTGCAGCTATAAATATTTAAGGGAGCATTTTGGTGTTTTGCTAAATTGGTTAATCAAATTTAGGAGCTGCCAGAAAGGGGACTTTTTTGTGGGCTGAAGCAGCAGACATGGAGCAACCGCTGAACACACACATGTTAGAATCATCAGCGGCAGGCATGCACTTTTACAAATGCATTTTCCTTCAAAGAGAGAAAGGCCCCTTAAGGCTTTGTAGCTGCATAAGAAATCTGGTCACCATGGTTGCCACCATGAGAGGAGGCCATTTAAAAATTGACAGGGAGCAAACAAGGGCTAAACGGATAATCGCCGCCAAAAAATACATTCACCAAGTCAAAGTAAATGGCGCAAAGAGGTGTCCTGCTTCATAAATGATGACACCGAAAACTCTCATTGAAATATTTCTGATGTGACTACAAGTCTTTGTTGATCCAGAAGCGCAAAGATCGTGACTGACCTAGAATGGTTCTCGTTCAACCAAAAGAAATACAAAAGAGTACAAATAGGGTAAAAGGTTGTCAACATGGCCTAAATAAATACAAATTTGCCCCAGGTGATAATGATGCATCTTAAGCAACAGGACAAGACAAAAAAGAAAAAGATCTACAATGATTTATTAGCATTTGGTGCTTTGATGGTACCCACTGATGTCTTTTGGTGCGATTAAAGCCAGTTTTTTGTTTTGGCAGGTTGTGATGATGCTAAAATAGATTAATAGGCAGAAGTGGAAGACTTGCAGAGAAGTTATATCAGCAAACCTTTTTAAGATCCACAATGAAAATGTGTTTTTGGTGTTTTTTAAACACGCTCCTGTGGCATTTTTCCTATGATGTTGGACATATATAAAGAAAACAAAGATCAAAATTGTTATTCTTACTATTTCTTTATTCAAATTGTTGTGAATCAGAAACATAATCCTGTTAAAAAAGATTGTTAACTGTGACACACAAGCAACAACCAGCAGGGCACAAGCTCTCTGCTCCGCTTCATTCTGATGCAACCACTTGCAGACAAAGAGATCCATGTACCTCATTGTTTTCCTCGTTCAGGCTCCAAACTGTACAGCTGGATAGCTCTAACATCGCTCGCCATTTGTCTTGCATTAGCAATGTTAGGTTAGGGTTGTGAGAGGTTGCACACTAGCAGGAGAGCAAGGAAGCAGATGGGTGCCTTAATACCCCTCCTTCACCCAACAGTGGCTAGGATAGGCTCCAGCCTGCAGAAGAGATAATGCACTACGATTATATTTTTCTTCTGTTATTTTACATGTAAATTGGGGCTGATTTATTGTTTAATAACACCCCCTGCTTCAGTTACTTTAGTTTGTTTCAAAACAAAATAAAAAGGATGCATTGTGTAAATATGGCGAAAATAATTACATATTTTTGTTCTTTCTAACCCAGTCCAGGCTGAGCCTGCCTCATAATACCGTCGCTGACAAGTCATGAACTACAGGTAGAAAACCGTCTTTCAAAGCAACTTGACAGCCAGATGAGGTAAAGAAAGCTTTCTTCAGTTATCAATACCAAACCAGACGTGAAAAGATCTTGGAGGCATCAAGATCGTCATGTTCTTTGAGATCGGTGGGAACAAAGGTCAGAAAAAAAATATCCTGAAGTCAATAAAAAGTGTTAAATAATACTTGCGATTAAGATTGCGTGTGCTTTTCCTTTTAAACTACTTACAGCACTCGCATTAGCTTTACAGAGAAAGAAGCAGATTCTATTTTATAAGAATCTGTGCTAATAACAATAGTTTCATCTACGCTATCAATAGGCTCCAAGAGTTCAACCCCTAGGTATTGTCACCATGCAGAATAATGGGTGTTAATTTATCTGTACCAACAGCCAAGTGACCACAAGACTTAAGGGCTGCTGTAACGAAACTTCCTAATGAAAGCAGAGTAATCAGTTATTGCTGTGTTTCATCTTCCCCTAAGGTGTTATAAAAATTGGTACAAATCATCTCAGTGAACAGAGTCTTTTGAATATGTTCCAAGTGTTGAATTGTTAGATTACAGTCCTGCTTTTCACTCTGTCAGTCACAGCAGTATTTAATGCATCCATGAACATGCTTTCAGGACTTAAGTTGATTTGCATTTTCATTCTGGCTCTAACGTGAGCAGCAAAATGCTGTCCTTACTCCTGCGTGCAGCTGGATCTAAAAGTTAAGATAGACTGGTTATGCTGGATGTCTTTTCCTAATTTTAAGCAGTTTTTTTCTCGTTATTTTACTTTGCATGTTCACAAAAAGGGGTTGAATGAGAGATTTCGCTGTATTATCTTTTACTGTTGTTGTTGTGTGTCCGTTTTGATCATTTAACTTTACAAAGAAGCTTGAGAACTTGAATTGGAGTTGCACTCAAGTCTCAGCAACTTGAGATTCATCCTCAAGAGACTTGACTTTAACTTCAGGTTTGAGGCTTGTAAACAATTTTCTTTTTTGTAACTTTAGTGGCAAATTCCAAACATTGATTTAAACGTTGACAAACAGAGTCTGGTTTCTTTTTTCTTCTTGTTGGGTTTAAAGTAGAGCGAACAGTAAGATATTATTGTTTCCACACAGGTTGTTGTATCGCAACTCAACTGCTGTGTGACTTTCTGTTTCCATTTTAAAGACCCACTCCAATGAAAATAGTGTTTTTGGTGTCTTTATGTTTTGAATTATTAAAAGATTAAAATATGACATCTGAAAAAGCCTGTAGGCCACAACCTCCTTGCTTCACGTGCACTGGAGATAAATATATCCACGTATGTCTTTATTTTTCTCGTCCAAGCTAGTATCTGGCTCAAAACTGTACAGCTGGATTGCTCTAACATTGCTCGCCTTTTTTGTTGCACTGCTAATGTTAGATTGTAGGCTTTGTAAGCTAGCCGGAGAGCGTGTAACAGGATGATGGGAAGTCAGGGCAGGCTTACTCCGTAACCAACAGTCCTGCCAACAACTTTAAAGAACACTGCAAACATTTTGAAAATAGATCAAAAGTTGATTACAGTGGGATTGTCTTTTTAAAAACCTAGGGACAGTTTAGAGTCACCAATGAATCTATGAAGCAAGTTTTTAGACTGTGGGGGAAGCCGGAGTCCCTGGAGAAAACTCACACATGCACGGGAAAAACATCCCAACTTCACTGTGAGGTGAAAGTGCTAATCACTACACCACAGTGCATTTAATTTATTCCTGTTTTTAAGAAAAAAACACTTCAGAGAACATTTTATTTTATAAATAACAGTGTTCCCAGATTGTCATCTTAAGAGATGACAGGGTGGACCTTTTCTCTTTATTTTGCCTCTTTGTGTTATGGCGTGCTGTATTCCTGAGCGCAGGACTTACTGCTGCAGGAATCCTCTTCAGCTCGCTGTCTGTCAGTGTAAATGTGCGTTTGTCCTCCTCTGCTGTTTTACCCCTGTGTCCACTTAACTCTTCTCACAGTGCAGACCATGTGGGGTTGATGATGTTTTTGTCCAAAGACAGCCTGCTCTGACAGCGACGGGCCCGCTAACTACCAGGAGGGTAATTCATTTATCCAGGCGACATTAATAGCAGCTCATCATGTCTGTTGCTGTGAGAACCAGTAAACTCCAACCTGACAGGTGGTGAGATATACTGGCAAAGCCCATAAAAAAGCCACTCCAGTGCTTTCCAGCAATTAAAAGGAAGTGAATCCGTCATCGTAAAGACCTTTACAACTTAAAGAGGTCAACTTCTGTTTGAAACGAGGTGTGTCTGTAGGTACACAAAGTGCTTGTGTAAAAAGCACTTGTTAAACCCTATAATGTGAGCAGCAAAAACAGTTGCAGAAGGCAAAGCATACAGGTTTGTAAAGTGTACTCAGGAATGCCATCATGAGGGAGTCAAACGCAGAGCTATTTTGGACACTCACAGCTGGCCAGATGCTTTAAATCAAACTAAGGGATATAAATAATTTGTAGGTCGGATATATTCCTCACTAAACACCGTGAAACTTAATGAACAACAATGCCATCTATCCTATATTTGAAAGAAAATTGGTGTTTTTAACATCTTGTAACATTTTTCTCATGGTTGAGGATATATAAAAAGACAATTATGATTAAAATTGCATTTCTGAGTGTGGTGAGGAGCAGATGAAAAAATGCCGTTGTAAAAGGCAGGTCACAAGCTCCCAGCTCTGTTCCATGCTGATGCATCCACTTGAAGACGAATAGATTCATGTACGTCTTTGTTTTCCTCGTCCGAGCTGGTATCTGGCTCAAAACTGTACAGCTGGATAGCTCCAATATTGCTCACCATTTTTGCTGCAGCAATGTTAGGTTGTAGTTGTAAGGGGCTGTAAGTTAGTGGGAGAGAGTGTAAACAAAGGGATCATGGGAAATGAGCGCACCCTCACTTTTCGACTAACTGTCCCATGCACAACTCAGAGGTAAAGTTTTTTATGGACTCCTGCCGCTCTGCAGTAACTATGTCCTAGAAAACAACACAGGCTTTCAGATTTTGGTTAAAAATGGCATAATCATAAATAAAAGACCACTGGGAACAATTTTAAAATCAATTAAGAGATGGCTAGAATGGGACTCTAAAATAGGTTTAGTTTTTTATTTTTAGTTGATATTTTCCAACTTACTATGGCATTAAGGGTATTTCCTTCTGCATTGTTTATTAATCTTCAACTGTAAAACTGTGCAAACTGTTTCCACCCACAACTGCTTTCTTCTTCTCTTTGCGTTTCTGAATCAGAATCTGTGAACGTAGCACAGTTCTGCCAGCCAGGCTTCAAACAAAGCATGAATTGTTTTCCGTGCGTGTGACGTATCATCAGCTTCAAGTGCCATATCAAGTGATCACCAAAGGTTCTGATGATTTATGTGTGAAGCTTCTTCCGACAGTTGGCATGCTCCAGTTTTGCACAAAAGCTGACAACGTCTTCCCAGACACTGTAAAGACCGGCAAACAACATTATTGTTCACAACAGTGTGCTGGATCCTCTGCTTAAAGTTGTAATTTGTGTCAAATATGTACCAGCCAGTAATTCTTCAATCAAAGCTGACATAGAAGTTGTTTGTGAAAAAGGTCGAGGGGGAAATGTGTTCACAAGTAACCAAGATTTTGCTGAGAGGATATTTTCGAGGAGCTCTAGCGCTCAACTTAGCCAAGACTTGATACAGATAATGTGTCTGAACTCTGTGTAAAGCATCAAGCAGATGGGATTGCTTCTTGCCAGCCTTGTTTTGAATGAAATTACAGCTCAAGTCATGTTGTGTGTTGAGCCCTGGGAGGGAGGCAGCATAGTTTCTGTTGTGTGGAGTTTCCTCAAATAGAATTAGAAGCATGAAGCCCTCCTTCTGGACTGAGCTTGTTGTCTGATTTCTGAGAAACCCCAAAGCTGACTGATTTCTTGTTTTCCAGCGGAAGGCAGCAAAGAGAGGAGACGATGTTGATTTAATAAAAGTTCTCCTTTAACAATCGTTTTTATAAAATATAATCTCAAAACCTCAAATTCCCTTCTATCAGTTCTTTTTAAAGTGTTTTGCTGACATCTGTCTACATAATAATGAGGTTTGTCTTTTCAAAATTCTTGTCTTTTTCAGCACTCTTCGTCACTTTGTATAAAACAAACCGAGCGTGAAAGCAGCAAATACCTGCAGCCATCTGTTGGACAAAAAAGCAGCCAAACTGCACTCCTTAAAGTGGCAGCTCTTTGGCTGACTAAAAACATCTCTGTGAACACTTCACTCACATTAAGATAAAAAAAGGTTAATTCCTAAAGAAAGAAATAGATTCTTTAGTTTTAATTCCCTTCCAAATAAATGTTGTTGTTGATGATAATGTTTTTAAGAAAGGCACAAACAAGATCATGTTAAAGTAAGAAAAAGGTTGTCCCACAAACCCACTTCTTCATTTATATATTCTATTTTGATTTAAAACGCAGGTTTCTCCTGATGTTGATGGCTCCACTTTCAAGCTGTTTCCAGTCTTGTGACATGGAAAATAGTTCACTTTGCTTTGGTTGGTAGCGTGGCGTAAGTAATAGCATTCTCTATGAGCTTGGGCATGTTTTCCGGTAGTGGTAATCCCCCTAGGATGCTGCAACTGCGGATCTGCTCTCAAATCCTCCAGCGGTTTGAAAAAAATGAGTGTTACCCTCTCTGCTATAAGAGCTTTGTAGAATCTGAAGCAGCTGCTTTTGTTTTTGTTTTTTTGTTTTTTGTGCTTTCATAGTGATTTAAATGTGGAATACAGTCTTTGCCTCCTGTTTAAAAACTGTTTATGTCTTATAACTATCTGATTGCTTCTAGGACATTTAAATACATATATAATGTTGATCTTTTGTATTCATTTTTTATGCATTTTGTTGTTTCGACTTGCCCCCTTGCAAATTTTTACTTCTTTCTTCTGTTCGAGCTTCAGATGAGTCATAAATCGTGGCGAAATGTTCTCTACCAACCCAGACTCACATAGTGTCTCTTTTTACTGAATAATGTAGTTAGTGCAGTGTTGCATTCCTGGATGTTCACTGTGCGTTCTAACGAACCTCAGAAGGTCACAGTGTTATCCCACCGCTAGATCAGTTTCAGATTCGGATGAAGTTAAACATCACGGGTTCAGTGGATCCAAACAATGGAGGTTAGGAACCAGTGAGTTTCATGTTTGAAGGGTTCAGAGAATTGAAAGTGGAAAACAATGTCATTTAAATTACGCTAATCTGAGACTGTAAGACTCTGTGACTCATTAGATTAAGTAGAAGGGTGCAGAGGTGGTGTCTAAGATCACAATGTGAAAGCCCATCTGAATCTGTTGACAAATGCATACCACAGTTGTGCAACAAACAGTGAGTGGATACTTTGGGCTACAAATGTGAAATCTGTGCTTAGGATAAATGTTGAATCCTTTACTTGTTGTCATGGTAATGCTGACTGATTCTCATTCGGGATGCACGCAGGTCAAGTGGCCATGAAGCTTTATGTATGTTCAACATGCGTTCAAGCGACCACTTTCAATGAGAAGTCTATGTAAATGCGCTTAAGTGCGCGTTTTGAACTTTCGTATTCAAAACTTTTGTGTTTGTGCATAGTTACACAAGTTTCTACAATCGTTTACAGGCTATAAATATGAAACCACTTTAAAATCTGTCCAAAGTTAGTTGGTAGTGATGTATGAATGACGTCCCCTTTATTTCATGAAAATGGCAATCGTTTAAAAGATGATCAAGGAGGAGAAATGAATAATTTCAGTTTGTTCCTGGCTGGAATTGTATGACACCAAGCCTTTTATGTAATAGAATAGAGCTGTGAAAGAAAAGCCTGGAGCAAGATTCCCAAGATTTTCACCGCTTTGACATTTCACACCCAGCCTCCTCTACCTGTAACGGCAGACATGTGCTAGTAAACAGTAGCAATAGAAAAAGAAGAAGGCCCTCCCTGCTTGTCCGGTGTGAACACTATACTAAATGCATGTCACATGCTCCGTGTGAACATAGCATTGGACAGGTGGTCCAATTGGGAACTATAAAGAACAAAAAAAGGTTCTTGATGCAGATTAAAAACTGATTTGCTTTGGGTGTTTTTGTGTGGGTGGACTACTTGGTGTCTAAGTACATGTGTTTATGTTGAAGTACTTCCACCTGTGATGAATTACAGCTTCGTAACTCATTCTAAGTGGTTCTTATCTGGGTCAGTGAGAGCTGTTTTGGTTGTGGGAAAAAAAAAAAAGCTCCAGCTTCGGAGTTGAGTGAAGAGTTTTGTTATTTGACACGCGTGCTGTTGATTTCTTTACATGCAGAGTATCTACTCCAAAATGTGAAATACAAAGAAGAAGTATGACAGAACAACATGTAAGCTTTATATATATATATCAGTGGAGATCAAAGAGCTACAATCCAGACTCTGAGGTAATCCATTATCCTATACTCCATTAAAAAGATGAGGAGCTTTATTGCACTTTTGTTTTCCATGTGTCTCACAGTATTCCCATATCACTTAAGTTCCAAATAAAAGTAACTTGACATAGGTTTGAAACCCAGTTAAATTTGATTTATGAATATGATTATTTTGATGAATTTCAGGTGTTGTATAGCACAAATTATGCTTTTGTTCTGCTCAATCTGATACATTAGTTGGGGTGTTTTATTATTATTATTCCACATATGTAACATTTTCCAAATTACTCCAAGAAGAGGATAAGGTAAAAAAAAAATTACATAAGAGGGTAGAGTGGCCAACCTCTGATTGGAAGATTGCAGGTTCGGTTCCCGCCTTGCCTGCCCATGTGTCGAAGTATCCTTGGACAAAACACTGAACCCCACATTACTCCTGGTGGTTATAGGTTTTTTTGTTTTTCTCATCATTTGATATTAAATGTAAATACAAGAAGCTTTCAACAGCAATATTGATGTTGGAGAAAAGTTGTCAATTTTTACACTTTAATAGTAGAAGTTGAAATTTTAGCTTAATTTAGGAATATCTACAACAATTTCAAAGAATACATTTAGTATTACAGCAGTCTCTGAAACATGGATCAACAATGACAAACATGTTAATTTTGAATTAAAAGAGTACAACCTTAATCATGTCAACAGAACTAATAAAATGGGAGGAGGAGTTGCACTATGTGTTCAAAAATATTAAATACAAAAAAATTGATGACTTGTCATTGACAGGTAACAATTTACCAGGATGTATATCAATTGAAATCTCTAGTGAAAAGAAAAAAGTATTATTATAAGTTGCTTGTATAGATCACCAGGCACATGCATAAATCAATTTATGGATTGGGTGGAAAAATTGTCTTGCAAAAAGCAACAAAACATTATTTATTTGTGGAGATTTCAATATAGACATAATGAATCCCACCAAACATAAGGCAACAGACGATTACATAAACAGGATGCATGCCATAAGCCTTTATCCAACTGTAACTAAACCCACCAGAATCACAACGTATAGAACCACACTTATTGATAAAATTCATACAAACAATATTTTTACAAACAAAATCCACAGTGGCTTAGTGATTAATGATATAACAGACCATTTACCCATCTGCACTGTATCTGATCCTACTACTTAAAAAAAACAATTACCCCAAAAACACATTTACAAACGACAACAAACAGAAGAAAAATCGATGCACTCAAGAACGAACTGTACAAAAAAGAGTTATTCTATTGCCTACTGTAATTAACTTGTGTTATGCAATTTTGACTTTCCTTAATCTGTATGTGTGTTTATTTATGTTATATATATATATATATATATATATATATATGTGTGTGTGTGTGTGTAAAACAAATATATATCCTATATATATGTTTATATTTACACATAATATTTTTATGGAATAAGAATTTTAGTATTGGATATCAAAAATATGTGCTACAGTGATCTTCACATGAATAAGTTATCAATCGTCACACCATAGTCACGTTATAGAAATATAAGGGTTAAGAATAAAAAAAGTTTTCCTTCATCCCAGCCCCTTTTTGAGCTGGAAAAATAATAATATGCATAAATACTATCGACATACAAATGTTGAAATATATATGTGTGTATTAACACTTTGAATATAGTAGTTAAATGTGTTTTCTGTGTGGTTGTAAGTAAGTATATATGGGTAGTCAAGCTCAAGATATGTTTAAAAAATAAATAAATCAAAACAGGTTTGGCACCAGTGTTCAGCAGTGGAGCTGCCATCAGTGTGTAAATGTGTTTGTGCGTGGATGAACGTGACAGTAAAGTCCTATGGGCCTACTAAGAAGGTACTAAAGCGCTATAAATCTACAAATTGTACACATTCATTTCATCAGTCACCTTAAGTAGCTTTAACTAGTTAAACTTTTGTTGATGTGTTGTTTGACCTAAAAGTCAAACACCCACCATGACATTTATTGCTGGACTTTACCCGTAAACTCAAAAAGCCACCTGGTGGATAAGGAAAACCATTCCCTTGAGCTAAAGGAGAAGAGCTGTCTAAAAAACTGATAACACTGACAAATCATTGAACAAAAAGAACAAATGAACGAGATAGAAATAGCTCTAAAAGTAGGTTTTTTCTATCAATGAGACATTGGGTGTGGGCCAAACAACATTCTAGTAGATCAAATGGAATATATGCAAACGTTTATCACAGATGTATCCTTTAAATAAAAAAACGTTTTGCTAGTTCTTCACAAATCCAAGATTCACACCTATTTTTTGCTTTTCTTACACCTCCAGCTGCTATTTCAAAAAGATGAGCCGCCTGTTTGATTGATGGCTTCTTCTTCACCTGCTAAGCTCTAAGAGTCTGTGTGGAAAAAATACCCCCTCGGCAAGAAAAATACAAAAAATAAAAGCTTACGACCTTTCATACAGATTTCCTTCTTTAAAATAGGTGTCAAATGCCACAATGTGCTACAAGAATTCATGTATTTTAGTGCATTGTAGGTGATAGGAACATGTCTCCTGTGTTTCAGACGGTTTTAGAATTGTTTTCAAGTCAACTTGCTGAGACTAACCTGGATGATTCTTCTGCTTTTCTTCATGCAGGTATCTGGGGATCACGCGGCCTCTCACCTACCCTGCTCGGCAGAATGGTCAGCTGATGGCCAAGATGATCCTGGGAGTGTGGCTTGTGTCAGCATCCATCACCCTGCCACCTTTCTGCGGTTGGGCCAAAAACGTTCACAAGGCTGGCGTGTGCCTCATCAGCCAAGACTTTGGTTATACCATCTACTCTACAGCTGTAGCCTTCTACATCCCTATGCTGGTGATGCTCGTCATGTACTACAAGATTTTTCGGGCAGCTCGAAAGAGCGGCGCAAAACACCGGTTCACTGACCTGTCACGCCGCGAGCGACTCGAAACAGTGGCCAATGAGGCGTTGCGAATGCAGGGCCTGAAGCCTCCCGGCGTGGCCGAGGAATGTGCCACTTTGTCTCGCCTGCTGAACCGCGAGCGCAAGAACATCTCCATCTTCAAGCGGGAGCAGAAAGCCGCCACAACTCTTGGGGTGATCGTAGGAGTGTTTGCCGTGTGTTGGCTGCCTTTCTTCATTCTGTCCACTGCCAGGCCTTTTATTTGTGGGGTGGAGTGTAGCTGCGTGCCCATCTGGCTGGAGCGTACTCTGCTGTGGTTGGGATATGCCAACTCTCTGATGAACCCATTCATTTACGCCTTCTTCAATCGAGACCTGCGCTCAACCTATCGTGACCTCCTCCGCTGCCGTTATCGCAACATTAACCGCCGCCTCTCAGCGGTGGGGGTACATGAAGCTCTTAAGGTGTGACCTACAGCATATTTGGGTTTCCCTGGGCTAATAGAATACACTCAATAGATGTACACCACAAGCATGTAGATAGAACTGATTGACGGAGACGCTCCTGGTGGCTGTGAGGCACCGAGATAGCTCAATTATTTTTGCATTGTCTGTGACTCATCCTGCTGTTTTGGGAGAGAAAAAATGGCAGAGCATTCTTGATAGCCATTCAAGCTTTTTGTGAATATGCCACAATTACATCGCCGGCTCTGGGTTTAGTGTGATAATGCGACTACAAAAGGAGATGACACGAGAAATCATCGGAGGGCTTTCAGACACAAATCGATTGAACGGATTCGTGTATATTAGCAAAATTGATGTCTTCTGAGGAAAACCATTTGTTTTGTGAAACCATGTCTCTTGAGAGTCTTAATTCTGAAAATAATTTTACAGCAGGAAGGATAAAACCTTGTTGTATTTTATGTTAATTTAATCATCTGTCATGACCTCATCATTGGTCCACGCTCTAGAAAATCGATTGGACCGCCTTAAATGTTTAATTAATCTAAAAATCATTGGTAACAGTAGGAAGGAGTGGTGATAAAAATGCAACATTCCTATAAATGTTTGTGCTTCTAGAAGAGAGGGGTGATGGTTCTCCAAATGTCTGTCTTACATGCCACTGCTCACATGAATCAAGAGAGAATTTGAAGAGTAAACAGCAATTCTGATACTGAATTAATAATAATTGTGGAAGCTTTCTACCCTTCTGCATTTTGTTCTTTTTGCTGAACTTTTCACTTGGAAAAAAGACGTCTTCTTTTTTCCCCAACGATTGTCAGCCTCTCTTTCTCAGTTTTGGATCAGGATGCAGTCACTTCCCTTCAGATGACACACCCGTTTGAACGCGTCAAGTGACCCCAACTACGTCATCAGATCAGCAGCCTGTACTTTTTCTACCTCGATTTTTTGACAGCACTGTCTTCTTTAAAGATGTGCATACTGCTGTATTGTTTTTAGACTGATCGTTCTTTTTTTAATGGTGTGAGCTGATTTGTCGCCATCTCTGCGTGAATGCTCTGTGTGACTGCCTTGTTTGTACCCTGAGAAAACAATCAGAGTAAGTGGAATTTCATCACTTTGTAAATAAAGAAACACTTAAACGTCACTGTGGCTCACGATAACAGCTTCACATGATGCACTGCCAGGAAGATGAAATCTCACCGTTTCTACACTTTTAAAGGTGTTGGAGTTTTCTGTCCTGATGGAACAGTCTTTACTCAAATAGCAGATGGATGCAGTTTTTATTTTAGATGTATTATGCTTACTTTGAATCATAATTCTCGACTGTGAGGAGTAAAACACACATTGGAGCCTGATGAAAGCTTTTCGTTTGTTTCAGTGATTCCTGTGTTTCAGATTGTGGCAAATATAGAAAGATTTACCACTCTGCAAAGGTTTTATTCAAAATTTTATTTATTTTAACAAAAAATAAAAACTACCACAAAGTTCACAAAGTTTAACAGAAACATTTTATGCAACAGTTTAACATTTTATTAACTTGACATAAAAATAAAACATGGTTTTAAAAAGGCAGACTTTTTAGTTTTTAAAAACACATTTTTGTTACATGTCTGAATAAATATCTAGAAAATAAAAGCGCTAAATGAACATTTTCAAAGAGCAGCGATTCCTCCTAGGATATTTCTTGCCAGGAGTTATATTCGCCTTGTCTTTGAAAGTGTGTTACAGGACAGTGACCCAAAAAAGATACCTTGATTCTCTGTTTGCTTGAAGCAAAATATTTTATTCAGGGTCTGGATGACAGCTGTCTGCTTGCTGTCATGACAAAAACTGTCCCAAGAAACAAGGAGGAGGTGGCACTGATGCTTGATGTGGTGTTTTGATTTGCAGATCAAATTAAGAGAAGAAAAACAAAGGTATGTTGCATTCAGATGATGATTTAAAAAAGTAGAACAAACTTTTTAAACCTATTTTTTTAATTCAGTGGGATCAGGAGGAAAGGCCAGATGGTAAATCCAACATTGACATGATTATCAGATGTTTAAAGAGTTTTAAATATGGTCAAGATGATCCGCTGAAGTTCAAACTGAGCATCAGAATGGGGAAGAAAGATAATTTTAGTGACTTTGAACATGTCATGGTTGTCGGTGCCAGTTGGTCGGAGTATTTCAGAAACTGCTGATCAACTGGGATTTTCACCCACTATCATCTCTAGGGCTCACAGAAAATGGTCAGAAAAAGAGAAAATATCCAGTGAGCAGCAGTTCTGTCTGTAGAAATGCCTTGTTGATGCCAGAGGAGAATGGTCAGACTGGTTCCAGCTGATAAAAAGGCAACAGTAACTCCAATAACCACTGGTTACAACACCACAGCCTACCTGAGTATTGCTGATGACCATATCCATCCCTTCACAACCACAGTGTACCATCTTCTGATGGCTACTTCCAGCAGGATAACGCATCATGTCATAAAGCTGGAATCATCTCAGACTGGTTTCTTGAACATGACAATGAGTTCACTGGACTCAAATGTCCTCCACAGTCACCAGATCTCAACCTAATAGATCACCTTTGGGATGTGGTGGAACGGGAGATCGGCATCATGGATGTGCAGCCAAAAAATCTGCAGCAACTGTGTGATACTGTCATGTCAATATGGACCAAACTCTCTGAGGAACGTTTCCAGTACCTTGTTGAATCTATACCACCATCGATTAATGGAGCTCTGAAGCCACAAAGGGGTCAGCAAGGTGTACCTAATAAAGTGGCAGGTGAGTGTGTTCTAGCAATTCAATTTGGGCATTTTGAAACTGCTTAGAGAGTAATACAAGTGAGAGAAGATGCCGTCATTTTAAACAAACCACAGATATCTAAGATGTATGAACTTTACAAAAACAGCTTTATGGACGCTTATTAAATTAATTACAAAAAATGCAATAATCAAGAAAACATATTTTGGGAGTCCATTCCTTTTAAAATAAACACCTTGCATTTTATATCATCAACATGTTCTGCATGGTTTCTGCATATTCTTCTGCTATTTTTGTCCTGTTTAATTACTAAAAACGTGTTTTTTTTCATGCTGTAAAATTACGTGGGAATCCCTGAGTGCATATTGCAGCCATGAAAATGATTTGCCGGCACAGTTTCCCAGAGAAAAATATCTAAATCTAGGGAACACTCCTACATGTTTCATTGCAAATTTAATAACATGAAATACTGTGTCTGCCAGGAAAAAATATGGTGTTTAAAAAGAATTTAGAGGACTGTTAAGCATTTATTAAGGTCAGAGTTATATAAACCGGTTTGGAACTCCCTGCAGTGACGAGTGGGAAAATGCCCTGAACTAGGTTGTAGTCACTTTGTTTTAATGCAAGGAAGAGTAAGCAGCTTCGGCAAACCCAGTACATCGCCTCAAACGTGTCTTGTGTCTCAGACAGGCTCAAACAGGCCTTGCTGTTGGGGGATAATCGGCATCGGGCCTGGATAAATTGGAGAATGTGCTGTCCTCTTCTCATTGATGCATTTGTGTGAGCTTTGCGCGTTTGTGCATTTTCTCCCTAACACGCAATAGTGGAGGAGGTGGTAACTCTGCCCACGAGCTCACTGAGCTGCTCAGGCAAGGTGTTGGGGTTGATGGGAGAAGAACTACTTTCTCTTTGTCATTTTTTAATGTGCTCTAGTAATTAAGCACGGACACTGATTAAGCATATTACAAGTGATTTAAGAGCTGCAATTATGCTTTCCTTGCTCCCCAAATGCCCAGTGATGAAGAGCCTTTTTGTGATTTCAACATCTAGTAATTAAATTAAATAAAAACAGAAGGTGGTTCATGAAATATAACATTTCATTCATTGTTTTTGTTGACAGGGCAGCAGAAAAGTTTGGACTATTATACTCCTTTGTTGTCTGGTTGTGATTCAAGGTCAAGGTGGGTCATGCCAATATGGTGTGTATACATGTGCTATTGGGTGCTGAATGTAAAGGGAGTTTGGTTTTCATTCAGCACCATGTAACACCAATTACTTACACTGATTAAAAAACATTTCATTTTCATCTCACGGAAGTATGTAAATATATTTGAGCTCATCATTTCCAAGACAACATTCACATTTGAGGTTAAACTTGCACTAATGAGGGATTTCTTGATTGACAGCTAAATCCTCAGCTTCAGAACTACCTCTTTTGCTGCGTTCACATTAAATGTGATTTGCGCTGCAACTTTGTGTTCACCCGTTGCCTCTGTTTTCATGCGCGACAAATTCACTCCTGGACACTTGTCCAAAAATGCGCTCATTGTTCAAAAATGGCGCTCCCCTCCTGTGCTTGGGAAGAGCTACTGTCCAAAGTTTTTAGCTTCATCTCTACACAGTAGTATCAACTGTATATCTGTTTCTCATCTACAGTAAGTGCATGGATGACTTATATGCTGTAGTTCAAAAATAAATAAGAGGAGCTTTATAATGCGTCAGTAACCACGTCTTCCTGTCTGGGTTCATGAGATCATTCAGAGACTCTCTCGGTACGGAAAGGTTTACTGTCTACTGCAGGAGCATGACTTGCTGTCCCGCAATAGCTTGTGGAGTGAAAACCTAGATAAATAAACAAGAATAAATTAGATTATCTTTTTAATGTCGTCTCTACACAAATTGGTAAAATATCATAAAAGTCAGGAAGATAACAATCAGATTGTCTTCCATCTTGATTTGTACTCCTGATTGTGTCATCAGCCCATCACAGGCCGAAGCTGAGTTGGTTGATGCAACTCAAATTTGCTAAAGTTCAGATATTTGAACTCTGGAAACATGGAACTCTGGCCGCATGGAGACATTTCGGCTGCATGTCAGAATTTTAGCTGTGGCCCACTGTCACGCCGCGTTGTCTCGCTACATTGTTGCACCGCCTGAAATGCACTGCAACTGATGCCCCAATAACATCACATTGTGAGGACGCAGCTTATTGGTTTGTTCCAGCAGCTGTCAGTCTTACTAATCCTGTGTCTGCGACGTATTTAGTAAAGTCTGTAGTTTAGTGGATCTAGTCTGGTCGTGTAGTTTGTACTGGAACCATTTGAAACCAATGTTTCAGCTTAGTGGTACTAACTCATTTTAGCAAAGTCTGAGTTCACTAAACCCAAGTCACACCTGTTCTCTTTCATTAGGTCTACCTAAAGGTCAAAGAAAATAGCACAGAACAGGGAGATTAAAACAAGAGTTTTTCTTTCTTTTTTGTTTTTATACGCACTTCAAGTGTCTCCTCTTGGTGTAAACCAGTGGGTCAAATGATCAGAAATTCTGTCAATTTATACTTACCATCCAGGTACTTCAAGGTCCTCATAGAGACAAGTGACCACCCACATGGCATGTCACATGATAATGTTTAGACTTAGGGTGTAGGCCAATGTACAAAAAGACAATCCCTGCAATGAGGTGATGGTGCTAACAATTTTGCCACAAAATAAGAAACTAAAAATATAAAATACCCCCAAAAATTTGGGAATGAGGGGAAAAAAAGCTGTTCTTGAAAGAGTGACTCATTCTTCTTCATTATTGTTCAGAATATTGGGCAGGTTTGGTTAGAAGTAAATGTTTTGAGAGAGGCCAAAAGACTGTCACATTCTGTAAATAAAGACTCTGAGTCATACAAAGAAGATATAAAAATTGTGACAGAGCTGATTCAAGGACAAGATCAGATGAGAAAATGAAAGAAATTATACGTTCAAAACTCATTTTGTAAATCTGTTATCGAGCTATAATGGGAAATACTAAAAATTAAACGAAGAAAACAGTAAATCACTAAAATACAAATGTCAAATTCTTTTTTATTAATCTGCTTTATTGAAAGTTTATCTGATTCTTTGTTACTTTAATCTGTTCGAATTTTTTTAAACTTAAAAATAATTTTGGTTGTAATTTTGACTTTTCATTGGAAGACTTTCAGCTGTAACACATCCTTCAGTTATTAGTTCAATCTCCACTAACATTCAACCCACGTCACTTCTGTCGATAAACCATCAATTACCTTCAGTTAATTTGAAGCAAGCAGCGATCTAAATCTAATTTGCAAGCCAGTGTGGACATTTGTGTAGCCAGCAATTATATCCCAAAAATGTCACTGGGCTGTGTATGTGTCCTTCTCACTCTCTTTCCAAACTGACAGAAGCTAAAAATACACTAGTTCATTCATTCATCTTCGATACCGTTTTGTCTCTTTCTGGGTCACGGGGTTGCTGGAGCCTAACCAGGCCACTCATGGGCGAAAGCACAGGACACCCCTGGACAGGTTGCCAGTCTGTCGCAGGGGCCACAATCACACACCCATGCACACTCGCATCTGCACCTATGGACACTTTAGAGTGACCAATTAACCTATGAAGCATGTTTTTGGATGGTGGGAGGAAGCCGGGGTCCCTGGAGGAAACCCACGCATGCAAACGCCACACAGAAAGGTCTCCCATTAGAGACACTTTTTCAAGGCCCCCAGCTGGGACTTGAACTGTGAGCCTTCTTGCTGTGAGGCAAGAGTGTTAACCACTGCACCAACATGCGGCCCTTAAAAAAAAATAATAATAAATAAACACACTAGTAAACATGCAAATTATATGGTAATCCAATTTATGCTCGGCGTCCGGAAATATTGAATTACTCCCACAGACAGCACCCGCGGCAAATCACAGCAGAATTTGCAGTTAGTCTGTGTCATTTAGTATCAAAGTGAAAACCTACATTTTTTCCTTTCTTCTTTCCTAGAAAGTCAGAGTTTCTGTTTTCTTAGAGAGTTAGGGTGAGAGTTCAATGAATCTTCTCCATTGTGATGCTGAAATAAGAAAAGGAGGTTTGATTTTACCAGGATCTGATGAAAAGTACATTGGGGCCACCGCCCCAATGCACTTCAAAGTGATCTGTGTGTGCCGTATAGATTTTTCTGTCATGGATATTGCATTTCACTTTGCATTTGCATTTGACTTGAGCTCAGAAGTGTGAGTGTTGACTCACAGCCTTGTTTTGGTACACATGTTCCTGAATCTGACTGCCAAGATGCCCTCCTGCAGGATGTGTATCGAATAAATCTGTCTGGCATTTGGCTCTTCATCAGCGGTGCCAATTGTAAGTACATGTGTGCGTGCGTGTGAATGCAAAGACACTCATAGTCTTAATAAGGCCGTCATCACTCGCACCTCATCATCACACATGGGCAATTTGTGTGGAAGAGTTTTGAAAAGCCACCTTCCTCACAGACCATTATTCATTCATTCATTTTCCAATCCGTTTTATCCCTTTCGGGGTCACGGGGTTGCCGGAGCCTAACCCGGCTACTCATGGGCGAAGGCAGGGTACACCCCTGGACTGGTCGCCAGTCTGTCGCAGGGGACAGACCATTATGTTATACACTATTTTCTATCTTTTTTTTATGCGCTCACCACTTGTGATTAGGTTGTGATAAAAAATTGCACAGCTGGGGTTATCTGTCTTCTTTTGTACAAAACAATGTTACATGATTGTGCAGCTCAGAGTGGAATATGGTAAAAATTATTCATGAAAATAAAATAATTCACGAAATTAAAACTGCTACATTTCTGAGCTATAATTGACACAAATTAAAGGCTGTTGAAAGTGTTTATCCTCTGGTTTAGTCTCATCAGAGACAGAGACTTGAACTTGAGACTCAAACTTGAGTCACCCTTTAGTTTTATAAGCAGAGGCCTGACATAAAATTCCTCCTCAAGTACTTGAGACTTGACTCAAAGCTTGAAGTGTTGGACTTGTGAATGATGTTTATTTGTTTATTCATTTTTATTTTTAGCTCCAGTTTGACCGCCTTACATATTACAAAAGCTCCTACCCTCATCAGAATATAAAGTTTTTACTGAGCTCCATATCAATTTTAACATTTACTGTGGTAAAAGCATGAGTTTGGCACCACTGCTGTTGTTGTTTTTATGGTATGGTCTGTTGGGGCAAACACATCATGTTGAGGGACTGTAATCGGCTGGATAAATTGATCAGGAAGTGTGTGTTGGTGCTGGGTTTGGCTGTTTTCTCTGTCAGGACTTTGGTGGAGGACATCCACCAAAGACTATCCTGAACAAAACAAGTAACCTACTACACAAAACTCTGGCTTCTCAGAGGAGCAGTTACAGTGACAGGCTATATGGTACAGGACTGTTAGGTTCTATAGATCTTTTTTCCATCTGCTATATGATTTTATAGTAAGATTTAATATTATCTCTTTGGAGAATTTTAAAGACCCAATCCAATTAAAATTGTGTTTTTTTGGTGCTTTTAACATGCTATTGTGGCATTTTTTCATGATGGAGGATATTTATAAAGAAAATTAAGTTTATAATCGCACTTCTGAGGATTTCTTTATTCAAACTGTCAATCAGGAGTGGATGAAAAAAGACTGCTTGAAAAAGCTTGTAGGTGTGACGCAGAAGCTACAGTTGGCAGACTACAAGTTCCCTGCTCTGCTCAATTCTAATGCATCCAATGCACCTCTTTATTTTCAAATCTGGCTCAAAACTTAATGGCTGGATAGCCCCAAAATTGCCCGCCATTTTTGTTGCATTGCTAAACAGAAGGATGCCGGGAAGTGGAGGCGGGCTTGCTAAGCCCCATTTCCAGTCCTCACCTCAAGAGGAAAATTTCTAATGAGCCACTGCCACTCTGCAAAAACTATGTCCTAGAAAACGACACAGGTTTTTTTTTTTATTTTGGCTAAAATGGCACAACTTTAAATGAAAGACCACTGGGAACACTTTACAAAAGATTAAAAGATGATCGGAGTGGGACTTCAAGCAAACATTTTATTTTTAATTGTTCACCTACTTTTTTCTTGTGTGTTTTTCTGAGTGATATGTTTCAGGACAATTGAATTTCTCTTGACGGAGATGAATAAAGTATTATCTGTCTATATATCTTAGTTGAGTGAATTATTAAAAATCTGTCGCCTTTCCAGAAACTGTGCCTCCCAGTTGATGGGACCTCAGTTCTGTATGTGCAGGTAAAAGACATAGTGGAACAGTCGGGTTTATTATTTAAGCGGAACATTTGGTGTTTTCATGAGTCAAAATATGTCAACTCTTCTCAGCATCCATTGTTTGTCCATCATTTCGCTTGTACGCCGATCAGTGGCTTGATACCTCCTCAGGCACCATGATGCCGTCTTTGTGCCTTTTGAGAAGAGTGAAAGAAACAGCAGTTGGGGGAGATTGACGATAATAGGTTAGCCTCTGCACTGAGCCACCGCCTTGCAGGAAACAACAGTAAACAGCTCAACCTCCTCAGAACATCACTTGCTGTGATTTAATTGTCTGCCATTAATTGTCTGCCAGTCTTGTTCTTTGCATGTAATGCTGGGCTTGTGTCATGCTGGGGGGGAATCTAAGAGAGGGTTATTATGAAAAATATTAATGTATGAAGAGCTTTTCTTTTAAAGCACTTAAATGCAGGACTTAATTATATTCTAACAAATTTTTAGAATAATAAATTCCTGCTACTGCCTCAAGACTGTACAAACAGTAGAAATGTGTTATTTTGGTAGATATAGCTCTAAACCTCACAACATGTCATCCTTATCAAAGTAGATTTTCTGACATAGCTGCTGTGCTCTTATTGAGTTTATTCATTTTAACTACTCAAATTGACTTGTAAGCCTAAAGCTTTAGTCACTTGCACCCATACAGGGGGATGAGCTGCATCTTATGGGGAGTGCAAGTGTGTCTTACAGTCCTTTAATGGTTAGTATGGCTCTCTCAAGGGACGCCAACAAAATTGCAACGTATCATTGTCGCACGTGTGGTAATTGTATCGTGAAGTATTGGTAAGGATAATGTAAATTACATGCACTTACAGTGTATGGGGAATGCTGTCGAGCAGTGCCCTCACATCACACTGTGGTTGTTGCAAAAACAATCGTCACAACTTCCCTTACAGGTGGATATGGGCTGTCTGCGGGTGAAAATTGGGTAAATCTATGCAGGACGTGTACAGGTGTAAAATCATAGACAACCCGGTGAGCCCGTGAGGTGAATATTCCATGCACACTTTTTTTATCGTGAACGTTGCAGGCGTCAGGTTGTAGTGAACACTTAAGCAACATGTAAGGGTACATAAGGGCATGTCTTATGAATTTTTCCTTTTTTCAATCCCCTCCAAATTCTGGGGTGCAGAGATCCGTTTTAGGGCTGTTCAAGAGAAATGTTGGTGCTTCTGTGCTTTAGGTGCGTGTGACTAAAGCTTAACTTGTTGTTACAGTCTAAAACTGAACTCCATCACCCAGACTGACAACTCTTGAAAAAGCAGGGTTTATCAGAAGTGACTGACTGGGGGGGTTGACTCGCATGGGTGCATGTGACTAGGACTTAAGGTGCACACACCGGCTCCTCACTACCTGTTGGAGTGTGCAGGTAAAACATAACTTGCCTGTAGGCCCCCCATAGAATACCTATACAAACTATGTTCTTAATGTCCAATTTTATCATTTCCAACAATCAAGCTGCACGGATGTAGTGCGCATGAATCACTTGAACAGCACTAATGTGCCCTTTGTGCAGTGTGCGGAGTTTGGGGTTAGTTGAAAAAAAATCAGTAAGACTCGCCTAAGAATCATCCACTTCACTCTTACTAACCCTTGCATGTTGTTTAAGTGCTCACTACAACCTGTCGCCAACAGCACACCCACAGGGAAAACGTGCATGCAACTTTTCACTTTACAGACTCACTAGCAATCTATGACAATGATATTTCCTGCGGGCCACATGGAAGGCCCAAACAGGTCTGCCCATTTTTCACCTGTAGACAGCCCATATTCACCCACAAGGGGCAGATGGGATGAAGCCCTCAACTAGCCTAACATTTACTTTTCACCTTCTTTTGCAAACATGTTTTCTTCTTTTTTTTTTTGGTAAAGTGCTCCACCTTCACACAATTGAACTAGAATAGCATTCTGATTGTCATTTTAAAATAAAAGTGAAATATTTTGTGTGGTTGTTTTTATCTCTTGTCTATACTTTGTTTGAAATCCCCTTAAAAAATGTTGAAAGGATTTATTTTGAGTTAGTGCTGGATAGCTCTTTTAATCTGGATGTCGCCACAAACTCTTCAAAAGGTGCTCCATGTGACTGCGTGTGGAAGCAACGTGTGATCTGAGCAAAGTCATGAAGTGTGGGTGAGGTGGGAACTCAACTCCACAGCTTGTCTTTGTCACTTTATTAAGAGTCTGGCACTGAAACGGGATGCCGAATGAAGACTGACAGCAGTTGGTCTTCGAGCACACAAAGTCAAAGGAGACTCAGGTGTTCCTGTGCTGTCCAAGTCAGTTACAGCAGCAGCCAAGCTTGCACCTGCCTCTTGTCACTCCACATTGCTGCTGATCTAGCAGGTCAACCCCATGTAAGAATTTCTCATCCTGTCACCTTGTGCAACTACCCTCAAACTGTGGATATGTTCGCTCTTGTCAACTCCCACCCTTTCCTAACCCCCTGTTTTATCAGATTCACCCAGTTAATGTCGAGGAGCACAATTACTGTTATCCTTGAAGGACTTGCCCTTCATCATATCAATGTCCACATGTCCACTAAAGTCTAACCAGTTACGCTATAGAAACCTAGTCTTAAACGTGTTTGTTTTAGTAGAAAAATTTGATGCAGATTTACAATTTAAGTAAAGGACACATAAATCATTAGAGGAAGACGTTTTTGCCAAAGCCACAGCTGAGGAATTGCATCTTTCAGATGGTCTTCATATATATATATATATATATATATATATTGAGTGCTGTAACAATGAAAATAAATAATAATAATAATTGAGCTGAACATCTAAATCAGTGATCTCCAACCTTTTTCCAGCAATAGTTTCACAGACCAGCCTCGTTTCAACTGAGCGGTCTGGTCCGGTCCGGAATGGAACGGTACAGTTCAGTTAATTCTGGTGAGTGTTCCCTCTCAGTTAAGCCTCGCTTCCACTGAATGGTTTGGTTTCACAGCGCATGCGTGGTGTAGACTACTAGCGTGTCATTGTAGTGCAACGACTAGAAAAGCAACAACAATGGAGGTCATCCAGTAGCTCGTCTTTTTTAATGTTGTTTGAAAGAAGATTGCAGAGGACTAAGATGAATACCACCATAAAGAAACATTTGCTTAAATGAGTGCTGTATTGGTCCTTTCTAATGTCATCATCACTTTTATCACGGGTGGCTACAACCGCGGTCGTACAGCGGCTCCGCCCCAACAGTTCCGCTCCACTTTTCAATGCACCTACAACTGATAGGGACCTTCAAGAGGTTCAGTTCGGTACTGTTCGGACCACTTAGTGGAAACAAGGTATATGAGGCTGAAGTGGGTGTCTGCTTTTTTTTCTTTCTCCTTTTTAGCTGCCTGTTTCCATTAACTTTAAAGGGCAAAATGTATGTTTTCATCCTCTGTAAGATATCTGCAGTTGGTTTGAACTTTATTTGTACCCTAAATTTTGTGTAGGAACAATTCCAATGTGATATAGATTTAACCCAAACTGTCAAACTGGAAGATAAAAAAAACTGCACGCCATCTTCAGCTTCATACGACTTTTAAGGTGCAGCTGATAAATATGAAAAAAAAGACGGTCACTAAAACTGGTATTTTCAAAATATAAGAAACGTAAATCCACCATTTAATCAACTTTATTAGCAGCATTCTTGCACCATTGGACAGCCAGTTACTGAATATTCTGCGTTGTTATTATGCTGTGTGGGAACAACTGTTGCAATAAAGCCATATTTGGAGTAAAGACTTCTGGTTTTTGTATGTTAAATGCAGCATTGTTTTATTTTGAAGAGGAAGACTCTTCATCTGTTGTCTCACGAAGTCTTTTCTGTGAAAGGAAACTTTCCAACTATGTTTGTTTTTGTTAACTCTGGTAGCTTGGAGGATTTTTAATTTAGCGGTCGGTGCAGCTTCTTTAAGAAAGTAGCAGATGGATTTTTGACAATTTTTTTCACAATATTTTAGTGATTTTCTATGGATGACATCTCACTTGCTCTGTCCAGTTCTCCACATACAGTCAATGGTAGAGACCAGTAGCTTTCAAAAATAAAACTCCCAACAAAATCACAAATAAAGCAGAAAAAAAGTAGCTTGTGTTTTCCTTTAACCAGTCCACGGCCGGGGGATTGGGGACCACTGATCTAAACTACCAGTCACAGTCACTATATTATGTATAGTAAAAATAAGATAATTTGTGTAATATTCTAAATATCTTCTCAAATGTTGGTGAAAAGGGCAAAAAGCTTCTTATGCTGGATGTTTTTCATTATAAATCTACTCAGGTAACAGGAAAGAATGCATGATCATTTTTGTGCCATGATCGATTCTGTAAATTACAACTTTAACACATTTTTTTAACCATGGAGAGCCCATGGGTTCACCATGGGGTCAAATTTGACCCCATGGTAGATATATAGACATGTGAATACATGTATGTATGTATATATCATATATATGTATGTATATATGTATGCTTTCACAAAAAAAAATGATGCAGACATTTGAACAATGCTAATCCTAAAGTGACATGTATGTCACTCCTAACGTGCCTAACAAATACAGAGCAAATTAGCTTTTTAGTTTTGTCTCATACACAATCTTGTGTTTTTAAGCCAGCTTGAAATTCCTGTTTGGAAAACAACTGGCTTTGTGATGTTCACATAGCATTTTTGTGACCTTTCTGTGGGAAGCAAGTTTGCAGCGACAAATGCAACTCGAGCAGCTCCAATAACCTTTAAGACTGAAGCTTCAAAGGGCAGAACTGATGTCTTTTATCATTTTTAGAGTTCCGTGCTCAGTGATACACCAGGCTGGTTCTCATCATTTGACATCTCCTGCAGTCAGGTAATCTATACTTATTGATTTGAAAGCATGGAATTGCCAATCCAAGCTTTACTTATGTGTTAGAGATTTTATGATTTTTATTATTCTGTTTTCTTTAGATCCTGTAAGATAAGCTTAAGTCTTGAGGTATATTAATCAAGAACTGCTGTGTGTTTGTGTGTGTGTTTTAAAAACAAGACTCTTTGTGCTCACTGTGTCTCCCCAGCACCTGGAGGAGGTTTGCTACCAGTTATCTCTGTTCTGCATGCCAACAGACAGTTGTAAAGTGTGTGAACCACCTTGACCTTGTGTTGAATGAATGCAGCAGCAGAGGAAAAACGGACAGAGATTGTTCAGAGATCGCTAAGAACAGCACTTTGTTCGTATCTCTCCCGCTGCAGCTGGTAAAAGACAACTTTCTCTCTTCATTTGTGTGAGCCCTGGTTCTTATGGATTTTTATTAGTTCAAAGACTGTGTTTTAAACCCAACAGACCCTTATCTCAGGAAGGGGCACGGTTTACCCCTCCTTTTTCTCTCATTATACTGTTGAGCCCTCCAAGAAGTGTCATGAAATACTGCTTCAGCCAGCTGCCTTCCTCCCCTCCCTTAGTGGCTGAATCAGCATGTAACTAGGGTGTTCCCTTTCAATAAAAAGCAGGGGGAGACTGAGGTCTGCAGAGTGTGTGGAGGAGCTTGTAACAGAGTGATCTCTGACACTCTCCCTGCAGGTGAAAGCCATACTCAACTCTCTTGTGTTTCTTTGCAGATTTACTAATGTTTGGGTTTGGAACCTAACATTATGTCTGAAGAACTTTTTTTACTAAAATGAATAAATGAATTGAAACAAAATTCAAAGCTTTTATAAGGCTCTTACTCGCAGATATTGTCCTTCTTTTGTAAGATACGACAGAACCTTATTGACTCACAGCAATGACTGAAAATAACCCACCGCCTCCTCATGATCCTTCACATCGCATAATGTACAAGGTGGCAGCGGTTGTTGTGCACCGTTGTCTTTCCCAAAATCAATACAGCTAAAACCTGTTAAAGTGAACATTTTTTTTCTTCTTTTCTTCATGTAGCATTTTCCCTGCTGTTTGTAAAACTAACATTATTATAATTATTATCTCTAAAGAACTCAGGGGATCTCATCAGATTTCCTAATCTGCACTTTCTTGTTTCTGTTTTTGATTTTCTTACCCGAATTAAATACATTTTTTCTTTCTTTTGTTTAAGCAACAACTGAAAGAGTAAACCCATAGTGAAATCAGCATTCATGGCCAAACAAATCTCATTCTTCACCCAAATGTTTTTAAAATAAAGCTTCACAGAACAAGTTGAAGTCAACTGATAAGAGTGAAGGCAAAGGCTCAGACTAAACCACAAAGAAAAGGGGCAGCACTGTGGCTCACATCACTTTATTGTAAAGATTTCAAAATACTTTTTATTCTTATTTTTGACATATCAAGAATACCCTTTTTTTATTTTTGTGTCACAAAGCCAAGGCTTTTTGTGCATTACCATCCAACAGATGGATGATTTCTTTGTTATGAAGGCTCTACTGCTACGCATACACAGATTGGTTCTTTAATATGGGACATATCCTTGCTGATGCCTGTGCTGCTTTTATGCTGTTAATTTTATAACACAACAAAAATGCACTTATAGAAATGCACAGCGAGCAAACAAACAAATACATTTGCATTTAGATTTATTTACATGTATCAAGTAAAATACATTTATTTTCTTGTCAAACAAATCCTTACTGTATTTTCCACACCCTAAGGCACACCTGATTATGCAGCAGACTGTTACCGAACTACAATGTGCATTAAGCACACTAAAAAGTCAGTGCTAAGTTCATACATCAGTCTACTCGTTTACAGTAATTCTAGAACTTGTTTGTGACCCACGACACGTTAGCCACGTTAGAGCATTCACGATACCTGTAACTCCCAACATTACTAGTAACATGTAAAAAAAACCTGATACCTCTAAAATAAACGTTGCTGTGATTACACTACCTCTCAACCTTTAAAAAACAAAACAAAACCACAGGGCGACACAGCTACACGAGGGTTTTTTTCATGTGGGTTTTATTCTAAATTAAGGCTTCTTTTACTTTTACACTATGTTTTCCTTTTATACTTTGTTATTAGCACGCTGATTAATGCATTTTTACATTAACCCACATGGAGCTCCAGTCCACTTGAAACCAGTTAGGTGGGTGCCAAAAAAGGCTATAAATTACCTTATTGGCAGAAGCGGGGCACGGACATTGACCACTGAAAACTTAGAGTTTGTAAAGATGACCATATAAGGTATAAATGCCTCTGGGAGATTTCTCCTGTCCTGTGAAGCCACATAAGGCCCGCCCCAAGGACTACACAGGGCAACCCAGAGTGCTCTATATGAGTTCGATCCATTAATTGATAATTAAGGCCTTTTAAGTGCAACGAATAGGGTGGAACATACAGTTATCAAGGAAAACCAGCTAGAAATAGCTATGGTGACAGAGTTTAAAGGCAAACCTTAACTCTTTCTGCCACCACATCAGCACTGGTTGATGCAGCCACCTCTGAAGTGGTAGAGAAGTCTTTATACGAAGAACCAAAGTCGTCCATAGGTCGCAGTGTCTGTTGATGCATACATGAGGTTTCCTCCTGAAAATAATGCAAATGCTTATTATTCATAACAGTATAAAAGTAATTCAATTGGTATTGTAGTAACAGGTTTTGTAGTGAACAAGCTTAAAGCTCAGCAAGGACAAGATTTCCTACGATGATGAGACTGATACTGAGCAAAAGAGGAAAAAAATTAGGAGAACTTCTGTAAATCAAAAAATATTTCAAAAAGCTATTTTAACTAAACCAATTACAGAACTGTTAGACCATTGGTCTAGCTGGACATGATTGAAGGTCATAATTACTGCCCGAACTCAGCCACATATCCACTCTAAAATGCTCCCAAAAATGAGCTTCTTCTATGTGCTTTTGGTCAGAGAAACGTCCTGACAACACAGTTGTTGCAGCTACTTACATACCTTTCGTGTCTAATGACAGATGTTTGGTGACTTTGTGCCCATCTGCTTCATGGTCCCTTACTGCTGCAATAACAACCTTTTTTCTTCCATCCAACAACAGATGTTTCAGGGATTTTGAGGTAGTCTGTCTGCTTCTTTTTTTCTCATTTCTGCAGATACAAACTTACCTGTTGATCCTAGATATTTAAAAATATGTTTCTTTCCTGCCTTTTTAAACTCTGATCTGTCACAGCAGATGGTTACCTTTACTGACTCTAAGGGTTTCCTTCTTATCTTCCATTTAGAGGGAGCTTTGCTCTCCACTGCCTGAATGAGATCTACAACTACAATCTTTTTAGACCTTATAGAAATATCTGAACTGAATTTGACTACAATGATCTGGAATCAAATGGATTATATCAACCATAATTAATAATGCTTGTTCAAATGTTTTTGCATTGAACTTTGAGACAACTGTGGTGGCAAACTGGCTTGTTCATTGAACATGTAACTTTCAGCAGCAGAAACAGAGCCTAAGAATGCTAATCAAGCGTAGAGTGCGATGATAGAAAATATTTTCAATGTTTTTGGTTATGAACTTCCACCGAAACCTCTTTTTGAGGTTTAAACTGACAAAATGTCCTTAACAACAACAAACAGAACTTCACTTTGCTTTAAGTGACAAATGGTTTGGTTTCTGAACACAGTAGTCCAACATGTCTACAGCAGGTTTTAGTGATTTCTCATCCTGAAACACAGCACCTTATAGCTTTTTAACCCAATCTAACAGGTCACACCGACCAGTTTTCATCAGCTGCACTGAAAAGTTTGTTAATAAAAAAAAATGTTTCAAGTACATTTGTCTCTGCTGATGCAAATGCTAGTAAAAAAGAAACGTGCCCAAACACCAGGACATCACTCACATTTATTCATAATGTCCATTTTGTTTTAAAAAAGTGTGATAGTCCTCATGTCCCATTTATAAGCATCTGAAGCTGTCAGTCAGAGATGAATACTTCGATTTTAGCCAAGGTTAGAAGGTTAAAGCAAAAAAAAGGAAAAATGGCTGATTTGTCAGGATTTATTCAGGCAGGAGTCATTTCCATTTGTGACCCTGTCTGCATGCAGCAACCGAGGGTTGAAAAGGGGATTTGGTTGTTAAGGTTTTCTCTTCTTTTTAACGTAACTCTCATTACAAAACATGTTGTTCCTTTAAAATATTGAGGACATTTTTACCAAGGATGTATTTATTTCATTTTTTATACAAAGACTTTTCATCAGCACTGAAGTGTTTCTGATTCAGTTATAAAAGACTTAAATAAAATGTACAAATGAAAGTATTTTGTGAAATGTCATCTTTTGAGCTGTATTAAAAGCATTCCCGTTGTCTTTTTTTCTGATTATGCCATTTTTAGTAAAAAAAAAAAATTGTTTTCTAGGACAAAGTTTTTGCAACGCAACAGGAGTCCGTTATAAATTCAGCTCTGAGGAGTGGGCACCCCCCCTTCCTGTTGCTTAGAGCTCAGAGCAGGGGAGCCTAGCGTATTTTCTAATTTCTACATCACAAATAAGCTCTTATTCAAACAACATGCTCTTAATTCACAATAATTTGAAAAAAAAAAAAAACACAAACTCAGAAATCGCCCTGCGACAGACTGGCAACATGTCCAGCGTGTACCCTGCCTTCACCCACGAGTGGCCACGTTAGGCTCTGGCAGACCCGTGACCGCGAAAGGGACAAAGCGGGTTTAGAAGATGGATGGAAATACACAGAAAAACAATTTTGAGCTTAATTTCCTTTTTTACCTCTATCATCAGAAAATACAAAAACCAAAAACACAATAGTCATTGGAGTGGGTCTTTGAATATCTTTAGATTTTTACATTGCGTATATGCTATACTAGATATAAATACTAATTAAAAAATAGACACTCTATGGAATCTCTACAAATACATTCAAATGTTCTTCCCTTTTTTGACTGAGTTCCTGTCTAATTTAAGCAATGAAGCTCTCATTACCTGATGAATGTGATAGGACATTACCTCATCTGTCATAAAAGTTCTGCTCTACTGCTTTACTAACTGTTTGACCCCATGGTGGACAGGAGATGTTCCAATATTTTTAGAAGACATGAAACTAAGAGAACACACAGTGTGTTTTATTAGGGATCAGTGTCCAAGCTGAAAGCCATCAAATGTTTTTCCAGGTCATCAGAACCATCTGAAGATGCACAGCAGTCTTTGTGGTCAATTAAGCAGAGTCTGTTCTCTCAGTGTGATTCATGTACAGCAACCACAAGACTGCATGTTTCTGTTTTGAGACGTGTTGGACCAAGTTCATACTTTCAGAGGACGTGTCTGTACTGTTTCTATGACAACCACTTTCTAATTTCTATGTCTGAAAGCGCAAAAACGACATCCAGTAATTTTCAGTGCAGAAGAGAAACAACCATCCAGTTGCACTCATCCATGTGCACAGCAATCAGCTGCACAGAACTGCTTCATGAAAGGTAAATGGAGTAAAGGTAGATAAAACCCAAGCAGACATGTGGGAAACATGAAAACTCCACACTGATGCAGCTCATCACTTGTAACTTATTATTATTATCATTATAGCAGCAGTTAGAATTCCTTACAATCTTGTCCTGAACACATAGACACCAGGGTTTTGGACAGACTGACCGGTGATGAGGTTCAGGAGGATGGAGGAGCGGCTCTGCAATCTGTGGCAACTGGCAGGAACAATTGTAAGGGTATTAGGACAGCTTGCTGTCCAAAGACATTTTCCTTCTGCTGAGCAATGTGACTGATGTAATTCATTTAGAAAAAAAAAATTACCACTATCCCAAAATTCTTCAAAAAGTTGGGTGGAATTAATGTATTTTTTTCTTGCAGAAAAAAGATTATACAACACAACAGATTACACAAAGAACGGCAGTAATCCATCTCAATTAATTGCTATTTCATTAGCATCAATTTATGCTGTACTTCTGTTGAACCACACGTGTCATAAAATGTCTCATTCTTGTTTGTTTCTCCACAGAAACAAGATATTATTGCTGTAAAAAAAATCCTTATGTGGACATCATTTTGGGTGAAACAACCCTAGTTATTGCATAAAAAAGGCAAAACTCATAAGCATTGTGAAATATTTTTACACCCATGTCAGTTGCACAGGAACTAAAAAAAAGCCTTTCGATGAAGAAAATTAACTGAAGTTGATTACCTGATGCGATGTTAAAATTCGCAATCTTTCTTGTCCTAGTCTAGGGGTCTTTAACCTGTGGCTCCGGAGCTAAATTTATAAATACATGTTTAATGGACAAAAAAAAAAAAAGCATAAATATTGTGCATTTTTTAAATAATAAGACTTTGAAGCTCTCATTGGGTTCTGGTCTGTAAGAAAATAGACCAAATGGCTCTTTTAGTCTTAAAGGTTGCAGTCCCCTATCCTAGTCTGAAGCATTCAGGTGTTAACATGAAACCAAGAAGAACAGAAGACAGCAAACATGCTGGAAACACTTATCTGTGCCCATTTGACAGAGGGGATTTAACCTCCTGAGACCCTGTGTGCACATATGGGGACTTGACATTTGTGCCTTTCTGAAAATAAAAAGAGTACTAAAACCAAAAACTCAGGTCTCAGGAGGATAAGGTCATTTCCAAACACTTGGCAGCAGAGTCAAGTTGCTGAGGATTTCAGAAACTGCGGATCTACTGGAATTTTCACCAGCAACCATATCTAGGGTTTACAGAGAATGGTCAGAAAAAGAGAAAATATCCATTAAGCAGCAGTTCTGTGGGTGGAAATGCCAGAGGTCAAAGAAGAATGGACTGGTTTCAGTTGATAGAAAGGCAACAGTAGCTCAAATAATCACTGGTTATAACCGATGTCTGCAGATGAGCATCTTTGAATGCACAACACATCCGATGTTAAGGCAGATGTGCTACAGCAGCAGAAGAACACACCGGATGTCACTCCTGTCAGATAAGAACAGGAAACCGAGGCTACAACTCACACAGGATCACCAAAATTAAACAATAGCAGATGGGAAAAACATTGTCTGGTCTGATGAGTCTCCATTTTTGTTGTGACATTCAGATGGTAGGGTCAGACTTTGATGTCAACAACATGAAAGCATGGATCCATCCTGCCTTGTATCAATGGTTCTTGCTGCTGGTGGTGGTATATTGGTGTGTGGGATCTTTTCTCTCCCCAATTTTGCCTCCTTAGTACCAATTGAACATGATTACATCGCCACAGCCTACCTGAGTATCGTTGCTGACCATGTCCATCCCTTTATGAACACAGTGTACCATCTTCTGATGGCTACTTCCAGCAGGATAACGCATCATGTCATAAAGCTGGAATCATCTCAGACTGGTTACTTGACAATGAGTTCTCTGGACTCAAATGTTCTCCATAGTCACCGGATCTCAATCCAATAGATCACCTTTGGGATGTGGTGGAACGGGAGTTTAGCATCATGGATGTGCAGCTGACAAATCTGCAGCAACTGTGTGATGCTGTCATGTCTATATGGACCAAACTCTGAGGAATGTTTCCAGTAACTTGCTGAATCAATGCCACCAAGTATTAAGGCAGTTCTGAAGGCAAAAGGGGGTTCAACCTGGTGCTAACAAGGTGAACCTAATAAAGTGGCCGGTGAGTGTATTTCAGAAAAAATAGCATGAAACCCAAAGGTATTTTATCAGCTCGAACACCAAATACCAAATATCAAGCATGTTGATGGAAGAGTAGAAATGAGGGCTTGTGTTAAGGTGATGTACTCTGCAAACTCATGAATTTTACATTTGAATGCAAAAAACAGTGATGAGAGCATGACCCACTCACAGCACTACAAATGCATCAAAATGAACTGACACTGAAGATCTACAAATCAGGAAACTTTGTTAAACTTTAGGAAAGATGAGAAAACAAATCTTTTCAGGAGCTTTTGTACGGACCTGGCTATGTTTTCTTATATCACATTACACTTTATAATAGCAACAGGGTCTGCTTTGTTGCATAATTCCTTGTATCCAAGTGAGTGGACCATTCAAATGCAATCTCAGAGGATGGAGAGCAGGCAGGGTGTTTGCGTCCACTCTCCTTTGGATTTGTCTCTTCGGTGAGACACTTGACAAAAGGGCAACAACAAAACAGAAACATGCGCTTAGTGGAGAGATCATCATCTGCTGATGGAAACACAACACCAGTTCAAAAACTTTCAATTTGGGAGACAAACTGAACAGATGTCTTGAAATCAAGTGTCTCCTTCCCAACAAGTATGTTTCAATTTTTTTCAAGTCTCAATAGGTGTTCACTGTATGTTTGAATTAGAAGCCAACAATTGTTGTTCGCTCTTTAAAAAGATTTTCTTAAGGGTTTAGATGTGGATTTTTTTATGTTAAAATGACTCCTGCATCAAGTGAGTTATATATACAATACTTGTGCAAGGTGCACAGTGGTTGTGTTTTATAAAGTGGAACAAAACAGGAAATTTCCAGTTTTTGTGTTGGCAGTTGACAATGCCCACATAACTACTCCTTAAAGACCCACTCCAATGAAAATTGTGTTTTGGGATTTTTAACATGTTCTTGTAGCATTTTTTGTTCAGGATGGCTGACTAAATCGCAGAATAAAATGGTGGAATAAAATAGTTTCAGCTTAAAACTGTCAGAGCGTTTCCGTATTCAAATTGTGATAGGTCAGAAGTGGACGAAAAGTTCGGGTTTATGACGCAGAAACGTCCATCTTAACGAAGATCCTGGAATTCAGCACCCAGGTGCTTTGGATCTGCTTGCATTGGGTAAGAAGCCTGGCGGGCTTTGCCAGTTCGGCAGTTGTTTTTGTAAGATGGTCGTTCAAATAAACAAAAGATCCTTTCGGGTGTTTTACTTTGCTTCATCAGAGCTATCTTGTGCTTTTGATTCACAAACCTGATGAGGATCGCTGGTTTATCTGACTCCTTTCTCCTGGGAAGCAGGTGACAGATCTCGATAGTATTTAAATCCAGGGAAATCCATTTAGACGTGAGAAATGATCAAACTTGACTCTCCACGCTCTTGCCTGCAGCACCAACAGCTAGCTTCTGTGCTAACGTTAGCTGCACAAGGCCTAGTTTGGGGTTTGAGTTGAAATCCCGTCAGAATGATATTACTCATTCTTACTCGTTGATCCTACAAAACCAAAGTAACAAAGTAACGAAGGGTTTCTATAGTCCAGTAGTTGTGATTCATCACAAGAATTTGAACTGTAACTTGTTACATTACTCTGTTACTTACACAAGTAATTAAATTACAGTAATTTGTTACTTTGTAATCTGTCCCCCCCCAACGCTGTCCATATATAACACACTCTGGGTTCTAAGGCATGCTGTTACTTTTTGGAAAAAGATTAAGTCTTTTAAGCTCTCCTTTTACAGTGTGGAAAATATGGTACAAGATAAAGAAAAGAATGCAATGACAAGGGTGAGGAAAATGCTCAGTGTGTTCTAAAACAACCTCAGGTCTACGCCAATGGCAGCACAAGTGAAGGAAGGACTCAGGGTCACCCAGCCAACCTTAACTGTTGGCTTTATCAAAAAGAAAAGTGTATGTCTAGCTTCAAAGACAAAGATGGTGTCTGCCAGCTGAACTGAAATAAGGGATTCGTTTTACAAAAGAGTAGCCTGACAATTGAAGACATTGCCCCCTCCTTCCCCCATAGTAGTTTAGAAAATCCTTGGAAAAGCTAGTAATCTATCTGTCTGAGAACAAAGAGCTCTGTTTGGAAAAGTATTGGACTCCATGGTCTTTGGGATTATATTAAGATTTTCTATTTAAAGCTTGATGTTTTTAGAGAAACAATTTTTGAAATTTATTCTGCTTGATTGAAAACTGAGATCATGTATTTAATCCTTCTAAATAATAAAGAATAAATTGTGCATTGATTTATTTTCATTTTCATCCAGTCATTTTCTGCAGACAAAATGCTACGATTCTACTGTAATTAAGGAGGTCATTAACTCAAACAATATTACTGTCTGCCATAAACTTATTTAAAAAATAAGCTGATTCTGTTGTTATGCTTGGTCTGATGACACCCCCCATCCCCAGGCTAAGTGAGCGTAAAATACACTCGTGTTCTAATTCTTTTGCTTTCATCCCTCAAAGCCATTCCACCTTTTGAACAAACTGTAAAAGTAATGCAGTTTGTAGAGTTGGGATTAGGGCAGACAGAGAAGAAAAGCATTCATGTAAATGAATGAAGTAACTGTTGGACAAATCTCCAAAAATTCCAAGTTTATTGTGTCAAACCAGTTCTTATTTCACATATTTCTTGTGACACTGATGCACACCTACTTTGCCAGAAAAAGCAGCATTTCTTGGCCTTATAACTTAGCTTTTTTTTCTGACATATTTGTATTTGAGATTTTCACAAATTGTACTTGAGCTTTCATTATTGCAAATGCAACATGCAACTGAGTATTAATGCCACCATAAAAAATACACGTACAAAAAGAAACTCGTAAATCTATGAGAAAAAAGTAGTAATTTTACAAGAATGCAGTCGTAAAATTACGACAAAAAAGCAGTAATTTTATGAGAAAAACGCCATGCTTTTTGGAAAATTTAAGCTAGTTATTAGTTTTGCAACTATTTATGGTGATGCCAAAAGGCTTTAAATTATGTTTAGAATCCATGTGCTGTAATTCTTATGGACCTCTGCTGCTCTGTGTAGATGGCCCAGCATCCATTCTTTGTTGGGTCAAGAATCTTCTTCTGAATAGGCCCAGTTTTCTGCAATTTTTTTTCAATGCCTTATTCTTATTATAAAACCATTACTGACTTACTAAAAGACTTAGTATATCCATTTTAGCAAAACCAATACTGTAACCTCTTACAATGTAAGTAACCTCTTACAATGCACTCCACATCTCTCAGACTGAAATACAAAACTGGTTCTACTTTTCTTGTTGTTTCTATTTTTCTTGTGAAACAGAATAAATGCATGACTTTAATCTAGTAAATTGTTACTGTATAGTTTATGAAATTATAAATTTATTATCATAAAATATTAACTATTCCATCCATCCATTTTCTAAACCCGTTTTGTCCCTTTCTGGTTCATGGGACTGCTGGAGCCTATCCCGGCCACTTGTGTTTGAAGGCAGGGTACACCCCTGGACAGGTCCCCAGTCTGTCGCAGGGCCACAATCACACACACACTTGCATTCACACCTAGGGACAATTTAGAGAACCCAATTAACCTGTGAGGCATGTTTTTGGATGGTGGGAGGAAGCCGGAGTCCCCAGAGAAAACCTACACATGCACGGGGGGAACATGCAAACTCCACACAGAAAGGTCCCCCATTGGTGATGCTGTTTCAGGTCCCCCAGCCAAGACTTGATCTGAGAGCCTTCTTGCTGTGGGGCATGAGTGCTAACCACTGCACCACTGTACAGGCCGTTAATATATTGACTATTTCACAAATAATTCTACAAGCTTATTCTTATAAAATGTTAACTTTATTTTGATAATTTTACAAATTTATTCTTGTAAAATTATGACTTTTTCTCATAATTTTACGATATGGTTTTCATAGATGTTTGACTTTTTTTTCATAATCTTACTACTTTTTTTCTCATAGCAGTTTTTGGTTTTCTCTCATAATTGTATGACATTTTTTCAAGTCGTTTGATTTTGTACTCAATTTTATGATTTTATTCTTGTTTTCTTTTTTATTTTTATGATGGCTCAAATATGACAGTGTTGCATACAGACATAAGATTATCTGATAAACTACGGTCATATACACGACTAAACTTGTTTCATGTCAAGGAAGATGAAATACTAATGTTATTTCAAATCTCCAGGCTTCAACCCATGGGGTGCTTTTTGTCTCAATGATGCCAGATGTCTTTTCTTTAGGTGGCTTGAGAGGAGAGGATGTGAATCAGAAACAGGATCAGTTTTCCATTTTCTGTCTCAAACTCAATGCTTTAATCCTGTACAATAAAACCAAACCTAAACAAATACATTTTCTGGCTTCTGATGCCCAACCTCATCTATTAAATCCAATTTTACAAGACATTTGGAGGTTTTATAAGAGGACTTTCAGTCCAGCACTCACTTTTTGAAAATACTTAACTATTTCCTTTTGGCTGAAATACATTATATATATATTGCACATAAAAAATGAAACAAGACTCAAATATTACGTATTTTACATACATTTTCTGCCTCATCATTTATTGAACTCCATTTCAAATGAGAACTGTCAACTGCTTTTCACATTTTTATCCTGTTTTTGTGTTATCCTTCAAAGAATAACTCTAAAACATCCCCATCCATCCGTCCATCCATTGTCTAAACTTGTTATTTTTTCCTGATGGGGTCATGGGGTCACAGAGCCTAACCCGGCTACTGTTAGGTGAAGGCAGGGTACACCCTGGACAGGTCGCCAGTCTGTCACAGATCCACAATCACAGACCCATACACACTCACAATCACTCCTAAAACATCTCACCCAACTTAATTAATCAACATTTATTCATTTCGTTTTTTTTTTTTTATCATGTCTTGATTTGAATTGTCTTGAATTGACATAAAAAAATAAGATTTTAAATGTTTATTGAATTACTGAAAAAAATCTTGCCATTTTCTCCCGCTAGCTTATAGCCCCTTATACTTATATCATTAGTGGTGCAACAAAAATGGCAAGCATTATTGGAGCTATCCAGCTGTAAAGTTTGGATCCAGATTCCAGCTCAGACGAGGAAAACAAAGACGTACACGGATCTATTTGTCTGTAAGTAGATGCATCAGAATGGAGCGGAGTAGGGAGCTTGTGGCCTGCTGATTGCAGCTTTTACGACACTGCTACAAGATTTTTCAAACAACATTTCTTTGTCTGCTCCTGATTCACAATGATTTGAAAGAAGAAATACTCAGAAAATCCTTTTTGAGGTTTATGTCTTTATATATGTCTTCCATCATCAGAAAAATGGCATAAGAAAAAAAAAATTAGTTTCATCAAAAAAAAACTTGTGAACTTGCAGTTTTCATAAAGGATAAAAAAACAACATCAAATTATTATATCTAATGACTACTAGCGCAAAGCAAAGGGAAGACCTGCTTTACATTACACCACCGAATGAAAAGGAACTCTCTAGAGGATTTGTTTGGTTTTCAGATTTAAAATACTGAACAATAGCTGAATGTTATCAGGGTTTTTGTGCACTTTTTTGTTTTCAGTCTCTGTCATATTATGTGTTAGAGTAGAAAGTAAAAAAGGGATTTTTTTTAACAGGGGTGTCAAACTCCAGGCCTCTAGGGCCAGTGTCCTACATGTTTTCCAACCAACCTGCCGTTGAAGCTCCTTATTGGCTAAACACACCTGATCCAGATAATCAGCAGCAAGTTCAACAGGATTTCTGGAAAACCAGCAGGAGGTCGGCCCTTGAGGCCTTGAGTTTGACATCCTTGGGTTAGCAGTAAATTATCATGTTGGATCATAAAGAACTGCTACAAAAAGCATTAATCTCTCAGGTCATTGGATATGTTTTTTTCAAACCTCTCATTTAAAACTCCTTATAATCACAGTTAGTTAAAGAATACAAGAACTGTGATTACAATCAGCCAAAGCTGTAATCAAAGGGAGAAGTAGAGAAAAGATATAATGCCAAACCATTTTTAGCAGTTATGACACTTTGTTTGCATGAACAACTGACAGAGCATGAATATTGAAATGCAAAACAGCATCTCATATCAGAGAGTTACTTCTGTTTTGGGTGCCTGGAGGCTTTTGTGGAAATAATTAATGCCATTTCCTGACATGATAAGGGTTTACTTCTGAGTGGCAGATATTCAAATCCTTCCCACAGTTGTTTTCACTCCCTAACTATAAATATACTCAACTTACACACAACTATAGCAACTAAGTCTCAAAGCTTTATCAGAAAATTATGATTGCGGCTCCCAGCAAAATTTAAAAAAAGAAAGTAAAAGAATGTCATGAAGAATTTTCTGTCTGTTTTTTTTTTTTGTCTGAGATTATTTCTTGGTCTTCCAGATCTTGCTTTAACTTCCATTGTTCCTGTTGGCTGCCTTTTCTTAATGACATTCCGAGCAGAGGATATTGGCATCATAAAATGCTTTGCTATCTTCTTATAGCCTTCTCCTGCTTTGTGTGGATCAACTCTTTTCAGTTTCATTGTTCTGGACAACTGCTTGGAAGAAACCATGATGCTGATTGTTGGGGCAAAGTCAGATGACTCAGATTATTTCAAATCTTTGAGATTGAAATCATCTGGTCTTTGCAAATGATAACTGTGTACTATCCATGACACAGTAAGGTCTCAGCTTTTCCAAAGGGAGCAGTGCACACTATGAATTCTGCAGGCACACGCCATTATTTTGTTTTCTGTTATTTTGAAAGGGTAAATGATGGACATAAAGCCAATTTTTGTTATTGACATATTAAAATATTTTCTCATCTGTAAACTGGTGCCTTTAGTAGATTTTTCAATCTTTCCTTAGGTTCTTTAAGCACAATAACAGAACAGGTTACCTGGGGTGCCCAAACTTTTAATCCCCACAGTATATGTGCAGTTCCCTGAACTTTTTAAATTAAAGTGGCTGTCTGAACGTGTATAGCTGAATCTTCTTTTCATGCAGTTTTTGAAGACATAGACTTGACTTTTTTTATGTTGTCAACAAAGACGTTTATTAGAAAAAAAGTGCAAATAAAAGATGAGATTGTTTTTTGGTCCTCTCTTGAGCAAACGCTATGATAAACTAAATGTCTCCTTTGGTGTGACAGAAGTGACTTTAACAAAAGAGAAAAAACTAAGGGAGAAAATAAACTCCAAAAGAGAATAAACATCCAAAATCAGAGCAACAGTAATAACACAATTGAAATACAACGAATGGATCTTTTTTTGTTTTTTAAATCATCTAATATATGTTTTTTACAGCATCTACATTTGATTAGTGTTTTTTTCATCTTCCTTTCTGCCACAAATATTCAATTTTGGAAGTTCTTTAATTACAAAAAACTGAAATGCCATAATAAATTGTTTGCGCATATTAAATCAGTAAAAAAGATCAAAACAAATTGATGAATATGATTAGCGTAACATAAGCATGAATAAATGATAAATTGTGTATATCCCAGACACGTGTGTTTTGGTTTCGCTTGTGTATTTCAAACGAAATACAAATAAGCAATTTTCGGCCCATTCATTTTTTTCAGGGTTTCGTCGTGATGTCATTGTTGGAGGGGGTTCATTCACTATACTGAAAATTCATTTTCAATTTTCCTTTGGTGTGTGCAAATTTTTGTGAGTTTTCAGGAATGCGGCAGGGGTCAAATTTTCGCTCGAAGGTGCAGATAGAAAGAAGGATAAAAGTTAAATAATCCAGGAATAATATAGAAATTTTTGCAGTAAGAGCTGACTGTGTCACTGTGTGCATTTTGTCTTATACTACATACTGATCAAGTCAGTTTGGGCTTATGCCTTTCATTGAGGCCTTTTTAAGCCTTTTTTCATTTTTTCAGCATTGTAAAAACCAGGGACCTGCTGCTGCGGGCCATAATAAGGAATCTTTACTAAAACTAAACTGTGCAAGTTTGAAAGACAAATCATGACAAGAATTCAAAGACAGACAGAAATGACACTGCTGGATTCATGAGAAGTGTGCAACGGAAGGAATGAAACCCCCTCGTTTGCGTCTGTAAACTTTGATTTCTTTATCAGTGGTTTAATGTTATCAATGTTGTCAGACTGGAGCTCTGCTCTGTTAGGAATCAGTGTGATGTCAAGCGCGCTAAAAGCATCAGGAAGCAGCTGTGCGCAAAATTGAATCCGCCTGATGTACTAAGATTTATTGTTACACCTCCTATGTGCTGAACAAGATAACAGCAGGTGGCTCATTATAATCTGTGTCAAATGAATAAATAAAAAAGGCAGTTGATTGTGAAACAAAGAAAACAAATCTGACTTTGAATCGGCTTAGTACAAACCCCAGGTCATGAGACCCACCTCCACAATCATTGGTAGGTCGGTCCTCTCAGTGCAGCAAAAGAATGATAATATTAATTAAAAAACAAAAACTAGGCAAAAGCATTTTTAAACTTGAGATAAAATTGCTATAATTGAAAGGACTTTCACCTCTTTTTAATAACACACACACACAAAAACATATTTTGCACACTGTAGGACACATCAGGCTCATTGAACTATAAGGTGCATTAAGCAAGACAAAAGAGTCAGGGATAAGTCAGTGAGACTTTAATAACTGCCCTCACAGACACAGGGTTGTGTCTGAATGCCCTCACTTACACTATAGGGTGTTCACCATTTTGTCGTGGTGTCCGAATCTACAATTTCAAACTAGAGTGTCCTAAAAATTGCCCAAAAGCCTTTGCAAAAAAGCAGCGTGCATCGATGCTCACTAGACTGGTTTATTAATGAAATTGGCAATGGTATATTAGCCATTTTAACAAAAAGTAGTAATCATTGTGTCTGAGTTGCTTTTAAAGGCACTAGATAGTCCCGCATTAACTGTTTTTTTTTTTTAGTAGTTATGGATTAGGGGGATAATTCAAACATAGCCTAGAACTTATTTGTAACACTACACGTTAGAAGCGTTAGCCACATTATCATATTCACAATACCTGTAACTCCTAACCTTGTTTGCAACACGTAAAAAAAAAACAGACTGATGCCTCTAAACCAAACATTACTGTGGCTAAAACTCCCAACCTTGTTAGTAACATGTAAAAAAGACAGTTCAACACCGCAACATGTTATCCACATCAGCATATTCAAAATATTTGTAACTCTCAAGCTTGTTTTACATTCCATGACCCCCTGTTGAGTGCATGATTAGATATTCCATTCATGAGCGAGCACTGTGAACTTTTGAACAGAGCACAAATATTTATCTTCACAGTGCTCTACCTGCCAATTTTAACTGGAATTGGTTTGCGTGGCTGAGCAGCTCTCTGCGTACTGTACTTGGGCTAACCTGTAGATCACATTAAATTTGGAGCTCTGTAGAAATTGACATTGCAGAAAGTCAGCGATCTCTTGACACTATGATAGTTCCACGCTGGGATTCACTGAATTAGACCATTCTTTCACAAATGTTTGTGAAAATTGTCCACATGCCTGAGTCCTTGATTTTATGCACCTTTGGCCAGACCAAGTGATTAGGATCCCTGATTCTGATCATTTGGATGGGAGAGCAAATACTTTTGGTAATATGGTGTATATGTTGGGTCAGATATGAGAAATAAGTGGATGAGAGAAGGACTTCCAAAGAAAACAATATGTTGTATGATGGCAGATTGACCTAGGTCGTACACAAGTTTACAGTTGTGCGAAACTTGTAAAAAAAAATACCATATACCAAGCTTCTTCAGTAAGCTTCATTGCTTCCCACAGACCAAAGAGAGATGTTGCAGTATTGAATGTGAGTTCTTTGACACATGCTGGTATAACAGCTGCATTTCTTTCCTGAATGAAGCGCAATTCCAGCTCACACAACCACACATTGCTTAGTTGCTGTTACTACATCACAAACTGTACATCTATATAACAGAAGTAAAAAGACATGTTACACTTTTCGGTAACAATGCAATTGATGGGTAAGTGAGAATAGAAAGGTATGAACAAACCGAGAAGTGAGTTATGACTCACCTTGGTGTGTGAGATTTTTCTCACTCTCGTTTGGGCTGTAGTAATGACAATTCACGGCAACACATTTTCTGATCTTTAATGCATGAGTGGCAGCTGGGGCTCAGGATGTGAAGCTGTTGTCTTTCTTGTCATTGGCTGCATCAAAGTCCTTAAAAACACAATCTCTACTACCTCGTTTCCACACACTCTTCTTCGACTGACTTTTTACCACACATGTACCATGAGCCACAGGAGAGATTCAGAGGTAAACAGAAATCTGTGCCTTTCCAGAATTCCCACACCTATAAAAACCACACAAAAGTGAACAGATTAAATAACAGCTTTCGGTGTCATTGCCCTCTTCATTGTTGACCGACTTTGTGAGACTCATAGAGTCTGACGATGAGTGCGTTTTTTGGTTTTGTACACTTTGTTGTCAGTGTTGGCATTGCTGGGCAGATCCATTGTGTATGGTTTCTGCTTACATCATGATTCCGGTTTCTCCGAATTGTTGGATTGAACATGAACTGTGAAGCAGGAAAGATGAGGAATGAGCAGGAGTTAAAGGGAGATGTCACCGGTGACGCCTAAAAACACGCGCTCTTTAATATACTGTAGCTAATTGACGCAATCAGCGTAGATGTTAGTAGTTGGAGACTTACTAATTGTATGAGGTAGAAACGTGTCTTCATGCAGCTAATGACCTCAAACAGATGCTTCAAATTTTGGATAATAAGTGAAAGTGGGCTATTTAAAGGCGGACTTACAGGTCTTTGAGGGTCAGAATACTGTTAGCTAATATACAGGTGTTCAAATACGTATTTGCAACAGTAGCATACAAATAAATCATGTGATTTCCAGATTTTTTTAGATCACGTTTCTCAGAGTGGACATGCACCCAAGATGAAAATCTCAGACTCCTCCATGATTTCTACCTCAGAGAACTTGCAAAATCACACGGTGTTCAAAAACGTATTTGCGCCCCATAAAAACACCCAAAACATTTTTTATGTGGAGTGTGTCTTTAACATGCCACCGGGTGGTCTACCCCCCCCAGCTCCTTTATTAAAAATCCATTCCCCTGAGCCGTGGATATTGAACTCAGCTGCGTTTACAGTGTGCAAAATGTCTTAAATCCAATCAGAGATTAGATTAGAATTTAACTGTGTACAGGCCCCCCAAAATGTACAGTGGCTTGCAAAAGTATTCATACCCCTAGAACTTCTCCACATTTTCTCACATTCTGACCACAAACATAATTTATTAGGAATTTTATGTGAAAGACCACATAAAACCACATTTGTACTCTGAAGACTCAGCGCTCACCATGTAAGCGTGATGTGAAAGTCAACGCAGTAATGACCCACAGAATTACGACACGAATGTCGTCTTTACTTTTTCAACTTTTAAAATTTCCCATATCTGTTGACATTCCATGTGTTACACTTGACAGACCCCCCCATAGAAGCAAAAGTGGATCATAATGCACATATGCACAAGGAAAACAAACAGTAAAGAAATGACTGCAATGAATCACACTAAACGATGAAAATCGCAAGTCAATTATTTAACAAATAAAATTATGAATATTGAACCTTTTAGTTGCTTAAACTCAATAAAATGTGTCATTTGCAAGGCCAATGTATGTGCAACACATCCACACGACACACATTTAGAAATATACTATGCTTTTCATGTGACAAAACATCTACATGCACACTGAGAAATTACATTCTTTTCCTGTAAAGTTTCTTTAAAACCATGAGTTTGAAATGCAATTTGTGTCTTTTCATATTATCTGAAATCGACAATAAAATGATCCCACTAATAGTTCACATGCAGGAACACTATTACTCCATGGTTGTCAGAGTCTTTGATGTTAAAACGAGAAAGTCCTTTTTCTTTTCCAAACATGGCCTGGTACCTGATTGATTTTCACCTCAAACATCAAATGAGCTGAATTTCAGTCCTGGAGTTCTCTGGATTAAAACAAGAGGAATTGTGGTCACACTTTCCTTATATATTAATATGTATTTCTTATATTTCCTTATACATTATGAATGATCCTTATCCCTTTTTTATGAGTATCTAATGTAGATTTAGAATACTTGCTTCGATTTAGAATACAGTATCGTGATGAGGGTAAAACCAATAATGGAGAATATGAAATTATTTATTATCTAGAATATGTTTAGCTCTGTTTAATATTGCAAAAGTTTTGATGGATGAAAGTTTATGTTTTATTTGAGTTCTTTTTTTTCCTGCAATCCCTAGAATTTTATATCTATTTTCTCCTAGAACATATAATTTTATCCTTTGATATCATGGGTGCCACTTTAAGCAGCCTTGTTATAATTCCTTGACTGAAGGTTTTTGACCTTTAACCCTATAATGTCCTCAGTGAAGTCTCTGATATCATAATGAAGAATGCACATTTTACCTTTAACAAAAATCTACATTACGGATGTTACAGGAGTTTATTAAAAAATATACATTTAAACTCAACACGTGAATTGTGAATGCTGAAGTGGACTGGCAATACTTTACAAAAGCTGCTCTGTGATTTAGATAAGAATGATTCAATATTCTCTATGAAATACACACTACCTCTCACAGCTTCAGGGCAACACACTGTTTTGACCTCTATTGTGCAGAAAAGTAAAATCCTGCGTGGTTAAATGCGACCAGGTAACTTTGATTCAGGAATTACTCATTCTGAGTCATTTAGGAGTGATGAAGCGAAGCACACATGCTTTTTTTTGCATCTGTATGCTGCCTCTGAAACTGTGGAATAAAATGAAAATGACATATTTTCATCTTCTTGCAAAAATGTTATCATTCATATGTATAATTCTGTTTCTTGTTTATTTGTTAGGAATAAATGCATAATACATTGCTTTGAATGGTAGAATAGGCCAAATACAACATATTTAGGTCATTGTTGGATTCCAAATTGTGTCTCTAGTTAGGTTCTACAACAGAATTTACTAAATAGACAAAGCACAAATGTGAAATTTAACATACTGCATCACAAGCGGCTGCATGCAGGCCTTTGTGTATGAGAAACCAGTGTGGGCCCTTAGACCCTTTAGGGTACTGCCTACCGATGTGGCCACGTGGGGGCCCTATTGTTGGTTGTGTCAGGAAAGGCATCCGGTGACAAACCCTGCCAAACCAAATCTGCGGATGTCTAAGCTGATTTGCTTTGGGGATCCTTGGCGAAATATGTCAAAGGTGAATAACATAATATACTGCAGCACAATGCGTGATAAAAAGTTTCAAGTGTAATCAACATCAGAGGGCCTCTTACCATGTATATATACGTTAAAAATAAAACATATTTTGTTTTATTTGTATGCTTGAATACATAATCCTCTGTTATATAAAAATTATGATTTAAACAAAATTATTAAAAATAATGCCTTTCTTTGTCACACGACAAAGAAAATCAAGTACTGCATCCTTCCCCCCAGCAAAAATAAATTCGTCTTTCACTAATTTTGTTTCTAACTTTTGGTATTATTAGTCTTTATAACTATCTTCTGATTTATGATTTTTATATTTGGTTTGGCAAAGATTTTACGTCAGATGCTCTTCCTGGAACAACTGTTTGTATTATATGTCTATGTATCCAGGCTTGGGACTGGCACAATGAGACCCTGGCTTGGGTCCCCTGATGCCTACATCTACTGATTCATGAGTTTTTCTTTGTGTACTAAAAGTATTTGTAAAAGGTGAACAGAAAAGGAAATGTGTATTTTTCTGATGTGATTAGACCGGCTGGTATGCAGTAGTTCTATCAAATATGCTGATCTGTCCTTGTTTGCGTTCATGTTGTTTGCTAAATATAGTAAGGCTGGATGTTGAGCTCTTCGCTTTACATGGCCGTCTCTGACTGCCTTTTTCTGTAAGTTAGTTCAGTAATAAATTATATAACTTTTCTTCCACAGCATAGCAGCACTTCAGGGTTGGAGTAATCACAGTAACATAAAAAAATGTTGTAAGAGGGGAGAAAACGATAACATAAAGACATAAACAACTTTTGCTCCTGAGGTGGAGCTTGTCAGCTGCTGGGTTCTTCATCAGGATGTCAAACAGAGGTTAAGATAAAGTCAGGCGCTGGGTTAATCTAAGTCACAAGACTCCCAGGACCCCTAGTTATGCATGACTTAAAAGCAGTGAACAAAACACCAAATACCACTTTCCGCAGACAGTCAGAGGCTTGAATAACCTCCCTCTGGAACATGCGTGATATGGTGTTTACACTGGACAAGTAGGAAGGGTTCTTCTTCTTGTTTCTGACACCTACACTTGGAAGAGGCTTGGTGCGAAATGTCGAAACGGTGCAAATTTCGTATATTTTTCTCGAGGCTTTTTGTTTTACAGCTTAATTCTGATATAAGACTTGGTGTTATAGAATTCTGGCCAGGTACAAATCTGCAATTAGTAATTTCTCCTCCATTATCAATTTTCAAACGGTTGTCATTTCCGTGAATTAAAAAGGGAAATCACAATCATCCATACGTCACTACCAAATCTGAGTCCCTTGTTAGTCAAAGTTCAACTTGGTTTAGCTTGCAACGCATGTACAATAGCCATCTTTTCTGTACGTAGAATTCAAAATGGTCAGAGAAACTTACGTAGCTACGTGTGAACACTAGAGGTTTGGAAGCCCGAAATACATATTTATCTTACATAGACTTTTCATTGGAAGTGGTTGCCTGAACACGCGTTGCCATGGGTGGTGGGAACATAGCTTTAGAAATATTGAATAAATAAAATTCTTTTGTATTGAGGAGTTTGTTTCTCGCTGATTAAAGTAACACATTCAGCTTTAATGCCCTTGAATTGAAAACCACACAAGTGGGCTGTCGAGTCACATCTCAGGCAAAAGTGACTCATTTACTGATGGAATATATCATTTTCACTGAAGGAAAAAAGTTGGGTGAACTTTTGAGGATGCTAAGCAACTAGCAGCTGTAAATTGTCTATCTGAAACTATCGAATATCCTGGCTGCTGCTGAAACCGCCACTGGCAGTACAGCTGGCTCAAATCAGCCGCCTAGCAGCAGGCAGCACGTCTGCTGGAGGTGGTGTGAACATTGTCAGTCATTAAAGAAGCCAAGCCCGGAACCTTTCTTTTTTTTATTGCAGTTTTTCTTTTCCTGCGCTGAAGCAGTAAGTCCCTCTGCAGCTGATGACCGGAGTATCTCATCAGTCATCCTCAGCTCGTATTGATCGTGCTTCTGTATGGTTGAATGCAAAAACAGCTAGAAGAGCATGGGCGAGAAGGAAAATGAGCCGACATTTGTTGACAATGCTGCCAAGAGGTGAGCGAGAGTCATTCAGCTGCTGCTGACCTCCCACATGGTCAGATTGATGTCATCTGTGAACTGAACACAAGCTCACAGAAGATCTCCAGGTTCTGACTTGAGGGAACAGAATAACTTATGTCAAAATGTTGTTTAAATAAAATATTTTATTTTTCAATTGTATTCATAAAATATAATGCTATCTTCCCAAAGGGCATGTGACTCGATACTAGCGCATGACTGTTACCTATACATTTGGAAGAGGCTTGGTGCAAAATGTCAAAGTGGTGCAAATCTCACCATTCTTGCTCCAGGCTTTTTCTTTCACAGCTCTATTCTGATATAAGAAAGACTTGGTGTCATATAATTCTGGCACAAACCACAATCATTTCTGGTAAATGTCCCTTAAATGATGAAGGTGCGCATCCTTCACTACCAAATTCAAGTCCGTGATTGGTCAAAGTTCAGCCTGGTTTAACTGTCAATGAGCATTCAGTAAATGTAGGTTTTGTACAAACAGTCCAAAAACGATTGTTGAAATTAGTGCAGAAAACTTGAGTCAAAACTTGTACAGCAACGCATAAACAAGAGACTTTTGAACCACCAGGGCAGTGTGTCCATAGCTTTAGTTGTTTTCTGACTGGAAACAAGAGACAATTGCCTTTTTTCTGTTGGTTCACTAGCTTATAAAAAGGCTCATACATAACCCGGGGTAACAGAAACCTTGGATTTGTAATTTTGATTCAGTGTGAGGCTTCCAATAATTTGTTATTTTTTATCCTAAAATGGATTTCCTTACAGTGACTCTAATTTTAGCCCCTCTTTACTCTGCTTTCACACTGAGAAAATCTGATAAACTCGGTTCAAATAGGCAGAGAATGCTTGTCATTTTTATACTGTTGTCTGATTAGGTTTGCTTTCACACACTGTGCTCTCAAAAATAAAACCAATGATTGCAGCAAACTAATCTGGCTGGAATAATCACTGCTCATGTGGGAGCAATATTGCCTTACACGTTCAGATATTTTCAAACTTTATCGTTTTATTGCCACTATTTCTGTTTTCACTGTCATTTTTTTTTAACTAGTCAGAGTTCACAGCGCTTCGGTCATTTAGTCCCTTTATCTCTTTGGTTCATCCTAAAGTGAACCTAGACCGTTGTATGCAACCAGATCAAGATTTGCTATTTTGAAATGCAACAGATTTCAGGCGAGCTTTCGCACTTGCCAAGGAAACAGGTCTATTTGGAAAAACAAGCACTGATGCAAATCAAACCTGTGAGTGTGAATGTGCCGTAAGTAAAAGCTCAGCCACAAAAACATCACTCTGGTATTTTCAGCATCCTTAAAGAAAAGTTCATCAAAGTTGATTCAGTACCATAAAGAAGCACTTTTATTATTATTGGCATTGCACCATTATGAATCTAAGTTTTGGACCCCTACTGTCTCTATCGATCTCCATCTTCTAGATGTTCTTGCATGGGCCCATACAGATATTTCCACCTCTGAGGCATGTTTTTTTTTGGAATGCTGTGTTGCCTAAAACGGACAGTTTGGAAATGGCTCAAAAGTTTTTTCTGTCTCTGAAATGCCTCCAAAGTTGGTCTCAGAGGCAAATCAGGCTCACCATGAAAGGGCAATACAGAACAGGGTAACATCTGAGCAATGTTATGGTGATATCATGCCATAGATTTCAGCTCTGCCATGACACCACAGGTGTTCATGTTGTCAAATGCTTTCTGTTCTGTGAGGATTTTGCAAAGGTTTGTGGATGCATAACAGCAGTTCGAGAGATGCTAAACATTATGGTTTCAGTCAGTGTTTGCAAAAGATGCATTTGAATGTATGTTTTCTGGAGAGATATTAGGAAAATTCCTGACACCTCAGTAAAAATGAAAACCACCTCCTTAAAAAAACAAGAAATGTTACTGGTTTTCAATAAATACTGTTTTCAAAGCATACATTTGAATACTGTGCACTCCAGGACAACATGGTCTACCACAACTTACTATGGGAATATTTTTATATTTTTTGTAAAGTCTTCAAAAGAGCACAGTTTTGAAAAGGGGAAATTGTAATTATTAAAAAAAAAAAAAAAAAAAGAATTGTCCCTGACAGAGATAGTTAAATTTATTCAAATACTGAAGCAAACTATGATTATATGTTTTCAGCATAGATTTGACTGAAAGTAAATCTTTACTTTGGGGCAGAAATTAAGCTGACAGCAACCCCCCCACCCAAAAAAAAAAGTAATGCTGCAAATATATATATTTTGAAACAAAAACACACTCCTAATGTTTCCAAGCTTGTCTGAACGTATTCCTGATTCATATTTGAGTCTAAAAGGGAAATGTGAGAAACTTTTGGAGTTTTCATTTTTTTATATGAGACTTCATTGAGGGTCTTAGCTAAATGTGTAGCACACCGCCAACAAAATGTCATTATTGTTTGTTATTGTGAACTGAATGAGCCCTAGCATTAAGACTTACACCCCGCTGTACATAAAACCCCTCCAGAGGCAGCTGTAAAGCTTGAAAAAGAAAACGGTTCAGGTGTGAACAAGAAATTAAACATCATCTGACATGTTCACAGATGTTCAGTATTCACACACTGTACAGACTCTCCTTGTAGATGGTTGGAAGCATTACAAATCAAACCTTTGTTGTTTTTTTTTGGCAAACTTGAAACACAATCTATTGGTTTGTATAGTATTGTCAGTCCTCGTACTTTGTTAAGCTCTTATGACTGTTGGTGTTATCATCGACAGATGTGCACATGCAGAGATAGATACAGGACTGGTCTAAAGAAACCCCCTCCTGTTGTATATTTTGAAAATGCGTGAAGCTGCACAATGCTGATAAGAACAATTTTAGCGGACTCAACAGAACCTGGAAGTGGATGCTCCAGAGTTTGACCTTTATCACATATGTTGAGACAAGAAAGTCTGAAATATTTGCTTTACTGGTTGTGCAGCTGTGTAAGTAAACACAGATGTGGCCACTTTGGTTTAGCAATATTTGAAATCACAAAACAATTACATCAAGATTCCAGAAAAGAAATGAATCAGGGTCCTAGTACAAATGAGAATGGAAAAGAAAAGACAACAAAACAAAAGAAAATCAACATCTTAAATTGTGGAATTCCTCAAACATTTGCAGCTCCTGAACAGCAGTAGACTGAATGTTATGGCCATATAGGGAAATTCCTGAAGTAAAAATGAATGACCAAACACGGTTGAACCACAGCATCACTTGACCCATTTGTTTGTAGTAACTATTTTAAAGCTAGTTGCTTGGTTTTGTGGTAGTTGCCATCCTGGCCACCTGTGGCATCATTATTCCCCCTCACTTTCACATGTTAAAGCGAAAACCTGCCTATTACTGTTCAAGGATGCTGGAGTCTCCACGGCTACTGTCAGGCAAAGGTGGGGTGCACTCTGGAATGTCCTGCAGGGTCACAGAGACAAACAATCCCACTCATGCACACTTTCCCACCTAAGGAACAATTTGGAGTCACCAATTAAGCTAAGGAGTTTGTTTTTGGATATGAGAGGTAGCCAAAGCACTTTGAGAAAACCCACTCATGCAAACAATATAATGACGCGAGTGGGCTACAAAAGTAAAGTTCAGATGAATAATTCAAGTTTGCTTAAAAAGAAACGTTTAACTATATCAAGAACACTTTGTGCCAAACTTTATTAGGAAGAAAATCTTACGGTCTGCAACAAGGTCACCAACTCACTACTCTAGCATTCGTCTTTTTCACCCTACCATGTAGACTTAAAGTTGGGAAATACTTAAATGAGTAATAAACCTTTACTGAACGGCTAAAATTGGTTAAAGATTAGGTCAATTTTATTTTACTTATTTTACTAAGTGTATTATAAATATATTGAAACTAGCTTTTTATACATACTGGAATGTTCTCCATCAGAGCAGTTAGTCCAAATAGTGATGAACTTAAAAGGAAAGAAAGAATCACATTTTGATATGTTTTTTTGATCACCTGGAGCCCCTCCAACTGCAAATATGTATCAATATACCATTCTGTTAGAACTAGTTAACGCAATATTCTTAAACTGTTAGTTATTGAGTTATAACCTCCTTGTTAGTTAGAGGTTAACAGTATTCGAAGGATTACACAGTAACGTTTCCAATTAATTAGTAAAAGATCATAAACAAATTGTTAATAAATTACTTACTAATGATTTATTAAGTACTCGGTAATAGTTTGTGTCACTGGGACTTTATTTTTAAGTGTACAACTACTCTAAATTTAATAACGGTTAGTAAATGAGGAATAAGGCATTTATAACTGATGAATTAACCAGCTGTAATGGATAGTTATTATAAAGTGTTACCCATTTTTTTTAGTCCCTAATGTTTAGGTCAAGGCTGCCATAAAAAGTTTAAAGAAAAGGAAGAAGAGCGTATAGAAAAATCTATCACTTACGACTTTTACTTTTTTGATAAAAAAAATATCTCTTTTAATTTATAATTGAAAACAATTTTGTCAATTTTGTAATCTGAAGGAAAGAAGCAGAGTGGGGGGTGCTGTGGTGTAATTTATGACATCCTTCAGTAGCCTGCAGCACACAGGCATTAAACATTCTGTCCCTGGTAATACACAAACAGACTGCTGTGAAAATGCTATTGTAATCCAGACTAAGCCTTTCTGAGGACCCATGGAGATCGCCCTATCACAGGGTGCCTTGAAAATGTTAAAATATTTACATAGCTGTTTGAGGGCAAACATCTGCAAATGATGGAGCACATATTTAGCTGTGTCATAAACAACTGGAGCTGCTTTTATAACCATTCCTCTAAAATCTCTTTCAAGTGTCTGCTTGAATATTCATTCGTGAACCTCACCACTTCAAGCTACTCCAGAAATCCCCCTTCTTATGCAGCGCAGTGTGCTCATCTGATTATATAACTGCATACAAGTGTAATCAACTGCACTTTTGAAAGTTAATGCCAAAGATGGAAGAGACTGCACACAGCTCAGATATGCATGACGGGATGCAGAGCTGCTCCTTTCAGACTTGGGCACAAAGCTGCTGAGGAACTTAAACAGCCTTTTGTCATGAAAGCTTTTGTCATAATTTGTTTTTTAGTGTGTGCCACCAACTCAAAATATTTTGATGGCCGATGATGACCATTCTTGTCACTTTCAGCTCTCTTTTGCTGGCTTGCTTCTTAATATGTGTAGGTGTAGGTGTAGTTTGGAGCAAATCTCAGAGCCTGTCAAATTGTCAGATATCAAAAGAAACACACCAGCAGATAAGCACCACTAAGTTTACAACAATAGGGAAATGTGATCACAGCTCTGAACAACAAAATCTGCAACAAACTTGTACTTTTATTAGTTTGTTGCCAATTTAGTCTTTCATAAATTTCCAGATTTATAATAGAGGTAATATATACAGCTGAGCGGTGGGAGAGCACCTTATCTGACAGTGTGGGGTCTGATGATGTTGACTTTTCGGATGTATAGCAAAACTGAACAACCTTCAGTAAATGCATCACTAATAGCCTACACAGTTTAGCTGGCTGTCAGAATAACTCAAGGACAGTCAGTGGAGAGCTTCATAGAAACATTCCATGTCTGTATTAAGTGTGCCACGAAGTGCGATGCAAAGCAGCAGAAGAAGGGGTGTAAAGCCCGCCGGTACTAAACTCTAAACACATAAAAGACTAGTTCTCTAGAGAGGCAAATGACTGTTCTTTATTTGGTCATCTGATGAACAAACCTGGGTTTACTTGTTGTCAGGAGAACGGTACTTGTCTGACTGGATAGTTTAAAGTTTGGTGGAGGGAGGGTAATGGTGTGGGGTTGTTTTTCAGGAGCTGTGCTCATAGTCCATTCTCCCAAATCTGACAAAAGTTTGGGGACAGCACCTTCTTGTTTTATAAGTGTGTGTGTCTTATAAGTGCTCATGCATAACATGTGAGGACTGTGAGTTAGGCCCTCTCTTCTAATACTAGTGTCTGACCTCAAAATTGAACAAAGAGTGAAAAATTGAAGCTGTTACATCTGCAAAAAGTGGATGGCAAATGAAAACCTTTGGATTATGAATGGAATGTGGCTCAAATTAGTGATGGGATGGCTGTCGAAAGTGATTTTATTAGTTAAAACTTACAACAAATTAAACAATTCTTATTTAGTAAATTTAAATATTGCTTAAAATATTCATAAAAAATGAACATTGACATAGTTGAACTATTGAAGTGTGTATGTAGCACTTAATATTAGTTGTTGCTGCAATTACATTGATTTTAGCAACAACCGATGCAACTAATTGTCACATCAAGCATGTGACGCACGTTCAAGAACACGCCAAACATGCATTCTTGAACGTGCGTTTAGCTCATGGTGTTCACATTGGACTTTAGCTACCTGATACTAATGCATGACCCCCACCTGCAGTCAGAAGAGGATTAGTGGGAAATGTCAAAAGTGGTGCAAATTTGGCGAATCTTGTTCCAGGCTTTGTCTTTAACAGTTGTGTCCTGATATATGAAAGACTTGGAGTCATACAAAATTCTAGCCGGGCAAAAACTGCCAGTTTATATTTCTTCTCAGTGATCAATTTTCAAACGGTTGGCATTTCCGTGAGTTAAAAGGGATGTCATCTGTGCGTCACTGACAAATCTGAGTCTGATTGGTCAAAGTAGAACCTGGTTTAACTTTCAGTGTGCGCTCAGTGGCTGCGCGTTTTGTACACAGAGCCCAAAAATGGTCTTGAAAATGTGTGTAGCAACACATGAATACAAGAGTTTTGAGTGCAGAAGCCTATAACATGCGTTTACATGTGACTTTTCACAGACTTTCACAGACTTTTCATTGAAAGTGGTTGCTTGAACATGCGTTGCCACAGGTGGTGTGAATGCAGACTGAGGCCCCGCTTCAGTGCTGTGGAGTCACGTTTGCTGTGACAGAGGCCTTCTAATCATTCCCGACAGTTCTTTCAGCTCACTTTTAGTTATAATTATTAATCAAATCTATCTTTTTAAATTACCACTCCTCATTCCTTTTCTATTTTTTTTCATCTTTCAGCCTACAAAGCCTTCCTGACCCAGTTGGACCTGGTCCCAACCCTCTCAGCAATCGCTGTCTGCTCCATGTTTTTTTTTCCTGTAATTTATGTTCTGCCTGGTTTGAGCTGTGCTCCGTCCTGTTTTGCTGTCCCTAAAGTTCACATTCTTCCGAATTGTTCTGCTTTATAGTTGCAAAAAATGTTGATTCAGATTTATTTGAAAAAGATCTATCCTTGGATTTGACTGCATCTCTGCTGTGGCTGTAAACGCATCTTTGTTTTTGTAGCTCAGAAAACTTCAACCACAAAGTGGCTTGTTGATGTAACTCAACAAACCTCATCAGCGTTTTCATGTTTCTTCTCACTGAGAAGATCCCCATTAAGCTTCAACAATGCTGCTCGTCTGTTGATTTTGACATGTAAGTTTGTTTTTTTTCATATTCTCCAAGCATTGCATGGTCTTAGCTTGTGGTTAAGTCGCCAGAGAGTCCACTTCTGAGAAGATTGTCAATCTTTGTGACTGTAGAATGACACACTCCAAACTGTCTGGAGGCGGCTTTATTGCCTTCTCCAGATTGATGTCCAACAACAATTGCTTCTCTGAGATAAGTGCTGATGTTTTTTCTGCCTTGCTTTGGAAAAATAAAAACACTCCAGACTACAAAGCTGTCGTACTTCTCTCCTCACACAATGTGTTTTTTTTTTGCTCTGGCAGGTTGAAGTAAGCAACACAGATCACAAGGTTGAATCTAGAAGGGGCACAAAATAAATCAAATTTCATCCTTTTAAAATGTCTTAAATGCTCGTCCACATTGCAATTAACAAACAAATGAAAGTAAAAATATGAGACTATATAAGATTTAGATATCTGCATATTTATGTCAAAAATCAAATCAGTAAAGAGATTTTGACAGTTTAAGTCCTTTTCTGTCTCAGTTTCCAGGTGATTGTACCCCCAAAATGAAAAAAATAAAAAAAAGAAGTAAAAAAGTTTTCAATCCCAAGCTGAAAAGCAATGTAATTGTCTGCAAAGTTGTAATCATTTTTTTGGTTGAGACTCTTAAAGCCTTCTGTTCATGACGAACAGTAATGGCCGTAATTTGTTGCTGCAGAGACTTGTGCCTATTTATAACACACACAAGTGAGGAAAATGTACACTCTGAGGACTCACTCCTAAGAAAATTGTTTTTTTTTAACATGTTCTTGTTTTATTTTTCTGATGATGGAGGCCATATATGAGGAAAATTCATCTTAAAATTACATTTTGAGTATTTATTTATTAAAATGACTGTGAATAAGGAGCAGACAGAAAATGCTGACGAAAAAGCTTGCATTTTTGCTCTGCTCTATTCTGATGCATCCAGATGCAGACATGCAGACAAATAGCTTCCTTGTTTTCCTCATCCAAGTTTGTATCTGACTCAAAACTGTACGGCTGGATAACTCAAATATTACACGCCACTTTTGTTGCACCCGTAATGTTAGGTTAGAGTTGTGAAGGGCTGTCGTTTAAAGTAGTGTGAACAACATGATGACAGAAAATGAGGACAGGCTCACTCCCTGTCAACAGTCCTGCTCACAACTCAGAGGCAAATTTCCAATTAACTACTGTATTGTCGCTCTGCAAAAACTATGTCCTAAGACAATACAAGTTTTTTTTTCATTTTGGTTAAAAATAAATAATAATAAAAAGACCACTGGGTACGCTTTTTCAATAGATCACAAGATCCGAGTGGGAAATCTTTAGAAAGATCAGTAACAAAAAAAAAAAAAAATCTCCTTAAAGGAGTTTCTTCTTCAAATCCTTCAAAGTACAATACATTTCAGGACAGTACAAAACAAAACAAAACAAAACAAAACAAAACCATATCATATGTAGGTGAACATCTACTTTTAGAGAAAGCAAGGGAAAATAGTCTAAAAGTCACTCACGTTTCTTGTGTATTCTTATGTATAGAAAATCTTGGGAATTCAATTCGACTTAATCTAGAAAATCTAATCCTATTCTGCTGTACTTGATGAAAGATTCTTTGTGTCTTTATCTAAGCCTTTGATCAGATAAGTACAACCCCTGAAGAGCCCTAACAGTGTGTGAACTAATGCCTCCAAGTTGATTTTTGGACATAAAAATTTCATTTGTGCCTCCTACAAGCTAACATTTTTCAGATCCCAATTTTTTTAAATTTTAGATCATCCATGCCTCAATTTTTCCTGTACAAACAAGTGGTTCTTCTGGAGAAACAGTCTTTTGTCGCTTCTTTCATTTGCTTCTTGATTTGAATTTAAAGTGCATTTTTTCCTGCTTATTTCCGTGCCACACACAGCATCTGCATGATTAGATACATGCAGGTCTATTAATAGAGAGTGCTCGTGCATACATATGTCCTTTTTTCTCAGAGCAACTCATGTGTTTGCATCACTTGCTGAGACTTTGAGAAAAAAAATTAAACTATGTGAAGCTTCAGTGTCTCTTTTATTCAGTTTTCTTCAGTGTGAAGTCTTCAGTGGGATGTGAGTCATCCTCTCAAACGCCTGTGTCACCATTGAAAGGATCAGCGTTGACCTCAGTGTGTAATTAATTAGAGATCATTGTCCTATATCCACTGCCCTCAGTGGGAGCTGAGCTTCTGCCCTTTGCTTTTGTTTGCACTGCAGGCTGTGCCACACGGTGCAGTTTGATGTTACTCAAACACAGGGATTTGTGTGTCATGGAGGCATGGCAAAGGCTGACAGATTATAGATTCGCAGATTACCTTTTTCCTTCTTAGAATCAGAAAGAAGAAGCAAGAATGAGTTAAAAAAGGAACGTTAGCAGTAGCCATTAGTTATGAGTGGAGAGCTTGAAAACAGATATTTCAAAAACATGTTTTTAATGTTGTTCACAGGTGAGCCCTGAAAATGTTTTAAGCTAAATGTTTACCTCCAGATGAACAGGTTTTTAACCCCTTCACACTGTATGTCGCTAATCAGCAACATACCATTTCATACCGAACTCAACCTAATTTGGCATTCCCTTGAATAGCAAAAACATAGAAGTCTTTTTTTTTTATACTTGAAAATAAATTCAGGTCTGAAAGGGTTAAGGATCCTTGTCACATTTCCAAAAAATATTAATAGTTTTATGCAAATCATTGCTAAAAAAGTATCAAATATCTCACACAGACTGCATAGTGGTCTCAAGTCATATAAATATAAATCTGCCCCAAAAGAGAAAATGATGGCAAAATCAATTTACTGATAAGGTCAAATCTATGATCAACATCAGAACAGATTTGTGCAAATTTGATTTTCCAATTTCACACACTCCATAAACACTCAGTTTGTAGCTGCCTTGAATCGTTATCATGCTAATCCAACCATAACACACGATATGTAAAAATAATTCTGATCAATAATGAATTACAAGAACTTTCTATGTTTTAAGGCCTGATGTGTGACCTGCAAAAACAGAATCTGAAAAAAGCAAATAGACTCTTGTTTCTAGAAAAAAATGTTTTATTTTCTGTCTTACAAAAAAAAAAGAAAAAAAAAAAAGAAAGTTATTCAAAATCAAAATAATCGTAGTTTTAAAGAGTATGACTAGACTTTTTTTTTTTCTAAAATAAGAATTCTTGGTAAGACCATTTTTCTTACCCCATTGGACAAGTTTTGTTTATTTATTTATTTATTTAAAGGAATGTTTTTTAAATTTTAAGAGTTTTTGAATTACTTCTGAAGGGCCTGTTTTTGCAGCGTAACGGTTATAATGCTCCACAAAAAAAAAGTGGATGAAAGGATTTCCTAAGTGACACTGTGTCTACTAAACTTATAAAGCAGCTGATGTGATCTGAATGTATAATTAATTTGCCATTACTGTACATGTAGAGGGTGTGTGACATCCTACATTGTTTTTTACTAGTCCATGAAGCCTGTTTTCAGCTTTGTGTTTGCTGTTGTCTTGACATTGAAGCTACTAGGAGAACTGACCTGGTTCCAGTTTCCTTTATTTTTAAAACCCATCCTCAAACAAGAAGTACAGGTTATGTCCCTGACTTTTTCCCTGACAAAAATGACAGGATTCATCAAACCAACCTTACTTAACTTAAAGTCAGAAAAATCTGAGTGAATATGTTGTTAATGTGCTTGGTTTTTTTCAAGGAAGTGAAAAAAAAACCCACCATGACTTTTTACATGTAGTCTACAAAAATCTAACAGTTAATAAAAGACAAGGATTTGTAAAGTTGTACCGGCTGAATGCTGACAAGTGAAAAACTTGAACTTAGCACGTGGACTTTGCAGTTTCAGTGATGAAAGCAGTGGACTCGCCCTCATTTTTGAGTGCTTTGGGTCTGAGGACGGATGTGCAATAACAGCAGCAGTAAGATGCGAGATCTGAGCCTTTTCTTAACACCTCTTCTAACAGACCACACACCTTGTGATTACCTTTCATCTGGGGTGCTGCAGCACTCAGACTCTCCAATTACACCTGCTAATGCAGGGGCCCTTTTCTTTGACTTGGCCTCACATCAAGTTCAGCGAGAAGCATGAGCGTAAGAGGAGCAGGAAACAAATTATCACGGGACTTTTTTCTGCTGCTTTGAACTCTTGCATCATAAGAATGACAGAAGAAAATGAAATAAATCCTGCTCAAGTTCAAACATTTGAAGAAATATCATAATTATCATCATCATGATCAGGAATAAAAGTGCTGCATTGAGTGGAAACTACTTAACACCATTCACTTTTTTCTCTCCACCATAATCAGAGCAGCTGTTACTAGTTTTTCAGTCCAAAACACCAACAGAGCGATCACTACAAATCTTGCAGGCTTCAGAATTTCCGAGCACAGAGCGCTGTCCAACAAAACATCAAGGAGGATGAGCTGCCATGTCATGCAATTCACAGCTCGAAGTACCACAGAGAAACTCAAGTGTCAAGCTCTGTCCTGTGAGGAGCAACCAAATCCATTTTAGAATTGCAAGATAAAAAAGAACAAAAAACAGAATAATTATAATAATAATTTTAAGTTACAAGTTTTATCTTTTAGAACAGTTTAGTAACTTATTTTTCCCAATTATGTTTGAAGTACTGTATTGTCTGCTCTACAAGGTGCACTGAATTATAAGGTGCACCATCAATGAATGCTCTATTTTAATATGTAAATCATTTATATAAGGTGCTGCGAACTAAAAGGTGCATTAAGCAAGACAAAAGAGATAAATCCTTCAGTCAGTCAGCCTTTATTAACTGTGTTCACAGTAACTCGAGATCTTGTGACACGCAACACGTCAGCAAAATTAGATGCATTAAGCCACGTTGGCATATTTCCAACACCTATAGGTCCCAACATGGTTAGCAGCAAAAAGAACAGACTGGTAACCGCTAAAACAAGTGGTGCTGACTACGCTAACTTCCAACCTTGTAAGTAACATGTAAAAAAAATGTAAAAAAATACAGCCCGATACTGCTACACGTGAGCCATGGCTGAGGCCGTATATTGGTTTTGCTTGTACTTTGGAATAGTTTTTTTGGTTTTTTCTTTTGTCTTGTGCTGCAGTGGGAGGTTTTCTGTCTTTCCTTTTTTTCCCTCCTATCTTTGTTTGCAGATTGGTGCCCAAATTGTCCGGAGAACCTGATTGGATGAGGGCATCAGAGTTTAAATACTGCCGTATCATCTGTTGGAATCCCCTCAATTGGCAGCAGCAGCAGAGCTTTACTTTGTTTGCTTTTGTTAAAGGCTTTGGTCTTTGCATTTTGGTGGTTTTTGTGCAGTTTTGAGTTTTTCTGTAAATAAATCCCCAGCTTATTTTCAGCCTGGGTTTGTTTGTGAGAGTTTTTGTGTTGTTGGGGTGTTTCATTTGTTTTTGGGTTTTTTTATCGTTATGCTACACCCTTTTACCAACCCCTTAACAGGGGTGTGACACCATGTAAGCGTATTCACAATAAAAACAGACTGATACTGCTAAAACAAATGTGACTGTCTACACTAACTCCCAACTTTGTTAAAAACCAACAGTCCGATTTTGTCATAATTTTCCTGCCTTTTCTTTGTTTCTTGTTATTATTACTGGACTTTCTAGATATGATGATGATTGCAAACTTTTTTTTTGATCTGCTGTTAAAAGCATTTTGCATCTAATGCTCATGAAGCCTTTCCTAAAAAACATTTATCCTTAAAACGTGTTTTCTCTGACTTAGTTGTTACACTTTGTATCTCACTTGTAAGTTGCTTTGGATAAAAGCGTCTGTCAGGTTTAAATAGAGAAGTCCTTGTTTTACTTTTCTTTTCTTTCTCTGTTCTTGTAATGAAAGGTACACTTCACTCATCTTTTTACCCTGCTTCTGGGTCTTCCCCAGCTGCATCTTGTTGCTGGCAGTTAAAAATGATCAAACACCATCAACATGTTCCCGCTGCATGGCAGCTCCTGCAGAGATCACCCTGGGAGATTAAAGTCGATCTCAACCTCAACATGCAGTGGAGGCAGACATGAGACACTCCGATCAGATGGATGGTTCCCCCCAAACATGATGGTATTTTAATGGTATTTTATAGTCATTTTGCTTATTAAAATACAAAAATACCTGGTTGCAAAACAGAATGAACTGTTACCAGCCTTCACTAAAAAAATATTAATTATCAATCTTTGCATAATTGAAAAGGTAATCTCTCCTCTCATAAAATAATTGGAGTTTTTACTCATTTTATTTCCTGCAGAGAGTGATGAAACACTAACTGCACTCATCTCTGAAGTGTCAGCAGCATCTTAATCCAATCATCAATTTTCAAGTACTTTATTACTCCTAGTTAAGCACTCATATTTTCTCATTTTAGCGGCTGCAGCTCTGAGTGCCAGAGAAAGCTTTTCATGTCAACCACCTCAATGTAAACTAATCCCTGAGCATTAAAGTAATTATTTGAAGGTCAGGTACTCTATTTGCACAAATGTTATGAATGTATTTGCATAAACACAACAACTGGAATCCTATTTGCATATGATGTGACCACTAAGTGATGGAGGAGGAGTGTGTTGAACTTTTAATAGAAAATGGAGAAACGGGGGAAAAACATTTTATTTTAGCTGTTCTGATCTCATTTTGAAGTATCCTTTTACAGTATAAAGGTTTTCTTTATGAACTCAACAAGCTGTGAATGGATCTCGTTTGTAACAAAACAGCTTCTCAGTTCGATTGCTTATTTTTTTTTTCCACACATTTGATATTTTCCACACTTTTTTTTTAGAATAACAGAAGTTCATTTTCTGATCTGTATTTGCCTCATTGAAAAAAATAAAAGAAAAACCTTGGAATTTGCTATTTTCCTGCAATTGCTATTATGACCTGCAGCACACAAGGATTGCAAAGACCATATTGTTGTCACAATTCTTCTTTCTTACTGCGCCTTTCAGCAAAAAATCTTGCCCTCACCACATACTCAAAAACTCACCAAATTCTTGGTCATAGTGAATGACCGGAAAAAACAAGATTACATCACATCAAATGAAAATGACAAAAAATTAATGGGGCCAAAATCTACGGTGGCCCTGAAGTGCAAATCACATCAACAAATCATTAAATATTACTTCTCTAAATATTGCTTGTCACCCCAGGAAACCAAAAAATAAAATGGAGATTAAACCTGAAAAAACCCCACAATTTTGAAAAAGTGCCTTTTTTTTTTTTAAATGAATTTGTCACGTGCAGCTCTGACCAGGGTGGCGCGGGCAGAAGAGGAGGGTGAGGAGCATGAGCAGCCGCTCAGATAGTGAGGGTGGGTCAAAAGATGGCAGTGTGGGCACAGGCAGATAGAGCCTGTGGACCATACAACGCAGCTCGTGACTTTAATTTTTTCAATGGTTTCTGGACTGGAGAAAATACTCTGCATCCTGATGAAAGTTTAATGTAATCCAACCACAATCTATTTACTAAATTATATTTTTTGGAGTGAATTCATGTGGTGGTTGAATAAATATGCCAAACCATTTCATTCTTTTATCACGCTTCAATATTAGCAGTGTACTTTGTGTACCAGACTGGATCGATTGCACCAAAAGACTGTAATGTCTCTGCCTTATATTAAAGTGCATGCATGAGGAATGTTACAATAACTGTTAGATCCATTTAGCCTTCTTTGTTGAAGGGGAGCTGCTTTTACCATTCATACCCTCTGCTTATGCAATATGGCTTTTCGGGGTAATCCACTCCAGCTATGAAATCCTGAGCATCAGCAGGCAGCAGGATATCCTGCCGAGAAATGTGACAGGGATAGCAGCTGCCAATGATTTCTGCAGGCTCGCTCGATCATGTCCAATGGTCGTGAAGCTTTTAGAGAATAGTTACTGGGGGGAGGGGGGCATTATACTCCCCCTTCACTGCTTCTTTCTAATGGAAAAAAAGGGTTGGGACCATCACAGTAGCTCTGAGAGCCACTGCACCGATGGATAAAGTGAATCTATTTGAGCTCCGCGCACCGTGGGAAGCCTTTGACTTTCATTCAGTCATGATCCTAGTGGTTGTGGAGATTTTTCCTATCATACTTATTGACTGGGATCTGTCCTGCTATTTAAAAAAGAGACTTTGAGAATGACTTTTTAATGGTTTTATGGAGGATTAACTAAGCTCTGTTAGTATTTAATAGGCAAACCCTCAGATTTCCCTCATTGAAGTGTAAATGTCACAGCACCTGCTGTTCATGACACAAAGCAAATATACTAGCATTTCTCAGCACTCATGAGCTTTTTTTATTTAAAGTGCAAATCTGCATTCATTTAAGTCAGGCTTTGAGACTCAGATGAGATGCATGAAATGTCCTGGTGCTGAACACTGCTGTGAAAGTCACATTACATGCAGGTGAGCAAGCCTTTCTGGCATTAGCAGAAGAGAAAGGTCAGTGCTGGAAAGCCAGCATTATGTTTAGGAAACAAAACTTTTCCTGTGAGCAAATGGTTCCTGAATGCACCACAGTGCCTTTCAGGCTGAACACACCGCAGCCTCACTGGGACTTTCACAAAGCATTTCCCTGGCAGGGCACTTTACACTGAATATCAAACAGGGAGGGAGTCACAGAGCAGGAAATTATATGTGAAGATATTGTTGATGCCCCTCTGTTTAGGAAAAAATGTGTTCACTTATGTAGGTAATTTATTAAGTTTTTGTTCACAATAATGTTAGCTTAAGATGCAAAAAATGTTGACGGGGGTTTTTAGGGATAAAAGAAAATAACCTTTTATAGCCACTGTCTCTTAACATTATGTTATTTGGTATTATAAAGAATTAAGTATCAACAAATTCTTTGCTCTTCTAATACAGCAAGTAGTCATTTAAAAAAAATGACTAACAAAATATATGAGTTACTCTCACCATGAAGTTTTGAAAATTAGCCAAAAGTGTTTTTTAAATTTCATTGGAAGCAGCCATTTTCAAATGAGCAGGAAAAGTCCTTCCACTGCCCTTGTGGAAGTGTACTGCAGAAAAAATATGGACAGCTCATTAACTGTCCAATAGAACTTTGCCAAGCGTGTTTGACCTCACCCATAGAAAATGACTTCCATTTCCAATGAAATGAAGTCAATTCAGTTGCCATTTTTCTACACGGACATCATCATGTCAGAACCAGACGTCACTGGGAAGCAGTGATTGGTCCGAGTTGGTCTAAGTCTACATTTCTATGACAACCACTCTCTCCAATCAGGAGTGTGCTTGTTAGAATGGCACACCCGTTCTGCTGAAAGCAAGCTCAGTAGAATCTGTCAATCAAATACCTGGAAAGTTTGACGTTAGACCTGTTGAGGCAGTTTATAACTTACATAACTTGCCAAAAAAAAAAAACATGAATGAAAAAGAAAATAGGATTACACGAATGGTGGGGGTGGGGTGGGGGGCAAGAATGGTTATTCTGACAAATATAATGACTGAATAGAATGCTGGCTTTATGGAACCAGCGGGCACTTCCTGTTTGGAACCCAAGTGGGGAGGGGTCACTCAGACTGGTTCTCATTTACAGTCCAAGTCCAAGTGACCAAGTTCTATACTTTCTGGGAAAGTTTGGATCATGCTGATGAAATAGGAGTCTCAGAAATACTTGTAAATATGATGTGAATAGTTATAGGGCTAAATAAGTGTTTGAATATTAATGAAAAAAAAAGAAAACTAATGGAAAAAAGGTCAAAAGGGGTCAAATGTCTTACACTAATGGGAAATTGAAATTTTGACCCACTGATTTGTTGTTAGCTTTAATTAGCATCACAGGTGTCTTCAATCTCGTAATCAACCTGTCTGTTTTGATGGTGACAATAGTCTGATGTATAGCATGCTGAATATGAAGCATAGTCAAAATGATGAGACTTGAAAGAACTGAGGAATTGAAAGAAAAAATGTTTAAACTAAAGACTATAAAAGCATCTGTGGTCCTGTCAAAATCTTCAGTGCCAGTTATAAACCATTTTGTGCTTTTCAAGTCAAAATGAATGATAGGAAGATGGCCCGAAGGACACCACTTTAAAAAAAACACATTTTTAAAGCGTGACCGAAGTTTTCCACAACGCTTAAGGTTTCAGAAATGTAATTTTGGCAGAGACAAAATTAGATCCTGTTATAGCACCACCTGCTCTATGTTCAGACTCAAAAATGAAGCAATTTAAAAAAAGAGGGCTGTTCCAGCTGTGAAACATAAAGGAAGCTTCCTTCACATCTAGCATGATGTGTTTTTGAATGAGCGACGGTACAATAAAACCTAAAGACTATTATTATGAAAGAAAGGTCCTGCTTGAATCTAAGCTATTAAGGGATTTTCATTGGTAGATTTTTCTACAAGTTTTAATTTAGTATTATTTTTGGCCATTTTCAAGCCATTTCAGTTATGGTGAGTTTTTTTTTTCATCAGAATGATAGCTTTTTCCTCATTTTATTTTAAGAAAGTTTTATTTAAAAATGCTTGATGTGCATTTTTTGTATTGTCTGTTATAATGTTATGAATTGATTGTGTTTTATAACCTCTACCATTGCCATTTGCTGCGTTCTGCTGCAGAAAATAAAATTTAAAAACCGTTTTTTGAGGCAAGAAATAATTATTATTTAGATTGTGCATCTGATTCTGTCTTAAAAGTTTAGATTGCAAATTTAATTAATTTTTTACAGCAGAACTTAAAGACCAGATGAACACTTAAAGCAGTACATTTACAGTGGGTACGGAAAGTATTCAGACTCCCTTAAATTTTTCACTCTTTGTTATATTGCAGTTGCAAAAATCATTTAAGTTAATTTTTTCCTTATTAATGTACACACAGCACCCCATATTGACAAAAAAAAAAACCTCAGAATTTTTGACATTTTTGCAGATTTATTAAAAAAAGAAAAACTGAGTTTTTCTTTTTTTAATAAATAAAAAAAAAGAAATTAAATGATTTTAGCAAATTGCTGCAATATAACAAAGAGTGAAACATTTAAGGGAGTCTGAATACTTTCCGTACCCACTGTATGTTGTTTTGTCACCTTTAGGTGTAAAAGAAGAGCAGCAAGAGGTGAGTCAGACCTGACAGGAGCACATTTAGGAGCAGAAACATTATCAAGACCCTGTGTATGTTTGCATTGAGCTTTAGAAAATTCTCTGTAGTCAGCAGGAAAAAAACCAACAAACATACCGACATAAAATGACAGTGTATACACATAGTGTACAGAACAGTGCAGCCTTTCGCTTCTCTTAAGAAACATCTTTCCTAATCCAGAGATTTTGCTGCAAAAACCCTACACAAACTCTAAGACTTTCACTGTGTTTTCCCACTATTTCATCATAGATACAAAAACAGAATATTCTTGTTTGTCTGAGGATATTTATGCCATATACCTATTTGTGGACAATGACTTTTGCCTCATTCTAACATTAAAGACATAAAAATGTAATTTCACAGGTTTCTAAAGTTCAGTTAAAAAGAAGAAGAGGTTTAAACATGAAGAGTGCAGGCTTAATAACAACCAGGAAAGGCACATTTGGAATCATTGTCACAATAAATCTGGTGTACTTTCACAAGAAAGAATGATAAATTATCTTTTAGCTGACAGATTTGACACTGAATACATAAAAAATATTCACCAAATTTTCAATTTATGGTGACATTTCTGTATTTACATGGATCCAATAATTAATAATTTCTAAGGAAAAAGACTATTGTGATGGCTGAGGCTGTAATTCTGTTTATTTTGTACTTTTGAATTGTTTTTTTTTTTGTTGTTTTCCTGCATACTTCCTGTGGGAGGTCGTTCTTTTTTCTGCCATCTTTGGTTGCCGATTTGTGCATACCTGTCCAGAGCTTCTGACTGGATGAGGATCTCCAGGGCAGAATTTAAACATTGAGCATCTTTTGTATGAATTCTCCCCAACACACATATTTGGAAGCAACAGAGCTAAACTTTGTTCCATTTATACAGACTTTGGTCTTAGTAAATTGGTTATTATTATGTATTTTTCTATAAATCCCAGATTATGTTATTTCCTGGGGTTGTCTATGAGATCTTTTGAGTCTTTCTGGCATTTGTTTTACGTTTCTTTTCTTTATGCTGCATCCTTTTACTACACTGGGGTGTAACAGATAAATCCAGAAAAGAAGAAATGATCATTGAAAATCTGTAAGGGAACAATGGAGGGAACCAGCTGTAATTTATTTAGTACAAATTGAGACTTCCGATTGGAGATCTAAAAGTCTACAAACCAAGAATAAATGAAAACAGCTCAATAAACATTTAGAACTAATTACTGATATGATAATGAGTGCTGATCTAGTTGTGTAACAGATGTAATGATATTAGGTAATGTAATCAGCACAATGATTAGGAGTCAGCTCATATAGCACCCGTGGCAGATGTTAGGCCTCATGGATCCTTCCTGCGCCAGTTTTTTTTTTTTTTTAGTTTCCACTTTTAGGATGTGGCTCATGTTCAGGATAGGTGGCTGAAGTTTAAAAAAACCTTTTTTTTTGTTTTGTTTTGCTCTTAAACATAACTGTTTGTGTGCACATTTTGGCATGTTAAACACACTAACCCTCCATCTCTGCTTCTTTTGCTCTAACTTCCTTCCAAAAAGTAACAAACAGTGAGACTGATTGACATGGTTGTTTTTGATTTCCACAGATAATTTGATTTTGTTATTTGGAGCCTAGTAATTATTGCAGCTCTTCAAAAGATAAGTCTTAATGTTGTTGTTCTGTTCCTGTCACATCTGCCTTCTCTCCTGGGCGTGGCAGTTTAGCTCCTTAGCAACCATGTGACATGACAGCATCCACAAGTTCATCAACAGCACACAGGACCTTTCTATTAGAGTACTTTTGAATTTAATTCATAAAACTATCTTAGACTTTTATTATTTAAATAGATAATTTTCAACTAAATGACAGGTATGTGAGCACTATTTTTAAATTACCTGTAATACGTCCCCTTTGTTTAATAATTCTGCATTTATTAAGGTCTCTTCACAACTTTTTAAAAATGTATATTTATTTAAAAAAGAACCAGTAGTGGAAAGACTGTGTTTTGAATATCTACAGAATTTTATTTATGGACACGTCAGAGATTAAATAAAAGTCTTAAAAATAAATGATACATGTTTTAATTTATTTGAATAAATACAATATGAAGTGCATAAACATCTCTCCTTCATCACATTTTTGACAGCATAATCAGAACAGCTGCTTTGACTTCTGTAATCCATGGACGGCATAAAGCTCATGAAGGTTCCCATAATGATATTGATATAGGAAAGCAGGGGCACGCGTGTTTGGAAGCAGTGCTGGTTCACATGGCAACGGTTTGACCTTCAAACTGTCACCTGAGGTGTTCTAATGAAGACTTACACGAGTTTGAACAGCACAGGATAAGCTAATAAAGAGAACACATTTACGTTAAAGAGCTTTTTTTCCCCTCACCATAATGTCTTAAAAAACACACCAGAAGCTCCAAATAGGAGCATTTTGTAACATATGACTCGGTCAACAAGAGAGGTGAAGTTACAGCGCCACCACATGGTCAAACTGAGCATATATGTGGAAAATAAAAAGGGTACGACACCCTCAACAAGTCCCTTCACCCAGGCTTCTTTGGAAGCATGTCCTCTATAACTTAAAACACATTTATGTCATCTAATATATACCATTGTCTTTTCAAAATAAAGGGTTAAATAAATGCTCCTTGGGAGTTAAAATAAAACAATTTAAGTACATGTTTGCAAATTTAAAACAAAGATGCTCCCAGTTAAACAGAAAGTGCAGATAAACTCCAGAAAATAAAAATACACGACGTTGTACATGACATGAAGTGATACAAAAAAAGGTCCAAATATTGGATCATCTACAAGAATACTAAAATCCAAAACTTTTGGGCAAACAAAATTTTCTATGGTAGCTTTTGTTTACGTCAGTCGATTCAACTTTTTCTGAAGCAAAAGACAAAAAAAACAGGAGGATTTCATGAGTTTCTGCTGGGAGTCTAAAGGTTGTTCTGTGGCACAAAAAAAGAGAAAACTTACAGAAGTCGATGACTGGTAAAAAGGTGAATAATTAAAATTGGATCAGCCCTCCAGAGCTAAACACTGACAGGAGTAGGTGAGCAGCAGAACGTGTGGCGGATCCTTAAAACGGTGTTCCCCTTCACACGTAGAGGAGCTGTCCTGAAAACAGGCATGCACAGAACCTTGGTAATTCTTTCATTTTTGAGCCATGTAGCTGCCTGCTGGTGTTGCACTTTTTCTTTTTAAATAAAGTCTCAGTTACATGAGATGGAACAGATCAAGTTTTCTCTCAAACAGAATGTTCAGTCTAGAGGAACCTCTGATGGGCTGCTCAGCATGGAGGATGTGGCCCGTTTGGACTCCTTCATCTTATCCAGGCCGAAGAGGAGGTCCAGCTGGGTCACTGGTCGCAGCTGCTCTTTGTCCACAGGGCTGGAAACAGGGAGGTCACAGATGTGAGCTACACAGATCTTCATCTTAAGGAATTGGGTTCATTCCAACCTAAACATTCTACAGATTTTTGCAAATTTTTCCAATACTTTGACTTGTTTACACCCAAACATTTTCATGTGGATTTTGTTTTATTTTAAATGTGAGTTTTTCAAATACTCTGAGCTTGAATCTCTCTTAAGATACAATTTTATTCAATTGATTGTGAAAGAAAGCAGATTTTTCTAGAGAAGGATCTTGGTAATCACTGGGAATCTGCATAAACACACATCTGGAGAGAGCACTAGCTTCCGTCTAAATGCTCATTCTGACACCACTTGCTACTGATTCCTGTTCATGGAACTTTTTTTTTCCTGCGTGGAGTTCTGAAAAGAAAATGCTAAAAAGTCTTTATTTTCTTCTGGCAGTAATGGTTTGCCCCAACAGGGGCTTCAGCAGTTGCTTAGCAACAGCACAGGAACGAGTTAGAGAGATCAGATCTTTGCACGAAAGCTTTTTATAGCTTTCTGAAAGGGGTTACTGTATGCCTTTCATAAACTGTCAGTGCTTTAAAGTCAAACTAGATCCGTCTGTTTTGATGGCACACAGAACCGTGTGGTGACAGCTGCGTTTGCTTTATTACTTTCATTCGCATCATTTGTTTTTTTTATTGCTGCTCCTGGCCAGCAGAAATTGAAAAAACTATTACCAATCATGCAAGAAAGATAAAAACTTTTAGTGTCTATCTACATCTATGAAGAGTTGAACTCCACCAAGCACCTTCTGCACTACGTCACAAAACAAGAAACTTCAAGATTTAAATTAGACATTATATGTGTGATAAGGTTAAATATGAATCTTAAACTTAGAAAAATGCTTTTCTTAAGAATTTAAAGTCAAAATACTTTCCTCTGTTTCCAACTCACGCTTTCTTCCAAATTCCTTTGACAGAAACTCCAAATCCTGCTGATGTGACCTTACTGTAGCCATTTATACACATCACACAGGTCCCACTTCAATCATCTTTTGATCTATTGTAAAACTTTCCCAGTGGATATGATATTATAAAATATGATCTAATAACTTCTATTTAACAAAAAGGATCAGTGCCCAAACATTTCTTATTTCAAATAGGTCTTTGTTTTGATTGAAATGGTTCAAAAAAGTTTTGCAATTCTTTTAAGGACAGTACTTTTTATATGCTAGTTTCTATATATCAAATCTTGATTTTTTTTCCCCTTCAGTTCCATTTGTTCTGAGATAATATAAATATTCGGGAATCATACAGTATAGTTGTGTTGGATACAGCTACATTTAGTTGATTTAAACTATGAATCAAAAATGTATAGCTGTCAAATGAACACAAAGTAGGGATGTTTTTTTTTTTAATGAGGACGACACCATCTTAAAAAATTAAGAAGAGTTACTGAAACAAAATGTCATTTTTTAAAGAAACTACAAAATCAGATAAATGTTTTGCCATGTTTTCAGTCCTGAATTGACTAAGCTTCTTAGATAAGAGGTGAAACATCTTCAACTTAAAAAAAAAAAGGTTGAACATCCCTTTTTAAGGCCTTTTCAGCAGTGGAATTATTCACTACTACAGTAGTGATGTACCAAACTTAGGTAAAGCATTATCACTATTGTATGCCACGTCAGAGGTGGGATGGCAGTGCCAACAACAGATGCAGTTCTGAAGTGGAAATGACATTACCCAATGTCAGTCATGTCCCTGTAGCCACGCTCAACTCCAAAATACTTTGAATTGAAACTATATTATGAGGACTAAAAGTGACGAGGGAGAAACACTAGCCTAAAACAAAAACTGAAAATAAAAATAGCAGAGGTTACAAATAAACTTATTTTGCTTTATTTTGTCAAGTTTTCAGTTTTTCATCAAATTTAGAATTGTTTTTTTTTTTTTTGTATTTTCAATTTTTCACTAAGTTTAAAATGATACATTTTGAATTTAAAATAGTTTTCTAATTTTCTTATATTATTTTAAATTAAGTTGTTAAAATGTACAATCTGCCTTTTTATTCATTTGGACTGGACTCCATACCATTCTGGATGGAGACATTTTTTGAACAAGCCTGAAGTTGTGCCTGCCTGATGCGTTAAGGTTTGGCGGACACGGCCAGAGAAACCAGATCTGACCGCTCTAAGCTATTCTGACCAGAACTGAAATGTGGGAACCAAACCTTCAGTAAAACTGCTCAAAGCAGCTCGTCTGTCAACACAACAGCCTTTAACCTGGTATGTAAATTAGACCTACAGCTCCTCGTCTTCACTGTCCTGCAGAAGCTGTCCGATTTGCCTCATCTCCTCTTTGCGTACGTAGTCCCTGACACGGTACAGAGCCGCGTCACGGCACAGCTCCCTGAGATCGCTGCCGGAGTAGCCTTGTGTCCTTTCAGCAATCTGCTTCAGATTAATAGCATTACTGAGCTGCAAGGAAGAGACAAAACAACAACATAAGGCAACCAGACAGAACTTGTTCATCAGCAGGTGAGAGCATGTATCAGTCATAAACAAACAGCCTCCCGGTAATACAATTTGTTACAATTTGATAGGGAAAATATAGATGCGTCAGAGTCACTGGAAGGGGCATGCAGCATGAAAAGAAACACCAGCTCACATTTTCTCCTGCAAGAATCAGCCTCAGGATGTCCTCTCTCTGCCTCACGTCCTGAATGAAGAAAGTGAGTGGACTTAAAACAGACATTCAAACCGAAACATTATATTTTTTATAAATAAATGAGAATTATTTCCTTTTTTTAAACTGCAAAGGTTTTATTTTTAGTGGTGAACGTTTTATTCCAAACCCCTGTCAGTTTTTTCAAAATAAGTTTCTCCTGCTGGGTTCTTACAGGCAGGCCAACGTGAAAGGCAGCAGGCATCCTGCGCAGAATAGCTGGATCCACGTCCTGTGGTCGGTTTGTGGCTCCCATCACCATCACCTAAATCCCACCCAAACAAAAACAAAAATGTCAACCTGCTGTTTGACAAACTGTGTGTTGTTTTCAATTTGACAAAATAATTGAACCTGTGTAGTTGGAGAAGTGTCGAGTCCGTCCCACAGGCTCATGAACTGGGCCTTCATCATGGCTGTGGCTTCGTGATCCAGGCTGGAGCGATTCCTTAGAAAGGACTCTAGAATAAAAAAAACACACAAAACTGACATGAAAATAAAGACAAGTCCCAGATACTGTTACTATCTGCTTAAATTCTGACTTCTGAGGATTGCTTGAAATACAAACCACCCGTCTGGTTTTTTTTAATCATGTCTTCAAAAAAATCAAGACGGGCCCTGAAGAGTAATTAACCAAAATCAAACATGAAATTCCCTGAACCATGTCCTGTTGGGAAAACTCACCGATCTCATCAATGAAGACAATGCATGGCTGAATTTTGACAGCCAAAGAGAAGACCGCTGCAGTCAGCTTCTGGGATTCCCCGTACCACATATCTGTCAGAGTGGACGCCTGGAGGTTGATGAACTTGCATCCTGAGGCTTTGGCGGTTGCCTTGGCAATCATAGTCTTACCGCAACCAGGAGGACCAAATAATAAAACTCCTGTAAGTAAAAAAAAAAAAAAAAAAAGGGGATGTATTTATGTTTTTTTTTCTTTAGTAAAGTCTGAGTAAAAAGGACAAAAGTTGATCCCTTTTAGTGAATGTGACGTCTAAGCAAATTGACAACTTTAGAGAACAACTCTGATGAAAGTTGTGTTTTGGTGTTTTTAACATGTTCTTGTGGCATTTTTTAAGGACATTTATAAACTAAGTTAAGCTTATAATTGCCTTTCTGAGTATTTCTTTGCTCAAATCATTGTGAATCAGGAGCAGACAAAAAAAAAGCATTTTGAAAAAGAGCGTATTTCTCATATAGAAAACACACTGGGCGGGCACAAGCTCCCTGCTCCGCCCCATTCTGATGCATCCACTTGTAGACAAATAGATCCATGTACGTCTTCATTTTCCTCATCTGAGCATCTGGCTCAAAACTGTTCAGCTGGGTCTCTCCAATATTGCTCACCATTGTTGTTGCACCGGTAATGTTAATTTGGGGGGTATGAGGGGCTTACATTTGAAGTCCTGTTGAGAAAATCAAACTTAAAGTGCAGATATAGTTCTGCGCTTCCATTTCACTTTTCTGACCTCAACTTTTAACATCTGATGGTAGCTTTGGCAAACTTCACAATCAGGAATGTTAGAGACAACATCACAAAACACATAAGCTGATAAAAGTCAGGCAAACACTTGAATTCTAAAACTAGAATGCATACACGTAAGATGGGCTTTTTAAACAAGTTTGAATTTAAACATTCCCACAGATTGATACAAATATCAACATTTTAACGAAATAAAAATTAATTTAGGAAAATGTAACAACTCTTTTGATTAGTGACTCCAATCGTTTTTTGTTCTAGATTCTAGTATAATACACACTTTGTACCTTTAGGAGGCTGAAAGAGTTTGGATCCAGGTAAAAGGTGTCTTTTCTGAAAAGGTAGAATCACTGTGTCTTGTAGTTCGTTGATAAGCGCTTCAAGACCGGCAATGTCCTTCCAGGAAACCTGCAAGATGGGATCCAGGTGTTAAAGAAAAAAAGTAAAAGTAAATTCCATGTCCTGATGATTCCCAGATTCTTAACTTTGAGATTACCTTTATGGTTTGTGGATCAACTAAATGAGATGCTATGTTCAGTTCGTAATCTGTTAGTTTTATCCCCTCGACACCTATCCTCTTCATAAGCTGCTCTGCCTGAAAACAGTTTAAATCAGGAAAGCGACATTGAGGAACTTTTCAGACATTTTGTTAGCTTGAACAAAAATTACAGTTTGTCTATGAACTTACCCTTTTCTTGGACTGACTTTTCTGTTTGGAGGTAGGGTCCATAGCATCAACCACCCACTTTATGCTGTAGTATGTAGCTGCACTGAAGACGGTCAACCTGATGAACATGCCCAGCACTTCATTCCTGGATAGAGGCCGCAGCAGGGCCTCAGCGGGAAGAAGCATGTCTGCCTGCAGGTGTTAATCCATCAGCTGGATAAAAAAGGAGAGAAAAACAAAATAAAAGCACCTCATGTGTCACATTTGATAAAAAAATCTCTGCTAAATTTGTTGTAATGCAAACAAAATAACACTCAAGAATGTTATTTTAATTGTTAATCACAGTGAAAATATTTCATAGTACCAACCTAAAGTGCATTTTATAAGATAAAATCAAGATTAATGATGAAAAAATAAGGCATAGTTAAACAAAAACCCAACACAACTCAATTTAATTGTATGTATTTATTAAAGCTGCTAGCACAAATAGTTACTACGTCATAAATATGAGCCAGTCCTAAGAATCATTACAAATAGTGCAATATGTGTTTCCCCCATGAATAACTGGTTTTATTTGTTGTCAGTAAAATGTTAGCATTCGTTTCCGAGCTAAATCTTCGCCAAACCACAATAAATTACCCGGCTGTTTGACCTCGTATGCCGTTTTAAATTCTGTCTAAAATTTCGTGTATACATTTGTTCGTTTATAAGAGTAATTTTTAAAAAGATGAAATTGATTAACTATACTTACTACAAGGAGAAATGTATAAACGAGGCGGAACTACATTTGAAGTGTAACATGTTTTGTGGTTCGGGTGGAAACAAACTCCGAGGTTACCAAACTACTGACGGCCACTGGATGGCAGAGCGCCCTTGCTATTGACTGTAAAGATGGTTCTTAACATCAGCATCACACGCTGGACCCGCACAGCGATACCAGAGGTAAATGAAATATAATCTTATAATAATAATAATAATAATAAAGAAGAAGAAACAACGTTCCTAGGACACGACTCCTCTGTGGACAAAGCCGAATAACAATATAATTTTCACAAAAGGGCAGGCAGATTAAGACAAATAGTCATTACGATATAAAAGCAAATGTGCATATATATATCACTCTTTGTTAAATTGTAGCCATTTGCTAAAATTAATATTATTAAGTAAATTTTTTCCTCATTAAAGTACACACAGCAACCAATATTGACAAAAAAAACACAGAATTTTTGACATTTTCGAGGGTTTTTAAAAAAGAAAACTGAAATATCACATGGTTTTAGGTTTTCAGACCATTTGCTACGTATTTAGCAGAACCCTTTTGATTTAATACAGCCATGAGTCTTTTAGGGAAAGATGAAACAAGTTTTTCACACCTGGATTTGGGGATCCTCTGCCATTCCTCCTCTCAGATCCTCTCCAGTTCTGTCAGGTTGGATGGTAAACGTTGATGTACATCCATTTTCAGGTCTCTCCAAAGATGCTCAATTGGGTTTAAGTCAGGGCTCTGGCTGGGCCATTCAAGAACAGTCACAGAATTGTTGTGAAGCCACTCCTTGCCTATTTTAGCTGTGTGCTTAGGGTCATTGTGTTGCTGGAAGGTGAACCTTTGGCCCAGTCTGAGGTCCTGAGCACTCTGGAAAAGGTTTTTATCCAGGATATGCCTGTACTTGGTCACATTCATCTTTCCCTCGATTGCAACCAGTCGTCCTGTCCCTGCCGCTGAAAAACAACCCCACAGCATGATGCTGCCTCCACCATGCTTCACTGTTGGGACTGTATTGGACGGGTGATGGGCTGTGCCTGCTTTTCTCCACACATACCGCTTAGAATTAAGTCCAAAAAGTTCTATCTTAGTCTCATCAGACCAGAGAATCTTATTTCTCACCATCTTGGAGTCTTCCAGGTTTTTATTTTTATTTTTTTATCATCAAACTCAATTCAGGCTTTCATAAAATTTTGCACTGAGGAGAGGCTTCCATCAGGCCACTCTGCCATAAAGCCCCCACTGGTGGACGGCTGCAGTGATGGTTGACTTTTTTTTTTTTCTCGTATCCTTCTTTTTGTTGGACCGGACGGAAAAGAAAAGGTGGGAAGAAGAAATAGGGATGTCCGTGGGGTGGGTAGGTAAAAAAGACAGGGAAAAGGTGGGTTACAGAAGTTGGAAGATGACCGCAGGGGAGGGAGATTATGTTAAGATAAGGTGGATAATGGAATGTAGAAAAAAAAAGGAGGGAGAGCACCCGGCCTGCACCAACACCCCCGCTGAAGCAGCGGCGGTCTTTTTATATAACCTCAAAAAAGCAAGTGAACATCTGTAAAGGGGATTTTTTTTTTTGGTGTGCTGACTCTTAGTATGTTAGACTAAACTTTTATGCCTAACACCAAATCGCAGTTGCACTATAAACACTTTTTTACTGGTTTTATTTGAAACATTTACCATTTTTTACACGATTTTTGTTTATCTGTAGCCTGCATAGCCTTCACTGAAACTTATTCAGAAGAAGATTAATGAGAAGAGAACTCAAAGCCATTGCAGTATCAATCTGATAATTACATTTTTGGAAGTGTTTTTTCTTTTTTTTACATTTGTAGAAAATAATCTTTTTTATCTTTTTTTGGAGCAAAGAAACCATCAGAGCTTTGGCCACTGATTGACTTGTTTCTGATTTTCTAGTGGTAAGGTGTATCATGGAGGTTTTGTGCTGTGTGCAGACGGTCCGTCATTGATGTGCAAATATTTTAATTTATGATGCCCAAGTAAATAAGATGTAAAATGTTTTTCTCCTAGCTAAAGTGAAATGGAATGTGACATATTTTGTTTCTTTTTTAAAAGGATTAGGAATCTCCCCCTGGTGGTCTGGAGGACTCAACATCATCGTGCATTTTGCACAATTAAATTAAATTAAATTAAATTAATATTTTTTTTTTCCTTTTAGTAGAGTGAATGCGTTTAAAAATACATTTTAGCGCTTTGCTTATTTGTTTTATAAAATCTTTTGGGGACCACAGAGTAAAAATTGCAGCCTCAGGCTGTACTCTGGCAGGTTTTTCTCCCTCATATCTCTATGGGATGTTAATTGACATGCACTATTCTTCTCAAAAAATGAATACAATTAAAAAAAAGAAGAAAACTTTTTATTAACTCTTAAAATGTTTCGGTTTTATCAAAACTGCCAGACTTTTGGAATATTCCTCAATTTGGTTGAATTAAGCCACCTTATCTTTAGGCCCAGAATAGTTTCTCGATAATTTATGTGGCTCTGGTCAATAGAGTGAGATAGCACATCTGAATCCATAATCTTTGTTTGCTTTCCACTCTATTCCAGTCCTGTCTGATAATGCATTATTCACCCTTTTTAACAGCAGCCTAAAAGATAAGGTTGGAACAAATGACTCTCTTCTGCAAGCAATTTATCACACATAAGCTGGGACTGTTAATTGTCACAGATAGCGAGCTAAATTGGAAGATCCGTGAGGGTGAGGTTGCAGTTGAAGCACGGCCTTTTCTTTTTGCTTTTTCTTTTTTATCAGCGTGGCAGTGCAGTAAAAATGCAAACCATGGAAGCTGAAAAGAAAAGACAAAAAAAAAACAAACAGGAAAAATGGTTAAGTAAACAGAGCAGTTTCTGTTGACTATACAGAGTGTTCACCATGTACCCAAAAATTTCCCAAAAGTCTCTGTGAAAACCATTGTGCTTCGATGCTCACTAGATTGGTGAATAGGCCCACAGACCACAATGCGTTGCATTTGAATAATTTCGGTGGGAAAAAAAGATATTAATATTTTAATATTAAATATGATTAAACATTGTAATATAATATTTAATAATATTAAATAAAATGTATCCATGTTTCATCACCAGAACACAAACGATTCATAAATAGTCTTCATAAAATTCTCGTATTTAATCCTTTTTGACATTGTCAATGTCATATATGCTATTTTAAAAAAAAACTAAACGTGAGTATAAGTGCTTTTTGGGCTTCTGCGTTTTAAAACTCTCGCATTCATGCGTCGCTGCATACGTTTTTTGGGCTCTTTGTACAAAACGTGTGGCCACTAAATGTGCATTAAAGGTTAGATCACTTAAACTTTGACCAATCAGGGGCTCAGATTTGTCAGTGACGTATGAACGGTGTCCCTCTTAATTCACGGATGTGCCAACCGTTTGAAAAGGGGATTATGAAGAAAAAAAGGAAAAACTGCGGATTATGCCCGGCAGGAATTATATAAACTACTTTATCTATGTCCACGCTTTCTGTTACTCTCAAGATCCCCTTTCTTCTCATCCCTTTTACATGTTTTGATGTTGTGTGTTTGCTTAGTCTAGTTTAATTTTGTCACCTTAAATTTCAGCAAGCTTCTTTTTCTTTTATTTTCTGTCAAGTCAGTCTCAGGTGTTCTGCATTTGTGACCTCCATGCCCATGTCATGACAGAAAGTACTAAACATTTATCAATATTCAATTCACATATAAAAAACCCAAACAGCAGAGGAAAAATGCTTCAGTATTCAAACTTTTATTATTGGAACCAGACATGTACACAAAAGAAAAAAAAACATAAATTAATTTAAAAAGAACATTCTGACAAACATATCTGTTTTTAAGATTAGAACATTTCTTGCAACTATGTTTATTGAACAGTTTAGATTATTTCATTTAAGTTAGTGCAAATTATTCTGTTAAATATTCTAACATTTGATCTTATATTGTACATTGATATCACTCACAAAAGGTTTCAAATAAAGGAACTCCCAAATATTTTAGCTGGACAACAGCACTTCAATCAAGAAACACTGATTCTTACTCAAGGAAAGTTTCATGAACTTTATATTTGTAAAGTTTCATGAACTTTATATTTGTCATTCCTTTATAGGGTGGCCATGGTACATAGATGGAGTGGTCAAGCCTTGATCAGATGATCACAGGTTTGGATCCCACCTTGTGTCAAAGTGTCTTTGGGTAAGACACTGAACCCCACATTGCTCCTGGTGGTTATAGATGGGCGCCAGTGATCAGCAGCAGACCTGCCAGCAGTGTGTGAATGTGTGTGTGCATGGGTGAATGGGACTGTTACTGTAAAGCACTTTTGGGCTTCTATGAAGGTAGTAAATTGCTAATAGCACACACTTAATTAGAAATGTTAAATTTTTCTTTTCTTTTTATTATTAAGAGCTTAGGACAAATGTCTACACACATGTCATGACTACACTTTGTCATTTAAATAATATACACCCAATACTTGGATAATATTGACCTTTTTTAACAAAATTCTTTTGGTTTATTTAAATTTGAGAAAATCACAAAAAAATCTGCATGTCACGGTTGTGTTTTTGCTTTCACAACATCACAACCTTTAGCGATTTGAAACTTTATTAAGAGAATAATCACACTATTGCTGTAGTTACTGTTGTAGAAATGTATGAACTGAATTTAATCTAAAGTATTTTTCACACACACTACTTCCTCTTTTTGCTGTCAAGTGGGATGTGACAGCTGGATGATAATGCTATTGGCTGAAGAGGGGTTGTGTTAGTAGCGTCACCATCTGTGGGGTTTGACGCAGAGAAGTGAGATTCAAACATCCACTGAGAGAAGAAATCACTCCGGTTTTAGCATCAGCAACAGTTTGGGAATGAAAAATTTAAAAAGTAGCTACTGTAAAGAGAAACAAATTGTCACATAGGAATTCTATGCTAAATCAAATCTTCAAATTGCAGTATACATTATTTTTCATGATTTTCTAGAATCAATAAAGTTACATATTTTTCCCGAAAATTCATCAAAGCTTAAAGGATGAAACTTCAACACATTCACACACCTCTAGAAATATGAAACTTCCTACAATAATGCCAGACGCTGGACCCAGTTCCACGATTTCCTTTGGGCATGCAGCTTTCTGAGGTGCCTAAATAAAATTCAAGTGAACAGCTCCAATTTCTTGGGTTTCTAATTAGAAAAGCCCATGGGAAATCAGGTGATTACAAGCCAATGAGAATGACAAAAGCCTTCAGTTGGGCTTCTGAAGAGCGCGGGAACGCCACAGCTCCTCTGACAGGAGGGATCTTTAAGTTCAGAGCTGGTGAAAACTGCCCTGACAGGTGAAAACAATTGGCAAGCCCCAGCACCAATTCATCACAATGACAGCGCTTGGCCACATGGAAATGAACACATAAAAGGAAACACATTAAGGGTCGAGATAAAGAGAAAGCTGCTGGTCAGGAAAAGAAACCCTCAGTTTGTGTTCTATCCAGTGTGCTGACAAAATTACATTCAAAGACTGGAACACTTGAAAAGAACATATTCGGTCCTTTTTCTTTTGACAACGTCCTCTTTTAGCTCCCACCCATAGCGCTGCAGCTGCTGATGAAAATAGAAGAAAAACCATCAACACCTTTTTGGCATTTGAATATGTCAAAAAAAATTGATGATTGTTCCAAATTAAAACGTGGCAATATTACTAATAATATAACGGGAAGGATTATTGATTTTAAGAGTTTTATGAAGAAAGTTACAAATAACAATATAATATGTGTTTAATAATGACAATAATACTAATGATAGAAAGTTAAAAGTTAATAAATGGATAACACACACACACGTATATATATATATACATATTTGAGATTTTAAAATATCCTTTTTGTGGTGTGAATGTCATTGGGAACCAAAGAGCATATAAGAATATGATCTCTGTAGCAAAGGAGATAAGGTCATGTGACAGCTGATCAGAGTTTTGGACTCTGACACACAAAGTGAGCACTGCAGTGCCTTTGGGATCCTGCTCTGCCCTTCAGCAGACCTGAATAAACAACCTGTCCTCTTTTTTTTTTGCTCCTGGCAAAGGGCACAGATCCCCTGGGAATACTGAACAATGCCCATCTTTCTAAGTGATTGTTGCAGTTAACCACCGTGTCATCTCAAGAGCCCGCTATAGCCAAACAAAACAAGATTGGCACCTCTGTACTTTTGCTTTTTGAACCCAATCCTGTGCTGATGCGGAACCAGATACTGTAGCTATTTATAGGTCTACCGTCTCATCTAACTGCAGGCAAGTAGAAACTAAAAGCATTTACTATAAAAATGTTAAGATTTTTCTTCTTGAAATAATACATTTTTTTGGTAATTTAACCTCCAAAAGTCGACTACTACACATTATGAGGAAACCTTGAATAAATCTATTACTTCATGATAGAAATAAACTAGAGTGTGAAAGCAGCTCTTTCTCTGTGTAGAATCTTTTCTTGTGAGCTGGGCTCTCACAGCCATAATACACTGAGAATGACACCTTCATCATAAATTACAAGCAGCTTGATAGCACCCAAATTTAACTTGGGTTTTGGTAGTGGGTGTTTTGAAGAGCCTTACATCAGTTGGCTGCACAGGGAACCATATTGATTACCACTCGTGTTGCTTTTGAATCAATCTCCATCACCTATTGCCCATTTTCCCTGTAGAGTTTATTTGAGAAGATGGATGAGTGAGACGGCTGGCTGTGTGTCAGGAGCTTATCTGTGGCACTGCAGAGACTCCTTTAGGAAATTTAGCGATGACTGCATCTCCACCAGGAACTGCCAAAAAAAAAAAGAAGAGACTCATCACTGTCAGTGGCTGCAATACCCCCACACCCCCTTCCGAACCCATTTTTCCTTGGGGATCCATAGACAACATTTACTCTGGCTGATTAAAGTGCTAGCCAAACACTTGGGGTCCAAAATGCTGACAGGTGAAACTGTGTTTCTTTTTCTATATACTTGTTAATCAAACACATTGGATGCGTACACTGTGCATGTATCTCAAGCAGAAAGTAAAGTTTAAGATTTGCATTGCACTTTTGAGGATAATGTAGTCCAAAACCAATAAAAAAATCTTTGAACAATTCTTTGTAAAGGGATCACTAAGGAATATCCACCTTTAGGCGACTCCCACTACACAAAATCTCATGTGTAGACTAATGTTTGATTTTTGGGTTGTTTAGCCAGGATATGCAGGTTGGAGGCTCTCGGTGGAGTACATCTCACTTGGCTGGAGTCACTGGGTTTATTTTTCCTTACATGGCTGGAGCCTGTTCAGCAATGCTCAGTCTAAATCTCAGAGTGCCCAAACCAAGAGTAGGAAGTTGATCAGCTTTTCATGTAGCCTGGAGGATACTGGCTGACAGCCCAGATAAGCTTCCCAACTTCCAGCCACCTTCTCCAACTACAGCAGAAGAGAGAACTCCCTGTGCAACAAGTTCAAGGCTACTGTACAATAATGTTAAAGTACAGTATGACATCAAATAACAAACGAGAAGACTGAAAAATCATAAATCTGCATTTGGCTCAAAGATAACTTGTTTTTTTCCAACTTTTCTTCTCTCCACCTTAAAAGTCTTGAGCTCTTTTGGATCATAACTCAACTGGACTTAACTTTATCGCTGCAAATATGTGGTGCTGAAAGACCCAGAAACACCTGGTGTGACTACAGCAGGTTGTTTCAGGGGACAGCTCGTATTTAAGATTTCATTTATACAGAAAATGGTCAGCATTACCGTGCATGTGGCTCACGTTAAAGAACATGCCAAACGCAAGTTCTTGAATGTGCTTTTTGCATTTGGTGTTCACCCCAGACAAGCAGCGAGAAGCTTCTTTTTCTTTCTTTACTTCACTCTACCGCTGCACATTTTCAACACCTACAGTTGGAAGAAGCTTTGTGCGAAATGTCGCAATGATGCAAATCTTGTGAATCTTTCTCCAGTCTTTTTCTTTACAGCTCTATTCTGATATATGAAAGACTTAGTGTCATATAATTCTGTCTGAAATTTAAGTCTCTTATAGGTCAAAGTTCAACTGATTTAGCTTTGAACACAGGTTTCAAAGGACATACCTTGGTAGGTAGGGCCCAAAAACTTTGCAGAAAGTTGCATAGCTACACTTGAGAGTTTTGAATGAGGAAGTATAAAAAATATGTGTTTAAATAGATGTTTCATTAAAAGTGGTCACTTGAACACATCAGCATCAGAACAAGACTTGACTAACACTCATGGACTTATGATCTAAATTCCCATAATAAAATGAAAGTTTAAGGAACATTTAAGGAAATGTTGTGTCCTTTTTGAGAAATTCTCTAAACCTGTACTATTCCTTTCATTTCACTTGTTGTATTTCACCTGCAGCAGGACAGCAACATCAGCCTTTAGCCTTATAGCAGAGGATGCTTTGGAATGCTTCTAAAATGTGTTTGGAAAGACCATGTAATGAATGGTTTTTCACACTTCCTTAAATGCTGCTGCAATCCCTTTCTTTTAGTCTCAATTTTCCCCAGTCACATTCTTGTAGCCGTTCCCTAAAAACTCCACATGAATCTGCATTTCTGAAATAGTGATTGCATCTTTACAAGAGGTTTATTTTGTTCTCCAAAGATTCCCCACTATGGTAGGTTAAAAAAAAGCAGCTTCAATCTTCACGTTTCCCCCTCTCTACTGATTCTCCACTGAACAAACCTCATTTTCACAGATGTGAGGTTTTCTCACAGGTACTCCAGATTTCTAAAATGAGCTGCTGCTTCGTGTACAGTTCACAAAATGCCTGTTGCTGCAGTGATGGATCTTACTACTCCAATACCAAAAGGGTTCTGAATTAAACCCACAAAAATAGGCGAGGCTGCTTTAGAATGTATAAATTACACGAGTGTTATGGTGAGCTTGTGCTGAAAATGTCATGTCCAAGAACCGGATTAGTAGACAAGATCCCTTATTATTGCTCAGCTGATCAAACCAGCTTTTGCATAATGGAGAAAAAATGTGCCTTTAAACCAGTTCATAACTTTTTATCTTATTTTGGACTGCTATATAATCATTTATCTCATTCTTGTCAATGTTTGCACGTGTTTTAGTCAGGCACAAGTTTTAGTTTGTTTCTTTTTTATGAGGTTTTAAGGTTTTATGAGTACCAAGTAGGGGTGGAGCTACAGGAGGTTAAGGGGGGCAGGTCCCCCCCCAGCAAAAAGCTTTGCCCCCTCGATTGCCCCCCCCCCATTTTTGGAGTCAATTTGGTATAATTACTGACACAGATTAAGCAATGATTAATAGAAGCGTGTTTAAGCAGTGCAGAAACAACAAAATATTTTTAAAAGAAATCCTGAGCCCCTCAAATGACATATTTTGCATATTTTTTACGTATATGTATTTTTAAGTCTTTCATTTTTTTCCATTCTGCTGTTTTCATTTGACACCCTCATAAAGTCTTATGCCCTCCTGCTGCCCATCATATTAAATGTTATAGTTCCGCCACTAGTACTGAGTTAAAACAAGTGCACCTCAAAAATGTGAATATTGTGAAAAGTTCAATGTTTCAAAAAGTGAAACTCGTATCAGATAAAGAATGAGTACACATAGATGGAAATGTTTAAAACCTTAAGTAAATTTTTTTTAAAATTAAGGTCACATTTTTGGGATATGTGTGAAGAGGCACAGAAAGTATCTATGTTGCTGTAAAACCAGTGTGTAGTTTCCTAAGTCAGTGTTGGTTGTAGGTGCCTTGGCATCTATTGGTCCATTGTGTTTTCAAAAGTCCACATCCAGCCATCTAACAGGTACAGTAGCTTGCAAAAGTATTCATACCCCTTGAACTTCTCCATATTTTCTCACATCATGACCACAAACATAAATTAAATTTATTGGAATTTTATGTGAAAGACCAACGCAAAGTTGCACACATGTGTGAAGTGGAAAGAAAATTATACAAGAGTTCGATTTTTATTAGTTTTTTTTTTACAAATAAAAAACTGAAAAGTGCATTGCGGAAAAGTATTCATCCTCCTTGAGTCAATACTTTGTGGAAGTCCCTTTTGCTGCAGTTACAGCTGCAAGTCTTTGGGGTCTGTCTCTACCAGCTTTGCACATCTAGAGACTGAAATCTTTTCCCATTCTTCCTTGCAACGCAATTCAAGCTGAGTCAGATCAGATGGAGAGCATTTGTGAACAGCAGTTTTCAGATCTTGCCACAGATTCTTGATTGGATTTAAGTCTGGACTTTGACTGGGTCATTCCAACACATGAATACGTTTCATTTGAAGCCATTCCATTGTAGCTTTAGCTTTATGTTTAGGGTGGTTGTCCTGTTGGAAGGTGAATCTCCGCCCCAGTCTCAAGTGTTGTACAGACTTAAACAGGTTTTCCTCCAATATTGCTCTGTACTTTGCTCCATCCAACTTCCCATCAACTCTAACCAGATTCCCTGTCCCTGCTGAAGAGAAGCAGCCCCAGAGCATGATGCTGCCACCACCATGTTTGACAGTGGGTATGGTGTGCTCAGAGTGATGTGCAGTGTTAAGATTTTCGCCACACATGGCACTTTGCATTTAGGCCAAAAGTTGGAACTTGGCAACGATGCCGGAAATACTGGTTCAGTATTACAGTGCTTGATTGGCCAGCAAACTCTTCTGATCTAATCAAAAAAAAAAAAGGATGAGCTGCTGCTAAGTGAAAAATGACAAACTCAAGACCCAACAATTCAGATGACCTGAAAGTAGCTGTAAAAGCAACCTAGGTTTCCATGCATCTACACAGTGCCACAGGCTGATCGTCTCCGTGTCACATTGATGCAGTAATTCATTCCAAAGAATTTTTTTATTTTTTGAATTGTTTGGTTTTCAGGGGGTAGTTGTTCATTTACATCATTATTCTTCAGTCAAATGTTTTTTTTTCTCTGTTTTGTTTGTGAATCTTAAATCTTTTTTATACACTCACCCAAAAAACAACCAAACAAACTTAATAATAATGGAAACATGTATTCATTGAATGCCTTAGATGTCTTCAACTTGATATTTAGAGTAGGCTGCAATGGTTTAAATGTTTTTGTTTTTTTTTCCAAATTGACCATTCATTTATTCTTTTTAAAATTCACTCAAATGTTCCATTAAAACAACTGTCTGCACTGGCCAACTGAGAAGAAGCCTTTGTTGAGATGGTTCACATTCTTCAAGTTCACATTTTAGTTTTGGAGATGGATGATGTTCTGCAGAAACAGGCAGGAGGCTGTGCAGAGAGTGCATGCATTTAATGGAGGAACGTTGATCAGACATGTCAGTAACAAAAAGCTTTCTGCATAACAGCAATATCTGCAATGAGGCTAGAACTCCAGCGGAAAAATAAACAACTCTGGGATATTTCTGAAATAGCTGGAGGCTGTCAATAGACTTCAGCAATGATGGAAGCCTCTAATCACTACAATCATGCAATCTTTTCATCGCTGTCATTTTACAAAAAAAAAACAAAACAAAAACATGCTGCTGCTTAGAAAGAAAATGCAAAGCTGTTATTAGAAAGAATTTTCCCAGTTATAGTTCTAGAATTGTCTTAATTTTGAAGAGGATAGGATTAGATGGAAGTGAATTATTTTCTGTGGCATCGCCTAAGGAAAGCAGCCAAAAAGATGAAGAAGTGTTGTGTCTACAAAGATGACTAAATGTTGGTCCTGGATGTCAAAAGACAGAACTTCCTAATACTTTTTTGGATTCATCCTCATACAAGAGAGCATCTTTTTTATGTTGCTTGAACTAAGAAAAAAGGTCCTTTCATACATATGTTATTTCTGCCTTTTTCATTAAAGCGTCAAGCAAGCACATCAGGTCACACTCTCTTAAGGAACAGCATGGAATCTCTAAAGGACATAGTCTTGCACATCAAGAGGAAGCAAGTGTTTGTAGGTAAAATGAAGACAAAAAGAAAAAAAAGGAGTGCGAGCACAGATCCATACAGAAGGGCCCATCTGGGAATCGAATTGGGGCATTAAGGAGACAGTGCTGGGCACATCACCACCATACAGCTGTGGAAGCAAAACTACAGCCAAAATGTGGACTCATTTCTTTCTTACTTTTTTTTATTTTGTTGGAATCATAATTTCCAAGTTACTTAAGTTCAAGGTTTGGGAAAAAAAATCAGTGGGAAGTTGATTAGGTTATATTGAAGAGGTGCTTCTGCTTTCTGTAATTTTGTTGTCAGTTTATTTTATCCTTGTGTTTGTTGTTTTCTCTTGCACTATTTAAAACACTTGTTTGAAATAAACAAAACAAATTAATACATTTTTTGGGAAAACAAATGGCTTGAAAAAAGGAACCTTTGTAGCAGTGCTAGTAACAGGAAAACAAATTTTAAAGTATCTTTCTATTTAAAGCCCACTCCTTTGATTTATTTTCAAATCATTCCAGGCTGTCTATCAATTATGAAAAAAGACAATTTTAGCAAAAATAAAAAAAACAAAACTTGTGTTGTTTTCTAGGACATAGTTGCACTTCATCAGAAATTTACCTGTGAGTTTTGGGTGGGACCGTTGGCAAGTAGTAAGCCTGTCTTCATTTCCCATCATCCCTTTGTTTACACTCTCCTACTAACATACAGCCCCTACAAACCCCAACCTAAGATTACTGGTCTTACAAAATTGGCAAAGAAAATCAGCGCTATCCAACCATACAGTTTTGAGCCAGATGTCAACTTGGACGAGGAAAATAGAGATGTTAATGGATCTATTTTTATACAAGTGGATCAGAATGGGGCGGAGCAGGGAGCTTGTGGTTCCAAGGTTGTAGCTTCAATGTCACACCTACAAGTATTTTTCAATGACATTTTTTCGTCTACTCTTGATGTGCAACAGTTTGAATTAAGACACACTCAGAAATGCAGTTTAAAGCTTGTATTTTCTTTAAAGATCTCCTCTATCACAAAAAAAATGCTAGAAGTACACGGTAATAACACCAATACGCCATTTTCCTCAGAGCAGGTCTTTAACGTCTGATTTCTGTCCTTAAAAAAATATTTTAAAACAATGAAGTTTCAAAAGAAAGAAAATATCCCTTAGTATTTTGGGGAATTAACATATACAAGTACACTAACACAAACAAGTATGCACAAAATTTTGGAAACACACAACCTTTTCTTAAGTAAAGTCTGTTCCTCTCTTTCTGGGGTATTTTAGCCAGTTGGATGACTTTATTACGTCTGTGTGTTTGTTAAAAAGAAAGAAAACTTTTTCTTTTTTTTCACTTTCCTCCTCTATAGACCCTTTCTTCATTCCAGCTGTATTTAACCTCCATGTGAGAAGGAGGTCAAACTGCACAGAGTCCTTTCCTGACTGCCCTTCTATCAGCAGAAAGTCTTTCTTTTATAATCCTCCTTTCATCATCAGTCAAAGGCCTGCGTTTGCTTTGACTTTCAAATGCTGAAGCTTATTGGCTCATTACTGGCCACTGTTCCCCAGCAGGATTTTTTACTTCAATGAAAGCATTCTGCTTGTTTGGTTATCACGCTTTTATGATTCAGGACTATGTTGACAAGAACACATTACATGATCCAAATCAATGTAAGTTAAACATAAGAGAACAGTTTTGATGAGTATATTCGTTAACTTCATGCTGCAACATCTGCAAAAACCTGGGAATTTTGATGAAAAACTGTATTTTCATGACAAAAGTTATTGATTAAATAGTTTCCTGCCTCTATATAAAATGTCGAACATTTAAAGCAGAAATACAACAATTTTCAATCTTCATTTAATATTCATAAAAGCTGTCCTGTGGGGAAAATAGATACAAGGATTTTGTGAATTTATTCCAATTGTGCATAATCCTATAAAATGACAGGTGATTAGTGGGTTTTATTGGGACTCTTTCAACAACTTTCATACTTGTTTGTCCATTTTAGAAAGAACACAGTTGTAGCTGATAATTAAATAATTTATCAATAAAATGAAAAGCAAACATTCATTTCCTCCAATGTGAAATTAACATCACTTTAGACTTAATAGATAACTTGCAGAACACAAGAAACAATCTGAGCTTTCCAAATTGACTTAAAAATTAACTTGATAAATAGTTTTTTTGTTTGCACATTTTAAGTAGTACCAATCACAGCAACCAAAACAATTTGTGAAAATATCACAAGCTCCAGAGTTGGATTTTACTTCATCAGTTTGGTGCCATATTGGTTACATTGAAATATATTAATTACAACTGAAAAATACAGAAAGGACAAAAGATAAAAACCTGAAACCGTGTCAAAATGTAACGTTATTATTCACACTTTATTTAGTTCAGGAGATTTAGCCTCCTTAATCAAAATTCAATTTTTAAAAAAATATTCTGCTTGTCTGTCTTTGTCAAAGTAAAGTACTTCACCAAGTGCACCAACAAACCTGAAGAATCATCAATTAAAAATTGTTTGGCTATAGTATTAAAGTTTAGAATATGTTGTAACCTTAAAAAAGTCATTATAGTCCAGATTTTAATGCTTAGCTGTTTCAGAAAAGAACTGCATGTCACACTTTAAAAACTGTAGTTTAAAGGGCCAAAGAATGGTGGGAAAAAAGGAATGGTATTGGAGCAGCAACTCTTGTTGGATTCTGTCTCTGCTTATTATCCTGGAGCGCTCAAAATCAAATCCTTTCCAAGTCTAAAAAAAGGTTCCCTTACTAGAGGGAAAAGTAAGAGTGGGGTCTAAACACGACCTGGCTCTAACTTTTGTTTCTAATCTCTTAAGTCAGGAGTTTTGTGTGTCTTCCTGGTGTCTCTGCATGTACAGTAACGTGTCCTACTTACACCCCACATATGAAGAGCATTGAGAGCTTTGGGAAACCTCTTGTATGAAGTGCCTTTCATTTGCAGCATGCTTCCAGCAGTCGGGGGAGAGTGTCCTGGATTTGTTTTCTAGATATCAAAGGGAGGAAGACGTGAAGAGACAATGCATGAAAACAACATATAATTTTGCAAGAAAACATAAAAAAGCAGTGACCTCAGGCGTCATGCAACATTGCTACATCAACATCAATGAGGGCTTCTGATGATCCTAAATTAAAATAGCATCTTTTTATATCATCATGGGAAAGAAATAATACATTACTTGTACATTTAATTGGTTTCCAGAATCAGCTTTACTGGAAGTAGAGAATAAAAAAGGAGAGAAAATCCTGAATATTTTTAGTGACGTGTTGCCACTAGGTCAGGAATTTGGTGTCCACATAACTACTGGCTCACTTCTCAAATGGAACATGCAAACTAGGGCATCTGAATCAGTAAAAAAAAAAACGTCTCCTTAAGGGAACAACTACACTAAAGACAGCAACAAGGACAGTACCTCAGCTGTTTAAAGTACAGGAACGTCTGGACAGATTCTGCAGAGCACCTTGAATAAATTATGGAGTGTCTCAGTCCAGACATAGGGGTTGCAGAGAGAACACATTGAGCACACTTGCTTCACCTTGTCATCACTGGAGCACAGAATGGCATCTAAAGGCTGCCGATTCTGGAAGGTGAAAAGCAGCAGGGCTTTCCATGATGAGGGGAAGGTGGGAAAGGAGCCAAGATTCAGGGAGACACTTCAAGGCAGATTGCAGCTGCTGGACGTCATCCTACATCTTGCCTCACTGTCTGGCAAGATTTTCTGAAAACATATTGCTGTTGTGCCCTCCAAATGAGTAAGTAGGGCTTCCTATGCTTTCATTTGAGAGACTGGGACTTGATCCTAGTTGCAAAAATAAAAATTAAAGTGTAGCAGTTAATTACCCAGGGGAAAAGCTGAATAAAAACTTAATATGAAGCATGTCATAAACAGAAATACTTTTAGACAAAAAAAAAAAAAAAAAGAAAGTTTGGGCTTTTTTTTGAAGAAACTTTTCCAATCGCACCGCTCTGTCATATTTTTCAAGACGCTGTTCTCACGTAAAAGGTGAATCACAAAAGCAGAACGTTTTTGTAGCGTTTCGCAAAACCGCAGGAAGTAGGATAATTGCAATTAAAAAAAAACAATCAAGCTGCAACAGTCAATGGAGCTTATACTGATGCGTATTTATTTGATTTTTATTTATTTTGTTTTACTTCACAAAAGATACCGATAGAGGTTAGAAATCAGTACTGCTGTTTATGAAGAGATGTCTGCTTTTGTTGTTAAACAGCAGAACAGGTTGCTATAGAAACCTATGGTGGCGTGTAGCAGCTCTTGGCTTTTTTTTTCTGAAACAGGGCTCTGTAAGCTACATGTGTACCAAATTTGGTGCTAGTATCACAAACTGAGGAATCTTTATGATATTTTTATCTAATTCGCTCGGCTAAATGAGAGGAACAGACTAAGGTGATATGAAAATATGGTGGTAATGCTATCTGGTTACAGGGTTATGAACATCTTCAGTGGTGGCAGAGCCCAGATAACCTGGATTGATTGTATCTCTCAGTTGGGCTGGAAATACACTGGACTGAATCCTCCAGGAAAGGGGTCTGGGTGTTTACTGTCAAAACTGCAGCTGTTTGACCCAAACCCACATGAGAAGCAGATATATAAATACTGTGTTGAATTCAACCTTTGTTTCACAGAGATCTTGAAGTGCGTAAAGCATTGGATGAGAGTATCTGAGCCAAAGATATCCTTTGTTTAATCACTGTGGTGGAAAAGGGTTAAAAGGTAAAAGAGAAACTTTGCAATGTCTTCTTTTCTGGTTGTACTGCCACTTCTTCACAATATTTTGCCATATTTAGCTCCTCCCCAACCTTTAAGCGTTTGTTTTTATGAGCTGCAGTTATAAAAGACCATTTTTGTTGTTGGGTGAGTCGCTATTTGCAACTTCAAATGACCTCAACTGTTTTCCTGAAAATGTATTATATTTGATAAAAAAGTACCGCTCTGTACGAACAGCAGTTTAAAGAATTGTGTGTTTTATTTTAGTTTGTATGTATTTTATGTTGTTCTGGGTGCCTTTGTGTTTTGTTTTGCTTTGTTTTTGTCCAAACATTGTGGAGCTGATGGAAAAATGATATCTAAGGTTGTGTGAATGCATTTTCCAAAGCAGATACAGAAGAGAATTGTGGCCATCGAAAGCTGCCCTCTTCTGTCGCTTCAAACAAACAAACCATGAATCACAGCTGAATGGGCACAGAGGCTGATACAAACTTCAGCACAGTCCAGACAACCAGATGAGAGGATGTATTAGTGAGGTAAACATGGAACCAAATGAAGCTTGGAATGAAAAAGCCAAGGGTCAAGCAGGTGTTGATGTTCATTGATTGCCTGATTATTTGAAAGATTAACATCTAGAAATAATATAAGGTGAAGTACCATGCAGGCACAATACTGGGAGCATCCCTTTCCAGCACTGAGACATAATCTATGTAAGGTCTCTTTATTTTGTGGTTACTGTAGGTCGTAACCCTACAACTCTCAACGATAGAAAAGGAAACCCCTAAATGTCTTAATTCCCTCTCTCATGCCCCAGTTCCCTCCATTTCCCTTCTTTAGCCAGTTTTTAAACCCTATCAGTCCAAACCCCCGAACAACAGGTTGAATGACAGAACCCATGACCAATAAGCCTCTCTCCTGGGGTGTTCACTGAACTCTGGAATATAGAATGTTCTAGTGAAACCACAACATCCTCCTCGCCCAACTTAGTCTGCTACAATATATAAATACAACTGTTACATTGGACTTTGTGTGTGCAAGTTTAGCTTGTTTTCAATTTAGCGTATTACAAAGAGGTAATAATACACAACTAAGGTGGATTCAAGGCCCAACACAAGGAGAAAGAATCATTAAACTGAACTTAATTTTGATTGTTATAACCCAGTGTATTTGGTGGTATCCTGTACTGAGCAAGCAAAGACCAACTGCAGAAAGAAAAATGACCTCTGCAAGGAAGAAAGTTTCACAAGAACCAAACTCAGTAGGGGATCACCATCTACCATAACCGCTTGAGTTCTGAGAGGAAAGGAAAGAGACTAACAAAAGCACTGGGACATCTGTAAGATGACTATTTTTAAAAGTTGGTATCAGAAGAAACCAAGAGAAAAGAAAGGTGATCCACACAAAACCAAAGAAACATCCGAAGCTTTAGCAGAGAGAGATCGGGAAGCAGACAAGCACAGAATACAGAATCACGTTTGTCATAAATTGCCTTTTGGTTTTGTTTTGCTTTATGGTTTTCCTGTTTTGTGCGGGTTAACTGTAACTTCTCCAGGATATCCTCCCCTCTGAGTTCTCCCTGAGACAGTCACACCTGCCTGTATTCCGTCAATAGGTTTTAACAAATTTAAAAAATTGTTTTTTGTTGTCAGCATTTGTGCAGCTTATCCGGGTTTAGTTGCTGGATAGGATTTTCATTCAATATTTGGAACTTCTTTTTATTAGTTCAAGTCCTTCCTGCTCCTGGGATTTCTTCCTTTGGAAAGTTACAATGAGGATGAAGAAAGACAAACAGCAGAACATTTTTAAAGACACAAGTTATAAATAAGTTTAAAAGGCAAAATGCAGTCAAAAGGAATATAAACAAAAACAGACTCAATACCCATTTTAGCAAACACATTATTTGTAAGATAAAAGATAAATTTTAAAATCCAAGATAGCTTTTAGGAATCTAAAGGTTATCTTTAATTTTCAAAGAATTTCTGCACACTTTCTGCTCACTGTTCTTTTAATGGGATAAAAAAATTAAATTCACAAGTTTGTCCATTAATGACTTTTAGAATGCATAGAAACAAAACTGTGAAGTGAAATCTGTTGATATATATTTTTTTCTTTTAGTTTGTTTAATAACTTTGTCTCTGACATTCTTTTATTTAAATTATGTTACAGATAGAGTTCAGCAGCCCAAAAGCAGAGAAGGCTTGGATAGAGATGGGTAAGTTTGAAGCTTGTTTAAATGTCTGACGAAAAGATCATCTCACAAGAGGGGAAAAATGGGCAAGCGACTCAAACAAACTAAGGAGCGACATCAACATACTATGCCAAGGCCAGGTCTAAAGTACACAAAACACTCCAATACAGGGAATTGAAACACACAACTTAAATAGGCAAACACACAATCACCTAAACAGGATGCAGCTGTGAACACCTCCAGCAGGAGACACAGAGGCAAGAGATTCTCAAAACAACCCACACTTTGGGGTAAATTTCTTTCAGCTTCTTCTCATGCAGGAAGGTCAAAATTTCCATGTTTGTAATTTTTTTATGGCAATGGTGGGAAATTCTGCATTTCCTTTGCAGGTTCTGTGCAATCATGTTGACTGTCATGATGTGTCCTCCTCCTGGGAACCAGAAAGTTTGGGATGTTTTGACATTTTGAGTGAATGAATCTCAACTAGAAGGCAACTAAAACTAGTAGGCTTTGTTATGCAGATAAATGAATGTGGGCTGATTTTTTTCTTATTAAGACACAATATTGACTTTGACTATTTAGTTTTAAGAATACTGGAGGTCACTCTTTTTATTTCTACCTTTCTGCGCTCCTAGATGTGCAGCACCCTTAGCATATGTCTAGAATGCATACACTACAGGCCGGCGGCCCCGAAATGCAATTAAATTAAAAGTAAAATATAAAACTTTATTAAATAATAAAAAAAAAAAAACTAAATTTTTGTATTTAAATGGTCACTTAATGTCACTTAATGACAATGATTGGCAAGATTAGAAATTACTTACACCAACTTTACTAATGGATGTCATAATTTATCAATTGACCACCAACTTGAAAAGAATACATTCCACTTAGCTAGCCATCTTAAATAGAAAGATAAAAAAAACCAAATAGAAGTCAATGAAATTATTTTGTGTTTCTCTATTACTGCAACTGGACATTTCTGAAAACCACTGGATCCATCCTGGTAGTGTAGTTGGAGACCGTGGATTGTGGGTTCAATGGTCAAATCACACCAGAGTCTAAGAATTCATTTCTACTGGGCACTGATCTGCCTGAGCCAGTTTGAAATGAACAGGAACTGAAAACAACCTGATGGTTCCATATAAGACACAGGAAAAAGATTGAAACATTAAATCATATCCATGAATCTTTGACAGAATGAAACAAGCCGCTGGAAGACCCATAAAAATCTTGTGTTTGATATTTAAAGAACAAATGCTGCTGAATTTCAATCTGTGATCACATCTGAGATTCTGTTTATTTAATGCTTTTGAAAAACTTTTTTTTTCTTGAATAGGAATTTAAATTATTGAACCAAAAATAGGTGTATGCTGTAATGACTAAATTAGTGTTTGAACAGTGAGCTTCAATTAATTTAGCACACATTCTGCTAATTTTTGTAAAAAGCCTTTTTGATTTTAAGGACCAAGAGTTTCTGAAAAAAACTAAGTATATGCTTTTTTTTTAACCATTATAAAGCATTTCTTTTTGCTCTCATGGCCTATTTTAAACAATGGAGTGGTCTGATTATCCTGGTACATTATGTACTTGAAAAGCATTTCTAAATAAATCCCACGAGAAAAAAGTGGAACAATCTTTAGCGGTATTCATCTCTTTGATGATGAGCAAATTCTACCCTACTTTCGACAATCACAGTGTCTCCCAGACTGATTGCTAAGCTGAGAAAAAAAATAGGATTCAAATTTTCCTTTTTGAGAAACCTTGGAATGGTTATCCTTCAATTTGCAAAAACAACTTGGAACTAGATTAACTATTATAAGATCATAGATTCAAAATCTTTCATTGTGAAAGAAAATACTTGTTTTTGTAAACATTTTTTTCATAAAAACATGAATACACATTTGAATAATGTATAATAATATACACCCACCGGCCACTCCACCGTCTAAAATAGGCCATGAGAACAAAAAAGAAATGCTTTTTAATGGTTAAAAAGCATCTACTTTGTGTTTCTAGAAACTCCTGCCCCTAGCTAGTACTGGGTTGCCTTAAGAGCTGCCTTAATCCTTTGTGGCATAGATTCAACAAGGTATTGTGTGGTCATAAAGTGATGGACATGGTCAGCAACAATATTCAGGTAGGCTGTGGTGTTGTAACAATGCTCAATTGGTACTAAGTAGCACACCGTGTGCCAAGAAATAACATTTTCTCTTTTTCTCTGTAAACCCTGGATATTGTTGTGGGTGAAAATCCCAGTAGTTAAGCAGTTTCTTAAACACTCAGGCCAGCCCGTCTGGCACCAACTCCCATGCCATGTTCAAAGTAACTTCAATCGCCTTTCTTCGCCATTTTGACCCTCAGTTTGAGCTGCAGCAGATTGTCTTGACCATGTCTGCATGCCGAAGTGCACTGAGTTGCCATGTGATTGACTGATCAGAAATTTGCATTAATGAACAGTTGGACATGAATAAAGTGGCCAGTAAGTGTGTAAAAATCCCTGATGTCCAGGTACCTGCAAATAAACCAACTAAAGGTGCTTTGTGATGAGAAACCAAAACCATTTCTTCTCTCAATCACATTTACCACTCCCCTAACGAATGTTCAATGGAAGCTGGAGAACTTGCATGCACCTGTACTATTTACTGTTTTGGTTAAATGCTTTTCATCAAGATAAAAGCAGGAAAACAAAGGGAAGTCTGTCAGCATACATATTTGAATAGAGATACTGAATTTGTTTCAGAAATGAGTCCCATCTGGTGAGAATTGCTTCCCGAGATTTCATCTTCATTTTCATCACCGCTAATCTCTGACTGGCATTTAAACAAAGCTTCAGTTATCCTGGAGAGGACTGACATTTGCATTGCCTTTCTTTGCCTCTGCATATTTTTATGATTATTATCCCTAGACATTACAAATATTGGATTTATGCATTCCTGAGTCACCTTTCTTAAATTAGAGGAAACATTTTTCAAGTTTTGTTGCACAGACTTTAGGATACAAAGGATTGATTCATACCTTGGATTTTCTTAAAAAAACCTACATTCCTTTTTATAGCATTATGTTTATTCTGTCAATTTTTTTAGCGCATTTGAGTTATTTAGATTTATATATATATATATATATATGTATGCATAAGGTAGTATTAAAATGAAATCCTCTTTAAAAAGAAACAGCACTTTAATTTTCCACAATTTTTATGTTCCACATTAGACTGGCATCAAACATTTGTTTTGCAGGAGTGTTTGTGTATTTGTTTATATCTTATTTTGTGATGGACGGGCCCACCTGCCTCAGACATGACTCAAACAGGCTCCAGTGAGCATCATAGATGTTGACCAGAGTCACACCTACTTCCTACATGTGATGGTTTGAACAAAACTTACTTGTCTTGCTTGCCTTTATCTTTGCTTTAGACATCTCTGGTAACATCTATTGGGGTTAAAGTGTTATGAGGGTTTGTGGTTGGGTTATGACTTCCGTAGTGTCACATTTACTTCTGTGGAGAAAAAAAAAGACAAAAGCATGAGAATACTTTACTTGGGATTAAAACTGTAGTCTTTGGATCCTTGATGTTCTTACTTTGCGCAATATTTTTATAACAGTAAAGCACTGTTTGTCCCACCATATATGTGCCTATTATTATTACTATTATCCATCCATTTTCAGAACCCGCTGAATCCTTTTTGGGGTCACAACAGGAATGACAAATTCCACAGTTCTATCATTCAACGTCAGCTTGTGTTACCAGTATACTGTCTCTGAGACAAATTTAAAGACTAACAGGAAATGTCTCCACAAATAAAAAAAAAAAATCAAATGGTAAATTAAAAAGTTAAGTCACATGTTAAAAAAACAGTTTGCGAGATAAGTTAATGAAACTGAAAGAATGGGACATTCTGTACCATTGATAATGATTGAAGATTAGTTTTGTTTTATAATTTTAACAGTCTACAAATACGTATTTACACAAAACAAAAATACTTTCCCATAAGTCTCAATTTACATGTACTGTGAACCAATAACCTGAATGGTTTCCTGAAAATTTTAGGTGCACACATTGCTGGAAATCTAAAAGAGACATCTGACTTTATTTTCATCAACAAAACAGCTGCTGAATGTTTTTGAAAGCATCTTCACCACCTCCTTAATAAGTTGGTAAAATCTGGATTGTCACATCACATCATAAACAAATTCTCCAAATAAACTGCAACAATACCAAAGAAATCCTTTTCAAACCCTTTCCCTCTTCCAGAACCATTATTTCTGTTGTGTTTATGCCCTGAGGAAGGCATTACAGTTCCTAACTACAGTTCCTAACGCCAAAGCTCAAGGAAAGCTTCTTTCTATTTGAGATCGGGGCAAAAAAGTGAGGCATGACTACTTGACGAATGCTATCTCCATTGTCTGTGGCATCTGTATGCATACTACTCTAATTGTTGTTTTAATTGTGTTTGACATAGAAGATATGAGCTGAGAAGAATATTCTACTAACTTAGTTATGTGGCCATTAATGGATGAATATGAATCCTGTGGCTTTAACCATAGAAATATGTGGAATCGGCTGAAAATTTCTGTCCCCCCCAAGGATTCAAAACAGTTAAAGCCCCACTCCAATCATGTTTTGATCTATTTTAAAAACATTCCCAGTGGCCTTATATATTTTTTTGTTTTTGTCAAAATTCCAAAACATGTTGCTTCCTAAGACAGTTTCTGCAGATTGGCAGGAATTCATTAGACATTTGCCTCTGAAGTGTGGGCAGAGTAAGTCCACAATGATTTCCCAGCAGCCATCTGCTTAGTCACTCTCCTGCTAGCTTATAGCCTCTTACAACCCCAACCTAACATTACAGGTGCAACAAAAATGGCGAGCAAAATCCAGCCGTACAGTTTTGGGCCAGATGCCAAATCAGATGAGGAAAACGAAGACGTACATAGATCTATTTGTCTACAAGTGGGTGCATCAGAATGGAGCGGAGCAGGGAGCTTGTGGCCTGCCTTTGTGGGTTCTATGTTACAAATATGATCTTTTTCAAAATCAAATTTTTTCATCAGCTTCTGTTTCACAACAATTTAAATAAAAACATACTCCGATTTACAACTTTAAGCTTAATTTCCTTAGAAAGTTACATGAACATGTTAAAAACACACAAAAAACCCCTCACAATTTTCATTGTAAAGGGTCTTTAACATGGAGTCAGGTGGGGTATTGAGTCTAGTTACTCCACCCAGCCCAACACTATTTAGCATAGAGGTTATTATTCCAAAAAAGTAAAATAATATTTATATACAGTACTGACAGTTAAAGAAACACACCTATAATATTGTAAAAGTTTAACGTTTAATAAAGTCAAAACAACTGAACAACAATTTAAGCAGAAAACAAAAACGGTTAAAAAAGAAAAAAAAACAATACAATTTTAAAAACTAGACGGTACATGTTTTCTTTTTTTTGACACAGTGCCTTATGTTGGAGGATCTTGAGGTGAAAACAGCAGCCTTCCAGAAAGATGAGCCTTTAAATCATTAAAAACCCGCTGAAGTCAGGAGACAGGATTTGCACCATGTTTGCACAAGTCCCTGGATCTTAGAAAACCCTCTTCACTTGTGCGAACTGATATGTTTTGTTGATGAGAGGAGACCCTTAGAAGATCTATTTAGAAATTTTTTTTTCCCCGATGGAACAGCTTTAACGAAAAATAGAAGAGCGTAGGCCTTACTTGTTTGAAGAGGAAATACATGGTTGGTCATGTCCCTCGATCGGAGGCGTTCATTCCACTGGGCTGTCTTTCAACACCTCTCAACCCAAATCGCACTCTTCTGTGTGACTCTCTGAATGTCCCATTACATCTTCACTGTATAGCGAGATTGATTTCATTCATCCGTGTTATTAGACGCCTGGAGGGCAGCCAATGAACATGCGGCACGGCCTTGCGTGGCACGCCACCAGTGACAGTTCAATTAGCTGCCTCCGTCTTCACACCACCTCCACATGACCTGCATCAGTGGGTTTTGATGACGATCAACCTGTGTGAAGTGATGCCATCCGTCTCTTGTACTTTTTGTGCAGCAGCAGGCAGGCTGATTGGGTAACCGGATTATAGGGTAATGGAACGGGTGTGGGGTGACTTCTTCTGTTATTTTCAGAGCTGAGATTGATTTTGGCAACAAAGATGTAGAAAATCTGTCATGGTTCCATTTTAGAAAACAGAAAAGCAGTCTCAAAAAAATGAAAGCTTTCTTCTATGTTCTATCACACTGTGACAGAGTAAGCCATCACTGAACATGTTTATTAAGTCTTGCTAGCTGCACTGATATATTTATCATTTTATTTCTAAGTTGTGTTACATGATTCACCAAAGGGTCATTGTTTGCAGTTCTACACTGCAAAGCTAATTGTGTGTATTTCTTGTACTTGCTGACTAACTGTGGTTCATTCTTTCAAAAAAATGAAAATAAAAATGAGTCCTTCAACCTTAAAAGTGAACTACTGAACCAACACACGAGTTGGGAATATCCAGGAGAACTTTTGAAATTATAATGGGATGCCCACACGACCTATGGAATGGCAGCCATTTTGTAGCAAAGTGTGAGATTTGGCAATTTTCAAGCTTTTCCACAATATGGGAAAACAACACATTGTATAATAATAACCTTGGTTGCTAAGGAAATTCAATGTTTACTTTTCGGAATGACCAAGTGACCAAAACATAAGATGGTTGCTATGGAGATAAAACCAATAGAAAAGCCGCCATTTTGAAAAAAGTGCTTGTTACATCTATTTTTCACAGACAGCTCAGACCAGCCTTACAGAAAGGGGAAGGGGAGGGGGTCATGGGGTGCGTTGTGGCTGCTTAGCAAGTAAGGTCCGGTCAAAGATGGGCAGTGAGTGGCGCTTAGAGGCGGGCGGTGAGGGCAGCGGTGGTGCGAAGATCATCATCTAAGCTGAAGTCTCCAAGAGCTCCTTGGTGGCAAGGAGCTGGGGGTGGATAGAGCCCACCTTGAGTACCTGATGACTCTGTTTGCAGTGGGACTGTCTTAGTTGACATGTCTCTGCAGCTGCACATGGCAATGGAGCCAGTACTATTTGACCGACAGAATGGGGTCGCAAGGTCTCTGGTACCTGTTGCACAGGTGGTAGAAACCAGAAGTAAGGGTTGCTGTCAAGCTGAAGAAAGAGTCCTATCAAGCCTGGTTGACCTCAGAGGTGGCTGACAGTACTGGCAGTCTAGGGTGCTGTAACCCAGGTTGTTGTGTAGGCAAAAACTCATTCCTTGGAGGAGTTTGGTGAGGCAGTGGAGAAGGACAATTGGTTGGCCTCAAAGAGGTTCTGGCAAACCGTCCAGCACCTCAGGAAGAGAAAGCAATTTTCCGCAGGGACCGTTTTTAGTGCAGGTGGGAAGCTGTTGATTTCAGGCAGTGGAAAAAATACTCCTTGTCAACACACTCCTTGGGAGTGTGGTATAGCCTCCTTTCTGACCTGATGCTGTGGCTCTCCTGTGGCAGTACACTTGGATTGTACTTCATCAATCTCAAGTTGTGATAGCAATTTGCAACCACTGTTTGTGGTTGTTGAAACATTGAGCTACTTGTTGTTTGGCAGTTAGTCTTAATTGTGGGTTCCAAAGCATCCATTTGCTCCACATTCTCTGCATGTAACCTCTCTGTGTAGAATTACTTGAGAAGTAGCATTCCAACAGAACTTTGTCCTCACATCCAGTCCATTTACGTCTTGTTCCCATTTTCCATCAAGGTGTACCTGACACAAACCTTGTTTGGCCGGTATGACGTGTTTCATTATAAGTAGGGTAGTAGCGTCTTGCCGATAAGATAGGCAGAGCTTAAAAAGACTTTTATGTCTGCAGAATTACTCCAAGAAAACAAAGATGCTGATATACAGCCTTAAGAAACAAACTGTGTGTTTCTATACTTTAAACGGTCAGGCTGAATAGTCTATCCTGATTGGCTGCTGGAAGAAGTTCTGGTCACAACGTTCAGGCTTTTTCAAAACAAAAAATTCTTTCATTATGTAGACAAAACAAGTGGTAAGAAGTGAACTTGATGTTATATTGAACATATTATGACGATTAGCACATTGCTTTTCTTTGCCGCTGCAGTCGAGGTCTGCTGGCCCAGTGACCCATAGTGTTAACTGTGACAACGGGCTGCATTACGAATCAAATGGTCCACCTTTTGTGAGAACACCATCCAAACCTAAAAAAAAAAACAAGAATAAAGTAACAAAATCGAAGGAATGTTTATTTATTTTGTAAGTGATCATGTTATTAGCGGCATAGTGCCCAACAAAGTGTGTATTTGCAGAAATTGATGCACGCTGCAGAAGCCTGAACCGGCGGAAGACGGTTGCTTCTGAAGTGTAATTAATCAGTGTTAAAATAAATTAACGTGTTAATTTAAAAAAAATTAATCACTTAATTTAAGTAAGTTCATTAACGTGTTAACATTGACAGCACTAACATGGTTTGCAATATATGTGAAATATAGACTGCATTTGATCATTTTAGAGTTATTTCCTGAGTGAGGCCCTTTCTTTCCAGAGCCAGTGCTGAAATATTAATACATGCTTTTATAACATCTAGAATAGATCATTGTAATGCCCTTCTTTCTGGTGTTAAGAAAAACAATATCAATCAGCTGCAGCTAGTCCAAAACTCCGCTGCACGCCTTTTAACCAGTACCAGAAAGAAGGAGCACATTACTCCAATTTTGAAATCTTTACACTGGCTCCCAGTCAGCTTTAGGATTGATTTTAAGGTTCTTTTATTAGTTTATAAAAGCTTATATGGAATTGGACCTTCATTTTTATCAGATTAGTTTTGGTTTATGACCCTTCCAGAGCCCTCAGGTGCTCTGGTGCAGCTCTGCTGGTGGTCCCAAAAGTCAGAACTAAAACCCACGTCAAGGCCACATTTCAGTACTGTGGACCTCACCTGTGGGACAGCCTGCCTGAGGAGGTGAGAGCTTCATCCACTGTAGAGGTTTTTAAGAAAAAACTCATCTTTTTAGTATAGCTTTTCCATAGTTTTTATATGTCCACATATTTTAAATTGATTTTATAATTTTTTACTAATAATTAATATCATGTAATTTAATTGTACTTGTGGGATGTGTATGTGTGTTGGTTTTTTATTTATTTTTCATTCTATTTTAACTATTATTTTTGGTCTTACTGTTTTTTGTTTTATTTGTAAAATAATTATGCAATTGTGATGCAATTCCTGCTGTACCTTCATCAACAAGCTCACATGTATCCCACTGAAGAAGCTAAGATGTCCTTCCTATGCTCACTGCTGTTGGGAGAAGCGTTGAAGTGATTAGCAGTGGTCTGGTATGGAGGAACTCTGCCTTTTCATTCTTATGAGGCCTTCACCCTGCTGCTACAAGATCCAGGGGACCAGCTGATGGACACTAAGCAGGGCAAAGAAACAGCCACTGCTTACTCCTTGCGTTTTTGTACGCTGGCAGCCCAAATGGAGTGGTCTCTGTGTGCCTTAAAGAGTGTTTATCACATAGGTCTTTCTATGGAGCTTCAGCTTGAACTTGCCTGCCGCGATGAGAACCTTGACCTGGATCAGGTAATCGCACTGACTATTTGTTTAGACAATCTCCTCAGGGTCCGCATCATACAGTCACAACCAGACTTCCCATAGTGAACCCACCTCACACCAGAGGAAAGGGGCATACGCATGCGTCTATAATCTTGTACCCATCTGTGAAGGTGAATAGTGGAAAAAAGTGTTTAGACCCACAACAGGACATTATAAAAATCTCGTCATGCCCTTTGGACTCTGAAACGCACCCTCTGTTTTCCAAGCATTCATCAATGACGTATTCCGGGACGTGCAAAAATTTGTGATAGTCCACATTGATGATATTCCGATTTATTCTGACACTTTTTAAGATCATGTCTCTCACGTCTGGCAGGTTCTCCAGCACTTGATAGATTGCCACCTGTGAAACAAGAGAAGTGTGAATTCCATAAAACATAAATTTCCTTCTTGGGCTATGCCATTAGTGCCCAAAGGGTTGCTATGGACCAGAGCAAGGTGGAGCCTTTGCTGCAGTGGCCCCCAACCCACTACGGTAAAGGAGCTACAGCGGTTTCTGGGCTTCTCTAACTTTTACAGACGCTTCTTCAGGGGTTTCAGCTCCTCTCACTTCCCTGTTGAAAGGAACACCCAAACGTCTCCTCTGGACTCCGGAGGCCACCACTGTGTTCCGGTCCCTTCAACAACACTTTTCTAAGACACTCATCCTGCATCACCCGGATCTGCCAGTGCAGTTCATCGTGGAGGTGGAAGCTTCAAGCACAGGGGTAGATGCCGTTCTTTCATAACGCCATGGTCAACCACCTAAAATGTTCCCCTGTGCTTATTATTTTGTCAGGGTTCAACCGTCCATTCCCTCACCTGAGTATTAACGTTCTCTGGCACTCTCCTCACTACAACTCCCATCATGAACTGCTCTCTGGTCCTGTCATCACCAGCTGTTCCGCATCATCATCACTGCTGTATATATACCCTCTCTATACTCAGCTCCATGCGAAGTCTTGATTTGTACTCCTTGTCAGTAAGTCTGAGCATTATTCTTCCTTGTTGCTTCTCTGTGTTTGACCCTTGCCTGTTAACCACATTCCTGTTCTCTGACTACAAACTGCCTAGCTGTTGTCTCTTTTTTGCCATTACATTAATTTGCATATGGATCCAAACGCCTCAGCCTCTTCGTCACAGTACTTGACTACACTGTATTTCATTTCTCCTTTGCTCTTCCTTACAGATACATTACCGTACATGCTCCAGTAAAATTTTATTTCCATATCCATTCTTGGAGTCCTGCGATTTTGTTTATCCTCCTACATGTCATGTTAACATCAGAGTCACAGCCTCCATTGCTAGGCATACATCACTCTTGTGTTCCATTTGCACAAGGTGAAGTGGATGAAACTATTTCCATTCACTCTGCTCCATCAACCTGGAACAATCCTGCTAGATCTGAAGCTGTCTAGTTTGATCTGTTTTAATCATTCTAAACATTTTAGGAATTTGTAAACATTGTACTTAGTTTATTGTTGTTTTCCATTTTATTAATGATTTAGGCAAGACAGCTTCCCCCTTCACCACGAAAAATAGAAATCCATGTTTTAGAGTGAGTAAACTGCATTTAAAAAACAAAGATGTATAAAGGCTATATGTTTAATAGGAGAAATCTAGGGCTGCACGGTGGCACAGTGGTTAGCGCTCCTGCCTCACAGCAATAAGGTTCCCGGTTCAAGTCCTGGCTGGGAGACCTTTCTGTGTGGAGTTTGCATGTTCTCCCCGTGCATGCGTGGGTTTTCTCCGGGGACTCCGGCTTCCTCCCACCGTCCAAAAACATGTTTCATAGGTTGATTGGTTACTCTAAATTGTTTGTAGGTGTGAATGTGAATGTGAGTGTGTGTGGGTGTGTGATTGTGGCCCCTGCGACAGACTGGCGACCAGTCCAGGGGTGTCCCCTGCCTTCTCCCATGAGTAGCCGGGTTAGGCTCCGGCAACCCTGTGACCCCGAAAGGGATAAAGCGGATTGGAATGAGGAGAAATCTAGTGCAGACTTTACACAAACCATGAAACAAGATGAGACGCAGTAGCCAAAAATAGAAGGTGGGGATGGTTGGGAGAAAGCGTTAAAAAGCAGCAGTGAACAGCAAGCGTTCATCCACCAGTGGGACTCATACTGTATATCTGTTGAGGTTTCAGGCTGCCTACACAGCTTCCAATATGATTATGCTTTGGATTATAGAAATTCATAACACCATGAAAGACACACCAACACTCACTGAGAGGATCATACCAAAGTGAAAAGTAGCTGACGGAAACTGTGAGCCGCCGTTAAGCTTTTAAAGTCTTTGGAATTACTAGAACTCACTACAGACAACAATAGTTGTGTCTTTAAAAGAAGGTTCAGGCAAGAGGCAAACACATTTCCTGGTCATCTCTTTTTTTGAATGTGTTCTTCTTCATCATATATCTTTATTTTTTGTCTTCTCCTAAACAAGTAGTATTTTATAAAACTAACAAGTATGTCACAGGAGCAAAGAAGGGTCTAGATCAGAGGTCTCCACCTTTTTCATGTCACAGACTGGTTTAATGGTGGTGGTCCGAACGGAGCTGAAGTTGGCATTGAATATTTTTAAGCTTCCCATTCCTGAAAAGCCTGTCTTTCAAATTCTAATGCTACTACAAGATATTTCGTTTATATAAAAGTCTGAACAAATTGCTATTTTTTTTTTTACAACTTCTACTTTGTCTCAATGAAACAAAGTTGTTGATTTGGAGAATTTTTTTCTGATTTGTAACATTTCAACAAAATTATCACGTTTATTTTTTCTTCTTTTTTTAAAACTACCTTTATGACACTGAGAACTCAGTCCAGGCTTGGATCATTATTCAGGGCAAAAAGATTTTACATTTTTTGTTTTTACATAAATCCTAAATCATTGCGTGTATTTTTTAACACAGAGGATTGTTTTCTTAAAAGCTTACACAAATCACAAATTCCACAAATCAGATGTATTTATTAATGGACTTTTTTAAATTGAATCTTGATTCTCTGTAAAAATGTTTGTGGCTGGTTTAACCTTAGACTTTATTATTGAAGATTCTTCCTTTAACATCAATGTGAATGCTACCAACACCTTCGGCTGCGTCCGACTTTTAAGGTGTGATGGAAAAACAAAGCAAAATAAAATGACACAACCATTGTAAAACTGGTATTTTCTAAATATAATAATACATATTAACCCACTGATTCTGCAACTTCATTATCAGCATAAATGACACATTCAAAAGTCACTCTAAAGCCATTTGTTTTTTTCCTGTTTGTTTACAGATCATTAAGTTTAAATTAAAGCAAATTTTTTGGTTGGTCAAATTACCTTATCTTTAGCTATTGGAGATCTACACACACACACACACACACACACACACACACACACACACACACACCCCAGAGGAAGAAAGTTCACAGTTAGAGGGTCTTTCAAAGTCTGAGGACAATATAACTGATGATCCAGATTGTTAATTTTCTGACTATGAGGAGGGTTCAGAGGATGAATTTTTGCATTTTTCTCTCCATTGATTGGAAGCCAAATAATTGTGCAATTATCACCCAGTGAGGGGACATGGCCATTGACTGTCATCTTCAAATGTCATCAAAATGACTCTCAATCCTACACGTATTGCTGTCACGCAAACTGATTATGTCAAATCAGCATTTCAATTCTTCATATTCACACCACAACCAACAGAGAAGATTATCCCGGAAATGACCAACTTGAAGTTGAGGTGTGTATTAGGGGGAATTGGAAGCCATTGAACCAGATTGACTTGAATACGTACAATGGAATTCTGGTATTGGCTGCAACTTACAGGTCAAAGGGGCAAGCCACTATAAGTTTATAGGATGAAGAGTTTGGAGGGCCAATCTCTCCAATTGTATCTGGAAACATTTTACATAATTTCTCATGTGATCTGATTTGACAACCAGAAAGCCAGAGCTAGTTGACGTGATTGAGACAAACTAGCAGCTATTAGAAATGTATGGGACAAATGGATTAAAATTCTCCTCTTGTTGTACAATCCTGGACCACGTTACTGGAGATGAACGTGTTGTTCCATTTAGTGGGCGGTGTCTTTTCACAACAAGCCTGCCAAGTATGGCATCAAAATGCAGGTTGTCTGTGATGCAAAGTCTAGCCATGCATGCAAGTGTATACAGGAAAGCTACCTGGAGGAGCAATGACAAAAATACTGTTATGCCTCTTTTCTAAATGTTTATATACACTAAAATAAAGCTTTTGTTTGTTTTCTTTGTTGTTGAGTGCATTTTTACAGTCCTGGTTAAAATGACCCATAATCTTTTCAATGTATTTTTTTTACGTAATACAAGGGTTAATGCTCCTTCCCCACTTCCCATCATCCATTTACTCTTTCTCATGCGAGCTTACAGCCCCTCACACCCCTAACTTTAACAGTGCAACAAACATGGAGAGCAACATTGGAGCTATTTTTGAGCCAAATGACAGCTCGTACAAGGAAAGCGTGAGATTGTGCCCCGCCGAATGTAGCTTCTATGTCACTGACACAAGCTCTTTCTAATGGCATTTTTTGCGTCTGCTCCTTAATCACTGCTCAGAAATGCTAATTTTCTTTAAATAAGTCTTCTATCATGCAAAAAATGTCACAAGAAGATGTTAAAAACAATTTTAATCATATTGGGTCCTTAACAAAATCCCTTATTTTTTCTCTATATATTTTCTTTACTACAAAAAAGGCATAACAATGATTTGTATTGGTTGTTGTTACAATGTTCAGAGAAGTCCTCTTATGCTATGGAGATAGATTTTTCTTGTCTATTACTCTAAAAGGTTTAAAGTCTTATTACCAGAAATCTATTGTTTAATGTCTCAAACTGTATTTTAACTATTGCCATGGTTTGTCTTTCACATCATTGTGATTTATGTTTGTCTTGTGGCTGCTGCTTAGTTCACGGTTTGCAGAATTCATCCTGTTGACTTTCACCAACACCCATGTTCTCCTTCATTACACCCATGAACTTCTGCTTTTGTCTTCCTCTGTACCTCCTTTCTGTCAGCTATCAGCATGATCTTACCGACATTATTTCTATTCCTTTTCACAACATATCCAAGCATCTCGATCTGTCTTCCCTTAAAATTATCACCAAACAATCTACCATGAGCTGTTCCTCTGATGAATTCATTCCTGATCCTATCCGTGCTCATCACTCAGAAAAAGAACCTCAACATCTCTGCTACCTCTATCTGCCCTATGACTCTTGCAGTCTCTAAGCCAACAACATGGCTGCTCTCATCACAGTCTTCTACACCTTTCTTATTATTCTTGATGACAATCTTTTGTCACACATCACACCTGAAACCTTCTTCTAGCCGTTCCAGCCCTGCTTGCACACGCCTCTTCCCCTCTTTTTCCCACACTGTCTGTGACCCTAAGTATTTAAAGTCCTTCACTTCCTTCACCTCTGCTCTCTGTAACCTCACCGTTCCACTTGAGTCCCTCTCCCACACATTTCTTTCCACATAAATATGCCGTTTAAAAAAAAAAACGTTGACATTTTCTCAGTCTGGCTTCAGAATGTTCCATTTAAAGACAACTTTCATCACTTCAACTTACTTTTCTGGTTTCATATGTACTCAATGCAGCTTGACTGTTGTAATCCGCTATTTTAAATCCAGTTGACTGAAAAGCACAGAGACCCCAAACGATTTTTTTTTTAGCATATTGGGTTTGTCAGAAATATTAGAGATCCTGGAGTTAATCTGGATTGAAAACTAAAATTGTGTAATTCATGGCCCCCTCTCCTTCTCAAAGGAAAAGTCACTTTATGGTTTTGAAAAAAATAGCGTCATCATCGTCCACAGCATGGAGAGATTATGGGCATGTGGAAGCAGCGAATAAAACACTCTCTGACCTTGATGGACATATTAGCATAAAGCAGCCCTGTGGGCATCACGCAGTAAGAAGAGTTGATGTGCGTGAAAATGGGGACAGTTCAGTATTCGAGTAACCTTAAATAACATAAACATGTAGAATAAAAAGATAAGAATGGCATCTTATTTGTGTTTTCTACTAAAACAGAATTTTGTAATCTGCAAAACATGTATATAAAATGTAAATATATATATTAAGGCTACAATGATGATTTACATTTGACCTTCCTGTGTTTCAGAAAAAAGCTTTAGAAGCATCTATTGTCAAAACATGTTCTCTCCTTTGTAATTTCCGGGAAGGGGAATCCAAAGGTTGTATATTTGCAGCCTTCAGCTTTTTTTTTTTCTTCCTTCATTGTGGTTGACAGTTTTAGGCGGGCTTTTTATAACTGACCAAGTCCAACTGTATTAAAGCTTACAGTTATGCATTATTAAGATCAGGGCAAGTCTGAGCTGAGATGAGACTGTGTGCTTGGACTTTCAATGGGGCCAATCCCTTATGTAGCACATTTGCCAGTTGTTTACATTCTTGATGTCATTCTTTGACATACTGCTCACTCTCTGAGTCTGTTTGTTAACAGGTAAATATTGCAGAGATTAAAATAAATTAGCACTATAATATTAGAATAAAAGAAGATAACATTTGGAATTTATTGTGCAGCTTTCAATAAGTGTGAGGTTGTACAACCACTGTTAAATTGGGGTTAAACAACAACTATGATCCACAAACTAAAATGATTGAAGTTGTTACATACAGATGGTTGCAGAACATGTGTGGAAGCTTCATTTGACATCTCCATTGTTCAGTTATATAACGTACACATTTAAACAAAATATTTTAAAAAACATTACCCTTCAAACAAAAGTTGAACCCTTTTGTGAATTTAATTCTGCACATGTGAGAGACTGAGAAAACCAAGCAAAATAAAAAAGAGTCAAAGATCAAAAAAGGTGACAAACAAAAAACACAAATTTGAGCATAAAGAGTGGTCAATGTAAAATAGCTATAATGACAATTTTAGACTGTAAGTAAAACATTTCTAAATAAACAGAACTAATCACAATGAATCATATAAAACCATTTTTCCAGGGTGATTCGCCCATTTAAGCCTTTAACATCGGTGATGCTGCCGGTGACTTCTAAATAACAGATGTTTACGTGATTCTGACACATGGCTTTTCACTTTCTGTACCCAAAATGTAAAGCCAACTGATTCTAAATGCTTGAGAAATACGGGAGATGGGTGTCAGAAGAGAGTCATTTACAATTGATTCCCAATGAAAAAGAAGTCAGGTTTTACACTAAAAGTAAACATGAGCCTCATGTCAATAACTTTTGTGATGCTTTTTGTTTCATTCATGATAACAGGAGCAGGGGGGGAGAGCAGGGACATTTTTGTAGCTTTAAATCAATGGCTCACATTTGTTCAGCACTGTGATATCCCATGTCTACAGTAAAGACACAGACATTTACGAAAACCTAACACAGTAAAAAAAAAGACTAATATTAAATGATTTCATGGAAAATGGTACAGTCCATTTATTAGACCAAGCACCATTTTTTTCTACTTCAGTAGGCTGATCTAGTATGTCCAGGTCTCCATGCAATTAAATCAGAAACATAATACATTTTGCAAAACTTTATACAGAATACAATGAAGTGTTGTAGAACAACACAATTTCAAACAAAACAATCTTATGTTATTGCTTTAATCTGAAGAAAAGGAGAAAGAAAAGCGTGAACTAAAACTAACATTTTCAGTAAAATGAAAGGGAAATGCTCTTAAAGTCTGTCTCCAGTGAAGCTTTGCAAGCGCCCATTACACTGTATGTGCAAGAAAATATTTCTGCAATATTTATTGGCAGCAGCTGTTATTTCAACGTGGGATATGAACATTTTCTTGTTAGGACTGCCAAGCATAACATTTTTAGTAGTTTTGCTTCACAATTGACCATAACTCTCTCTTCAGGTGCCAAGCAGACCGGAGCATTAAGACTATTCTGTGCCCTTGGTGGGAATGTTTCAGGGGCCTGCTGCATGCTAACTGAGACTTTAACTGAATGTTGGCTCCAATGTATTTTAAAACTTTGAAACAAAAAAGAATAGGCAAAATAATGAAAATATGTATATTTAATCATATTAATAAAAAAATAAATTAAATAAACATTTGTTGGTGGGTGGAAGGTGGAGTGTTGGAGACAACCAAAAGGAGAAAATGCAAATTCCTAATACAAAAGTCCCAGCCGGGATTACATTGTTTGACATGATCCACCACCAGATGTCTGAACATTTAAATGATCTTTTTAATGATATTTTTCCTTTCTCCTAAAGCTTTCTGTAAGTCTAAAAATCCCTTCAAATAGCTTCTGCGTATGAACTTAGTATCTAACACCAGAGACTTAACCGGCTACACCTTATTAACAAGCCATATTTCTTTGACCCTTCACGGGATCAAAATGACTCTGCTGATTCTGACGCAGGGGAAACGACTTTAATATCAGCTTTGCACCAATAAATAACACATTACTAACGTCACGCTAGTAACTTCAGTAACATTACTTTGCCAACTTAAAATGTTGCATAACGGTTGAGTTACAGTAGTCGAAAGAATGTCAACATTGGAGCTAAAGCTCCGGTGTGTAAAAGGGTTAAAGTCACGCTTAGAGAGTGTCAGTATTTTTTTCCCTATACATCGATGAACTCCCAATTCAAGGTGCAATGATTCCTTTTCGCAAAGAGACATGACTAAAAAACCAGGAAAAATAAATCTTTACAATGCCAAAATGGAAGACAATAAAATAAACATTCCATGGTGCTTCTCACTTGTTGCTTACCTTGCAGTAAACAGACTTTTTTAACCAAATAAAATAGCTAGAGTACTTATTCCTTTATTGGTGGCAAAATACACGCAATAAACTGCCCTGCATCCCTACCGTCAAAGAACCACTGCTGGAATTTGTCTGTGCAATCACAGTTATTGAATGGAATGAGTTCTGTTTACAGCAGCAGATGCAACACTCAGGCTGAATCTGAAAATATGGTTCAGGGGCCCTCCTAACATCATGTGCCCCCGGGCCCATGTGGTTAATCTGGCCTTGCAAGTAAACCATTGGGCTGGAACCACATCTTTACTGCCTAGATCACCAGAGGGATTTTAGATAAAAGTCATAGATACACTATCTATATTAGTTTAACTCAGCAAACGGTGACAGTTAAAAGTGAGAGAAAATAGGAAAGGCTTTGCAGCACCCCTTGCATTGTGAATTGTGCAAAAAATCTAGAGCATTCAGAATTAAATCCTTATTTTTCACATATCTTAACTTGAGTATGATCTTATTCTGGCTAATTTTAAAAAGTGTGTTTAAGTGGTGATGTCTTATTTGGGATCATATGGGAATATTGCTTTGAATGTTTGCATGGTGACTGATGTTATAACTAAATTTATTGCATAATGATTATTTCAAGCGTTCTATCATCAACTAATGATGCACTGCACATTGATTTGTGTTATAATTAATAAACCATTAATTCAGTAAATATTCATGACAAAGCAGTCATTAAAACTATGTAATGGTTACACATATCATAAGTCACCAAAGGTCCGCTTTTTTTCATCTAATTTACATCTCATGTTACCAGCAGCAGATTTGCACCAATATTAATTTTGAATCAGCACCACTGCTTGGTCTCTCTTTAAGAAAACTTTATTCTGCTGAAAATACTACATTTTCAAAGTGAGAAAAATGGATTGCTTGACTAAATTCCTGAATATGTATAAAAATAAAAAAAAACATCCTCATTTTGGATGTTTTGGTGGAAGAAAATAACCTATAGATTTATTATGCAATCTGCATTTAGATCACACATTTAGCCATGTGAGTCATACAACAAATATGGTTTATTTCAGATAATTATTTGAGCCCTTATAAATGTATCAAAAAGGCCGTCATACTAGTAACCTCTGTGGGGGAAACAAAATTATTGTTATTGATACTTGTGCTATTCTGAATAAATAGGTTTGGTGTTGTTTTTTTGATGTGTACTGTAACTTATGCTCTTTTTAGTACTTAATTAATTTCTGGAACTACATCAAAACAGATCCTCCTTCATATTTAACAAATCTCTCTTTATTCTTTGCAGTATAAAATTTAGTTTTACTGAAGAGACCAAACCTGCTTCTATGTTCATTTACCAGCTGAAAGCCTGAAGGCATCTTCTGATGTTATTGGATATATGTTTGAACCCTACAGCCGTTTATGCCTCAAGTGCATTTGTATGAACACCAGGGACTCCTGCAGTCCAAACTATCAGACCGGAGACCATACTGAGGAGCTGATTTTCTGCAAGGTTTACAAATTTCCCTGGTGCTTTTATGTGGAAACAGAAATTGATCTGGAAAAAAAAAACATCGAGCAATGTTAAGCGACTATCTAAAACAGGTTGGTACATCCATTGCCTTAGTACCAGAGCCTGTCCCTGCTACTAATAGGTGAAGGTGGACAGCTCGCCAGTCTATCACAGTGCATAGGTAGGTACATTTTCTCTAAGAAGTAAGTTTATTAAGTAATTGTAATCTTTAGCTGTGTCATCCAAATCATTTTTATCCTAACACAGAGTGAGCAATTAATGTTGAAAATGACGTCAAATCAACATCAGAGCTCAACATCAAATTGAGGTAAAAAACAAGTTGAATGTGCATATCAAACTGATGTCAAAACTGCAAAATCAATTTGACATCTTGATAGTAACCCAATAATTTAAATTTGGATCAATAAATTAATAAAACTAATAACAGAGGTGTAAAACATACAATAAATGGCTTATTGGAATATTTATACTCAAAAATCCTTTGTTGGGGGAACATAAAATTTTGGAAAGTATTTCCTTCTAAATCAAATTGGTAATATAGCAATAAACATTTGTGTCGGGAGAACTGAATGTCCCCTGCGACAGACTGGCGACCAGTCCAGGGGTGTCCCCTGCTTTCGCCCATGAGTTAGGCTCCGGCAACCCCGTGACCCCGAAAGGGATAAAGCGGATTGGAAAATGAATGAATGAATGAATGAGATCTGAATGCATTTATGTTGCTGACAGAAGAGGCATGGAAGTCAATTTGATATTAAATTGACGTCAATTTGACATTTAACACGTAGCCATTAAATTGATACCAAATAAAAGTCACCTATATTACCCAGCATTCTTAATTTAGTTTTTTTTTCATGTTAGATTGAATGTCTACTGTTCATGTATTTCTCACGCTAAAACAATGGTATGAAAAAAAAGCTAAAATAACATTGTCATGAAGATTTACCATAAATCAGAAACATAAAGGATACTCTGTCACTGCTGGTTTATCCTTTTCCTCTTTTTGATTTGTTCATTTTGTTTAGGTTTCATACAACACTGTACCTCACTGAAATTCATGACATTTTAAATCTTCATGCCCTCATAAAAACACAGGTGCACCAGGTGCAAATCACCAAAATTCTATTGTTTTCTTTCTGCTATAACAGAATTGAAAACACATCTAACAGAGGCAAACATCACGTCATTAAAAGTCCTTTTTTATAACTTGTTCATCAAATGACAAATAAATAAATAAATAGTCTGTAATACAGACATTTCTGATCTGAGTGTAAAAGAAACTAAAGAACATCAAACTCTTCCAACATATTAGGATTGACATTTGTTTATCTTGAGGATCAACCTCTAAATCTGTCTACCTCATCACCCAGGGCTGATGCATTTCCCTGAGAACAAAAACCTTATCACAATAAAAGCTTTTAATGAGGTACTGTTTGATGGTTACCTTTAAACTAAATGTCATTTTTCTCTACAAAAGCTTTGTGTCTGCTGTTTCATTAAGTCATCCAAAAATTATGTTTTACCAGCAAAATATTGACCTCATTTAATTGAAAACAATGACATTTAAATTAGTGATCAATAGAATCCGTTCAAACTGTTCTCAAAGCACATTTTAGTGAAATATCTTCCCATAGTGCAGCCGATCATCCAAGTGATTCATTTGACCAGTCTAGGTCCTTCCACCGGTCTTTGGTTAAAATCTTATTCTGTCTTTTGGCTTCTTTAGATAAAGGTCAGACAATTTACAAATAGATGAAATGTGAAACTACAGTGTTTCCTCTCTGTATCACAGAATTTTGCACTTAAACACTGGGTTCTGCATTACAATTGCCTGTAGACCTTTCTAATAGATCTCCATGCTTTGTCTCCTGTATACAATGTGTTCAGTTTTCCACATTTACATAAATCTTTGCTCTTGAGTAGATCTTTTTCATTCTATAACACTGGGGGCATTTTTCTGTGAAGGTTTGAATTTTGAGAATTTAAACAAGAGAGAAAAATGTAAAAAATGTTCATGTTTGTCTGATAAAAGTGAATAAAGTGTGTAGTGAGGGGTTTTACAGCCTTAAAAAATCTAGAATCCTACTTTGCGTATTTCACGCATCGCAGGTTGTCTATGGAATGTAACCCCCACGATAAACAAGGGACCACTGTACTTGACGACCTGTGTTTTCCTACACAGAAGAGATGGTCAGAATAGATGGTACAGATGGCTATGTGCTAGTTTTGGTCTCAGTTCTTGGCTTGTTCAGCTCTTGAGGTTTTGACTAGCCTGTGTATGTTTGCATGCATGTACATGGCTAAACCAAAATCATCATTGTTTTCTTCATCTGATTTCCCACAACATATCCATGTAGAGTATCAGAATATCACTAAGAATTCAATTCAAAATGTTGAAGTTTAGATTTTAGTGGGGGTGATTGTGTCCACTGCTCTCTGAGTCTTTTTCTAGTTGCAGAAATAAATTCTAACTTCTTCATCTTATTAACTGGTCTACATTCCAGCTGTAACCTGTCTGCAGCTATGTCCCAATTATAATTTTTAAAAATGTGAAATTTAATTATTCAAGCACTTGTATGTAAAGTGTTTGCATACACTGTCTTTCTTTTGAAACATAACCGCGCCTCCCAGCCCTGTACTCATGCAGTGGTTCTTTGTTCTCGGCCACTAGAGATAATGTCTGGTTAACTCCTGGGGCGGAAAGCCAGAAGTTGTCCTTAAGGCTATGGAAATGAAAGACCTGGGACTTAGCCAAGCTCGATCATGACCAAGCACCAGAGACACCTGTTAGAGAGGGCAACATGAAAACCAGCATTAATTTCAGCAACATGAGCTACAGCAACTTGTCTGTTTAATCCACAGCTGCATCAATGAACCAAAGCTCTGCTTTCATGCAATTACCCATTAAATACCTTTCTTACTTGAATTAAATTTTATTTATATAGCCCAATTTCACAACCATAGCTGTCTCGTTGGGCTTCACACTGGTATTCAAATGAACATAAGGTCAGTCATAAAATAAATACAATAGGCGATTGCTAGAGAAACTAAACAGGCTAAGCCAAACTGGCATATCCACCCTTAGATCCTCCTTTTAGGTGAGGAAAAACTTATAAAAATAACTCTATCTTGGGGAAAAAAATAAAAAACCTCCACATGAAGGAGGGATCCTCTCCCAGGATGAACAGTAGATGCGCTAGAACTGTTACAGAAGAATTAGCTTATCTAACTCTACAACTACATGTTTAAATAACAACTATAATAACAACTATATGTATGAATAGTGTAGCAGATGAGTTCAATCCAGATAAAACTGTGGGGCAGCTGGGGGTGCGAGATGAGCCAGAGGCGAGGTCCACAGCGAAAGACAGGAGCACAGGCGATTCACTGCTCCCTCGTAGGGGAGTGGGAAACAAGGAGAGCATATGAATTGCACTGCACCAAACAGTGGCATGATGAAATAAATAAAAATAATACCAGATAAATAATAAAGAATAGAAGAGAGGAGTAAAAGAGGACGGAGACCCAGTGCACTATACTTTCCCCAACTTCTAACTTCTAGTAGCCTGCTTGCAGGTAATTGTTATTGAAATTAAATTCAGACATGTTAATGTTAAGTTGTGTCGAATATAGCACAAATAATGGTAATAACAATAACAATAAAAGAGGATGTTCAGTTTTTGCATGTCAATATTAATAAAAATATATTGTTAATCTAATCTAGGCCCGTTCAAGTCCACTAAACTGGGGGAATAGGCCGCCATAGCCCAGTTTATCAAACCATCTTCCGTCTGCTTAGTTCTGCGGAGAAATATGTATAATGTATATAATGAATATTTATAATGGATGTAATGAAAATATAAATTTTACTCTAAACTTCATTACAGTAGGTGAGGTAGGGGGCAGTAACTTAAATTTTCTCTGATTGCTAGCTAGCCTGCTTATTCCATAAGACAGGAGCTTGGTGGCTAAAGGCTCTACCTCCAACTTTATTTTTAGAAATTCTAGGAATCACAAGCAGTTCTGTGTTTTGTGAGCGAAGTGTACTGTTTAGTTGGTAAGGCACTATGAGGTCTTTCATGTTCAAGACTCAGGTTTATGCTGCAAAAGTTTTAAAGCCCGTTTTTGGGCTCTACGTACAAAATGTGCCATTGAATGCATGTTAAAAATGAAACCAGATAAACTTTGATCAATAAGGAACTCAGATTTGGCAGAGATGGCATCCTTTTTCAATTCATGAAAGTGTCGACTTCTTAGAAATTGATCATAAAGGATAAATTAATAATTGTGGTTCATGCCCAACCTGAATTATATGACACAAAGTCTTTTGTATATCGGAATAAAGCTGTGAAAGACAAAGCTTGGACCAAGATTCCCGAGATTTACACCACTTCACTATTTCAAACCAAGCCTTCTCCAACTGTGATTACATGTGCCAAAATTGGGTAGTAACAGTCCAGTGTAAACTGCTGTATGCTAAAAACGCGTTCAAGAACCTGCATTCTGGGCATTCTTGAACACACATCACATGTCCTGTGCATACACACCATTAGATGTTATTTTTCCTGCTTCTGACACATTTTCTTTGATGGAAAATTGTTTACTTGCTGTCTAACATTATCCCTTCACAGGTAACAGGTGAAATGGTGAAGAGATAATCAGTATTTTGCACTTCACCAGTTGTGATAATGTTATGCCAGATCGGTGCATAACAAGCTGTAAAATCATCGGTGACACTCCACTCTCTTCTGACTGCGTATTTTGTGTGGATGTGATACTACTGGTTAAACAAAAAGGGGAATTATTTTGCTCATTTCTCATATATCAAAGGAGCCAGTGAGGGATTCAGCAGCATAGATTTCCTCAGTGCTGGCCATACTGTTCCAACTTAGACGAAGAGTAACACTGGGCCTTATTGTGTCTTGGAGCTGCTATGGTGTTCATCTCTGGAGATCTCATTATAAGATCCTCAAGCTGTTCAAGCACGTATCCGCTCTCTTCACTCTGCCATTCTAACAGCTTGTACAGCATAACTGTTTAAAGTCCCCGCTGCCTCTTTGCACTATTGACAGCATAAAGCAATTATTGTTGATTTGAAAATTGCACCATGCACCTAAAGTGAGACACATGGAAATAAAGAGATAACCAGGTGCTCTGTACAGCATCATCAGCTTTCTGGCTGTCACAAGCTGTAGTTGAAAAAAACTGTCTTTCTTTGCATGGGGTCAAACTGCAAACTTTTAGTTCCTTCAATGTACTTTTTTAACAAAACAGTTAATGGTTCTTTCTTCTAGTGTCCAAAAATACAAAAAAGTTTTGAGATCTTGATTTCCACAAGTTAAATTTTAACTCCCTTGATGCTTATTGAGAGAAATACATGAAAAGTATTCAGGATGCTAATGAGGCTAATATTATAACATATGCTGATGATACTGTCCTACACACTCATGGGAAAAGTATAATAAAGGTGGCTACAAAATTATCAAAAGTCATGAACAAGGTTAGTGGTTGGTTATGTAATGCATGTCTTACTTTAAAATCTTGAAAAGTATGTAACCATGTTTTTCCACTAGAGGTGTAAACTTCAAACTTATCCAACTTCAAATGTTAATGGTCAAAAAATAAAATCTGTAGAGAACTCATTGGGGGTAAATCTAGATCATGCAATGTGTGTTTGCTTTATAAAGTTATTTATAATGCTTCTGTTCCCCCTTTGAAAAAGTTAGTAGGACTCCGCTCTGAAAATTTTGTACAAGTAATCCCATCTGTCACCAGAGGTGAGTGTAAAATTCCATAATGTAACACTCTGTTTGGTAGTTCTTCTTTCTTGTGATTAAAATAAGAGAAAATGTGTTGTTGTGCTCAGCTTTGTCATACATTTTCGGAATGTGGTGCTCTCCTCTCTGTTTCTGTTAATCTGCTCTGCTTTTTTTTTAACTGTGTTCATCACATCATCCCACTCTGTTGAATTTCAACGAGTTTATTTGTTTAGCTTTTACTTATTCTTACTTTCCTAGGGACGACAGGCGAAAATGAGCAATTTTGCTATAACCTGAATAGACAAAAAAACAGAGTCCTAAACTCTCCATTTGCGCTCCAAATTTACCTTAATCTAGAATCGACTTGAAAGAACCAAAAACCACGAGTGGATTTCTTTTTTATTTTTGGATATAAATTCTGAACTGAATGACAATTTAAAAAATGTATCCTAGAAATCAGAGCATCACAATCACAAGTTAGATAAAAAGATCTATTATGTTTTTCATTCTCATAACAACTTTCTCCTTTAAAAATTAATGTTCTTAAAGAGACTGCTATAAAAATAGAAAAAGTTGGAAATTAACTTTGCCCCTCATCCTTGTATGGAGGTAAAAAAAAATGGTTAAAAAAGGACTGCAGCAAAAGGAGCATGATTAGGGCACAACAACAACAAAAACTAAATGCAAAAAAGATGACAACACAAAAATGTAAACATATATAACTAGATTTTTTTTAAATTTCTGACATGCATTTCAAAAATGTCTTGATCCCCGTTAGATAAGTGTTCCTTTTAGTTTTATCCTATAATATCTGTTAGTTTTTTGTAATTCAACATTAAAAAAAAAGAAATATTTATATAGTAATCTGTTTCTATCTTTGGGTACCTAACTACCGCAACGAAAATAGACAGGTTAAAATATCCTATTTTTAACGTCCCATATATTAAAATGAAAAACACTTTTTTTTCTTACATACTTTCTTGTTTTATATTTATGCTGTTTGTTATTAATGTCAATCATATAAATAATTGATTAACTTCATTTTTAAACAAATCAGGAAACGTTAATGACCTACTAATTCACGCAAATTACTCGATACAACAAAACAGGCCCAAACCATGAACTTCCCACATCCGTACTCAAATCTACAGTGTTACTGCTGACATTCTGCTGAGTTGTCCATTATGTCCATTATTTTAATAAATGCATCATTTTTTTTTTTTTTTTAGAAGTAATGGTAATATTATTTCAATATTATTTAAATGTTTAATGCTGTTACATGATAAATTTTAATTTTTCAGGTCATAGTTCTAAAATTTTAAAAACCTTTTGTCTTTTTTAAACCTTTGCATCTATGGTTTGCTCATTTTTCAGCTGGAGGAACTAACCACAGTTCTAACGTTTTGTCACTTTTTCTGGGTAAATAAGGAATTGACATGCAATGTTTGATTTAGACAACCTTCACTGGAGTTTAAAAAAATAATGGTAAGGAAAACATTTTATGCACTTTCTTTTGTATGCATGTGCTTAAACACAGTTTTTTTAAACACCAGAATTTATTGCTTTTTTTTTCTACATGTATGACTTTTGTGACCCAAGTATTGAACACAGTACATGCAAAAACAATTTAATATGATTAGGCACTGACAGCTGTCTAAACCCAGAATACATTTAAGATTGACTTCTACAGATAAAATTAATAATGAGGTAAAAAAATATTATTATTATTTTTACAGAGGTCACTTAAATGAGATGACATTAATCTGTCCACAATTGTTAAGTCTGGCTGGTGTTCAAGAATGTAGAATCATATGAGACTTTAATCCAAATACTGGGAACTCTGAGAGATAGATTGAAGTGAATCAAGTCACATAATAATTTTAAGTATTATAATAACTGTATTTATTTATTACTATACATGTATTTCCAATTTCCAATTTATGACTATATCGAAAAAGAGATCTATACACCTTCGAAGAAAATATTTTCACTCTACTCTTGCAGATCGTCATTAAGATAAAGAGATGACATGATTAAACAGACGTGTATTTCGAACTCTCCAAGTTTGCTCATTATAAGTTTAACTCTGTTTTTTATTCATTTTTTTTAGTCTTTCGAGGTGGTTATCTGTCCAGATTTCCATGCTTTGCACGGCACTAATTGCTGTCAGTTTCTCTACGGATAAAAAGGCCAAACAGGTCTTTGATAATTACAAATACATATGGGTACAGCATTAACACAATTTTTGTCGGCCCCTCTTTGGGAGTGTTTGTGTCAGATGCTACTAAATGGAAAAAAAAAAAAAAGAAACAGGAGCCTGTGCCTCCCTGCCAGCATATACAGCTCTATCAATAATGAAGTCACCTTTTGGCTGCAGTCCAGGCATTACAAAAAAGGACTGTCACCATTACAATGAGATAAAATGAGGGTCAAGAGCTCAAGATACAGATCCAGCTCCTAGCCCAGTGTCACACAAACCTTGCCCCATCTAATCCCCCATCGTCCCGTCACTCACCTGTCACTCATTCACACTGAATGAAAATGAAACCCTCATTGCAGGAAGAATCTCCTTTACATCTGCTGTCACAAACTCAGGAGGTGAGATGGTAGAGTTTTCGAAGATTGTACCAAAGTAAGAGTAGAGTTACTTTAGTACAATACTACTCAAGTAGAAGTAGAGCTGTCATCTAAATATTTAATTTAATTAAAGTAAAAAAAGTTCAATGTGGAAAACTGCTCAAATTCCAAGAAACTTATATATTTTTGATTATAGTCTAACACCTAATGTAAACTTAATTTTAAAAACTACAAAACACAAGTATTTAATCAATATGAAGGACATAGCATAGTTATGCACGACATTAAAATATCCGGGCTGCACGGTGGCGCAGTGGTTAGCGCTCCTGCCTGACAGCAAGAAGGTTCCCGGTTCAAGTCCTGGCTGGGGGACCTTTCTGTGTGGAGTTTGCATGTTCTCCCCGTGCATGCGTGGGTTTTCTCCGGGTACTCCGGCTTCCTCCCACCGTCCAAAAAACATGCTTCATAGGTTAATTGGTCACTGTAAATTGTCCGTAGGTGTGCATGTGAGTGTGCATGGGTGTGTGTTTGTGGCCCCTGCGACAGACTGGCGACCAGTCCAGGGGTGTACCCTGCCTTCGCCCATGAGCAGCCAGGTTAGGCTCCGGCAACCCCGTGACCCCGAAAGGGATAAAGCGGATTGGAAAATGAATGAATGAATTAAAATATCCCAAAAGCCAATTTTTGCTATCTGTGTTTTTATGAAATAGTTGACCCTGTAAAGCCCACTACATCAAAGTAAAGCATGAAAAATATATTTTTTAAAAATAAAGATGTATTTGAACCTGTTGATAAAACCAAAAAAAAAAAAAATGTAAACATAATTTTTCTATGAGATATAGATATGATCAATTATGCTACATTTGGTGATCTAGCAAGTCTTTGTTAACAATGGTAGTTCAAAATACAAACATATTGACATGAGTGTTTATGAAAGAAACAACATATGTATATACCGTCTCACATTTGATTCACACATTCTTAACATGGTGTAACTGTTTTATAATATATATATATATATATATATATATATATATCAACAAGTTTTGGATACTTTTGATACAGCAAGTAGTCATTTAAAATAATGATTAATAATAGATGAGCTATTATTACCATAAAGTTTGGAAATTAGAAAAAAGTTTTTCCCGCCTAAAATGTTTTGAGATTTCATGGAGGTGGCCATTTTGAAATGAGCAGGAAAAGGCCTTCTACTGCCTCTTGTGGAATGATGATGCAGTGCAGGACAGAAAAACTGTACCGTTATTGCCTATAATGTGTTTTTCAAGAAGAATTTGGATTATTGGATTATTCTTTTTTTTCCACAACTTTTATTAATGAGAGATTAAGTCATTACTTCACAACTCTTTTAGTAATGTTAATTACATTTTCTTGTCTCAAAACACAGATCTACACAAAACCAAGAAGAAAAAAAAAAAACGTAATAAACATTGCTTCTCGTATTTAAAAGCTGATGCTGTCTCAGCAATCTTTATCCAAATCTTGCAAACTGAAGTCTCAAAATTCCAAGCATATAAAATCAAAAGCTGTTGGATCATCTGATAAGTCTGGCTTTTTAATAAATTTGATAAAGTGTCCCCAAATTTTGTCAAATAGGTGTTGTTTGGATTTACAGATATACGTTATTCTTTTCAAAGGGAGGCAGTGTAACATTTGTTTTAGCCACTGGTTCATGCTAGGTCTGTCAATATTTTTCCAAGCTTGTGCAATACATATTTTTGCTGTTAACAAGCTGATATGAGTAAATATACTCTCTGTTTTCTTAAACTTATGCTTCACTGGATATATAGCCAATAGAAATAGAGTAGAGCTTAATGTTAGTTTCTTTGAGTTTATTTTTTCTATTAACTTCTAGTTAACTTCTTCCAAAAAAAATTGTATTTGATAATATTCCCATGTGCAATGTTTTAATATACCTTTAGATCCGCATTTTACACAAACATCCGGTATGTTCTTATTGTATTTGTTTAGCTGTACTGGTGTAGTATATAAACGCATTAACCATTTAAATTGTAGTTTTCTCAATTGGTTATTAATGGACATAGGATGACCCCTAGAGCACACGCTCTTCCAATCATTTTCATTGAAATTGAGGGATAGGTCATCATACCGTGATTTTAATTTACCTTTTGAATTCTCTATTGTGTTAGATATTATCAAGTTTTAGAAGTCTGAAATTATGCCTTTTCTCAATTTACCGTATTTTTAATCATCAATGTTTCCAACTGTGAGAGAGGATTTTTTTTTAAAGATTTTTTAGGGTTGTGTTCACAAAGCTTCTTAACTGAAGATATTAAAAGTGGTGTTTTTTTTATTTTTTTTATTGAGGTTGAACATAGATTTTAGTTCCCCAAAGGACACGAAAATATCCAACTGTAATGAGTACAGATTGCTAATTCTTTTGAGTCTTTTGGAAATCCACGTTTTAAACGTTGCATCCTTTCGCCCTGATACAAAAAACTAGTTACAGGGAGTTTACTTCTTTTAAGTGCTTTGTGACCTCATACTACACCTTTATTGTGTGGTATTTGTTTTTGTAGATTGTTTATTTTGTCTGAATATATAAATGAGGGAAAGGGTAGTTTTACATTATGTAATTCGTGGATTTTTTTTGTCAGAAAAATAAAACATAACAAAGCACATTTGTGTAGTCCAATAGTAATAATTAAAGTTAGGGCATTTTAGCCCCCCTCGGTTGTATGGTAAACATAGCAAGGTAAGACAGAGTTTTTGCTTTCTGCTATTCCAAATAAAGGCTACTGTAATTTTGTTTAACCAAGCAAACAATTCTAGAGGGGGTGCCAAAGGGATATTTTGAAATAAGTAGAACAATTTTGGCAATATATTAATTTTCAGAATGTTCATTCTTATTATAGGCAGCTTCATCCATCTATCTATTAAGTCTGGATTGTTTTTTTTTGTTTGTTTTTTTTTTTTGTTTTCTATAATCAAAGTTAAGTTTAACAACTTGGTCCAACTTTGGGACAATTACAACTCCTACATATTCAAACTTGTCTGCTACTTTAAAGTGAGATATTTTGGAAATGGGATTTTGCCTTTCCCTAGAATTTAACTTTAAAATTGAGGATTTTGCATTGTTCACTTTACATCCTGAAATATTTGCAAATATTCCAATTGTTTCCAGCACCGCTGAGTAACTGAGTGAGTAAGGTTTGGTAAAAATAAAATGACATCGTCTGCAAATAAGGAGATTTTGTGTTCAGTGGGTCCTATTGTAATTCCCGTTATCTGCACTTGTGCATGAATCGCTGCTGCAAACGGCTCTATTGCTACAATAAAAAGCAGGGGAGAGAGGACATCCTTGTCGACATCCTCTCTTAATTTCAATTGGCTTTGAAAAATTTCTGTTGGTTAAAACTTCTGCTATTGGGTCTTTTTCCCATTTTTAAAAATTGGATCCACATCCAAACCTTTTCCAATATGCTGAAAAGAACAATTCAACCCTATCAAAAGCTTTTTCTGCATCTAGCAACAGGAGCACAGTGTCTCTGTTTTCTTTCTTATAGTAAATTATATTCAAAACTCTTCTCACACTATGAGATCCTTGTATTCCAGCTAGAAAACCATTCTGAGATTCATTTATTATATGTGGCAGAATTTTTTGTAGCTGCTTTGCTAACAATTTACAAATAATTTTAAGATCAGAATTTTGTAAACTGACAGGCCTCAAATTTTCACATTTGTTAGATGGTTTACCTGTTCTTGACAGTAAAATAGTTCGGGCTTGATTCGTAGTGGGTGGAAGACAGCCTTTTTCAAATGCCTCTGTAAGCATTTCCAGAAGAGGTGGTAGTAGTTTATCTTTCAATTTTTTGGGATATTTAAATCAGTATACCTCCTGGTCCTGGACTTTTTCCTGATTTCATATCCTCAATAGCTTGTGCGACTTTTATGCTGTTAAGCTTTAAATTTAAATCTTTGGAATTTTCATTGAGATAACTGGAATTTTCAGCCTGTTTAGAAAACTATTAATGTAATTTGGGTGACTGTTCTCTTGTGTATCATATAGTTTCTGATAATACTCTCTGAAGGTATCATTAATACCTTTGGGATTTACCAAATTTTGTTCATTTTTTGTTATGGATGTGATAGAGGTTTTAGTTTCCAACTGTTTATTTTGCCATGCTAATAATTTTCCAGCCCTATCTCCTTGTTCATAAAATGTTTGTTTTAGCCTTAGAAGACTTGATGCAGCCCTGTTACAGTATAGTTGGTCATATTCTGCTCGTGTGGAAAAATAACTAATTTTCTACCCCCTTGTTATCTATCCCCTTGTTCAGAAATGTGTTGTTATGTGTGCTCTATTTTGTTTTCTAATTGTGCTAGTTCCTGTTTTTCTTTTTTTTATGTTTATAGCTTGTATAAATTATGATTTTCACTTTAAGAAACGCCTTAAAGGCATCCTATCTTATACAGGCTGAAGTTTGATTTGTGTTTAAGTAGATTTTTTTCCCCCAATGTTTTTAACAAACTCTTCCTCCTGGAGTCATTTGTGTTTAAATCGCCATCTAGGAGGATTGGTGGCTATATTTTCATCCTTGTTTAAGAAGCAACATGGAGCATGATCCTAATTACCACATTGTCAAATGTAGACTTTAATTAGACTATCAATTTGTGAGTAGATTTGAAATGTTGCAGAGTAACACGAAAAGGCCTTGGTTTGCTGATTCAATTCTCCCCAGATATCTAGTAGTTTTAGTTCTTTCAATCAATCAATCAATCAATCAATCAAACCTTATTATTAAAAAGCGCTTCTCATACTTGCGCAACTGCGTTTTACAATTAAAAATCAATAAATAAATAGAAACCCAATCCACCCTTTACCCCCCCTCCTCCCTCTATTAACACAACAAGCAATGACCCCACAAACAAAGAAATATATAAATAATATAAGATGTAATATGCACGAATATAAAAATAAATGCTAAAATAAACTTAAGGCTTGACTCTGTTGTGAGGACACAGTACTTTGAGAATCTCTTCATACCAGGACCCAGCTCAGTCGCAGGAACATCCCCGCAGTGCCCACCGAGACTGGGTGACTTTTATGACTTTCATGGCTCGGAGAATACTCAGTCTACAGTTGCTATGACTTTGATCTATTCCTGTGGATCTATCCTGGCTTGAATTTAAGGTACAGTTAAAGTCCTCACTCATTATAAAATGTCCTGGCTGTGCGAGACGTGTAAGGAACAGGTCTCCGTAAAACTTGAAATTGTCAGAATAAGGACCATAAACATTAACAAATTTTAGTTTTTCTAACCGTAGCAATCCCTGTATTATTAAATAGCTGTCCCTCTTGTTTTTAACAACATTACTAACATGGAATGGAACAGATTAATGAATAAGAGTCATCACCCGTCTTGCTCGGGAAGAAAATGCAGAAGCACTCCCTCGCCACCTTCTTCTGTTTTTTTTTCATCTTCTTCTAGAAGGTGTGTCTCTTGAAAAAAAACTATTTTAGAACCCATATCTCTTATCTTAGTAATTACTTTTTTAACCTTTTTGAAACGCTGAAATCCCATGCAGTTCCATGTTCCGAGTTTTAGATCTGCTTTTTGCATTTTTTAAAAATATTTTTTAAGGAGAATTTGGATCATTCTAGTGACATAGGAGTTTCAGAAATGCATGTATCAAATATGATAAAAATGTTTATGTGGGTTAACATCAATTTATATCTTCTTTTGAGGGAAACAGAAATATAGAAGGGTTAATGAATTGTTTTTCCTCACCATGACTCAGCTCCAGAAACACATTACAAACAGCAAAGAGACTGATGGTTTCTTTGTTGTCGTACAGTCAAAGGTCAGTTAAGTTGGCTAAACTTGGTGGCGGAACTCTTTATGCAGACTGATACTACACCTTTATATGCAATTATTCATGGGTTTTATTATTAGGTTGTTGTTATTGTTCATTACAGAAATGCTATAAAGCTTGCAAAAATTTTATAAATGCACCCTATTGTGGCTAAGAAACAGTACTTGATTTTATTCATGACTTTACTCAAGAAAAAGTATGGTGTTGTAAAATAACTCTTGGAAGTACACATTTGACAAACAGTAACAGCAGTTGTATTAAATAGGTTATTAAAACTAATTAGAGTAAATGTTGATTCGACTATCCACCTTTGCTCAGAAGACACCAGTCATGCTTAGAGGCAGACATTTTTATTTTATTTGCTTAAAAACAACAACTTTATCCCTTAAACATAGTTGAAAGAACAAAGATGATCTGTTACCTAGTGGAATGCAGTTTAAGTTGGTTTCTACAGCTGAGAAATTATTTTTTTAAAATTGTACATTTTAAGCAAGAGTTGAAGTACTTTTGCTTCATTAACAGTACTTTTCTTTCTATGACTTCATACTAATCTCTTAAAAAAGTCGCGCGTACTTCTTCAGTTCCGAGTTAGTTCACGTTCACCATTAATTTTTGCATGCAAATTGCCACAGAAGGCAATTCAGTTTGGTACAGAACTGTCAACGACTGAGTCTGCTCTTTCAGCCATGTGTGGCGAAGTTATTTCGCAGGTGTTAAGTTTAGGGAAACTCAATTCCTGGAATAATTTCAAGGTTCAGGCAATTTCTTGACAATAGGGCTTGGAAGCACTGGGTTGGCAGGATTTGTGTAAAGCTAGTCAGAGAGCAGAATAAAATATTATGTTGGGAGGCCAAGGAGCGGGTTTAGTTAAGTGGATGCACAGATGATGCATTGCTTATAAGAAATGATTAGATCCAAAGAAGCATGACGCAGTGGCAAGTGGAGGCAATCTCTCATGGTAAACCAGCTGGAAACCAAATTAATATGGGCCTTTGGAACTTTCAAGTTGAAAAGCATGCCTAAACCTCTATAAAATTGACTTTTTTATACTTTCAATTACAGCTTAAATTGCTCAGTGCATCTTCTGTGGAAAAAGCTGGAGAACAAGATCGGTCACGCAAAGAAGTTGCTCAGGAGTGGAACTAATTTTTGGAGTCTATAAGACATCTATGTTTAAAGAACACTTAATCACATTCATCTCATTGCTGTCAGTTTTGATGAAGAAAGACCAAAAGAAAATAAGCTGCATAATATTTCAGACAATGTACATCTTAATGTCCAGCAGAAGGCCAAAAACGTATTTTTTGTAACAACATCAAGAAGTGAAAAAAATGTTGTTGTTTTTGTAAATGATAATTAAGAATCTATATTTATAGGACATGTGTGAAAATAGGGGTGTAGAAAGAAATTCTGTGAAATATCACAATATTTTATTTGGTGATATTTGTATTGATTTAAAATGCTGCCAACATGATATTTAAACAATTATTTTATAAGCCAACATGTAGTTCAGTGTCTTACGTTTTTTTTCCATTTAAACCCCCAACAGCACAGCACACCAAGCCTCCTTCAGCAGCTCTACACCAAAACAAACATCAAGACCATCTATAGTAGATGTTCATTCATTAGCCTCGCATTACAGAGCTTACTGAGACATAGCTATACAACTCAGTTTTAACTAGAGATGGGTTCCAAAATTCTGTGCCAAGTTGTTACCGGCAGCACATTAAATTACAAGTTTTGGTGCGCCATTTCAGACATGTCTGTCTCTATTCATTTTTGCTGTACCATTCTAGGCAATCATTTTACCTTTCAAGCGATTGTGGACGGACACATAAAAGAACGAGTGAGTCTGTGTAGATACCCGCATTGTACAGCGTTCCATCAAAATGCTGAAGATATCCGAGACATTCATCCCTGACGCTGCTTCATCACACTTCAATGTTTTTAAAAACAATTAACAATTAACAAAACGTTGTTGCAGAAACTAGACAATGTTGAGTATTGGAAAAACACTTCTTAAATTACCAAAATAAAAGCATCATGAATTTGCTTTGGTAAAAGCTACTTGTATATGAGATACAGTTGCAGTGCTTCATGCTTTAATGATTCAATAAAATGTACTTTACTGTTTCATTCATGTGAAAGGTGTTTCAATATTCAGACAAAGTTTTTTTAAAGTCATACTCTAAAAAACTGTGATATGTTGTCCCTGGTACAGTCAGTATAAATGTTCTATCGGGAAACGTGTATCGTGATACACATCGCATCACCAGACTCTTGCCAATGCACACCCATATATGGTTATATGCCAAGACTCACGATGAAAGTAATACACAGATTTAATCAATAACAGGTCAAAAATTAATGCCAATAAAACCTTTGCAAACTCCTCCACAAGCAGTTTTCATGGGACTTTTGGGCTCATGGGTTTTGCATGCAGTTTTGCCTTTTATTTCAAAAGATGCTTGAGTCATTTTTCACCTTTTACATTGTCTAAACAAACAGACAAAAAAAGAACCTGAGGGAAGAGAAAAAGAAAAAAGTCAGTAAATAAAAAGTTCTTTGTGAGTGAAATCAATGAAAAATGTTTGGGATCTTTAGTTCTGGAGGGATGGAACAAAAACAGCACACAAGGCCAGCAACTTGATGGCTCGTTTGTAAGAGAAGATACAACAAAAGATGAGCAATTGTGCTGCTGAAGTTAGCAGATGATCCTGCAATTGTGTCAACAAAAGCTTTTTCTTTTTGTAATTCCTGCAAGAACAGAAGTTTTGAACGTTTCAAAACTGACAAAGACAAGAAGGAACAAAAAGCAGACAGGGTCCTCATAAAAATTCTTTTAATTTCCTATTTGTTAACAGAGGACATGTATGAATGCTTCACTTTTTTTAACAATATATTACTATTATTACATAGTTTTATAATTTAAACTTCAAAGAATTCTGTACATGCTTTTGGGCTGACATTCCCTGGTCAGATGAAGCCTAAAAAAGAAAATAAAGACGCAAAGAAAAAGGCACATGGTTGCTCTAGTCCTCAGTGAGCACTCCCAAAGAAACAAAGAGGTGAAGTGGCTTGTGTGAGTTGAGGTCAAATGTCTCTTGATTCAGAAATGGTGAGTCCTTTCAAAGCCCATTACATTTCTTACAGGGACACTGCATCAGTATTTGTCCAGCCGGGAAAAAAAAATGTTTAGTAGAAACCAAAAACACCCAAATATTGAAGAGATTTATAGTAGAAATAACAAAAAAATGTTATTTGCTGCACTAAGTTGATGTGCTCTATAGATTTACAGAATGTCAAAAACAGGCTATTTCAGAGAGCGCAGCTTACCCTATGGTCTGGTGTGAAAGCGCAGCTCAGTGAAATAAAATAATTGATCGTATTCTTGGGAAAGCGCTGATGCCGGAGGGCAGCCAAGTGTGCTGTGTGGTCTGCAGTGTGAAATATCACACGTGCTACTGAAGCACCATCAGTCCGCGCTTGTCCCCGAATGGCTCACATTTTGAAAGCCAACTGCTACTCAACGTTGCCAACATTGTTTATTAAAGTTTCATCGTTTCTTCAGTGTCTTGGATGCTTAATCCAGTTTCGGATCAGCCACTTCTGACCAGAACACCTCTGCACCACCAAACGAAGGCCAAAGTTGGCGTCTTTAGACATCTCCACCTCCAAGCATCGACCGGTGTCTCTGTTGATTATTGGGCCATTCTGCATTTAAAACAAATAAAAATCAGGCTGTAACTTCACTGAATTTACAATTATGACAATTCAATTTCTGATAGTTACAAACAAATTGACATTGGTATCTCCAATTTATTCCTACTGACACTCGTATTTACAGATAACAGGGTCTCAAACCTGCGTGAAGTCCCAAAGCCTCTGGGAAATCCTTGAGACGGCGTCACATTTTTTCAGACTGGGTGTTCGACCTCTGCCATCATCAATGAGGCATTTTGTGTCGGGCAGAAAGGTGGTTGATCCCAGGGGTCCAAGCTGGAGCAGACCATCTGTAGAGTATCGGGCGAGCTGCAACAAAATGGATGAAAGGGTCACACGGCTGTGCTTGCTGGATCGGAAACCGTCACTCCATATTATTTAAAAAATAAACAGTTTTGATGGAACTTCTGATGAGAGGTAAATGACTTTGAAACAGTTGATGTCTTCCCAGCCTGGGAACATACCTAGTCTTAAGTTGAGACACTCTTTCTAAAAGACAGTGTCAAGTTCTTTTAGTCTTTAGTTCCCATACTGTAAGCAGAACATGGATAAAATATAGAGTTCAAGCCCAAAATTGATAAGTGTGTCTGCTGTGCTACTTGAAAAGAGTTTTGCTGTTACAATTTAAGATATCAATATCGCTAATAGCCTATATGTTTCTGAGCTGTGAAGGACAGCACAGACTTTGCTGCAGTGGATACATTCAAACGTCAAATAAAAATAGATTTTACTGTTAAGCTTAACATTTCATCTGCTTAAATAACCACGAATGACCCAGAGCCTGCAGGTTGCATCAAAGCAATCTGCACAGGTATGTTATTGAATTACTTTATTTAGGTTTGTCTGGAATAAAGATGCACTGCCCTTGTTTCTTTAGACTAATACATGCAAGATAATTGGTGATATTTTACTGCACAGGTGGTCTACAACAGTCCAATAAAAAAATGTAATTGACTAAAGAACAGAAAAATAATTAAGACATGTCATTTCACCTAAGCTTTACAGGAACTCTCCTTCAAGCTAAGATACATTCCTTGGACAAATAACATACATTAACATAAATGTGTTTTAAACTCTATTTTGTTCTTCACTCATCATTCTGCTATTATGAGTCTTCATATTAAATTCTAAAGGTTGTAATCAGCTCCAGTTTCCTTAAGAATTCTTGACAGGATTTAGCTTGGCGTTGTTGTTTCCTCTGGGGTTATAATGTGTTAAACAGATTAAACCAAGGTGTTCACTGTGTTTGAGCAGATGACAAACCCTGTATAATCCATATTAATGCCTGTTGACATCTCACTCTGGCTGCCTTTTATGTGCTAATATATTCAAAATAAGTCTCTAACAACTAATTAAAAGAAGGCAGACAGTACCAAACTCATTACCTTCACATGTTTCACTACTTTAAAGTTGGAGTTAGCTTTTTCAAAGTTCACATGAAAACATCTCTTTGCAAAGGTACATTTTCTAAGCAGGATTTGTACGTTTGAATTGTAACTCTGTCTTGAAATAATGCTGGCTCATGAGTTATCTGAAATGAGATATTTAAAAAGTGTTTTTTTAGATTCAGATTAAAATGGATGCACTCGGCAGCTTTTGAAGTGTAACGCAAAAGGATACTCAGGCCAGTTTTCACATTTTTTCCTCCCTTTTCTTTAGACAACCTCCTGTTTTTATGCTATAGGTCTAGAATGAAACAAGCAATTTTACAAAATATTTTCAAATATTTTCTCTACAAAATATTTATGTTTAAAATGGCTAATTTGGGATAGTTTGACCACAGTCACACAAGACATGTGAGACATGTTCAAGAACGTGCTAAACGCTTTTGGCGTTCACACTGGACAAGCAGGGAAAGGAGTCTTCTTTTTTTTTCTACAGTTTAGTAGTGCATGTGCGCCTCCTACAGTTGGAAAATGTTTGGTGTAAAATGTTGAAGTGAGTTGAATGTGTTGAGTTGAATCAAGTGGTGCAAATCTTGCAAATCTTCCTGCAGGTTTTTTCTTTTACAGCTCTATTCTGATAATTGAAAAATTTGGTGTCATATAATTCCAGCTCGGCACAGACCACAATTATTATCTTCTCCTTGTGATCAGTTTTCAAATGGTTGGCACTTCCGTGAATTAAAAGGGATGCTGTCCACAGGTCACTACCAAATTTGAGTCCCTGATTGGTCAAAGTTCAACCTGGTTTATGTGCTTTCAGTCGTCACACGTTGTGTATGTAGAGCCTGAAAACACTCGTAGAAACTTGTGTAGCGGCACTTGAACACAAGAGTTTTGTAAGGGAAAACGCAAAACGTGCATTTACATACACTTTTCATTGGAAGTGGTTACTTGAATGTTTGTTAAAGGTTGGGGTGGGGGTGTAGCCATTGGCTGTATATAACAACTAGGCTGAGTGACCCCTCCCCAATTGCCTTCCAAGGAGAAAGTGCCTGATGGCTCCAAGGAGCCAAAATCCCATAGACTTCTATGGAGAAATAAACAGCTATTATTCAGTCATTACATATGTGTAAATCCATTTTTTAGCATGTTCTTGCTAATTCAATTTTTTCATATGTTTTTTTGCATTTCAAGCTTTCGAGTTTTAAACTGTCGATGTTTCAATATAAATATTTGATCTCACGTTGAACGTTCGCTGTGGACAAGTGTAAAAATGATTGCTTAGATGACTTGGACCAATCACTGCTTACTGACGTTGCTTATTTCCAACATGGCAGCATCCATATTCCAAAAAAATGGTGACTGAATTGACTTCATTTCGTTGGAGCCGGTAAAAAAAGCAATTTTCTATGGGTGTTGTCACTTATTCACTCAGTCCAATTCTCATAAACAGTCAATGGGCAGAGCTTAAACTTGCTGAGTTGACCTAGCCAGTCCACCAGAGGATATGAAAGGTGTTGGAGGCATGTGGAGCTCTCTCCTCCACTGGCTGTCATCTCAGCCACATCCCACCCCTTCACATTTCTGCACTTCTTGTCCTTCAATATCATGCATACTCCTGCCGATTATACTTCAGCTTCATTTTGCCTCCCTTTTTGCTTGTCAGGGCTTGTGACAAGGCCTGTCTTGACAGAAATGGGAAAAAATCTAGGATTATTGGTGGGACTCTATATTCAGATTTCAATAGTTATGAGATTTGACATCAAAATCAATAGGTTTATTCAGCAGAAACTGCATATTATGGCCATAAAGGTGAGCAGTTTTAAAATCAATGCAAAAGCCAGTAAAGGGGAGAAAAGTAAAGAGGCGATTTGTAACAGCGTTTACACCAACGGCAGTATTTTAGACAGATGGAGATGATGAAGAATCCCTGACTCTTACCCTTCTGGTCTCTTGGATTCAAGCAGTCAGATGACGATGGATCAAAGTTTGCCAAAGTCAAGCACGTGACCTACTTAATAAAACTGTTTTCAAGTTGTCCTATAGCCAAAGAAGGCATCAAACTCTGATTCATTTATATGACAAATGACTACAGTGTGCATTAAAAGTCTTTTGGAATTTGGAAATTCTAAAAATTCTCTTAGGCAAACTGTGAAGAGCGTGGACATGTTGACACAAATATCACAGTTTCAAAAAATTTGACATGTAGCAGCACTGATTTGCTAAATATAACATTATTTCAAACTCTTTGGGAAAGACAACTTGGTTTTAGAGACACCAGTGACTTTTTTGTAAAGTTTGTCCTTCATCACACAGAATATACAAATAAAAAAAGTCAAAACCTTGTAGTTGGGTTTGGCCCAAATAGACACTTGTGTAATTCTTCCAGTTACTTTTCAAACCAATTGTAATTCATTGCAAAAAGCAGAGGTATGAAAATAAGGATTTAAGATAATATTCAGGCATTGATTATCCTATTGCACAATAAGCTGCTAAAGGGTGGCAGCAGCGCAGTAATACATGTCAGTTGAACTTGATCTGACCTGCGAGGACATGCCGTGACAGGGATAGAGAATGGCTTTGTCATCGTCCTCTGAGCCTTGATCCAGGCAGTATCCGCTGGCCTTCCCATTTCTCACCTGAAAGACAAACACAGAGGAGCTCCAACTGTAAAGGTGCTCGAAACTATATCTGTTCAAAATCCCACTCCGATCATCTTTTGATCTATTGTAAAATCATTCCCCGTGGTTTTTTAAATATGATTATGCTGTTTTTAATAAAAAAAAAAATCCTCCTTTTTCATCAGGTCCTGATTCATAATTTGAAAAGAAATACTCAGAAAAGCAATTTTAGATTTAAATTTTCTTTATATTTATCTGCCATCATGAAGAAAATGTCACAACAACATTTAAAAAAAAATCAAAAACACCATTTTCATTGGAGTGGATCTTTGAAATCAGTTTTGCATCAAATCAACTAACACATTTTTATGTTAATATGCTTCCGGAGGCTGATTTTTAAAGTTATTCATCCAGCATTTAATATGCTTTGCATGTTTTAAAAAAATCGGCAGTTTTTTTTCTTTTTCGGACGATTGCCTGCACAGAATTTTAATATAGCCATTTCTGTGCCATGATAGAATATCATCATGCATTGCAGTTCCAGTTCTGCCTCCCCTGTAAGCCACATGGCAGCTTGCATGGAGAGAAAGCATCATTTTTGTGTGATTTGAATGCATATGGCTCCCTTTCCAGGTTGTGACATATTTATCATGTGCTGTTGTCAGGGAAGGTTCCACTCGGCTGGTCTGGTCAGCCGCGGCTGAGCGCAGAGCTGATGCTCAGTGACAGATGAGACTGACTTCTGCGGCAGCAGCTGTATGGCGACGCAGGGTAATGGCCTCCCGGCTTGTCGACAGATCTGAAATAGTGCCACTTAAGTGGGTGCCGTTCTGAAGAATCCATTAGCTGGATGCCACGGCCAAAACGAGAGACGAGGGGAACACATGCGGCACATATTTACATAGCTTTGATGAATCTCGCTGCTAATCCTGATGTCTGCTGACATGTAAGGCATACCGATGTACCCGAACTTTCCATTTTTGAAAATGACATAAGTGAAAAATGGTGCATTCCAGCAACTCTACATATAGTTTATGAGTCAGGAGTGGGCTCCATCCCTCAAACTGCTAGACGCCTGTTTGCCTCCCCTGCTATTCTGTGTAGGAGAAAAGCTCAAAGCAATCAAGATAGAGGGAAAAACTTGTACTAGTTCAATTAATTGTCTCTATAGGAAATGCTGCCTAGGTGTGGAAAGATGTTGCATTGATATAGCATCTACATTATGTGGAATTTTACACTTTCTGAATTTGTGCTTTTAATAATGTTGTTGTTATTGTTGAGTATGCATAAGGATAACATATACTCTCAAATATGAATGCTTAGGGCATTTTACACTTTGTTGCTATTGTAAATTAAGTATTAATAAATTAACAAGTTAGGATTTTTATTTATTTTTTCTGTTAATCAATACACTTAAAAAGTATTCCATTTTACTGTTTCCATGAAACAGTATGTGGTAAGTCAATTTGCAATTCATTTTAAATCTCAGCATGTCTCACCTCGCCGTAGGTGATGGTGTTGTTGTAGACTCTCATCTCTGGGTAGACGTGTTCGAGGTACCAACGGAAGCTGCGGCACTGCAGTCTTTTCCTCAGGGCCAGGCGCTCGGAGACATCTCCAAAATCAACACCTGGGTTCTGTTTGCAAAGAGAACAAAATAAAGAAGAAAAACGGAGGGAAAGAAAACAAATGGCAGAGATTTTAGCATTTACTCTGGAAATATATAGAGAGCTGACAAAAGTGTTACTGCCCTGACTAGAACATTCACCAGATTGATTTGGGAATGTTTGACAGCCAAACTGCCTAAGGCAGGAATGTCCAAACATTTAGCAGAGGGCCAGATTTGGTGAGGTGAAAATGTTTGAGAGTCAACCATTCGGCCTGACCTTTCTTGAACTTTTTTAAGGTCTATTCAGACTGGAAAAGTCTGTTGGTCAGGATTGGGTCCACTTAATTTGGTCTGGATTGACCCTTAAAGCTTTTGTTTGGTCTGTATTCAGACATTGTTTTGAACTACAGCCTGTGAACAAAATCACGTGACTAAAGATCTCTTCACTCATTGGCCAGGAATTATGAGGGCGGGACAAAGCAACGAGAGAAAGAATAATGGATGTCCTACACTTTGCAATCCTTGTTGGAACAGTTCTTTTATTCAAACTTTATATTTCACTGACCAATTTTGATTGTCTGTATCAACGTCAGGTACAACACTTTTTGCTGCTACTTTGGTACATTGGAGGCATGCTGCAAGGACGTTATTGAAGAGGCGACATCTAAGAAGGTACGTCGATAAGTGTTTATGACATATAGATTATCGGGAAAACAGTGTGAGAAGCAATGTGTATCATGTTAAAAGTTGCGTTCATGAGCCTGCATTTATCCCACCAAATATCATTCAATTCAATTTTATTTATATAGCCCAATATCACAGCCATAGCCGTCTCATTGGACTGATTATCAATATATTGCAAGAAGCAAAAAAGATTATTAACATGTAAAAGTAAACAATAGCTGGTTATAAAACAGACTAAGCTGAACAAACATCTCTGCCCTTACACCCTCCTTCGCGGTGAGGAAAAACTCATAAAAAAAACTATCTTTTTTTTTTTTTTTTTTGGGGGGGGGATTAAGAAACCTCAGGGTTGCCCACATGAAGGAGAGATCCTCAATCCCGGACGGACAGGTGATGTGCTAAAACTATTAAAGAAAAGTGAGCTTAATTAATTCTATAACTACATGGTTGAATAACAAGTATATGTCCAATAAACAAACACGTCTAGATAAACAGCTACAACTAAAGGTAACAGCTAAGCATTAAATAAACAAAGGCATGTTTGAATAGTCTATCAGATGGGCTTCATCCAGTAGGAATTGCGGTAACAGCTGGAGTTGCTGGAAGAGCCAGGCGAGGTCACGGCCAAAGACAGGGGTGGGAAGAGCCAAGGCGAGGTCACGGCCAAAGATCATGGAGTCGCTGTGTCTTATCATTACTCCATGTTTGTCCACGGCTTATGGTTGCTTCCTTTCTACTCTGTTTACATAACGTAATGCCCGGCTACTGTGTTATCTCACTGAAAAAAATATACCAATTTCTACTTATCCTGAAAGTGGTGGTGCTCACTGTCAACTTTTCTTTTTTATTTACAATTGACATTTTAGAAACAAGCAAGGAAGAGTCACAGAAGGATCGCACACCATGTTTACAATGGCTTAAGATGCAAGTTAGCCAACCACATTTAAGAAATTGTACCTAAAGTTTTAAAAAAATGCTGGTAGTCACATATTATTGTTTTCATGAAAGGAGCCTGAGAGCTGGTGGAAATTTGAATGCAGGCCACATTTGGCCCATGGGCCGAACTTTGGACATGGCGGACCTAAGGTCCATTCTGATAAAGATGTCAAATGTTAAATAGTCAAAGCTCAAATAAAACATAGAAAACCTTGCCTTAGGTCATGCAGAAAACAATATATCATAGTTGTTTGTACAACAGAAATAAAAAGGACAATCAGCTCCCACACTGGTTGCAGTGTCAAGTTACTGAAAGTCATAGCTATATGTGCAAACATCTTTCAAAAGAGACATCTGCAAACATGCAAATCATCCCATGTAATCAGAGCTTTAACACACACTCCATGCATATCAAAATAAAATTGCTCCCCTTGTAGATACACAAAAGGTGTACACACATATAAGATAGACAATCCACTTCTTTTGTTTGGCTCACATAAAGAAAGCAGAAAAACACATCTAATTTAGCTGAGATGTTGTTTTGCATCCATGTTGGATGCATCCATGAATATAAAGCCATCTCAATCCAGAGTAATTGTGCTCTCAGCAGAGAGAGCTCAGACAATAAAGGGGATGAATCAGTGTGTGTACGTGTGGCTTTGAACAGGATTAGTGCTGTTTGGTCTTAACTGTACAGAAAATACCTCTGTGCCACAGGACATCTGAGGTAATAACATGTCATGCTGCTGTGTTAGTAATAACACTCAAGGAGGGATCTATAGAGGAGGTCTTTCTGTTTGGGTTCTGTTGCGGCGATCTCTCGTTCGCAGAATATCAGCTGCTCGATTAATATCTTGCTGGAAGCATCAGTGTGCTTAGAAAAACCTTTTGAGGCATTTATTGATACCCTTCATTGATAATCATTTCAATCTGCATGGTTGAGGAGGTAATTAGGATCAATATTAAACTCTAATAATGAAAGCAGCTGTTTACTATTTTGCATCCTATCTCAAAAGACCCTTGAAAGCAATTAATTTACACTGATGTGGATGGAAATCTTGATTAGACAGGAGGATGGCTTCCATCACATCCCTCATCTGTCGTACTTTGAATGTAGCTCTGCCTGTTCCAGTCGTGAAGGTCAAGTGAAATGAAATCTGAATTTTGAATTCATTTCAACTGGTATCTCTGGAGACCGGGGCTTGGAGTCTGAATGAGCAAGTGAGACGTGGGAGAAAAAAGAGCTCTGGGATTGAAAGAGGGAACGATCTATGACGGGGAGAATCTTACATTGATGGGAATGTTCCAAGCCATGTAGACGTGTGATTTGTATTCATCCATCCACACCTCGGCGGCCCGCAGAGCATTGCGCTTGGCATAGTAATCTATGTCGTTGTTGTAGGGTTTCTTGGTGCGCTCAATGTGGGCAACTCTGGCACATGGCAGGACCTCCATGCTCCCTCCACACTGCCACACCTACACAGAACACAGAAAGAGAAAATGGTTCAGTCAAACGAAATAAGAATGTGATTAAAAGATAAATGTTTTTTTGTTTTAACCTAAGGTTACGTCAAGCACCTCATGTTCTAAAGTCCCGTTATTTGTCATACAGCTAGGCGTGTGACATTCGTTCTCTGCGTTTGACCCATCCCCTGGGGGAGTGGTGAACTGCAGGCAGCATGATTGAGAACCTTTTGGTGGTTTAACCCTCCCCAATCCAAGCCCTTCATGCTGAGTGCCAAGCAAGGAGGCATTGGTCCCATTTTGGTCCCATCTCTGGTATGACTAGGCTTTTGAACTCATGACCTTCCAATTTCAGGGCAGACACTGTTCTTGTTGCAGATGAAATTTGCCTTATGAATAAATTGATTGATTCATGGATTGTATTGATTTGGTTGGTTGGCTGGCTGACTGATGAATATTCCTTTCTATGTTTTGAAAAGAAAAAAAAAAACGCAAAAATAACTTGGCCATCTGTCAATGGAGACTGGAGAACAAACATCCTTCTCCGACAAGTTTTAAAAATCTTCGACATTTTCTTTTGACACAGAATCTGTATTGAAAAAAAACAAACACATCTATGCTCCAGTGTGGGAAAATGGAGCAGCAGTTCTAGACAAATGTCACCAGAATCCTAGAGCTGACGGTAATGTTCTTTGAGCTGCTCAAACTGCCACCCACAGTCTCCTAATGACAACTGCCACAATGCCTCGCCAACATCACCATCCATTAGCTTTATCCTGAAAATGAAATTTTAAGACAGAAAGCAAATAATCCTGGAAAACTTTTTCCCCCTTTTTTGTGGCATAAAGAGTAAGGGTGAATCCTGGCATTTGGCGGAAGACATTTATTCCCCATCCTGGGCTTGTTTGTATGCTTAGCAAAATCCTGATTTGAATCCTTTTCAAAAGCAAAAGTTTCTGGTTGACGTGAGTGACTTAGTAGTCATTTAGTATGGAGGTATTACTCTAAAAAACTTCAATGTAATCTGTTAATCACTTATTTTTATGATTAAGCTGCAATGAAAACACAAAGGTATTTCACATTATAATCTGGAATTTGCTTGTTTTGATGTTTCATGTTTTAGTTTAGTGCCATGAAATACCTTCAGTTTGAAATCAGCGCTTCACGAACTAACCAAATGATTTTGATAGAAAAAGCCCGGATACTAGAAAATGCAACAGCCATCTCAACTGAACATAGATGATGCCCTTTTTTATTTCAAGACGTCAAAAATATAGGAGAAGTAATGGTAACAAAAAATGTTACTACTATTTAGTGCTGTAATTAAATTCCAGATATACTTGAATTTAATGATGCACTTCTTGCAGTAAAGACCTCCCCTGTTATGTTCTAGAAACAACCTGCAATACAATAAGTAAAATCCACTAAGTAGGATTACAGATGATTTAGAGTCCAACTCCAATCATCTACTGATCTATTTTAAAATCATTCCCAGTTGTCTTTTAATTATGGTTATGCTGTTTTAGCCATTTCTTAGCAACATAGTTTCTGCAATAATTAATTTGAAATTGAGTTGTTGGCGTGATTGTTGACGCAAAGTGAGCCTGTCCTTGTTTCCCATCATCCTTGTATTTATTCTCCTTCCCGCTAGCGTAAACCCCTCAAGACCCCAAGAAAAAGAAAAAAACCCACAAGTTAAAAACACCAAAAACACTATTTTCATTGGAGTGGGTGTTTAAGGCTGTAAAACTTCTCACGACACACTTTATACACTGTTCTCAGACAGTCATGAACAGTTTCACAGTGTTTTTCACTTGTTTAAACTCTCAGTTTAAACTTTTGTAGAAAAATAAATCCAGTATTAGAAGAAAACATAAGAAGAATCTGAGCCTGATCTAAATGTATGTAGATTTGGCAACTGACCACATTCTGTACTAGAGGGACATGGCATGGAGGAGACTGATTGACAATCCTCTAAAGCCAATCAAGACACAGAATACAGTGTGCTGTTAAAACAAAAAAAAAAATATTTGCAAAAATTGTACCACAATGAATGTGAAAGTGAATATTGCATTTCTAAGATGTCTTTCTTTTTTATTTAAATGTTATTTTGAAAGAATTTTTGATCATCTTGTTCTTTTCTTTTTTTCATTTTGCACCACATCAAGCTCATGGCTGGTTTGATAAACCAATCACCAAAACTGCTTCACATTCAGTCAGTCAGTAAATTCAGCTTTAGTTTGTTTCGTGCCAGATTCCTGCAGTTTAGTCCGTGCTTCAGCTTCATGTTTACACTTGTTTTTTTAGTTGTTGTCAGTTGTATTAACGAAAATATTTTAGCCTTCCGTAAAGCTTTTCTTGCATTTCCCCTATTATACATGTCCAAAACCACAATTTTAGGACACAATCTGTGCTAAATTTATACAAAAATAATAACATTTTTTACAACAGCACTGAAAATACAGAAGAAACATGTATAGTTAGCTCCATTTGGTGACCTGTATTGTTCAGATAAACCACAGTCTTGTAAAGACAGCAAAGTAATATGGATCAATTGTAAGCAGACATGTTGGAATCAGATTGCCTTGAGCTGCGTTGCCAAATCTGCATAAATGAGATACGATTAAGTCTCAGTTAATTTACATGTTTTTGTGATGCTCGAAGGGGACTCATAACTTGAGTCTAATTTTGTGCTAATAAACACATTTAGTGCAATCGTTCTCTTTGTTCTCATCCTTAGAGTCTCTGCTGCGATGTTTGTATAAGTGGTATAGAATCTTTTTTTTTTTTTTTTTTTTGTCGATCAGCCTTAATAACCTCTAAAAAAATACTTTTCTTCTTCTGGCTTAGCCTGACCTGTATTAAAGCTATTCGTGACAAAAATTGTATTTTTCCTAACAGCCTATAGGATTAGTGCTTTTGTGCAGGTGTGATCACAATATGAATGGAAAGATTTTTATTCCCCCCAGGTCTCTCAGATCACCTTAGGAAACATGGATTCCTTTTCACAACGCTGGCTCTCTCTGGTTTCTTTCTCCATCTTTTTAGTGTCAAATTGATAATGAGACTGCAGGATGTAGCTTTAACTGCTTATAGATATGTACTTGGAAACCTGATGGGTCTCAGCAATGTGCATTTTTTTTTATTTACAGTAACAGCAGCCACTGAAAAACAAGTGGCAAAACAAAATTCCCTCCTTAATAAACCGTAGGGCAATATCTTATGCATAACACAACTTTGAAACTGACAGTAGATTTCTTCATCTTTTCCTTGGCATGATGTAATTTTTTTATTTAGTTTCTAGGAAGGGAATGTAGCAGAAATAATTTAGTAATTTGCATCCAACATATAAAACACAGCGTGTCAAATCATTTTGGAAAAGTTGAGGTAACAGGTTTGACCTCTCTGTAGACTGCAGTTTACTCTCCCAATGTTCACTCTACACTCACAAGCCATTTTTCATTTTGAGTTTTTGTCAGATATGTTGAAGTCCCACTCTGATCATTTCTAAATGTATTGTAAAAACATTGCTAGAGGTCTTTTAATAATGATTTATCCCATTTTAAGCCATAGCTATCAACTAGGGTTAAAAAGCACAATAACTATATCTTAAAAGTTATTTTTCTATATATTTGGCAAGTGTTAACATCTACATAAGTCATTTCTTTAAAATAAGCCAGACAAAGTAAATAAAAGGTATCAGAGAAGTTGCAAATCTCCTTCTATGTACGTTGTTAGTCAGTCACAGGAATGATGCTATGAGGTTAATGTGTGGAAGGTATTTCTGCAGGAGAGAAGGTCCTCTTGAGTCTGTGAGGCAATGTTTATTTACTGTTTTAATGGATTTCTTTACACTGGAGGTATTACTAAACACATGAATGCAATACAGAAAAATATAAGATAGTAAATGGTGTGTACTTGTATAGCACTTTTCTACCTCTCTTGAAAGGCCCAAAGCGCTTTACAGTCACAGTCCCATTCACCCATGCATACACACATTCACGCACTGATGGCGGCTCTGCTGCCAAACACTGGAGCCAACCTGTTACCACCAGAGGCAAAGTGGGGTTCTGTGCCCTGCCTAAGGACACTTTGACATATGGGCGGTCAAGGCAGGAACAGAACCTGCAATCTTGCGATCAGACATCGACTGCCCTACCACTGCACCACGGCTACCCTAAGAAGAATAATACATCTGGAAACTTAAAAAGTAAACAGATTTGTCCTGAATCTGCTTCTCTTTAAACAAGCACATTTTCTAAATTTAAAAATAAATTAAAGGGTTTAGATTTTGAAGTTGGTTGATTCATTGTTGTTCCCAGTTACTTTAATAGACCCTCGTGTAAAATTATTTAAAAATCCAGTTCTGTGATATCAAAGAAAATACATGTCAAGCTTTGTTTTTTGCAAACATAGAAAGGACTTGCACATATCATGACGTTTAAGGCATTGTTATATCTGTTAGCTGGTGTTTCAAATGAACTGCATGTGTACTCAAGCAGAGCTTCAGAATGAATGCATGAGCACAGCCCATTCCTAATCCATCAGTCACACTTCTTGATTTGTTCCAGCTTTGAAATGCTGCTTACCATCAAATTGGGTCAGTTATGGAATATCAGCAGATGAAATGCTGTTCTTACTGAGATTTCATGCTGACGTTATAAACCCCTTTTTCAGATAATCAGGGAATTGTCACAGAAAATCACCCCATGAGTCACATATGCGATTTGGCAGAGGTCTATTGTGACCCATCTCTCTGCATTCACCCAGACTTGGGACAGACACATTTAATTGGGAGTCCCTAGTGGTCTCCCATCTGACCAGGCCTGACCCTTCCCACATTTCCAAGATCAGAGCTATCCAGAGTTGCATCTCATCAAATCAAGTTCTATAAAATATATTTTTTACAAGCCCAGAGAAATGCAAGAATAAATGACAAAGTGGAAACACACCTGATAATTATTAGCAATTATAATAATTATAATAAACTTGCAAAAAACCCTAAATATGACCTCCAGCAGCACAACTTCAAGTACGACTGTCCTTATGGAAAGAAACAAGTGGAGCTTTGCTTCAAAATACATTTCTAAGAACTTTGAGTGCCTCTCAAGGATATGCATATTTGTGCCTGGTTTGAATACAACAATACAGGTGCAAGCAACCATTTTGAGGAGCACAAAGACCCCAGTGACTAGACTATTTTGTTCTTGAGAGAAAATGTTTTATAGTCAGACTCTACATCAAGATCACAACTATCTTACATTCTCAGACTTCTCCGTCGTAGAGATGTTCGCTGTATCAGTCACACTCAGAGTATAACTATGGACAGCAGGGATGAACTTTGGCCGACCTCAGACTGCAGCAATACTCATCTGGGCAAATCCAGAGCTTTTGTTTGTCACTCAAGAATGGTTTCTTTCCATCTCTCAGTGATGTCAGCTGTCATGTCAGCAAAGCGGCAGTATGAATGATCTCAGCACAACCTCCAATCATTCTATCCTGGGCTTCACCTCCTTTTGCCCTTCTTTGCTTTGCCACCACACTTTGAAGACATTTTATCTAGTAAAATCATTCATGCAGTTTTCTACAAGTTGTTTTTTTTTCCTGTCTGGACAAAGGATTGCTAGCTTTTGCATTTTGGTCAAGAAGATTGCTGTGATGTTTTGTGGATGATTGAACAACATCCAAAATCTTCAATATCTTTTCACTAATGCTTAATGTATGCCGAGTCAGGTGTGTGCAGATTAGAAATAGACCAGGGATTTTTCTGTGTGCATATCTTTAGTCTTTGTCCAGGTCACTGTCAATTTTTCTCCTCTGGAAGTGAACATCTTCTACCTCAGACTCTCAGACCATGTGCAAAACAATTTCTTCTTCCTGACAAGCTTCTAAAATGTTTTGCTTTTCAAAAAGAGCACAACTGTTTGTTACAGCCTTAGTCAAAGCTGCCCTGGATACGGGCTGTCTGCAAGCAAAAAATGGGCAAACTTATAGGAAGCACACAGGTGGTCCACACAAAACATCAAGGTCATAGACTGTTTAGAGAGCCTGTAGAGCGAAAATGTTTGTAGAGTGAAAATGTACTTATCATGTGCACATCGCAATCCATTTACCACACAAGACACAACTACCTCACCCTGAGATGCAGCCGTTCCTCTCTATGACCCTCCACTACCCACAGCATCCCACGTGACTAAGGCTTAAGAGCTTTAAACATCTTTAGTTTATAAGTATCATTTATCTTAATAAGATAAATGTGTAAAGACACACAAATTAGGCATCCCTTTATCAATTTTTATTTTGGGGTCAGGGGCTGCTGGAGCCTGTCACGGCTACTGTTGGGAAAAGGCAGATACGTCCTAGACAGGTCACCAGTCTGTCGCAGGGCAACATAACTAAGGCATTTAAATTTATTTATTTTGGTGCAAATTATTAAAACAATATAGGCTAATGTTAAATATAAAATAAGCATACAGTATGTTTTTTTACATAATGGTAAAATTGTTACAGAATTTTGCATAATGTCTTGTGCGAATGTTAACAGTGCTCCTCAAAAACCAGCACATGCAAACATTGAACGTTTCCTGACAGTGCTTTGTGGAAGCTGCTGATGGTAGGCTGTTTATTGCTGCTAATAGCTGTTGTGCTGATGTTTCCTGCTGCCTTATGGAGCTTATTAGGCAAATGGTGCAGCTGCAGTTAACTAACTACATGTATAGAGATAATTAAATTAGATTAGCTATTACATTACCACTACATCAAAGATCTCTGTTTAAGTGTTTCCACTTAATGATAGAGGCGGCAATTTCCTGAAGGGTCAGCATCTAATGGATAGCTCCAAAATGCTGTCCTAAGGACCTGTGTGTGGGATGTCAGAACAGAAGCTGTTTTAAAGCAGTTCTATTTGTTTTTTGTCATGAGAATGTGTAAGGCACATCATTTCACACAGCCATTTAGTCAAGCTCGATACAATCTGTGGGATCTATTTAATTATGAAGCCAAAATCTTACAATAGTTTTCCGTGTTCTAGTCTTTTTTTTTTTTTAAAGATATTTACATGTTAGGCAGTTTGCAGGAGAAAAGGAGTGTAAAATGTGAAAAATGACAACATGAAATTACATCATTCCAAATAAGAATGTAGCAAAGGTGCTTCAATGCAAGTGTGTTTGAATTTTTTTTTTTTTTTTTTTTGTGGTAAATTACAGTTTTTTTATAGGATACAAAATAAATGATCAGTCTTTAACATCTTTAATCAGTCTGCAGACCTGAAGAAAACCTGCTTAGCTCTATTCTGGTTTGATTTTTTCTTTTTTTTCTGTTAAATTAAAAGGTAAATCTAAAACTGTTCCAATAGACCTACAGGACTTTGACTAATTGTAGAAATGTTCTTAACTGCCTAAGAGAAAGTCGAATAAACTTTTGCTGTGCCCTCATGAGATAAGAAGTTGTGTTCACTCAGTTGCATCATGGGAATTTTTCACTCCAGTTTTTAATTGAAAAACTCCCCCTCCTGCAGTTTCTATACTCCAGGGCAGGCTTTGTGTAAGATAATGTGCCAAAAGGTCTCAGCTCTTTGTTGGCAGTGCAAAAAAAAAAAAAAATAAAAATAACAAGTTTAGTGGGCCACCAAATGCTGTCAAAGCTGTTAATAATCTATTTTTACAAAATACCTATTGTAAATGTTTTAACAGAAGCAGGTTTTGGGTTGTCAAAACCACTTGTAATAATTGCAGACATGTTCTCACTGTTCTTTGTAGAGCGCATTTGAGTTTTAAGTCAAAGCACTCTGGTAGTCATACTCTGTATTATAACCTATCCATCCTTTCTTCAAACTTGCTTAATCTCTTTTGTGGTCACAGAAGCCCGCTGGAGCCTATCCCACTGTTGGGCAAAGGTGGGGTACATATGGAAGGCTTGCCAGTCTATAGCAGAAGCACACAATACACTCAGATTCACACTTAGGAACAACTTAGAATCACCAATTCTCTGGACAGGCTGCAGTTCTGCAGATTGGGCTCACAGAACAAATTCGACATTGTTTGGAAACCCTTTCTGGCCCACTGCACTAAAACTTGAACTAAAATGAAGAACAGGACTCCAACTGGAGAGGTGCTGGATCTAGCTCACTCACAAATGTAATTTTGCATTTCTCCTCCCTGTGCAAGTTGTGTACCATTCTGCAACACTATTTTATGTATTTATTTGTAATCTGGCAAGCTAATTTTATTTCATTTATTTTTTTATCTCTTATTTTTAAACTTGAACATAAACTATATAAAAAGGAAAAGGACACACCTGGGATTTAAACCAAGGCCATCTTGCTGTAAGACAAGGGTGCTAACCACTTCACCAGCGTGCAGTTATGTTTTAATACCTGTTTAAGCCTTTTGTGATTTCTAAAAACAATTTCTTGGCTATAAAATGATTTGGACTGGAAGTTGACCCGATTGGTTCTGCCCTAACTGACTGTTTATACAATAAAAATGAATTTTAAAAAAAAGAATACAATAAAAAATAAAGTATTGCAATTAAATTGTAACTTCAGAGTTAAATTCAAAATAGATGTGCTTTAGTGAACTTTATGAGCTCACAGAAGCTTGGAACTCAAAGATGAGCTTCTATGTATTCACTGGTTTTCCTATTAGGTACACATTGCTAGTACCGGACTGGACCCCTTTTTACCTTCAGAAGTGCCTAAATCCTTCGTGGCATGGATTCAACAAGGTACTGAAAACATTGCTCAGAGAGTTTGTTGCACATTTGACATGATAGCATCACACAGTTGTTGCAGATTTTTCAGCTGCACATCCATGATCCATGATAAGCTGGTGACTGTGCAGGCCATTTGAGTCCAGTGAACTCATTGTCATGTTCAGGAAACCAGTCTGAGATTATTCCAGATTTATGACATGGTAACTATGCTCAGTTGGTACTAAAGAACCCAAAGTGTGCCAAGAAAATATCCCCCACACCATTACACCACCACCACCAGCCTGAACCATTATTATAAGACAGGATGGATCCATACTTTCATATTGTTGACGCCAAATTCTGACCCTACCATCCAAATGTCGCAGCAGAAATGGAGACTCATCAGACCAGGCAACATTTTTCCAATCTTTTATTGTCCAATTTTGATGATCCTGTGTGAATTGTAGCCACAGTTTCCTGCTCTTAGTTGACAGGAGTGGCATCAGGGTGTTCTGCTGCTGTAGTCCATCTGCCTCAAGGTTGGACATGTTGTGTGTTCAGAGTTGTTCTTCTGCAGACCTCAGTTATAACCATTGGTTGAGTTACTGTTGCTTTTCTATCAGCTGGAACCAGTCTGGTCATTTTCCTCTGACCTCTGGCATCAACAAGGCATTTCTGCAGAAAGAACTGCCACTCACTGAATATTTTCTGCAGTATGATGAGATGTGTTACTGCAGTCTCTTTCCTCTGTTATGAGGCTGAATCTGAGCCTGTCGCATCCACCTTCATCTCACATATTTTCTTAATGCTTCTGCTGCTCTGACATCTATGGAATGAGGCATGTTTAGAGAGAGATAGAAGCTGAGGCTCTTTTAACTTCCTTTCTAAATCTAATTCCAGTCACTGCTCTTCATCTTTGATATGCCTGCCAATTTAGTGGTGCAGTGCAACACAGCACTCTTCAAACACTTTGGCCTTGTCAGATCATTTCTAGATTTTAGCCACAGTCTTGGACATTCAACGGAGACAGTGACGTGATCGGGTTAACTAATGCTTGGATAATGAATAGTTTGAGCCAGTCTTCTTGTCAAGTTTCAGTACATTTCCTGGTAATGTTGCCGTCTTCAAAGTCGGCATCTCCGCGTGATTCAATTGTCTTGACATGGAAAGCAGAATTTATATGAAACGCTGTTAATCATCTTGTCATAATTTCTTCAAATTAAGTAGAAAGTATCTTCAATCAATCTTGAAAGAGGAATTGTTTTAAGTAAGTTCCCATCAATATTGTGAAATGACAAGGCCAGTCTATTTATGAATCCCTCCGGTACTGAACCTTTAAGTGGCACAGAATGCCTTGGTGTGTGCTTTCAGTCAGGATGTCATTTTTCCTAGGCAGTATGCTTCCTGCTACTGCTGAACAGTAAACATAAAATATGCTTCCCACTCTCAGTCTGTGTGCTGTAAATCATAGATATCGCCTCAATCAGATAAACCTGAAGAGACAACAAGACATAGTAAGTTATGAATTATTTATGAACTGAACACAGCGATGCATAAATGCAAATCATGAGCATGTTTTAGAAGTCGATTGCACACCCAAGATAAATCCCAACAGACCACAAAGCACATGCAGACCCTCTCTAATTTCTCATATGTTCATTGTAAGTTAGCACTGTCGCCACTGCTGCTAAATCCTCATGCAATACCTGAACAGTCTTTTATTGCTCATTTGTTTTCTTGTTTGTCTCTTCCTCTAAACAGACACTCACATTGGGATGTACAGGCTGAGGCATACAGTAAGTAAAGCTGAACACATTAAGCCTGAATAGACAGATTCAGTGACTAAATCATGCATGCACTTAAAGAACGATTGCCTAATCAATTTTTATAGCTATTTTAACTGTGACACACTCTTTATTGATGGAAATCTAGATAGTTCCATGGATGTTGTATCTGTACAAATGATCAGTGCTGCAACTGGGATCTTAAGACAAAGAAAAAAAAAAAAAGACAATAACCAAAGCAAAAATTTCAAAGGAATTCAATATTAGGATTAGAAGAAAAAGACTGCAGCTACAGTCTATCCCCCTCTGATCATCTTTTTATCTATCTTAAAAACATTCTCATGGGTCTTTTTTTTATCATGATTATAGCAATATATGGCATTATTTAGGCAAAATCAAAAAACTTTTGACGTTCTCTAGGACATAGTTTCTGCAGAGTGGCAAGTTCATCAGAAATTTGCCTTTGAGTTGTGGGCCGGACTGTTGGCGCATAGTAAGTCTTCCTTCATTTCCCATCATCCCTTGTTTACACTCTCTCCCACTAGCTCACGGCCCCTCACAACCCCAACCAACCATTCCCTGAGCAACAAAAATGGTGAGCAATATTTGAGCTATCCAGCTGTACAGTTTTGAGTCAGATGCCAGCTCGGACGAGAAAAACAAAAGTGTACCTGGGTCTTTTTGTCTGCAAGTAGATGCATCAGAATTGAGCAGAGCAGAGAGTTTATGGCCTGCCGAATGCAGATGTTACGTATAGACAAAAAAGCTTTTTTCAATTGCAATTTTTAATCTGCTCCTGATTCACAAGGGTTTCAAAAAAGAAAACTCAGAAATGCAATTTTAAGATTAACTTCCTGCATATATGAAAAAAATGCTACAAGAACATGATAAAGACCCACACCAGTGAGAATTGTGTTTTGATGTTTTTCACATGTTTTTGTAGCATTTTTTTCATGATGGAAAATTAAAAAAAAATTAAGCTTAAGCGTTTTAGTGTTTCAGATTTTTTTCTTTTTTCAAAACATGATGGAACAGGAGCAAACCTGCAGTTTAAAAAAAGGAAGGCCAAAGTCTACCTGCTTCACTCCAATTCTGATGCATCCACTTGCAGACAAACAGATACATTAGCAACTTCAATTTTCTTTGTTCATTCTGCTATCTGGCTCAAAACTGCATAGCTGCATAGCTCTGATATTGCTTGCCATTTTTCTTTTTTTTTTATTACGCTAATGTTAGCTTGGGGTTGTAAGCTTGTGGTTAAGAGTGTAAACAAAGGAACGATGAGATATCATTGTAGGGTTACTTCAGTGGCAACAATCCCGCCCACAACATAGAGGCGAATTTCTGATGAGCTCTTGCTGCTCTGCGGAAAATGTCTCAAAAAGAACACTGTCTTTTTGATTTTGGCTAAAAACTGCCCAATCATAATGAAAGGACCACTGATAACGATTTACAATAGAAAAAATATTGTAGTGGGACTTTAAAAAAAAAACCACCAAAAACACCTTTTTTTATTGAAGTGGGTTTTTAAATGCACTTTTTTTTTATTTTAAGAAAGAAAACTGGACTTTATGAAGCTGCTATATGAGGCATTATGGTATCTCTGTGATAGTAATTCTCTACAGTTATCCTCTTACAGTTGCAAGGGTGTAAAATTAGGGTCCTTTGGGGGGTTTTAGACTGCGTCTCATCTTTGTACTGACTCGGTTTACTGGAAAGGACTCACATTTGGAGAGCGCCGACTGTCATTTGCAGTTTGACAGACTTGGACATGCTGTCGATTTGGGAAGTGCCAGAATGGCTGCTGTCCACTGATGGCTGCCACTCATAACGAGGCTCACGTCCTTTCAAGGTGACTGTTCTCACTGCAGAGAGCTGCTGCCTGCAGGAGGAATCTAATTCCAGCCTGACTGCAACTATCTGAATGGCACACGTTGCTGGAGCCTTAATGTGTTGAGATGCGAAGGTTTCTTGGTGCTGAAAACACAGATGCCAAAGAGAAAAACTGCAAACAAAGATGTGCCAAAGAAATCTGTATATGTTTTGAAAAGCACTTTTTAGGAAGTGATTTTCTCAACCACATTATGTTCTTTCTGACCAACAAAAACAACTTTTCAATCAGAACTTGAAGTTTACAAACAAAAAAGGATGAAAAAAGATGGAAGACAACAAAATAAAGAGAAGTAAACTATTTTTTTTCTATTTGTGCAGGTAAACCAAAATATAATAATTTTAGAAAGGGTTCATAGCAACGAGGAACGAACAATCACATTGTGATCACTGGAGAACTGACTGTTTACGAGCCTCTTCCGGTCCATTAAAACGCTTTTCTGGACAAGAAATTATTCATGATTATTAAGTACAGCCAGGATTGCTTCATTAAGAACAACATTATTTCATTTTTAGCATTGATGAATACAAAATTTTGCTAAAAAACAAAACAAGACCCCCAATATCTTCTGGCCCCCACCTCATATCTGGTGAGGGAAACCAGGCCCTCAGCAGTGGTGGCCGTGTCTCTTGGGTGTTGCCTTCCTGGCCCTCTCCGTGGCCCTTTCTCCCTACATGCATGTAGAGAGAGATCACTGAATTCCCTGGCTAGACAATGAACGATCTGTGGGGTGTCTTGGGGACGTGGACATGGACAACTGAGGGTGTCCCTGTGGTGCTGGTTCTGGTCCGGCCCTTGCGTGCTGGTTCTCTTTCAAATTCCATCAGTAGGGAGCCTGGTCCGGTCATGTTTACCAGCTCATGGGTGGCGGGGTGGACACGCTCCTGGTAGGGTCTCCCATGGCAGACAGGTCCTGGGTGACTTTGAAACCCAGTCTCTCTAGAAGGGTTGACTCTACCATTCTGGAGTTGCACATGGTGAGAGGCAGCAGGATGGGGTGGGCTTAATTGTGAGCCCCCAGCTTAGCTGCCAAGTGTTGGAGTTCACCCAGGTGGACAAGAGAGTTGCATCCCTTCGCCTTCGGGTGGGGGACAGGTCTCTGACTGTGGTTTTGGCTTATGGGCTGAACAGCAGTTCGGAGTACCCGGCTTTCTTGGTGTCTCTAGAAGGGGTACTGGAAAGTGCCCCAAAGGGGGACTCCATTGTCCTCCTGGGTGACTTCAATGCCCACGTGGGCAATGACAGTACCACCTGGAGGCGCGTGATTGGTCCTTGATCTGAACCCAAGCAGTGTTTTGTTGTTGGACTTCTGTGCTCGTCATATTTTGTCCATAACAAACACCATGTTTGAGCACAAGGGTGTCCATCAATACACGTCGGCATCAGGACACCCTCGGCAGGAGATCGATGATTGACTTTGTAGTCGTTTCAGGTAACCTTCAGCCTGAAGAGAGGGGCAGAGCTGTCCACTGATCACTACCTGGTGGTGAGTTGGATTCATTGGCGGGGAAGGAGGCTGGAAAGACTTGGCAGACTCAAACGTACTTTGAGAGTCTGCTGGAAAAGTCTGACGTAATCAAGGTAGTCAATAAGCTCCTTGGTGGCAAGGCACTGGGAGTGGGTGAGGTCCACCCTGAGTACCTCAAGTCTCTGGATGCTGTGTGAGTGTCTTGGTTAACACGTCTCTGCAGCATCGCGTGGCAGTCGGGTACTGGAGAGGAGAGTCTGGCCGATAGTCTAATCTCAGATTCAAGAACAACAATGCGGTTTCCGTCCTGGTCATGGAACTGTGGATCAGCTCTACACCCTGTTTAGGGTGCTGGAGGGTTCGTGGGAGTTTGCTCACCCTGTCCATATGTGTTTTGTGGATTTGGAGAAGGCGTTAGACTGTGTGCCCCGTGGAGGGTACTTTGGGAGTATGGGGTTCGGGGACCCAGGACTGTCCGGTCTCTCTCGGCTGGTCTGGGAATGACTCTGGGTCCCCCCAGAGGAGCTGGAGAAAGAGGCCGGAGAGAGGGAAGTCTGGGCATTTTTGCTTAGACTGCTGCCCCCGCGACTCAGTCCCGGATAAGCAGAAGAAAATGGATGGATGGATAGATAATTACATATATCCAGTACTTTGCTTCTTATTCTCAGTATTTTTAGAATTACTTTGTGGTGGTTCCTCAGCCCATTGTCAGAAATTGATCTAAAAAATTTACTGCTTCAATCCCCTCTAATTTGGTCTAAAAATGTTGTAAGAATGCCACATTTTTCCATTCATATGTGATGCACATCTAAAATATTTGTAGCACATTCTTAGTTTCTACTAAGAGAAGCAGACCAAGTTTATAGTGAATTTTCTAGGTTGATCTGTGATATTTGTATTTGTAAACCAAAAATTACACATATGTGTGATATTATCCTTATAAGAGTTTCATTCCATTTCAGTTCCATTTCAAGTCATTTAATGACAGCCTAATAATCAATAAGAATTTTCAAGCTTTAAGTTGCACTAGTTATATATAGTTTTCTTGAAACCTATAACTGAAGTGACTTTGAACTTATGTGTGATGTTATCCTCATAAGAGTTATTCTTTTAGTAATTTTTATAACAGTCCTATAAGGTGTAAGAATTTACTAACTTCTAGTTGTACTTTATGTATTTTTTTAATTAAATGTTCTTTATGTAAACTCTCTGCTCTGCTCATGAATCTTTAATCCATGTTTTTTTATGTAACAGGTATGCTTAGGTTCTGGCCTTTTGTCTAACATCTGCACCTGACAGTACTAATGATAAATCTCCAGCAGCTTGTTGCTTTAACATACCCTCTCCTATTTCTTTAATCACCCTACAACTTTCTCAACCCCCTTTTTGTCTCCCCTTTTCTTTTGTACCCTTATACCCCATCTATAGCATCCCAGTGTCTCCTTCTCTCTTCTTAATTTTCATCTAACTCAACAAAAAAAAAGTAGTCAAACATAATCAATATGAATAAAGCTTTGTCTCAAACACAAAAGCGGTTTATACAAGTATACACTTTGTGTGTCAGAAGATTCATAACCCTCTTTTGTAACAGTAAAATCTGTGACAGCTCATATCTGTCTGCTCAGTTGTTTGAAAGGACAATAAGAAAAAAAACTACAACAAACTGGAAAAAAAAGTTTTGCCTCTATCTGAAAAAACAACAATTGGTGTAACAGGATAGGGAAATGTTGATGATTTTAAAGAAGGCATTGATCCGTGTGTGTGGCATTTTTCTTATGAAATAGAACAAATGTAATAAGAAATCGTTTCATTTGTGCATTTCTGAGTATTTCTCCTTTTAAATTGCTGTCAATCAAAGACGCTCTGTTTGAATCAATGAGCCGGTGTGATGTCACAATGACCCAAGCCCTGCCCAGTGTGCAGAAGAAGAGAAGACGGCATTTCCCAAGGACTTTGCTTAGAAAAACAAATGGAAATTAAATTTAAACGAAGGATGTGGTACACTCTATCAAGACACCATCAAGTGAACAGCCTGCACCTTCACCGGTAGGTTTTTTTTTAGACGGATGGTATTCACACGTGTTTAAGATAAGATAAGATAAGATAGATCCTTTATTCATCCTAAGCTGGGAAATTCAGTACAGTGTTGGACAGCTGCCACTGACGGCGCTACACGTCCAGAAAAATACACATGGGGGGGGGGGGGTTTACAGGCAACCAGCACAAAAACTGATGCAAATTCACGTTGGCCACGCATAAAATGTGCAGCCAGTGTGCCAGTTATGCTGGCAAGACACAGCTATCATCATCAGAAAGAGAAGATCAAGGGTGGGGCTACGCTGCTCAGCACCAACAACCACGCCCATGTAGAGGAGATTTTGGAAACAGTGGCTTCAGATAAAAACAGGAAATATGGCTTTTTAAGACATTTATGTTGTGAGATTTTTGGTTAAAAAGCACAACTGGGAACTTTTTTTTTTTATTGTAATGGGGGACTTTAAAGACAAAAGCAAAACAAAACCAAACAAACAAAAAAAACAAAACAAGTGTGTGGGTGCTGGTACAAGATCCTTGAAGCATAAAAGCAGGGGCTGAAAACAAAGGCAGCATTAGGGTCAAGTTGTTAGCTTCAAATGAAGCTTATGTGAATGCCAAGCTTGGCAGCTTTGTTTGAAGGTTTTATTATAATTAAAGACCCACTTCAATACAAATTGTGTTTTTGGTGAAAATTTTCTTGTGGCATTTTTCTGATGATGGAGGACTAAAAAAACCCTCAAAATTGTGTTTCCATAGAAATTATGGAAAATTCATGGTGAAGACATTGCTTAAATTTGAAAATACATCACTTATTTAGGTATCTCTTTGCAGTTTTTTTCTCCCCTCAAACGCTGATATAACTGTCTTTTTTGCATTTTTTTCCCTGAGGATGTTCACATTTCCTGATTTTATACATGCACAGTCTGTGATAATGAATGCAAATCAACCACCTAAAAGCAAAGAAATATTCTAGCTGCAAAACAGAAATGAATTGTTTGCATGAAGGCATTCTATTCACACTTTGAAAAATACCAGCATATGCATGTCTGCAAAAAGCTGCTTGAACGTTTGCTTGTGTAATGCTGCTGATCAAACCTGCAGATAGATCCCTGTAATTGTCTATTTTTGCTTACCATTCAAATATGCATGTCAATGCTTAATGAATGTGTCTGTGTGTGCTTTGTCTGTGCTGGACAAGCAGGATGTTTACCAAACTAGTCTGGATATGGCTTTTGCTTTAATATAAAGTTAGACTCTTCTAAAGGGAGTCAGTAAGAATCCCTTTTGAAGTCAGCCGTCAGTGGTCATTTGAAGAAGTGCAACATTTGGTTTCTTTGGGTTAGTTTCCAGTTCCAATTTAGAAATCAAATCCGAAAGTTTGCATTTAATAAAAAAAAAAAAAAAAACAAACAAAAAAAAACCTGAGATGTGGAGTAACAACTGGATGTTTGATAACTAAATGGACCTCTAACTAAAAGCTGAGCTTTTTGAGTTATTAATCAAAATGTTTTTGGTGATTTTTTTATTGTCAAATATCTATATAAAGAGAATAATTTAATCTTCAGAAAAAACATCAAAAAATATGACAAACTGCATATTTACAGTATTAATCTGAAATTGTGTTTTTTGTTTTTTTTATACAAACATTTTAATATTACATTTAAATACTTTTTTTCTGCTGGGAGAATGTGTTTAAATAAGAATACAAGGAAAGCTCAATAATGGACTGGGACCTGTCCATGGCGTACCTCACCTTTACCCAACAGTGGCTGGGATAGGCTCCAGCATCCCCCTGAACTGAAAAGGGATTTTAAAAAATTGATGCATGGAATACAAGGAAAGTCTGTCACTAATGGGTCCAAAATGCAACATGTACTATGTGCTTAAAACCATTCTGTGCCAACAGAAAAAAATCTAGTATTACAGCTGACAGTCATCCTTCTAATAACTCTGCTTGATTTGGAAAGGGTCAGAAGTCAGGTGTTATCCACTTTTGCTCTTGTGTAGCTGCTCTGATTGCAAGACTTTTCTTAGTTCTTTTCAACTCTTTGCAGGTGATATTAAGACCACATGCCTCCAAACCCAACACATTGACAGGAGTAAAAAAAAAAAAAGTTTAATTATGTTCGGAATAATATCATATGAGTTTGTTAAATGTCACGACTGGAGCAGCAGCCCTTGAGATAAAGCACTGACTGATCATTGGAGTGTTGGGAACCAAATATGGTGTTCTGAAGGAAGGGGTTACTTATTACATTTTGCTGAAGATAATGTGTTTGTGTAAACTGTAATTATGTTTCAATCCCTTCATTATGTTGGCAGCTCTTAGCATGTCATTTGTGCTGCTGATTCTCATGCCCAAAATAGAGCTGTAATCTCAATATTTTGAGCACTGCACACATATCGCTTTTTTTAAAAAAAAAAGCAGGCGACATAAGAAAGTGTTATAAAGGGTTATAAATTAAAACATATTTTACAGTGTTCTACAGAATCTAAAGTACCGGTAAGTTACAAATAGGAAGGTACAAGTGTGAAATGTTTTTTTTTTTTGCCAATTTCTGTTTCAAACTTTAAAATAAAAGTTTAAATTAAAATACCATTTATGTGCGTACTATGAAAAAAAAAAACAAGGTCTAACACCATTCATGATGCTTTTGACCTTTGAGTTTTAAATCAACACAGCAAATCATCAACTGGAAGTGGTCGTGATCAAATGACAAACTTTATAACTCATGTTCTGCATTCAGGAATGTATTTAGAAACTATAGTAATGGTGGAGCAAATCTTGTATCGGGTCTTTGCTAAAAAGCTGCTATTTTCTAACTACCAGATTATTCCACGCAGTGCATGTGTTCCTGCAAACACAGGCTATGTCTTTTATGTGCATGCTCCTGAAAATGAACATTCAGAAAGACTCATAGCAGAGTAAAGATATTAAGAACATGACCGGATGACACTTTCCTAAGCTTCTTTTTGTTTCCGAAAATAAAAGATTCTACATTCAAGGACTGCACAGAAGTGCAGTGGTAAACAATGCCTCCTCAAAGTGAGAGGGCTCTGGTTCAAATCCCAGCTGAGACCTTTCTGTGTGGAGTTTGCATGTTCTCCTCCTGCATGCATGGGTTTTCCTCAGGCTCTCCAGCTTCCTCCCACACTCTAAAAACATGCCTAATTGGTTCATCGGTAATTCCAAGTCACCCCTTAGCTTTGTAAGGCTGTTTGTCTCTCTGTGGCCCTGCGATGGACTGGCAAATTGTCCAAAGCATTCGACATAAGGCTGATAAAACATTTAAAAAAGATCAACACCTAGATTTATGTATAAAGTCATTTTTATAGATTGGTCGATATATTTGTGATTTGTAGCCGTAGTTCACACTGAAACCAGCAGAACATCATCCATGCCTTTAAAAGTTTTTTTCTTTCTTTTAACATTTTCTGGACTCTTTCTCCAAAACAACAGCAGGCCATTCATCTACTTAATTCGCTCCTCCAGCTCTCCTCACCTCAACAACAAACCAAGTCTTTGCATTCTAGAGAATTTGTTTTATTTCTAAAAGGAAAGACAGCAGTTCAACACTGAACAAGCCAAAACCTTTCATTTGACGCCTGCAGTCAGATGATACCCCAGCAACCCTGCTATTGTGAAAAGCCCCAGCTAATTGGTATATATGCTCCTGTCAGTCAGACCCATCAGAAAAGGAAACTCCTCGGTTTCCTATAATGAGCTGCCTTGGAGACTTAAAGGAGTAATTGCAGCTCACTTGCCAAAAGCTTGACTTCATTCCATGAGTGGCTATATATTATAAATGGTTAAAGCTGGTTGTTGACCGGACGTATTCGAGCTCGTGTTGCAAACCCCCTCTTTCTCTCCCGTCCCTATGGCATGTGTTTCATTTCCACAGAGACAGAAAAAACAGGAGGAGAGTAATTGCTTTTCCAATGACACTGCGTCAGACAGGGCAGGACATTCTTGTCTGTTCAAGCATTCAAAAGTGAAAATTGCCAAAGTGAAAAGTAAAATGCTCGTGTGTTTATGCAAAAAAAAAAAACAACAAATGAGTGTGTCTTTTGACCAAAAGCTTTTTTGCTTTTTGGTGTGTTTGGTAGGTAGGTAGTTTCCCAGGAAAATGTCTCTTAAGCATGTAGACCGGAGTGTCAACACAGACCAACAAAATATCACCTCAACAGAGGCTGTTAATACAAAAATGTTGGGGTGTTTCCACGTGAAAGTGGCAACAAAAACATTCTATAGCAATTGAGTGCAAATCTACTCTGTGGGATAATGGGAGACTTTAAAATGACCATCAACAACCATAAATGTCTCTGACTTCAATAAAGTACAACGGCAATTTAGAAACCAAGATCCGTTCTCCAGTTTGTGTTTGAGTGCTTTTTCAAAGGCAGCCAACACTTCAGAGGTGCTGTCAGAGTAGCCTTCAAATTTCGCGATGAACGTGGAGACCACATTAAATAAAAAAACGTGATTTTTCAAGCATTTCTCATTCCAGTAGGCTCGAGGAGTGATGCATAACATTCAAAGCAGGAGAAACGTGATTTACATTTCCCCAAATGCAGGTTTTTAGAGCCTTTGGGTTGACTGAGGATTAAAATTTTTTACTTTTTTTTGGTGAGGGGAATTTCTTCCTCCTCTAAGTAAAAATCGATTTAATCATGGCTTCTGTTGATGCCTCTGGGTTTTTTAACTTAAGCTCCATCCAGCCAGGCATCATGAAAAAATCTCCATCACAAGTTGCTCAAAAATACAAGCTTATAAACAGTCCAAATGAGACTGAAGCATCGCGTCTACAAATATTGGATTTCTAATTACAGCTTTACGCTCCAAAATACACAAAACTGTCCCATCTTACATCAAACCATCATTAAAATCAACATTTTCCTGGGGCAGTTCTTTGAGAAAATCCTTTTTTTCATGTTAACACAGTGACTTTTAATATTTTAAAAGTTTCATGTAAGAAAACACATTCTCATTATTTGCTCAGTTTGAGTTATTATAATGTTGTTTTTTTTTTTGTTTTACCCGCATGCCCAGCTCTATGTTTTCGCCACCGTAGACCTCCATGCCGGGATCCAGCAGGCCAATCTCGCCAAAATATTCCCGATCCACCACGAAGGAGCAGCCAATCATAGCGGGGGTCCTGGATGAGCAGAGAAACAGAGTTTTGTTAATTTCACTCAGAATCTTTATATACCCACATGCTTTACAAATATTTTTTTTTTCCCCTAAAAGTACATTTCTGTTAACATACAGAGTAAGAATGGCTTTACATTTCTGATCTGGGGAGTTGTTTTATTTTGGAGTAAAGCACTTTGTGTTATGTTTCATTTAAAAAGTGCTTTACAAATAAAGATTGATTGAAAGTTGTACCATATTGTCTGCACTATAATGTGCACTTAAAACCCTTTTTCTTTTCCAAAAACAACAGTGAACCTTTTTATCTGGAGTGCGTCATAAATGGATTAAATCAAATTGTGTTTAATGATGTCCAAGTGATTTTGAGAGGTAGATGGCGCCTTGTCAAAATGTTTAGTTAGGTGTTGTTGTGAAAACGCTAATGGAGGTATTGTGTAGTAGCGTTAGGTTCTGTGTTTTTTTTACATGTTCCTAACAAGGTTGGGAGTTATCATACTCACAGTAGCATTTGTTTTAGCGGCATCAGTCTGCTTTTTTAAGTGCTGCAAATATGGTTGGAAGTTTGGGTTACAAGTATTGCGAATACACTAACACAGCTAATGCTTCTAACATGGCTAATGTGCAACATCTAAAAACAAGCTTTAGAGTTACTGTGATGCAACAAATGTTTGTTTCATGAGAGGTTCTATTCCAAAAACATCATTGTAAATACTTATTAGTTAGTTGTTGTACTATTTGAAAATAAAAAAATTAGATTTTTTTTTCTTAATCTGTCTTGACTGGATAAATAATGGTTAAATAAATAAATAAAAGAGTTGACCCTCCTTATTATAGTTATTTTGTCAACTCTTGTTCGTCTTGTTCGTTTATTCGTCACTTTGTTCGATTCAAACTTCACGTAGTACACGGCGAAGAGTGTTCCCACAGACTGCTTTGGCTGAGGAGAAGATAAAGCAAACAGCTGTTGACTGTTATAACTTTGTGACAAATAGAATGAAAGACCGATTGACACCCACCGAGAGTCGTCTTTGATCGACACCGGAAAACAAAAAAAAGTATAGCGAGGTACGTTACCCAGTTACATGAACATAGTTAAAGTCTGAACAACAGACTTGTCTCTGACTCTTTTGTCTCCCTTAATGCGCCTTATAGTTCGATGTGCCTTACCGTATATCTTCCAATTGTGGCCCATCTCTAATTGAGGCCGGTCTCCAATAAACGCTGGGTCTAGCAGGTGCTTGTTACTTTAGACGCTGGTCTCTGATAGTGGCCAGGCTTCTTTAGGATCCCAACCTCGGGTCGTGCACAGTCGTGAGCCAAATTGGATTTAGCTTCCTAAAGAGCCACAGCTCTGCCGTTTTCCAGTTCTCCTTGGACTGCTTGATGTTGAATATCTAAATCAGACGTGTTCAATCAATCACAAGGTGGAATCATTTTGAGTCAGTTAATGAGCAGCAAGCTGGTCAAGGAGAACTAAACAACAAACAAGGCTGTTTGTTTGGACCAGGATTGGCCATCCCTGACATAATGCAATGTTCTTATAATTTCAATAAATCGTGAAATGTTCACCTGGTATTTGCATTTCTTTACCGAATTTCACTGCAAAATGAACCCATTAGCCATCACCACTCTGTTTTCGATGAAATGAATAGATACCTGTCTCTAATAAACACAGGGTTGGCTGTCAAATTTTTAATAAATGGCGAGGGTACTATTTGAAGATATACAGTATGGCATTTCAAACATAGACCATTCCTTAATTGTTCTCCTTCCAGTAAAGAAAATATTCTATTTGCACTTAAAGTTTTAAAAAAATGTAAAGGAAAATCTGGAGATCCTAGAGATGAAAATATGCCAACATAACCCAGTTTCTTTTCTTATTGACTTAATATGAAGTTGCACTGAACTCCACACATCTGCCTTTTGCTGTGCTGTCATCGCGTCAGGTCTTAAGTGCTTTGCACGCGACCTTCACACTAAGCCGTGTTGTTTTATTTTTTTTGTGCAGTGATCTCTCTGGCATTAAGCCTGAGGCAAAGTTCACAATACTTATTATTACTCACACACAGACAGTTGCGCGGATAAAAGGCAGATTCGAGTTTGCAGCCTCAGTTTGAGAGACGAGGCAGTAGGTAGTTCTTCAAAGTGCTTCTGAAGCCGCACTGTGATTTATTGACTCTCTGCTGAAAGAGTGCACTGGGCCGTACAGTACGAGAGCCAAAAAGGAGAAGTGCTTTTAGGCTCAGGCCTCATATAAAACATCACGTGGACCATCAATTTGAGGGTTATTTTAAAAATCCTGGATCAGTGGATAAATAAGAGTGACTCAGGGCTGCACGCTTCCCGAAATATTACCTTGGATTTCTAAGGAAAGCTTCTGAATGAGCTCTCCTTTTCAAATTAGATTTTGGTGTTAAGTCATAATACTTAGTAAAGTGCCTCAAATTACAGGACTTTAAAAAAAGTGGTACAAAACGTTCTCTGACAGAGGCAGGACTCCTTTCAGCATAAGGTTTTAATGTCAGAACATAAAATCATCTGTTCTGGGTTCTTTGGTGATAATGTTGTAACCCTAACATAACTCTAATTAATACCTGCAAACCTGAAGGAACTGAAGCAGAATGACAAAGACCGGGATACAATTTCTAACAATTCACGAAAAGGCTGTAAGTGTCAAAATTAAAGCAATTTCTCATATTATTCTCGAACATAATTTTACAACCGACTAGTTCATGAGCTAAAAGCATTTTTAAACACTACTTTTGCCTTCTGGTTACCTAACAGTGCTCTGTTTTATGCCCTGCTGCTCACTGAAATTGAGGACTAATTGATATGTTTTCAATAGCATGAGGCTTTAAACCTGGGAAAGCAGAAGAGCATCCTTTCTTTTATAGCACCCTCATTGCTAAATACATATCACATAAAAAATTAATAGCGCACTCATGCTTGGTGACTTATCTACTTTTACTTCTTGGATTGAGCAGCTGCAAACAGTCTTGTTGAAATCACACAGTAAGTGGTTTACAGCGAAGCTTTCAAGTGCCATTACAGAGTGCTGCTTGTGTAGATAAAAAAGAAAGACATGGCACGCACTCAGCATCTTTTGCCTCATCTCTTCTCATGTCTTGCCTCTCTGTGCTGCGTGCACTTCGTGCAGCTTTCTTTGAGACTTTTTTTTTTAAGTCTCAGAGGCAATGCAAATACAGTTTTCTAGCTTTAAAGGAGATCTATCAAGATTTTCATGTTTTTCGAGCCTAGGTATTTCAATGTTTTGTTACAAACTTACAAAGAAAATTTTGATTTTTGAGGATTAAAATCCAAGTTTCCTCATCTCTGAGTGTGAATTTGCAACAGCTGCTTTGCTTCTCCCCACGTGCCTTTGTTTTACCCCTGATGGCTGGAAAACTCAGACTGTGATAGTCTTTTTACTTAAGCCCCCGAGAGCACAATATTTATGACAGCATTTACTATGCAAACTTTGCAATTGTCTCTGCAGTGCCCTCCTTCAATCTAACAGCTGATTCTGAATGTCAAGCAGAGAAGTGTTCGACTCCTTTTCGTAGTCTCTGTTGTGACCTGACTAAGTATTTAAACCTACAATCTTTGGCCAAATTCAAATCCAAATTCTTCTACCCCTATGGCTTTTCCCTACCCTTACATTAACCCTCCAAACGGAGAGTTATGGAAAAATAGTGTCTTCAATTTCGGACCTTATTAACCCTTGATGACGTCATCGATAGCCACCAATCATCTATGTTAGCATGTAGCTACCAGTGCTAGGGAAGTACATAACAACATCCTTTTTATAACTTTAAAATGTCATTCAAAAAATGACAAGTCATTCCTTTCATTTAAATGTAAACTTCTGTACTTCTACAAACCCAAAATAAACATTTCTCTCAATTTTTTTCATAAGTGTCTAAATCTGATAGTGAGCACTTCTCCTTTGCTGAGATAATAATCCATTCCACCTCATAGGTGTGCCTTATCAATATGCTGGTAAGACAGCATGAATGTTGCACAGGTGTGCATTAAGCTGGCCTCAAAAAGGCCACTCTGAATGTACGTTTTTAGAGCCTCTGCTGTTTTGTTTTATTGGGGTGTCTGGGGACTCCAGGGAAAACCAGTCAGTATGTAGTGTGACCCCCATTTGTCTCATGCAGTGCAACACACCTCCTTCACATAGAGTCAGTCAGGTTGTAAAGTGGGTGGTGTAGTTATGATATGGGCAGGCGTATGTTTTGGACAAAGAACACGGGTGCATTTTATTGATGGCATTTTGAATGCAAAGAGATATCGTGACGAGTTCCTGAGGCCCACAGTTGTGCCGTAAACCCAATAACATCACCTTGCCTCATGTTGCAAGGATCTTCACCCCATTCTTGGAAGCTGAAAACATCCCAGTTCTTGCAAGTCCACCATGCTCACTGTACATGTCACCCATTGAGCATGTTATGGATTCTCTGGAACGGCATATCCGACAGCGTGTTCCACTTCCTGTCAATATCCAGCAACTTCAAACAACCATTTATAAGGAGTGGACCAACTTTATACAGGTCACAACTTACAATTTGATTAACTCTATGCCAAGGAGATGTGTTGCACTGCATGAGGCAAATGGTCACACCCGATACTGAACAATTTTCTGACGACCCCCCCCTCCATAAAACAAAAGTGGCCCATTTAAGAGTGGCCAGTCTAAGGCACACCTGTGCAATAATCATGCTGTCTAATCAGCCTCTTGACATGGCACTTCTAGAGATGGGATGGATAATCTCAGCAAAGGAACAGCAAACACTAGCACAGAGTTACACAGATTTGTGAACAATATTAGAGAGAAATGGTAATTTTATGTTTGTTGGAAAATGTCTTTGAGTTCATGCCCTGACAAACAGGAGGAAAGCGTTGCCTTTATATTTTTGCTCAGTGTATTTTTGGGACAAACAGTACAGACTTAAATCTAGAATAAAAATACATTTGCTCTACATTACAAGCTATATTTATCAGATTGTCCCCTTTGCTCCTCTATAAAGGAAAAGGAAAATTGTTCCCCAGCAAACATCTGCTATCATGTTTTGATGTAAAAAAAAGCTTGCAGATTTCACAAAGGGAGAAAAATATTATTTCTGAACTAATTATAAGCCTAATTTGTTTGTCTGCTTACAAAATTAAAAATGTTATCTAAATGTACTGTTTTAATTCTGTTGAAGTACAAGTTGAAGTACTTCCTTACTAGAGACAGCAAAATTAGCTAGTTAGGTAAACAAAAGGAGCTACCCAGAAAAATGGACTATAACTGCATTTGATTAGAACATTTTAAGTGGAATTCCTTTAAGGGTCACAGGACTCTGGAGCCACTAGTGTCAGGCAAGGGTGGGGACACCCTGAACAGACTGCCAGTTCATTGAGGGGCCAGACCCTCATATAACAGCTATGAGCAATTTAGAGACACCAATTAACCAATGAAGCATGTTTTTGGTCTGGGGGACGTAGCAGGAGTGCCTAGAAAAAAGCCACACAAACACAGGGAGAACACGCAAACTCCATACGGAAAGGACCCAGCCGCAGTTCAAACCAGGGTCTTTTCACTGTGAGGCGGGAGGGGAGCGCTAAACACTACGCCACCATACGGCCCAAACCTCACTTGATTTTCTAAAACTAAAAACAGCCCAAAAGTTTAATCATGAAAAAGAAATTGAAACCAGTGGAAGAAAGGCAGGCCACATTTCCATCACCATCTATGTTGTATGCCACCAAGATTTACACAAACAAATGTACTTCCCAGAAACTAAAGTTGAATAAAATGCCTGCCAGATCAAGAGTGACATCTTTAAGTGGTTTTCTGATTTGTTTGTTGAGGTTCTGTTATTTTTAGTTTTGCAGATGGTTAGACTGCAGGACACGGCCAACAAAGAAGCACACTCTTGACATGCTGCCAGTTAACCACAGAGCTCATCCTCTGTTGTAACCTTCACCCTAGATTCACAAAATTTACTTTTTTTCCACTAAAAATGTATTTGAAACATTACATTTTTCTCAGAAATTTTGAGTTTTAACTGTTTGAGCAACTGCCTTAATTTTACTACCTTTTTGTGTATCATTTGGTTGTCTTTATTTTTTTGTATTTATGCTTTACTGTCAATAACAAAAACACTTAGTAATAAAAAGGCACCTGTGGAGTTTTTCTTTAAATCAGTTTATTTCTGTTTATTCAAATATGCAGGAGTTATTGTCACCTTTGCGACTTTTGACCATTTTGGAATTCAGAAATGGTGTAGAGTTTAAATTCCACTGTGGCAGTTTCTTCTGTTTGTGACCACAGACCTTAAGGATACAAGCGAGACAAAGATTTCCAATAGAAATCCACACAGCCGACACACTCCAGCAGGCCCCTGAAGCGCCCTGTCGATCAGCAGAGTCGATCGAGAAACAAGAACCGGCTTTGCAATGTGACTCTTACTCCAAATGAAATCTGTGGATCTTTAAAAGCCCTATATATCCTAAAAAGTGACTTGAAATATAAAATGGACAAAAGACATAATACTATTTTTCTCCGTTGAAATTCAACCGTGTGTATGAGTATGTGAACTTTTATATCCTTTCAGGAACATTTTCTGCTGATAGTAGTAAATCTACCAGCAGGAGCAGATCAATTTTACCTGTGGGTGTACAATTAGGTAAGTACAGTTACTAATCAATATCTTTACAGCACTAAGGTTCAAGCTAAAGACTATTTTAAGATTGGAACTTGAGCTGCCATTGCAACTGGTCTGCAATCTCAACAACATTTTGCAACCCTAAACTAGCCTTTATTCTGGTCTAAACATGTCTGCTCAAATACAGCATTTTAGTCCTTTTTTCACTGGGATGTTGTTTGTTTCCAAACATGGTTAAATCTGTATTTGTTCAACCCAGTCCTGAAACCAATATTTCTTTATTTTTGATGTTTTAAAACCTGATAAAACCTTTTTAAACAGTTTTTATGCTTTGGTGGACCTTTAACCAAATGAAATGAAAACACATTTATTTTTGTGTTGTTATTTATTTATCTAGTTATTAATCTGTTTTTACTTATTTTGCAATTTATTCTATTCCCTTTGCATTTAGTCTTAGCTCCAGTTCTTTCCTCTACACCAGTTATTAAGACTTCTCAGTGAACTGGGTCACTGCAGTGGGATCTCCCGATCACCCAGTTTACTGGTGTAGACGGGTCATCAAAATATTGTTTCCCCACTTAAATATCAAACTAGATTTCTACTTCCTGTCTTTTAAATCATTGTATACGTCATTATGTTATGTGTAGGGTTGGGGGGTTGTGGGAATTGTGTGGGCTTTATAATTGTTTTATAATTTGTGAGGGTCTTGGTTTTTGCTTTTGCTTTTTAAGTTGAAAATTGTTGTTACTATGCAATGCATTCTATCTTACATATTCTATGTATGTAAAGTGCTTTATAAAGTTTGATTTGATCTAGTGTTTTGTTACACTAAAAACGTGACAAATATGCAAAAAAATAAATAAAAAAAAGCAAAAAAAGATTGAACTTATATTTCTTATATGTGATCTTATTTAATTCGTTTTCAGTTTTGGATTTCCTATAACCTTTAAAAATTAGTTTAAAAGAATTTTTGAGAAGTTTCTCTGTTTTTAGTTTGAACTTGCTTTGGATTTGTTTTAAACAAAAATTTGTGGTTTAAATATTTCATTTAAAATATAGCGATGTAAAACTCAACCAAATATTGGTTTGAGTCAATATTTTTTTTGAGTTTTTGAGTCAGCTAATAAAAGTTCCTCATTATAGATTTCAGGCTAACTTGAGAATAACTAAAAAAGAAAATTCCAATAATAAATGAATACATGCGTTTATAATTTTATTTTTTATCACCTGTTGTTTATTTGAGCCATGGCAACAAAGCAATTTTCCTGTTGTGTTCCAACTAGCTACAGCTGAAAAGTTCTATCTAAAAGTGAAACCAGTGATCTAACTCTGATGTCGCAAGTGGGACAAGTGTGAAGGTAAAACGTTTGTCCCACAGTAAACGGGACATGAACTAGGGTTTTAAACTGTATTAAGACTTTCATCGTTGTCACCCTAAGGTTTCCTTCAGTAAGAGGGGGTGTAATGAGGTGCCCGGCTCATATTCAGCACATAATTATCCCAATGACAGCACAATGTCTCGTGATCCTGCATTAAAATGAAGATATTCATCATGTTAATTGGACAGCCTCTTTACACTTTATTTGTGTGCAGTGCAGCGACCCGAGCAGCACCTGAGTTTGATGAGTCCTACATGAATAAGTCATATCCCAAGGCTATCCATATTTCATCAAACATCCTCATCTATAATGGATGTTGTTCAGGAGCTGATGCCCTCACCTGATCGGGGCAGTCTCATCGCCCTTGTCCAGCCACTCCTGAGGTGGGATGATGTACATGCACCACAATCCCCAGTTGTAGCCGTGGGCAGCGTTGGCGTATTGTTGGACCTCGAAGGTGTTGTATTTGATGTTGTCTATAGCAGGCAGGATAATGCGGGTGTGATCCTCCTTTATCCGAGTGAGAATTGGTTCAGTCCTTAAAGAAAGGGAAAACAAGTTAGAGTGCCAGTTATGTATGCCAAAGGTGCACTATTGGGGTCTAGAAAGAACAGAAAGATTATATTGCACTTTGGACCTTTGGACTATTTACCCTGCAGCAAGACAAGCCCAATTATATTGAAACTGTTGGGGCTAAAAGCTGCAACTGTGTCAGAAAAAGCACATTCACAGGACATATCGAACAAAAAGGCATGTATTTAAAAACCAAAGAATATTATAAAAGATACTTTTAGATGCTGAGTATTATTTTTCACTTTAGCATTTATTTAAATTTCATTACAATTTCCATATTCTGCTTCCCCTGGCTGTTCAACATTGTGCATTTTCTACAGAATGAGTATTCCATGAAAAAAATAAATGAAATAATAAATGACAAGCTCATATTTTTAACTCTCTGCCTGTGAAAATGGGATGTCAAATTGACACACACTTCCTCCTGGGACATAACATAACAACATAACAAAGGTAAAACGAGAAAAAAGTGTCCTCCTGGGAATGCTTTCATTTTTTTTTTCCATTGATTTCTTTTGCAAGTTCATTCTTGAAGCAATTGCTCTTTATTTTTATGTTTTTCTAAGCTGATCTAAAACAGACACTCAAAGACTTCCATGTCTACCCCATGCCCTTCAAAAAGCATGTTTTTAATAATAAAAGGAGTGTGATTATGTGTCAGTGTGTCATTATCCCCCGCTCAGCTGTCTCAGCATGTCCAACTTCAACGATTGCGAAACCCACCAAATTGTTGACCAACAAACATTTTAAAAGCAGACTATGATAAAATTATCTACAGATTTTGAACAATTTTTGGTTTTTTTAAAAGCTTGCACTTTAGTTAAAGAATGCCGAATGCTGAGTTGTATGCTTTTTTAAAAGGACTGCAATTTTTAAATGCATTCTGCATGTGCAAACAAAAATTTTGCATCCAAAAGGAAAAATTGCAAGTACCGTCTTTTGCGCAATTGTAATATCTGAACATTGTTGTTGCAAAAACTATTCAAGTATTTAAAAGAAAAAAAAAAACAACTTTTTTTTTTTTTTTTTTTGCACGTTGTTTTTACAAATATTTTCACAAGTGCAAAGCACCACTTACAAAAACAAGTACACTCTCTACAAGTGTGCACAAACCAGGGTTGGATCTAGCCAGCCCCTGTTGGGGGGGGCAGACAGAATATTAGGGGGGGCAAGTTTGGACACACTGAGAGATTGGGGTTCAAACAAAAAAAACATTTATGTTTTTGTTTTCAAGTTTGAACCTGAAGTTGTTTGATGCATACTTGCATCGGTCGGTAACAAAGGGTTAAAGGGTTCAGGAGTAGTGCGAATGAATTCATGGTCTCCAGGATTTTGTGATATTTTATCTAAAATACATTCTGCAAAAATGATTGTCTAAAGGAATTAGACACTGTTAACAATTTAACATCCTAAACCACTTAATTTTCTTCCTTATGCTGCTCAGAAACACCTTGTTGCTTTCACACATTAAATGTATATTTGATAAGATGATGTCTCCTTATGACACTCGCCTCCCTACTAACAGAACTTTTTTTTTTTTTTTTTTTTGGTGACCTTCATCAGCATTTTCAAGCCAAGGATAAAGGCCAACACTGCACCAAAACCTGGAGTGCCTCCGCTCCATTTTCGAATCTTTTCGTGCTGAGAAATGATCTGAATAGAACTCTTTAAACTCGCAGCTCTTCACACGTTAGACGTTCCTTTTCACAAAAAAGTTTGCAATCACAATCTCATAAGAATTCTACGGTCCAGTCAGTTTCTCACCACCCATTAACTTTAACCGCCTCAACTTCCTGCTTTCAGCAGTCAGAGGCAAAAGAAGCTCATCACGTTGGATGTGAGGGAAAGGCACTTCAGAGGTAATTCTTCCAAGTCGAACTGCATGAGGTGACATCAAAAAATGTGGCAGTAGAAAAGACACAAGTTAATAGCTTAAAAGAGCAACTGGGAAAAGTGCTGCAGGGACCACTAACGGAGACTGACAGATGGCTTTTCCTCAACTCATTAGGTTGCATTTTTGTCTTTATTCAGCAAAGAATAAAACACAGTAGCGAAAGATAACTTAAAAATGGAGACTTTACTTTTTTGTTAGAAAATGTCTTTTTCCATCCTTTCACTCCATCTGCATTGAGCAAAATATATCAAAGCTCATCCAGATTCAAACTTGTGAGTTTTAAGGCCAAAAGAACAAATTTGAAAGAACATCATTGGTTCTTGTTTTTTTTGTTTTTTTTTTTTTATTCATGTAATAAAGTTAACCAGCAATGTTATTCAAAAAAGTGGGATTAAAGCAAGACTTGAAAGATGACTCTTAAAGGTACTAGCAGTGTGTTAAATGTTCCATGTCATCGTATTTATGACTTATTTGGTAAGTTAAAGTCTATGTCCAAATTCCCTCCCTACTCTCTAACCCAGGGATGGGCAACTCCAGGCCTCGAGGGCTGCATTCCTGCATGTTTTCCAACATACCATGATCTGACATTTTCTAATTGGCTGGACACACCTGAAGCAGGTAATCAGTCATTAGTAAGGCTTGGATATCTGGAAATCCTGCACACACTGCGGCCCTCGCGGCCTGGCGTTGCCCATCCCTGCTTAACCTCTAAAAAACTGGAGTGTTAATGCCCTGGATTTGAATGCATTTTGGACACACCACTTTTTTCTCTTTTTAAACGGCAAATTCACTGTCACCAACTTCCCAAAGTGAAACCTAATAAATATGAACATTTTACGAAGACTATAGTCTACTGCCTTCTGATAAATACAGCATGAATGACTTAGCTTTCAACATTTTTTGTGTTTTCGCAGAGACTTTTGAGAAATTTTCTAGGACAGTGGATTTTGGAATTGTAGATTGGGACATCACAACAAAATGACAGAGTATGAAGTGTACTAGTAGTAATATAAAACAGTTTTTTTTAAAGAATAAAAATGTAGCAAATAAGCAGCAAAAATGATAGAATGAAGTGAAGGTGTAACATCAAGTCAGACATCAAATACATCCAGAAAAAAAGAGCTGCTGTATAAAGATGAGCACCATCTTCATACTGTTTAGAATGAGCATTTTGGAAAAGAAAGAAAAACAATTTCAATCAAATAGGAGATTTTTCTGTGGTACTCTAAGTTCTGCTTAGCTAACCTGGCATGCATGGTGTTGCTTGAAACATTCTCACCATCCAGAAAGTATATTATTTTTTTTGCACTATGGGGTGCACTGGATCACAAGGTGCACTGACAATAAATGGTCCTTTTCTCAAACTAAAACAAATGCAAGGCACACTAAACTAAACTATTCAGCACATTGAGTGAGACACAAGGGTCACAGATAAGTGTGTCAGTCACTCAGACTTTATCAACTGCATTCACAGTAACTCTAGAATTTATTTGTGACACGCTACGAGTTAGCCATGTTAGAAGCGTTAGCTACGTTATTTCGTTATCTGCGTATTCACTATACCAGTTACCCCCAATCTGTTTTGCAACACGTAAAAAAAGACTGATACAACTGAACAACGTCACTGCTTTGACATAAGTAAGCAGAATGATTTCACTTCTAATCTGCGCTGTCATTTAATTTTTTTAAAAGCTTTTAAGTGCGCCTTATAATGTCGAAAATACTGTAAGAATTTGATTGACATGAACATGTGCCACTGCGTCCCTGCAGGACACATTCAGTCTGAAAGTAGGGGACATTGTACTAATCACTGACTTTATCAAGCTAATGTTTTATTTCCCCCTCTTTCCTTAAGTTCCAGCACCAGTACCCAAATTCTGTGTTGTGTAACTGATAGTACAGAAAAAGGCTTTTGCATGGTTTGCTGGTTGTAGCTTGGGTCTGTGTTATCTTTGTCAGACGGAAGCTCGATCAGTGTTTTGTCCCCAATGACAAATCAACAAATACTTTTATCTGACCACAGAACGTACTTTAACTGTCTTTCTGTTCAGGAATATAAGTACATTTCATTTTTTTGTTCATGAACTGTCTTGATACATGGAAAACCTTTACCTACTGCTACCCAGAATATTCTCTTTTCGTTTTTGTTCTTAATTAAAGTAAACACTTTGTGGGCTTCTGGGAACTGATACAAAATAAATACAATATTTTTAAAAGTGAATAAAGCAGAATAAACTGCGTTTTCACTTGAGGTAAACTTTTTATATCTATCACTAAAAAGGCTATTTGAAGCGTTACAAACAAACAAACCTGAAAAGATCTAACAGTAAACTTCAAACACTGCTCAGCCCTGAGGTGAAATAACCTAGAGTTATTTTTTTTCTATAGCTGGGTATCACTATGAAGTACAATTTTTCTGAAAATGTTTGATGTCATTGGTGAAATGACCAATGGGGAGGCCTTTCTGAGCAAAAGTCAAAGGATTTGGTTCAGTACATAGTATCTGTTAGCAAATCTTTGCATTCATTTCAAGAAATTAGCAAAAGATTCACTGTGTTTCTGACAGTTTGAATATTTTGTTAAAAATACTGCTGATTCTCAAACTTTGACTAAACTCCATGCTTCACCGCATCCCAGAGCTTCCTCGTCCTCACACACCGCCTCAGCCAACAGCTTCTGTGGCTTCTGAATCCATGTCCCTCAGGAAGTGAGGACACATCTGGTTTTGACAGAGGGGGGCTGTCTCAGCCTTTTTTTTAATGTATTTTGCATAAAACGGAGAATTATTCACCTACATCAAAAACATTTCCATGTATGAAAAGAATTTCCCAGATTTCTACCTGTGACTCATCCAGTCTTGTAAAATGCGAAGAGAAATTGTCTCTACAGTTCAGTGTCTGTCACTTCATCTAAAGCAGAAGCTGCATCAGCTGGCAATCTTAAAGTAAAGCACTATGTAACATAAAAAAATTAACTAAATGAATGTCAGGAAACCATCCTAATATAATAAAACCCAGCCATTCTTGTCATTTTAGCCACTTAGACATACACTTTGAAGACCCACTCTCATGAAAATTGGGTTTTTAACATGTTCTTTTGGCATTTTTTTTATGGAGCACATACTTTAAAAAAAATTAAGATCAAAATTACATTTCTGAGTATTTCTTTCTTTAAATCGTTGAGAATCAGGAACTTGCAGATGTAGAAGGTGCAGCAGTAAGCTACAAGCTCTTTGCGTTGCTCCATTCTGATGTTTCCACTTGTAGACAGACGGATACGTGTACGTCTTTATTTTCCTTGTCTGGCATCTGGGTTAAAACTATACGGCTAGATAGCGCCAAGGAAAGGCACATTTTTAACGAGCTACTGCCTTGAAAACAACACAGTTTTTTTTTTTTTTTAATTTAGTCTAAAAACGTAATTACACAGCAAGTTAAGTAACACTGGGGACACTTTTACAATAGATCAAAAGGTGATCGGACTGGAACATAAGAGCAGGAGGGCTTGTTTTTATTTATTTTTTTCTAAATCTACAATTAGACTAATTCAGCTCAGTATGTAATACAAATAAAATTAAAGTTCCTACTAAAATATTTTGCACTCCAACAAAAAGGGGCAAAAAGTATCTGACAGTCACCAATTTAGCAAGTTGTCCCACTTAAAAAGATGAGAGGTCTATAATGTTCATCAAAAAACAATTCAACTGTAAGAGACAAAATGTAAAAATAGAATAATGATTTTTTAAAAGAATGAATTTGTATATTAGTGCAGAAAATAAGCATTAGGTCAACGACAAAAGTTCTCTTTAAAAAATTGTAAAAAGTAACACAAATCCAGGCTAAGTCATACCAAAAACTCTTACAATAATTACCCAATGCCTCCCTGCTTGAGACTCAGCATAAACTTGGATTGGGGGGTTTAAAAATGGATCCCCAATGCGGCTGTGTCTGCAGCTCACCACTCCCCTAAGGGATGGGTCTAATGCAGAGAACAAATTTCACATCTTGATGTGTGACAACTAATGGGACTTTAACTTTTAGCTTCTAGGATGCCAAAAAACGTGGCCAATTTCGACTTGTCCCTTTTTGTTTGAATGCTAATATAAATGGAGAATTTTGTCACAATAAAGTTGTTTTGTATGCTGTACTATTACCTTCTGGGATACGTCTGTGTATGTTTCTCAGTTTTAAATATTTCAAAAGCCTGTCGTGAATATTTTGTCCACTTGACAGTGTCTGATCTGACATTTAATTTACTTCTAAAGTAAGATCCAGAACTTTAAGATGTGGCAAACTTTCATTTTCTTGCAATTCTGCAATTTTGACTGACATGCGATCAGTGAGGGTTTCTTCTGTAATATTTTTGTCCTAATCCATCCATCCATCCATCCATCCATCCATCCATCCATCCATCCATCCA
>BSAI01000189.1:6096772-6166317 GCA_036245035.1 Adrianichthys oophorus | reverse complement strand
CATACATCGTCCTCTTGCAGTTACACATACATCGTCCTCTTGCAGTTGTCGTGTTTATTCATTTTTTTAAATCACATATATGTCGCAACCATGGCCAAATTGCAAAAAAAAAACAAAACATTTCAAATAATGCCTTTTTTCCCATGTGACTTGCACAAGTTTGCCTGGCAAAATAGACAAACAGAGCTGCATGATATTAACAAGGCAGTAAGATCAAACACAAGTGACAAATATAGATTTTCATGTTCCGTTATTCCATAAAAAAATGTCTTATTCATTTCTCACTTTGCAATTAGACTTTGTCCTCCAGGTCAAAGACAGTATCCTGCATTCATCAAGGTGACGGAGCGTGAAGCATGCCTTTCATTAAAACCTCCCCGCAATGACAATCGTATCAGCATTTTTCTCGCTGTAGCAAAGTTACTCTGCTTATCATTATTAACCTGAGATTGCAGTGGTGCAGAGGCTTCAAAAACCAAATAAATATTAATTTCCCGGTGCGTTCCTTTCTTGCTGCTGCACATTTGAAGCTGGGAATACAGAAGACCCTAATTACACCACACACTTAGGACGTTCTCTCAATTGTGTGTACCTGCAGCATGCAGCAGGAGATGGGTATTGTCTGAAGTACAATAGAGAATGAAGATGAAGTCATGTACTGCCAGAGTGAACATTTAGCCAATGCAATATGACATTAGGAAAGGGCAAAGATTTCATATCATTTACTTGAGGCAAAACAAAGGCATGGAAATCAGAAATCCCTTGCGTGAAAAAGTGTATTCCTCTCAAATCCCGAAAAACCAATACGCTGTGAGACAATAAGGAACCAATGTTTGCTTTATTTTTGCTTCAGGAACAATGTGGACTATTAATTCACTCCAGGGTAATTGCACAGCCCTCCAGAGGGACAGATCTTGCCAGTGAATCCGAGTGCTGCAGCCGAGAAGTGTCTGGAGCTTAATATCCACAAGGTCAACGAGGGAGATTCACCACAACTACTACAGTAACAATCCATCTCACTTATCACTGCATGTGCTGCAGTGAATAATCATATTATGACAAATAGGGTCTCCCTTCCTTTCTAACAAATAGAAAGCGTGGATAACAGGAGTAAATCTATCTGAATAAGGGGGAGCAGACTGTTTGCTGGCACGCAGCAGATAATGCGCGCGCACCCACATATCTGAGCAGTGTGAACACACTGATTGAAAATGCCTGTCATCCTCCCCATCTCTGAATCCCTTTCTAAGCAGCAACAGCTTGAAGAAAAATCACAGCGATGCAGCTCGGCTTCTCATCGACTTCTGTAAATAAAGCTTCGCACAAAGGCAGATCTGCAGGCAGAAACACCTGTGGATAAAGGATGTCAGAGGAAGATGAAGGCTGATAAATGTGAGACAGTGTGTTTGGGTTGGGGTGGTGGGGGTGGTGCTGCAGATTCACACACTGGCAGCAGATGAGCTGAGCCTTTGGCTCGTACAGTAAAAAGAGATAGAGCGGATGGTGGGGTTGGTTTCTTGGTGGGGACGGTAGACATCTCAGCGGAGGTAAGAGGGGCTGTATGGGGGCACGACACGCACATCTATTTCTGGAAAGAACAGATGGGGGAAACAGATGAGGGAGCCACGAGGGTATCAATTATCAACTGTAATGCACCTACAGGCAATGATGCAGCTTTCTGCCCGAGTGCTGTTTGTCAGCTGGGTGACCTTCCCTGTGCAGCCATTGGTCCTGTAGTTTGGTCTGCTGAGTAGCAATATTCAAAGATTCACTTCTCTGAACTTACCTTAATTTAGGTTTTACATGAAAGCAAAAACACAAGTATTTATTTTCATAGCTGGAAATAAATTTAAGTATCAAGGCATTAATAAAGTTTTTAAATATTTATCTTTTCCTTCTACGTTTTGCCTATGTTTTTAAATTCTCGGAAACATGGAGGGCTGACATCCTGCAGATTTTTGAGAAACCCAGCCCTACCTGCTTCTGATGCCTAATAAAAAGCTTCAATGGCAGGTTAGTTAGAAAACATGAAGGCCGCTGGCTCTCGAGGCCTGGAGTTAGACATCTGTGGTTTAGAAGGTCAAATAATCCAATTTGCTATGAGTTATAGTATTCCAGCTGTTATTTGTAAGTAAAACAGGTATGTTTGCAACATAAGTGTTTTAAACTGATACAAATTAGTGAGCCAGGTTTGATTCTTATGTTTTGCGGGCAGTAAGTAAGCAATTTTTTTCAATAACTACATGTTTTCCAGTATAACAAGTTGTGTAAACCCACACCCATTCCAAACCCTTTTTTATTTTTTATTTGAAGGCACAATCTGATCAGTCTAAGCGAGGGGGTGGAGGGGAACAGACCAAAGACACAATGGAAACATACTGACGATTGTTAGACGCACTCCTCATGCAATGCAAGAGAGACGCACCGCAAATGGACCATTGTAAATCCAGCATGTAGCTTGCGTTGCGGAAGGACAAAAGTCAAACGCATGCATGACGGAAGTGATGTAAACATTCTGACTGATTATTGAATGTTCTTTTTTTTTTGTGTCAACGCAACACAACGGAGTCGCACAGCAGATGGACCGCAGACGGAGCAGTGGAAATGTGGCTTTAGGGAGCCCTCACAATGTCAATGGCGTTGGAATCTGCTGTTTGTTTCCTGTGTGTTATGCCTCAAGTTTTGATGTGTAAAAGTATGTTGTGGAAACTTACCCTGCTGCAGTTGGGTTCTTGGTGTTTCCTGTCACATACGGTGCAGATTTTACACGTCCATTCATTGTTCAAAACCAAAATAAAATGACCATCACACTATGATGTTTGACTATCTGTATTCTTTTATCTTCAATGTTTGTTTTTTTCAATGTACATTTTATATATATTAATAAGTCAGAAAAGTGTGTCACATTGAAGCAGACTTCAGTTAAAAAGGGTCATGTTTTGTTCAAAGAGACTTTTTCTCAAATGCCTATTTATGAAGAATAAATACCTATAGTGTAAAAACTAATTGGTCAATGCAGCTACTTCCAGTCATTTTTTTTCAAATTAACCTCTGGGGAATGATGAACTATTTTTGAAGGTATTGATTTAAGTGCCTAAAAACGTGACACATAAAAAGCTTTTTAAAATCCATTGATTCAGTCCTCTCACATTGTGTTTTCTAAGCAAATCAAATGTCATTTCAAGTCATTTTTTGTTTCACACAATTCAGTCATCAAACATTACTTTGCAATGCACATGAATGCAAATATGCTTTTATGTATACATTTTTTATATCTCTGACTCTACATTTGCTGTGTTTTTTAACAGAAAGAAGGAAAAAATGAAAAAAGGACTAATGTGGTAATGGGAAATGATCAAACAAAAAAATGTTATATTTTCTGTATATGAATATTTAGACAAGATTTTATTTCCACTGAAAGTAGATATTTGTTTACTGAAGAGGTTCGCACATTTATACAATAATGTCTGCGTGTCTGAAATTCGAGGAAGCAGTGCAATGTTTGAAACAGCGCTCGACTAATAACCTCCATGCCTCGTGTTCATATTTGTCTACATTTTTCTCATCAGAGATCCTGAATTGCATCCAGAGACGCTATTAGTGACTTTCAGCTAACCATCCAGGCTCTCTTCATCCTTCTGTGTCCAATTGCTGCCTCCCAGGCACCAGAAGCTACACCTCATCTTCAAACACTGTCAGCATGACAAGCTCAAATTAGGTGCCTATTAATTCTGTTTGAGTGCCTTGTTTGTCTGTAAACTCCAGCAGCAGGCAGGCATATGACTGAGACCCTGAGAAGTAATTTCATACCAGAAAAATGAGCAAAGAATCTGCAGGTAAAAAAATGTTAAAGTGTTTAACACTGAAGCCTCCTCTTTAATTACAATGGATTTGGACACTCACAGTATTTGGGTCTGACCTGTCAGAAGTGTCTTTGTGTAAGACAGGTGGTGTTTAAAATTGAATAAATTTTATTCAAGCACTAGAAAATATCACTTGAACAGAAAAAGTAAAGTAACAAATGAAAATGGTAATGGTGCTTGATTTTTAGTTTTTCTTCTCGATTGCATAATATATAATATATTTTCCGTTCAAGGTGATGCTAAAGTGAGTGGATTCCTGGGCTTAATGGTACGTTGCGAATTAGCGACATACGGTATGAAGGGTTTAATTAGAGATTAACCTAATGTCATACTAGTTTCCGTACAAACCAGACTGAATAGACAAGGACAATTAATATCTGTTACATTCTTCTGCACCGGAAACTTCCAATCCAAGACAAAGGCGATTTTGGACAGAGCAGCTTTGGTTTGACCTTTTCCAGACGAGCGTGACCTTTTCTTACCAGCCAGTGTTAAACTCCACGTGAGCGTCGAAGAAGCCGACGACAGGAGCCGTAGCCGCATTCCAGCCATGGATTCTGGCTCGGATCAAGCCCTCGCGCTTGCTGTTCCTGACAATCTTAACCAGGCCCGGGTAGCGTTTGTTCACGTACTGGTCCAAGTTGAATTTCAACTCGACTGGAAGAGTAAAAGCCAGAGAAAAAAAAATGTAAATAACAGACTCAGGCACGCATTGGGATTATCACATTTTTTAATTACCAGTTACTAACTTTCCTTTAAAGTTTTCAGATTAGGGTAAATACATTCGTGTTAATTTTGACACTATCAACAGCTTGCAGAGCACAAATGAAAGTACTTGGTAAAAGTGAAGTGCTCAACAGCACTAATAAGGAGTTATTAGCATATATTTCTGTTTCAGCATTTTCAAACAAGCATTTAAATGAGTCTATATTTCACACAAACACAAGAACGTATTCATCCATTCATTCACTGTTTGCTGTTTTAACCAGGACAAAACCAGGACGAGTGTTCTTGTGCCCAAAAGTTGAAAGTGTCAGTGATAGCACCAAAAAACTACAAAAGTTAAGCATATAAAAACACAGAACACACCACAGGTTTGTTTTAAGCTTCTTTGACAAAAGTTTATGTAAATGTTTAAATGTACATGTTGGGCTTTTGCGTTCAAAGCTCTCAAGTTCATGTGTTGCTGCATACATTTTTAAGACAAATTTGGGCTCAATGTACAAAATGGGCGGCCACTGAACACATGTTTAACGTTAAACCAGGTCAAACTTTGACCAATCAGGGACTCGGATTGAGTAGTGATGTATGGATGGCATCCTTTTCATTTAACTGAAATACCAACCATTTGAAAATTAATCATGAAGGAATTCTATGACAAGTTTTTCATTGATTGTCAATGAATTTCATTTCAAAGGCCATATAACACATTTTAAAACAGACATTGCATCTATTCCTTGTTAAACCAGAGCATTCAAAATGCTTGTCGCAAAAGCATTAACTCTGTTATACAAATGGCTTAATATAAACTGACCTGCTGGAGCTGTTTTGCAGCTGTGATGTAAATGAAAATAATCAATGATGGTAGCTTTATTCACAAAGAACTGAGCTAAAAGTATAGGGAAAGTGATATTTGATCAGACAACATGAATTACTATTGTCATTGTGAAAGAAACATATTTTAATCTTAAATACGTCTAAATATATAGTATAATACTGTAGATATGTATTATACAGCTCCTTAATATTACCATAGTTCACCTATTGTATAGAAGTTTGGAGTAATATTTATCAAAGTTATTATCAAAGGGGCTGCACGGTGGCGCAGTGGTTAGCGCTCCTGCCTCACAGCAAGAAGGTTCCTGGTTCAAGTCCTGGCTGGGGGACTTGAAACAGTGTCATCAATGGGGACCTAGTTTGCATGTTCTCCCCGTGCATGCGTGGGTTTTCTCCGGGGACTCCGGCTTCCTCCCACCGTCCAAAAATATGCTTCATAGGTTAATTGGTCAATCTAAATTGTCCCCAGGTGTGGATGTGAGTGTGTATGGGTGTTTGATTGTGGCCCCTGCGACAGACTGGCGACCAGTCCAGGGGTGTACCCTGCCTTCGCCCATGAGTAGCCGGGTTAGGCTCCGGCAACCCAGTGACCCCAAAAGGGATAAAGCGGATTGGAAAATGAATGAATGAATCTTGACAAAGATTTGGATAGGTCCAGTAAACATCTTAGCCCAACTTATTCTTAAGGCTCAAACTAAAGGTGTACATTTTCATTTTATCTGTTTGAAAAAAAAATAAAATAAAAACAAGAAGACATCAAAGCGGGCAAAACCATGAAAGAAAAGAATGGGGCCAAAATCTCTTATGGGACTCTAAAACAGATTTAATAACAAAAGCAAAATCCCCATGTTGAGGATGTTCAAAGAAAATCGACACAAAATTTCACTCACACACTGCCATTTTAACTTTACAACCATAACCAAAATTGTGTTGACCTTTGACCTTGGGAAGAGCCTGCTGTCTTGAATTTTCCAAAAATGATTTAAGTACAAGTTAAATCTGTAAGTCCTTCTTGGGATTTCCACCTATCGCCTCATAACTCCTTGAGCTTCATTAGGAAGCTCCCTGGGATAAAATGTTTTAAATAATATTCATCATTTTTGAACAAGATTAGCGAGGCGAGCTCAAAAGCGTGGAGTTTCCCTGTTGCTTGCACATTTGCACATTTTTTTTCCAGAATGTTGTCAAAATTTACCACATGAATTGCTGGCTCAATCTGAACAAAACAATTTGACATATGATTTGGCTATATTAGGAATGTGAGCATGGTTAACAAAAACCTTCCTTCCCAAGGAAATCAAAAAGGTTACTTTTGTCCAAAAATGTACATAGACCTGTTCGTCACCCCCACACCACCAAAATACTATATGGTTGTCATGGAGATAATACCAACAGAAAATCCACCATTAAAAAAATAAAGTTGTTTGCTTTTTTAAATGGATTTGTCACAACTCTGACCAGGGTGGCAGGGGAAGAGTGAGGGGTTGGTTGCTGCCACTTGAGGGAGGGGTCACTAGGGAGCCACAAGGGCAAGGGCGGGTAGTGCCTGTGGCCGATACTATGCCGGTCACGGCTTTAATTTAATGTAATATTCTTTTTAACACTGAAACTCTTGCTTGGTAAAATGTTCAATTTCAATTTGACAAAACAGACACCTCTAAGAAAGGAGCTATTATGGAGTGAAATCCAAGTGTTTTTAAATTAAAACACTTCTAATGAGCAGATTGAGTGAGATTTCAGTTTTCAAAGAGCACTCTAAGGTCAAAGCTAGTCTACGCTCAAATATTGAATTCTTTTGAGTTCTAACATCGCGGGCCTTTGGCTTTCACCAAAACCAAAGTTTGCCCGCTACCACAAGTTGCACAAATAGCTGTTTGTGTCTCATCGGAGGATTGATAGTTGTTTGAGCTTCTCCTCTGGGTTACTGCTGAGCTCTCCACTTTCTGAAAGAGAGATTAATAGGGACGCTGGTGGAGCGCAAGCTCTGAGCAGCATCCGCACCTATCTGCTGACTTTGGCTCCCAACATAAATCAGGCAGTAAAAGTATAAAAAAATGCCAGTCTAATCCCCTATCCGAGTGATTGAGGAGACACGTGGAACGTTGGGAATGTCAGGAGTCCTTTCTAGCTGGAGCTCTTCATATATCGTGGAGCCTGCTGCAGGGATGGAGAATTCAGAGGCAGTGACCTGTGAATAAACAAGCACATCCACGCAGATCTAAATCAAAGCAAACTGCAAATTGAAAAAAAAAAAGAAAAGAAGTTTACTATTGTCCTTTTCTGCCTTTTTGTTTTAACTCATGCATGAAAAAGTGAGCAGCAGTGCAGGCGTGTGTTGGGTGTCCATTTAAATCCAGAACAATCTCTTTTTTTTTTTTTTGCTGCGTCTTTCTCCACAGCCAACATAAATTCTGACAAAAAAAGCAGCACTTTTTTGTACAACCTATTATGCATATCGACAAACAATAAACAAGAATACTTTAGCAGTTCATTCTCAGTCTGAAATTGCATTAAACCTCCCTGAAGAAGCAAACATCTTTGCATATAGCTCTGTTTTTCCCATATAGGCTCTACATCTGTGCATTGAGGCTCCTTTATCATCTACCTCCCCTGCAGCTAAAATGCAATAAAACTCATTAGCATGCAGTAATTACAGGGCTTCACTGGAAAGGAGGAGAGACATGGGTCTCTCTTCGATCCATGCAAATAAAAGGTTGGACAAATTCCACAAGAGGAGTTGTGGAGTACATTTTCCAGTGGGACTGGCAGAGCCTCACAGCCAGGGATAAATATCCGTTTATCGGACTGATAATTCTAATGAATACTTTGTAAACAAGACGCCGATCTAATACGGATAGATGGCAACTATGGGTGGAACATTTTTAAGCCTGAAGATTAATGTGTTGGCTGCCACTGCTGTGTCTCTGATCTAGTAAAGATGAACCTTAGCATCACCATTAACACATCTACTTCTGAGATAAACCTCAGGCCACACTCTCCTTAAGCTGGACGGATGGACTTGGTTCAGACACTGATGGAGGAACTGGGCAGAAATTGATTGCTTTCATCGACCCTGGTTAAACGAGTGACATCCAAGTAAGATGGCTCAACAAAAGAAGCTGCATTGGTGAATTAAATATTAAAAAACTAAATAAAATGGAAGGAAATAGATCCTCTTTCAACAGAGCCACCATAACAATGAAACGCTGCACTGCTGAACAGCGCTGTGCTGGTCTGGGGCTCATATTTCAGACTCTATCCTCCACACAACCACACTGAAATCAGTCTTGTGAAATTTGATCACATCAACATCAAACTTCCTGTTCAGAAGAAACAGACTCACACGTTAAAACTATCAGAAATGAACCCAGGAAAAATAATCCTATTTTTCTATGAAGGTTTGAACTTTGAGAGTTTAGTGTGAAAATGTTTGTCTGTCTGGGAAAAGTGCATAAAGTGTGTAGTGAGGGGTTTTGCAACCTGAAAAAAACATGTCAATCTACTTCATAGATTTCCCCTATACTGGATTATTTTTTAGCATTTCAGCAATAAAGAAGGGAGTGCTATATTGCACCATTAACTTGAAAAGCATTAATATTATTACATCTAAAATTCAAAATGAAAGTAACATTTCAACAGTTCAAGTTAAAGAAGTTGTTCCTTTATGATACAAGTTTTACAGTTTTACAGAAACTATCCTATCTTCATTTCAGTTCATCTATCCATATATCTGTCTTCTTCTTTGATCTATTTAAAATGTTATAAGTTTTATTGTGAACACTCTTCCTGACAATACTATTGCATTTACCGGGCTTGGGAGTTGAACTTGTCTTTTTTTGTTTGTTTGTTTTGTTTTTTAAAGTTGTATTTTTGTACTAATTTATCCATCCTCAGGCTGTTTTGTCTTTATTTTATTATTGTTTTATTTATTTTGTGTACTTTTGGTTGTTTTGCACTGATTGCATGATTTGGCGCAATGCACCCCTCCTTGCCCATGCCTATTTGCGGCCATGTTGGTTGAAACTTACGTCTCACTCGACACAACATCATAAAGATTTTAATTACATTTTCATTGGGCAAGCCAATCAAAAAAGCTAATTTGAGCTCTGATAAAAATCAAACCACCTTTTTAAAAATACAGTCATCCACACGCAGATTTATCAAAAACATGAACTTTTTTTTTTTTTGTAAAAATCATTGCATGGATTTATTTTGAAAGCAAAGTTGGAGTTTTTAACCAGCCTCTAGTGGTCATTTGAGGAACTGCAGCATGTTATGCTTTGAGTTTAATTTATTTTCAAAATTATTGCTTGCAATTTTATTACTTACTTCTTTTCTTGCTGATGTTCTAATCTTTCAAAGTAATTGTTTGTTTGAAACTGTTCTGCTCTCATTGCAAATTCTCCTGATGAAACCAAAGCAAACGCTAAACCTACCTTTTAAGACTCCTATTATGACTTGCATAGTCATGTATACTTTATCTAAGTAAAACAGCATGTTCAATGTATAAATCTACGCATGCAATGTTGTACTTTTTAGTAAGGAACTCAGTGAATCAGACCCATGGAGTGTAGCACATGCTTATCTTTGATCATCTTTAGCAGACGGAGATCGAATGGGGAAAAACTCGGAAGCATTTGATGTACAAGACGGACAAAGTCAATGCCTGAACACTGTGTCCTCCACTGGCAAGGGCGTGCAAGATCACATAAATGTTTCCTGATCTTGTTTCTTTATGTGAGTTCTTAACAAGCAGGAGGAAACGGGAAAGCAAAAATAAGGGTTTAAAAAATAATTTTAAAAAAATCTGTCATCAAGTGTCAAATGCATTTCCTTTGCTGGGGTATTTTTGAAGTCATGCATTCAAAAGCGATTTATGAAATTTCAGAAGAACGAGTGTACATTGTGTGCAGATCATCTTCAGCTTGTTAAATGTTAAGTAAGAGCAGCTGTCAGATGTGATAATGGCCCAAACGAAACTTCTCATTAAAGCTGTCCACAGCAAATGAACAGTGAAAACACCTTACAGTCATTTTAACTGTAATGCCAGCGAATCAGACACCATGTTTACGCCTTGCACAACCTTTTGTTTGACTTTTATTTTAGGAGAGCTGAGGAGCCTCCAAGAATGTATGAAGTCTTACATTTCAATTAGCTTACACTGTCTTCTTAATTAAAAATGAAAATCCCCTGTGTTCATTTGAGCATTCTTCAAAGACTTCTTCTTTCAGTGAAAGAATTGTAAGATTTTGGGACAAACGGTGGCTAATTTATAGATGCCAACAAACTTCTGTCACCAACAACTAAAAAGAAAGAAAACTTTATCCAAACATAATCCTAAAACTTTGCAGTGTTTCTATTTTGACTAAATTAGGTGTTAAAGCAAAGCATTATTACATTGTGTGGTTTCAAACTTAGTGGTATAGTGGTTCAATGAGGTAGTGGAGGGAATTAGTCATGTCGTTGGAAAAAGGTTTGATGTAGAAGCTACCACAACAAGCTCTACTACAAGCTCCCAGTTGAAGACAAATAGATCCATTAACGTCTTCCGTGCTGGTATCTGGCTCAAAACTGTAAGGCTGGTCAGCTAATGTTAGTAATGTTGGACTTGGGGTGTGAGGGGCTGTCAGCCAGAGAGTGTAAACAGATGGATGACGGGAAGCAGGAAAGGGCTTACTACAGTCCCGCCCATAACTCAGAGGCGAACAACACAGGCCTAAAAATGGCCCAATCATAATTAAAGGACCACTAAGAACGCTTTTAGTATAGATCAAAAGATGAGGTTTGTGGGACTTTGAGCTATTTTCCTGAATTAAAGAAAAAAGCCTTATTGCATAAAAGACTGGGTTTTAAGGGACTTACATGTTTAAAGCCTGAGCAATCAATACAATGTTCCCTTGCTATATGTGGTTCACCTTTTGCAGTCCTGTTGTGTCGCTGCTTAAAAAAAAAAATATGCGTGCAACTGTGCATGTTTTTTTTTCAACAATGCATTGCGTTCTGCATCCTGATTGGCTTTACATCAGGTGAACCGTTCCTCTGTGGTGGTTTCCAGAACAAATTGCATTCCGTTGGAAAGACTTACATAATTCCTCGATTACTAGTAGATCTTTGGCGTCATCTTATTAGACGTGACTTTTATTTGCAAAGGTTTGGACTATGACAGCTTAAGCAAAAGAGAAAAGTCTAAGTGTTTAGTGAGAGATTTTACAGCCTTAAAACACTTATAATAATTGAAAAACACAAAGATGAGTACTTTGTGGATTTTGTGTATTGCAGGTTTTTGCACACAACTCCTGCAGTAAATGAGAGACCATTGTATACAACACACTAAGGCGTATGTAAGATAAATGCAATGCAGGTCTACTTGAAAAAACACTTCAGTTGACTCACACAATTTTAGTGTTTGTTAATGGAACAAGGTTTATCATAACAACTTATTGTGACAGAAACTTTTTTTATGAACTGGCCTGGAAGCATGTGGAACCTATTGGACAATGTAACCCTGCGGTGAAGGAAGGCAGACTTTGCCTTTGCAACAACTCCTCCAAGTTTGATACACATGAATAATTTTTTTTTTTGTGGACTTTATTCCAGAATAGAGTTTGGAATTTGCTGCTTACACTGCAAAAACTGAATCTTAAAAAACTAAAAAGGCCCATGTTTCCAGAAAAAAAAAAGTTTTTTGTCTTGCAAGAAAAAAAATATCTTATCAGGAAAGTTTTTCTACAGCAAAAAAAAAAAAAAAAAAAAAGCAATCTTAGTTTAAGAAAACGTGTCTTTTTTTCCTCAAAATAAGTAGTTGGTAAGACCAGTTATCATACCCCATTGGCAGATCTTCATTTAGATTTATTTATTTATTGCTCATTTATTTTTTTTTCAAATACAAAAAAAATTGACTAAATTCTTACTGGCCTTTTTTTTTCCAGTAATATGATCACATACATTTAACACTATCGTTGGTCGTTTATCTACAACCTGATTCTCCTCTCTCCTGGTTTGTGGCTGTTCAAAAAAGTGGGGTGCCGCAAGTAAAATGAGGTAGACACAGCTGCTTTAACAGATCATTGATGTACATGAAAGGTCATTGTTTGAAAATTACAAATACGTTTGAAGTGATGCCACAAAGCACATATGAGGCAGCTGTACAGTCACTGACTTATTTGCACATTGGTTTTGAAGCCTCCCACCCCTCTGCATTTAGCTACTGCCAGGATTTAAGCAAAAGCACTCGGGTGAGGGTGGAGCGGCAGAGATCTACTTGAAAAATGTTGAATGAAAGCCTGAAGGGTTGAAACTGTTTGCAGTTTTCTTTAGAAAAACAACATTTCACTGAAAGCTAAGAGACTTGTTTTATTTTTAGAGGTGATAATAATGATAAAAACAGAACATAATAAGAAAATTCTTGTAAAGACAGCTAAGTCCCTCAAAAATCCAATTCAGAAAAAACATGATAGGAGGTTCCAACTTGAGTCAGTCATATAATAATAGTTTTGTTTGTTTTCTGGGGTCCTGCAACTCCTCTCATAATAGAAGAGAGTAAATACCAGTTCGAGGTATAAGAACAGGCTGGTTGAGCCAGTGAAAGCCTTCCATAAGTATTTCATGTGCCTTCTTCCTCTGCCAGCCTGTGACAGAGCAGTTTATGACTGTTAGCAAAAGCTAAGTGTGGTCTCTAATCTGTCCCTCTGTCTCCAAACAGAGAACATTTAGGGATGTGGAAACAAGCAATGTGTATGGAGCCACATTCATGCTACAAGATTTCCTCATATTGCCATGGAGACAGAAGTGAGAAATGAAAGGAGACAAGAAAAAAAAACTCTTTTCCAGCTTTAAGCTGTTAGAAAAGCTGCTGAAGAGTCCACCCTCAGGGCTTCTCTGTCCCAGTCAGCGGTTTCTCTCTAAACTAAACCCATGGAAAGCTCTGAAAACCCACACTGTCACATACAGACACGAAAACACTCATTTGAGTGATGCTTTACAGTTTAAGAAAACCAAAAGCCTCATCACTTCTAAACTCTCAATTTTTTTAGGTTTGTATGTGTGGCGGTCTCACCGCTGTCACTGTTGTCGTCCACCAGGATGATCTCCTTGAGCAGGTGTGCTGGAGTGTGGTTGACCACGCTGTGGACAGAGCGAAGGATCACCGACAGTGCCTCGTTCACAAAGATGAAGACCACAGAGATCTGAGGAAGGTCTTCTGGGTACGTCAACAGCTTACACCTGAAGGAAAATAGTCAAAATTCATCACCCCATCAATGAACCTCTGCAAGTGAACAGACAAAAGGAAAAAAAAGGGGTTTAATGCTGGACAGGGAACAGAACAAAGTAGCAAAATGTATGCATATCTTTAAGCATTTTTATGGAGTAAAACTTGCATATTTCTGGCAATATTCTCAGTATTTTCTCAAGCTTCTCAGTTTACTCAGGCTGATAACTTTTTTCTGTTTTCTGTCATAATTGGAAGATGGAAAATAATCCTCAGATCGCATTTAAATTGATAACAGTCTGTTACATGATAAAAATGCAGAAAATGCAAATATATTTAGTAATTATATATTACATTAAAATATTATATGTTTTAACTGTTTGCATTGGTAGCTGCAAGCATTAAAGCCTATCCCTACCAGCTAAACACCTTTCTGTTATTTTTCTAAACTTGTACACAAGAACAATATGTTCTGAGATGTATAAAAAAGTGTTTAGAATCACAACTTATTTCACTAAATGCATCAAGTTTGTTTGTCCAATTGTATTGTGCGCAAACACAAAACAGAGCGTTGGTTCATTTGTTCAGAACAGACTTGAACTGTGAACAGTGAACAGACTGTTCCAGTTTCGGGTAAACTAGCGGACGCATGTCGCAAGCTCTGTGACAGATCTTCATCTACAAGCGACTAAAAACCTGATTTATTGCAGAGTTACTTCAAAAGAAAAATACTCATTCCCTGAAGAAGAACCAAGTGATGAAAGGCAAATTTGACATGAAACAGGCTATTGACAAGATGAATGCTAAGGTAACTCCTTTGCTGGAGAGTCAAGCTAAGCAAACTCCTCTAATGGAACTCATGGAAGAGATCCGGAGACTACATGCTCAGAATGAGCAACAGGATCAATCATCATTCTGGAGCAAAGACTGGAAGACATGGAACAACAAAGAAGGCAGAATTATGTAATTCTCACTGGATTACTGATCAAACTCCGTCCGAGGCCTGCCGGAGCTTCTGCTAGCTGCAATGCCGGGGGTGCTGCTTCTGATCCAGAAGACAGCGTGGAATGGCAAATTGAATCATTTCCGAGGTCTAAAGGGATCTCCTTGGATCTAAAAACCATCAAGACCTGCCACTTGCTCCCCAAGGGGAAGGATGCAAGCGATTCTTTTCAGGTTTGTGAATCAAAAGCATAAGATAGCGCTGATGAAACAAAGGAAAAATTTGAAAGGATCAACTGTCTACAATAACGACCATTTAACAAAAAGAAATTTGGAAATATGCCAGGATGTTGAAATGGTGCAAGGAGAAACTAAACCGTCGGTGATGAACTGCAGGAACTTCGTTAAACCACTCAGTCCTCCGGATTGGTCCAAGGAACTGGTTGTGAACAATATGAGAGATTTTGGGAAGTGCTTGATCATGGACATCTGGACAAACAAATGGAGTAATAAAATAGCTGAAAGATTTAAAAAAAAAGGATCCAGGATCTTCCACTGTCTCTAAAATTCAACTGTGATCCTGATTTCCAGCAGAGTTCTGACCTGCAGACAATGTCCTTGCTGCAATATCAGCTGCAGAAGGACAAGGACCCTGACGAACAATGTCTGCAAACATCCCACAGAAGAAAAACTTTATAAACTCTCTTAAACCCAGAAGTCTGCACATATTTTTAATATTTGATACTTGATTTACATTATTGCTTTTGTAATGAAAGACAATATTAACATATTTTTAAATATTGATACTAGATCTGCATATGCTATGATGAATTCTGAAATAATCTTATGTCTAGTGTCATGATCATTATGTACTTCATCTAGTCATATGGTTTGTTGAAGCTTAAGACTTTTTAATGACCTGAATCTGTGTTGGTAATGTATAAAGCTCTGATTAGAAGTTATGAACCGGATGATGGTAACTTATGTAAAAAAAAATGGTTAGGTAAATGCGGGGTGGTGGGGTTATATAAGTTTGCTTCCTTTCACTCTGTTTCAAGCAATTTACAATCATCCTCTGTTTTGACATGTCTTTGTATGGATTTAAGCCTTTGTTTGTTGATTGTACTGTTTATTTATTGTTTTGATTGCTTGAAATAAACCATTTTCAATCCCAATCTAGTTGCCATCGGGCAGATGCTACAGGTCAAGCAAAGCAAGGACAAAAAGACTCTTGAACAGCTTTTACCTTCGACTGCAATAAATGTTTTAAACATTACTGAAGGCTCACTGCCACTACATACAATTCGCGCATTGTCCACATCTGTACTTTCGGTCTTTTGTGACACGTGTCATTCATCATCGTCGGTGCAGATGTTCTTTGAGGGTCTGGACTGTTGGGTCTTCACGTGAATCGTTTTTAATGACTGATGCACTCTCTATTACCTGCAAATTAATTACTGTATTTTCCGGACTGTAGGGCGCACCGGATCATAAGGTGCACCATCAATGAATGGTCTATTTTTGAACTTTTATCATATATAGTCCGTTATAGTCCGTTAGTCATTTGGACTTTTTTAACTGCGTTCACAGAAACTCCACAGCTTGTTTGTAACACACTACATGTTAGCCAAGTTAGAAGCATTAGCTGTGTTAGCGTATTCACACTACCTTTAACTCCCAACCTTGTTTGCAACACATGAAAAGGAAGACTGATTTTGTGACTATGCTAACTCCCAACATTGTTGGTAACACATAAAAAAAATATAAAAAAATACAGTCTGGCATTGCTATATGTTAGCCGCATTATAGTTTTCCCAATAACATTCAAGCTTGTTTGTAACTCGTAAAAAAAAAAAAAAATGCGACAGACATTTTAACAGAGTGCGTTGAACCTCTCAAGATCAGAACATCAGTACATCACTGAACACAACAAGAAATATTCCATATTTAAGGTGCTCCAGATTAAAAGGTGCACCGCCATTTTTTGAAAAAAATTAATTAAATATAAAAAATTAAGGCTTCTAAGTGCACCTTATAGTACAAAAACTGTTGTAGTCAATTATTTATGAGTTAAGTTGCAAACTATTTTTTGGTATTTTTTGTTTAAAAGAATGACTGATCCACTGATTTGAAAGTGCAAGGAGCACTTTCACATTCTGTTCTAGTGACAACAGGAAAAAGTTTTATCAATCTATATCTATCCATTTGTACAACTTGACTGAGGTCTTCTCCATTGTTGTATTCTGTCACCGTGAGCTGTTTAGCTCAAATCCATCCATTCCAACCCACAGGATTGCTGGTGCTTACCCAGCTACTGCTTGGGAGAATGGCTTGAAAGTCTTTTTGTAGAAAATACTGCTGCAGATGGTCATTAAACAAAGCAGGCTTTGTAAAACTTATTGCAAAAGTTCTTACAGCAAGTCGTGAGCATTTGACCACTTGACCAAGTGAGTGTGACGTCAACCATAGAAAGTGAATTGCATGGCATGTTGGAACCAGAAATTGTCCGTAAATAGTGATTGGTCTCAGTCGGGTCTATATTTCTATGGCAACCACTCTCTCCAACCAGGAGATAGCATGTTAGAAGACCACACTCCTTTCAGTGCTTTGACTGGAAACCACATACTTTTAAGGTGTCTGGTCATTTTGTAACTTGAATAACTTGTGCTGCTGCAAAAGTATGAAAAAAATAATGGATTAGCAAGAACATGTTGAATAAGATAGTAAAGCAAGAATTGATTTTCTGACAAATAGAATGACTGAGTAATAGCTGGTTATTTTGCAATAGAAGTCAAAGGGTTTTTGGCTTCTTGGGACAAGCAGGTACTTCCTATTTGGAATGCCAGGGAGGAAGGGATACTCAGTCCATTTCTCTTATACAGTCTATGGTTGTGACAAGTAAAAGCAGTGGCACACTTACATTTAACAGGTTGAAAGCATGTCACCAGTAACTCAAATAACTAGGCGGCTTGTTCACATAGAAAGATCTCAGGCATAGGCTTGCAGAGGAGAAAGTTTCATCATTTCTTTCAAGTGGTTGTTGAGTTCAGCATACGTTTTTTTTCTCTGGATGAGCACAATGATCATTGACAAGGTATTCCCTTGATGCAATCTGTCGTGTGATTCTTTTTTGGTAATAAGGGAATGTTTCAGGAATCCCCTTTTTTTTTTTTACTCTGTGCAACCAAGTATAAACAAAGCACACTTCTGAGATTTCCTCTGAAGGCAGAGCTCTGTTTGAAGGTTCAGCCCTTAAAGCCTGATTTGAACTATATGGTGACTTGAGACGTAGAATACCTGTTTGAGTAGCTGTTAAGAAATGTCATTTATAATTACTATTTGTTTTTGTGAAAAACGATTTTGATCCATGTTTTAGACCACCTTTCAGTCCATTTCAACCCTTTTTTTAGACGTTTTACAGAACTGTTTTCTGCCTTTTGTTTAAAAAATGCATGCTTTAAACAGTCTTCCCCACTTCTAATTCAAATTTCTGTCTTCCTTCTTCTCCACCTACCTTCCTCCCTCCTCCTCACTTTGCTCTCATGCATGAACTCCATGGTAACCTCTTTAAAACACCTGTGACTGAAAGCCTAAAATCCATCATGTTGCCTCTGAATCTGATCCAATTCATTTAGCAACATTTGCTCGTGCAGATTCATTTATTCATTGGGTCCTTGCTCACATTGAATCAGAAAAGCTGCCACTCCCAGTTAGTTCTGATGGGGGCTCTGAACACAACCATCCTGTAAATATTTCCACGAAAGTCTAATTATACAAAAGTGCTCCAGCTGCAAAATGAGTTTATCCTATTAGCCTGTTTCCAACATTTTCTTGAGTCATATTCAATCGATGTAGTCATGAGGATAACGAGGGGAAGATTTTTAATAATTTTTGATTATTTACAAAACAATATGGGATGCACAAGGATGTCCTCTGAATGAATAGAGCTGCTAAAACAACACCTTATCTCCTCTTCCACTGCTGCTGAGAACCAATGCTCCAGAAACCCCAGAAAAACAAGGACATCACCAGCCAGAGCAGAGATCAACTGCTGGGGGACAGTCACGGGACAGATGGATCCCAGCACGGTGCTAAAGTTATATCCGCCTTTTTCTGCCTGCAGAACCTTCCTGGTGCATTCACTGCTTCATGTGGGTGAGAATGCAGCAGGCTCATATAAAGAGTCTCTTGCCTTCTGCAATGAGAACTGGCAGAGGAGGAAGTGGTGAGGTACGGTGAGAGAACAGATGGCTTTTGTTTGTCTTGCTTTGTTTTAGCTTTCTTTTCAGGTAATTTATTTAACTTATAATGCAAACCTTTATTTGCATTCATCGTTGGTTCAAAATATGTCATAACTTTTATGAATGTGTTGTGCAAAAGGGATTCTTCTGAAAAACTGAACAAAACTCAAGTTGAAGATGAAAGAACTGAAGTAGCAAACACTTGAAACCCTTCATAAATTAAACATGACAAGAACCTAAAAATCTTACTTTCTAAGATGAAGAAACATGGCAATCAATCTGAAAACTCATATTTGATGTGTTTATATATATATTGCATTAGTGTTGAGAATAGATTCAAATCTTTTATCCTCATTAATTGCTTTATTTCCTGTGCTTAGTTGCGTCACTGACTGCAAAAATCAATGTAATGTAATCAAGCATATTTAAGTGCAAAACTTTAATTTGTAAAAACGGTTTTCTTGAAAAAAAATTCTAATAAAATTATTTGTGTGGAAAAATGGGCTAGAATAGCTCCTCCCACATGAGTAGCTCCTCCCACATGTGCAGAAAGCGTCAAGTAAATTATTGCGTTTTTGAGCAAATTTGACGTGTTGAAGAAGAGGCCGTTTATGGCGAATATGACACATGAATTGCATTTCCTGTAAATGCAGCATTATGCCGGGCTATAGGGTTCGTTCAGAAGCATCACACTTTTCTACGAAAGTGCGGCACATATGATATTTTTTTCTTTTTTAATGATTTTTCTTTTCTTCTTCTTCATTATACATATTTTGGCTGTTGCAACTATAACTCTGGAGTGACTTGTAGTCTGATTAATAAGCTAATACTTTTTTGTGTATACACTTAAAATGTAAGATATAGTCTTTGATACATTACAATTTCTTAATGTTGTGTTCAAATGGAAGCAAATTGTTTTTAAAAATTGATTTCAAAAGTAATGAAAAATATTATCATACAGAGAGAAGTTTGTGTAGCAAAAACGATTGATGATATGTTTTATTAAATATGAATACCAAGCACAAAATGAATGAACAGCAAATAAATGTGTTTCCCAAGAGCGCAAAATTGCAAGAATGCGGAAGAACAGACAGGTTGAAATTAATATAAATGTGCTTTTAGTAAATAGTGAAGAACACATCAGAAGAAAAGCATAAATTCCAAAACTATATATGAGAAGACTAGAGAAGCTACAGTCCAACTGCTTTGATGTAGCAAACACTTAAGCAACACATAAAGATAAGTAAGGTTGAAGGAGGTGTGATGCAGGCACGTTGTACAGATTTTCTATTGTTCTGACCTTCTTGAATCCCGCGCACTACTCAAGGGCCCCGTTAATGCTTTTCACGTGATAAGTGCACGTTTTTTGCATGTCCCATGCTTGCACCCTAACTCCCTGACACAATCATAGATTTCAGTTTCAAGGCCTCCCTGAAGTTAGCCACTTGAGCCACAAGGGAACTACAAGACACGCCTTCACTGCCTTTAGGATGCACCTGTCTACGACCCTTTGGGCAACCCAAAAACTCACAGCACCTTATATGAATGAATCCTTGTGCTGGTGTATGTGACTAAGGGATTAGTAAAGGGTTGTCCTCTGCTCTTCAAGATGGTATAATTCATGGATAGCCCACTAATCCCAGTCCAAATGTCTTTACAACACTGAAAGACATTTTAAAAGACTTCATAGAGGATTTCATCCAGAAACTGAAGGCCTTCATTTGGGAAAAAAAATAACTTCCTTAAGAATGCCATCATTCAGAACATTGTCAAATATCACCATTGGATGTTGTTTTTTTTAAAGGTTTTCTCATGGTCTCACATCCCGGACGAGACCCTATTTTGTCAAAATCCTGTTTTAGGTATGACAAAGTTTGAGAGGCCGTTTAAAACATAAATGTGTGAATACAATTGTGTGGATGGGTATGTCAGTGATGTGGGTGTCAAAAGTTTCAACTGGTCAAAAGCTTACACAGGTTTAATCCCAACTGTAAAACACTGAGTTGCCAATCTTCTCAAGCAACAGATGTCTTGGTGACCTAATACATCAATCCTTCATCATACATGTAAACCCTGCAGGGATGCTTTGCTGTATACTGGGATATGGTGTGGTACTGAGTTGCTAATCTAGATCAAAGTTGGTTGTTAATGTCATGCTGTGGTATCAATCACTGATGATTACATAGTCCGCATGTATGAAAAAACAGATCTGAAATACAGCTTTGGAGTGAGTGTTCTGCATTCATATCAGACCAAGAGCTGTTTTTTCTAAAGAAATGTATGCATTTGATTGATAACCTCTTTGCACTGAAAATAAATCTTCGTTGATGCATTTTACATTTTCCCTTCTCAACCTCAAGATCAGGCTAATAGCTTTCTCTATTGACTTTTCAATCAGACCGGCAAAGTCTTTAAATACAACAAGAGATGGGGCAGCAGGTTTCAGAACTCAACTTAACAAAGGCGCTAAAAATGTAATGTACGGTTCATCTGTGTTTAGATGAACTGCTAGCAGAGTGGGCTGTACGTGATGAATATTAATAGAGTGATATCTTGAAACTGCCACTGTGGTCACTCTTTGCCTCTGGCTGAGATGAGATCTGAGTGGATTCAGCATCGAGATCATAAAAGCAATATTGCAATTCCATTGCCGCGGTTACAGGATCCAATTTGGGGCATCAGTCATCCTTAAATTTGTACCTGTCTTCAGTCTCTGCGATGCCTTTTAAGACCATAACAGGATGAGCGATCGAGTCATCTGTTAATAATGGAACTGAGCTCACTGGCCAGCTCTCATAATTTGATCTGGAACAAGCCTTGACAGAAACAGAGCGCCAGATTAAGATGCATTCCTATCACACCTTCCCCTTTCTCCTCCTCCAGCAGCTTGCAGGCCTGGCCGCTCTCTCTTTTCTTTTTTTTTTTTTTTTCATGGTTGCTCTTATTTACTGTGAAATTTCACATTAACCTCTTGTAACCTGTGCAGCGCTGCAACACCAAAGCAACTTTCCAATCTGCAAGCACTTCTCCCTGAAAGATAACCGGTTGCCTCATCACTTCATCCCAATCCCCCTCCCCGCATCCCAAGAGATAAACTCTCGTGCTGGAAAGAGCAACAATTTGCAGTTGGAGCTCCTGCTCCACAGAGACCTTATGATCCCATTCTCCGCTATCAGGGACTCAGGAGATGAGGTAAGCATGTTTCTTTAGCTTCCCTCTCTGGTTATCACCCTCCCACAGGCACACAGATACAGACCAAGGGTCTTCAGGGAGCAGAGCACGTGTTGTGCTTCAACATAGTTATAGATTTAACTGCTATGTTGAAGCAACAGAAATGAAATCTTCAGTGAGGTGACAATGGAGATAGAGGTAAGATTAGTAGGTATTGAATAGGAAAGTTACTCAAGAAGTTAGACGAAAGGGTGATAAATGGATAAGCAGTGTATTGTTTTATTATTTTGAATCATTACATTTTAATGTTTATTTTTTGCATTTTTGCTATATTCATATATTGCTCTATATGCCTTGCATGAATAACAAACATGGTGCAAAAACCATGTTTTGGTGTTTTCAACACGTTCTTGTGGCATGTTTCTCATGATAGAGGACGCATATTAAGAAAATTAAGATAGAAATTGAATTTCTGAGTATTTCTTTATTCAAATTGCTGTGAATCAGAATGCTGTTCAAAAAAGATTGTATTTGATTCGTAGAAATCAAATGGTGGGCAGGCAATAGGCTCCCTGCTTGTTACTAGCGCCTGTATTTACAGTTGGAAGAGGCTTGGTGTGAAAATGATGAAGTGCTGTAAATCTCGCAAATCTTGCTCCAGGCTTTTTCTTTTACAGCTCTATTCTGATAAATGAAACACTTGGTGTCACATAATTCAGCCGGGCACAAATCACAATTATTACATTCTCTATTATGATCAATTTTGAAATGGTTAACTATTCCGTGAATTAAAAGGGATGCCATTCAGTTCAAACGGGTTTATCTTTCTACGCATTCAGAGTTTTTTTTTTTTGTTTATGTAGACCCTAAAAACGGTTGTAGAAATGTGCATAGTGACGCATGAACACAAAAGTTTTGGCCAGAAGCGTGCTTATACACGTGTTTACAAAAACTTTACGTTAAGTTATTGCTTGAACGCATGTTGCAGAGGAAGGTGTGATGGGCATCAAAGTCAGTAAGAGGCATTCAAAAATAACATTACTTTGTTCTATAGAAGTGCAATGGTGCTGCTTTTTTAATTCTATAGAAGAACTGTTCATGTAAAGAATCTTTTTTTCTTAATTTAAATGAAAAAAAAATACACATTTTAAAATGTATAACTGTAAAAGTTTTTTCTTTTGTTGTTTTGAAGAAGTATACACAAGAAATTTGTTAGAGGCATAAATAAAACATACCCATATTTTCCGCTTGTACTAACAAGACCAAAAACTATCAGAAACATAATGAGATTTTTAAAATTTGTTTATCATTGTGTCATCTTTATGAGCAGTAGACCAGAGAGGATGATGACTGCAACAAATAGACGGGTCCACAGGTCATGCAAACCAATTATTTTCAATCTCTTGTGTTTTTCCCCTGAGAAAATAGTGATGAAGGCATTTATGACAGATTGGGGCATGGGGGGTTATGTTTATTGACACTGTAAAATTCTCAGCAGCTCCCTTGATAACCCCACATGTGCCAGCTACTGAAGACTGTGCTTTATTAATCAGCTATTATTCAAGCCCAGGTGTATAATCTACGACCTTGACTTTGGATCCAGAGCATGCTGCCGCCCAGGTGTTGACAGCACGCCGAACAGCTGTGATCTGGAGGCGTAAGGGCACATCTGTGACAACTTTGAGAGCCAGGAGAGCACAGTGATGTTCTTGGAGCGAAATGAGATGATTTGGGTTTTTTTTCTTATTGAAGAAATCCGCAGAACTGTGAAATCCTAAAAGCCATCATAAAAAATTGTGCCCAATCCTGATCACTTTCATGGGGGAAATGTTCCCTGACTGTAAAAAATCTTGTTTTCAGTGTGGCAACAAAGTGGAGTTTCAGACTGAAAATAAACAAGTAAAAGTGAATGACTGCAGAATTCGGAGCAGTCTGGTACAAACCAACTGGACCAGAATAAAGGCTTACAGGTTTTTTTTGTAGGACTTGAGCGCTCATGTTTCATTAGTTAGAAAAATTTCTAACCTAAGGAAAATGATAACTAAAGATAACCTGGAGATTGTAATCCATGCCTTTATCTTGTTTAGAATACTGCAATTCTCTTTTTACTTATTTTGATAAATTCACAACTAATCTTCTACAGTTGGTACAAAAGGCCGCTACAAGGCTTCAAACAGGTCCCTGGCTGCAGACGAGATGTCGCCTGACATCACTGGCCATACGCAGAAATTATACAACTTACTTTAACCATAAGTTCAGAAGTGAATAAAAAAAAACTGTTATTACTGCTCAAGAAAGGAAAAACTGCAGTGATAGTGTTTTTTCGAGCAATATGAGAGGACTTCCGGTTCTGGCTGTTGATGTCTGCAGCAAAATTGGTAAAAGAGTGTATATTTCACCTGTTTATTATATTTACATACCTATCAATTTTAGAATTGATTTTAAAATGTTATTTTTATTTTTAGAGCTTTTACTGGGCTGGCTCCTAATTATGTTTCCCAACTGTTGGTACAAGATGTTTCCATCTGTCCTCTGGTCTGAACATACTTAAGGTCCCCAAAACTGGGTGTAAAACTTGAAGTGACTGTGCTTGTCAAGCAGCAGCCCAGAGAATGTGGACTGCCTTTCCCTTATCCCTTCGGGTAACTGTCACTGTTGAGTCTTTTAAGAAACAGCTGGAGATGTTTACCGTTTTATTCTTGCTCTGTTGTTCACCTTTCAGCACATTCCGTCAGGGGTCGCCACAGCAAATATACATCCAATGATTAGCACAAATGGTGAATGGTGTATACTTTAATCTCGCTTTTCTACCTTCCTTGAAAGCTCAAAGTGCTTTATAGTCACAGTCCCATTCACTCATTCACACACACATTCACAAACTGATGGCGGCTCTGCTGCCGAACACTGGCGCCATCCTATGACATCATAGGTTATCATAGGCAATACAAGAGGCTATTTTTGGTTCAGTGTCTTGCCCAAAGACACTGTGATGCATGGGCCGGCAAGGCAGGAATTGAACCTGCAATCTTCTAATAGAGGTTGATCACCCACAGCCACCCCATGGTTTGGCAGAGAGTTTTATGCCAGATGACCTTCCTGACACATCCCTGTAATTTTTGTCCAGGCTAGGGTCAGGTACAGGGACACCCAGACTTAGGCCCCCTCATGGCTGCATAGCTAAGCAGTAACATGAAGGGTCTTGCCTAGGGACCCCCTGAGAAACAAACCCTGGTTCCCAGGGCCAATTCTGCATGCATCCAACTGAGCCAACCAGCTGCTACTGTTTTAATATAGCTCTGTTTTAATTATTTTACTCTGTAAAGCATTTTGTGAATTTTATCTGTGAAAAGTGCTCTGTAAAAAACACTTACCTACTTACTTATACACCTACATATTTTGGGTGTATAAGTCGTTTGCCTAGTTTGGCTGGAGGTATACTCAAGTGCAACTAAATTATGACTGATAGGCTCATGAGTTTGTTATTTTCCTATAACTACCATTAGAGTGCACTATAGATGAGTGTATCAATATTTGCTACTGACAGGAACACAGAAGAAGAAGCGCCGGGCTTACTGTAGCGGAGTTGTTCTAAAGTGACACAGAGGATGAAGAATTCAATTTACTATGGTTATCTGGATGATTGTTTATTTATGATTTGCCCTTCAAGATGAAATGTCCATTCCCTTATTTTGTTAAATACATTTCTCTTTTTTTTTTTTCTTCCTTATTGTGCTTTTTTTTTTTTTTTTTTTTTTTTTTTTTTTCTTCTGCAAACTTATACTCCCAAGTGATTTATAGTACGAACAATATGGTACTTATTTACTACTTCTTAGAAAATCTAATTTTTTTTACTCTGCTACCATTATTGACAAAAAAATCATTGTCCTTTTGAAATGGGGTAAAGACAAAGTTATTGTCTTTGTGTAGTCAATGGTTTGAGCTGGAGAACAACCCTCATCAAACAACAAGAGCAAAGAATGAAAATAGGAGTCACTAAATGTATTTATTCATTTTACTGTTTGTCTTCAGTTTTGAGGTCAACTTGTTTCCAGTAAATCAAGAAAATCACACCGTAAGCTATGATTATCTGGCATGAAAAAACTAAGACTTTGTTCAGGATGGTTGTTGAAGCGGTTATTAAAGGAAATTAGAAATAAAATCAACAAAGGGGCTGTTCAGTATTGTCTTAATACAAGTGTGAAGTGTCCAAACAAAAAGAGCTGGTTAAATCAGCGCACAGCCTCACATACAGTATGCTTCACCCCTGAATTGATCTTTATTTTTTTTGCGATAAATCACCAATTGACCAGTATGCATTGGTGCAAAAGCCTTCATAATCCTATGTAATGCATAACCTCTTGAGGAAAGATCATACGCAAAAACCCTTTTAACATGATTATGTGCAGCAATTAGACCTAAACTAGGGCTGGGTAACAGTCAAATGTTTAATTGCGATTAATCCCTTCCTGCATATTTGCATTGCTGATGGCAACATTTATTAATTTATTTAGATATATTTATTTGCAGAGTTTGAATTTGAAATATAGTTTACTTGAAAAAAAAGGAAAGAATCTTGTTTGCTTTAATTCAAACTGCCATCAGAACATAACAGTCATTGTCTGGGGAACATTTAATAATCATAATCAGAGGATGAGGGTTTTGCCACAACAGCGTTAATAACACGTTTACATACACGGCCCTAATTTAAACACACCCAGCATAAAAACTTTGTGTTTAGAAGCAGATTCTTTCAGTAGCTTTAGCTTAGCGGATTTTCACATTTCAAGCATGGCTCAAGGTTTCATAAAGGAGTCTTTTTTATGTATCAAACACTACAATAGATTGATTTTCCTGGTTTAGCTTTCTAGTATTTTATTAAGGTTTATTCATTGTGACCCAGAGAAGTTCTTCTGTGACTATTTCACTAAATCTTTCTCTTATCTTGATTATCAAGCTTTGAGGCTTTTGTTTTATCTTCACTGCTTAGTGCTCAGTTTTGCAAATACAACAACTCCACTGATCAAGTTGAAGATTATGACCACTGACAAATAAAAAAAAAATAAAATTGATTACCTCTCCATCATGGCGCTGCATGGTATGTGTGTAGGTGAGGAAATACTGCATATGTAGGTAAAACAAACTGAAAACCTTGGGGTATTTTGACATGCATCCCCTACCTAAGGCTTGTTGCAGAGCATGTACCCCCTTGATTGAAATTGTGTTTCCTGATGGCTTTGGCTTCAGATGGATAAAACATGTTCAGGTGGCTTTTAAGAGCACTGTAGACCGTTGCTCCACATTTAAACCAGATCTCAGTCTAATCAATGTGCAGGACAACAATTTTGTTCAAAATCTATTAATGTTAAAACTATTTTTTTGTTCTGTAGTCGTATTGTGCATTTTCTTTGTTCTGTTTCTGCCAAAATTAAGAACCTGTGTCGTTTTCTAGGACATAGTTTCTGCAGAGCGGCAGGAGTTCATCAGAAATTTGCCTTTGAGTTAGTAAGGTCTGTTGGCATGACGTAAGCCCATCCCCACATCCCATCATCCATCTGTTCACATGCTCTTCTGCTAATTTTGTGGGGTTATGGACCCAAGACATTTGTTGGTTTTGTGTTGGTTTCCACTTCCTGTTTTATTTTGTTCCGGATGCCCTCTTCCGACAACAGGAATCGGCTGTGCAAGACGGCCAACCAGCCTCTATTCTTCCTCCCTCCTGTGTGCTGGGCGCTCTCTCCTGGCAGCTGGAGAGGGACATTAAGGCTGCCCAAGTTCAGGAGCCGGACCCGGGAGGAGGTCCTCCTAATAAACTGTTCGTCCCCAGCTCACTCAGGTCCCAGGTTCTCCAGTGGGCTCATGCTACGCGACTCACCTGCCACCCAGGAATCCGCAGGACTGGCTCTTTTCTGCGTCGCCGTTTCTGGTGGCCCAGTATGACCAAGGACGTCCGGGACTATGTTTCAGGTTGTCTGGTTTGTGCCCAGAACAAGGTCAGTACGCACCCGCCTGCTGGACTATTACACCCACTGTCCATCCCGGGTCGGCCTTGGTCACACATTGCTCTGGACTTTGTTACCGGCCTACCTCCTTCTGCCGGGAGAACCGTTATTCTGACTATTGTGGACCGTTTCTCTAAGGCAGCTCATTTTGTGGCTCTGACCAAACTCCCCTCTGCTGCAGAGACGGCTAGATTGATGATAAAACATGTCTTCAGGTTGCATGGTGTCGGATCGTGGTCCTCAGTTCATCTCACAAGTCTGGAAGGTGTTCTGTGGGGCTTTCGGGACTACTGCCAGCCTGTCTTCTGGTTTTCACCCACAGACTAATGGTCAGGCGGAACGGACTAACCAGGACTTGGAGGCCGCTCTCCGGTGTATCTGTTCCCAACGCCAGACCTCCTGGAGCTCCTTGTTGCCATGGGTGGAATATGCGCACAACTCCCTCACCTCGTCTGCTTCTGGTTTGTCCCCATTTGAGTGCTCTCTGGGGTACCAACCCCCCCTGTTTCCTGAGCAGGAGACGGAGGTGGCCGTTCCGTCGGTTCAGCACCTATACCGCCACTGTCAGCGTGTTTGGCGGGAGGCTCGGGCGGCCCTGTTGCGTTCAGGGGCTACCAACAAGAGGCTGGCTGATCGTCGACGCACTCCGGCACCTACTTACCTACCAGGCCAATCCGTCATGCTGTCCACTTCACACATCAATCTTCGGACGGAATCCAAGAAGCTGTCCCCCAGGTACATCGGTCCTTTCGAGATCCTGAAGGTCATCAATCCTGTGGCGGTCAGGCTGCGCTTGCCCAGGTCTTTGCGCATCCACCCGGTCTTCCATGTCTCTCAGCTGAAGCCACATGTTACGTGTCCCCTGCAGCGGCCTTCCTCTCCACCACCCCCTCCTCGCAACATTGATGGCCAGCCGGCCTACACAGTCCGTCGCCTGCTGGACGTTCGGCGACGGGGACGTGGTTTCCAGTATCTGGTGGACTGGGAGGGGTACGGGCCTGAGGAGAGGTCCTGGGAGCCTGCTTCGCGGATTCTGGATCCTGAGCTCATCAGGGACTTTGATCGGCGGCACCGGGACAGGCTTTCCCCTGCGCCAGGTGGCGCGCCTTGAGGGGGGGGTACTGTGGGGTTATGGACCCAGGACATTTGTTGGTTTTGTGTTGGTTTCCACTTCCTGTTTTATTTTGTTGTTGGTTGTTACTTCCTGTGTTCTCTCCCTCCTTATTGGCACACCTGTTTCCACTTACCTCATCCCCTCCTCCTGTTATAAGTCTTCGTCTCCCCTGCACTGGTTGTCGGATGGTTTTTATACCTTCATGAGTTTGTGTTCAGTTTTTGAGAACCTTTCTCAATTAAATGAGAAACTTCGTATTTACGAGTGTCGTCTGCATCTGTGTTCGCACGTCAACCCTGACAAATTTACTGTAAAGCCCCTTACAACCTAGGGTTAGGGTTTTTTTTGTCTGTTCCTAATGCTGAATGATTTAAATAAAAAAATATAAAAAATACTCAAAAATATAATTTTAGGCCCAATTATTTGTATATATGCCCCCATCATAAGAAACATGCTATTAGAATATGTTAAAAACCAAAAACAATTTTTTTTTATTTGAGTGGGTCTCTAAGAAACATTTTCCTAATAACTGCTTTTATGGATTTTCTATTGATTCAGATGAAAATGTACCCAGTTTTATTTTATTTTATCTTTTAGAACTTCTTTTAACTTTAACAAAAACTTTAAGTGCCGTTCTAGTTTCAAACAAGGAGAAGTTCCACACAATATTAATATAATCCATGTTATTGTCACCAATTCCAGACAAGGAAAATAAGAATTGCTTTGATAAAATAAATATGTGAAAAACATTTCAAGCTCATTTAAAATGGTGTGAATGTGTACCAGTTGTTTAGGATGTGTTTCTCCTTGTTCATACAATCATAAATATACATGTATGATACAGAAAATATATGCTACATTTGTTTCAAACATCCAGAAAAATTCAAAACAAAGTTATGTATTCTAAAGTTTTTCCTCTTCTTTTTTGTATCCATTGCTTCAATGCTTGTCGGAATTGTTAAAGCCATTTCATTGTAAAGATTTCATGAGGTATCAAGTTATTTTCAGTCTTTGAAATTTTCACCATTTTGACTGTAAAATAATGTAATTTTTCCCTATTTTGTGATAAACCTGGTAAACAGATGTTTATGGAAGCTCTTTCAAGGATTTACAACGTTGTCCGATTCAGAGATTCCTGAAAGATATGCAGGATGATGATTCTTTGGGAAACCTTTGTAGGAATGGATTTGTTTTCAGTTGGAATGCTAGTAACTGACTATCAGTGTTGCCCTTCTTATAATATCTCAGATTTGAACATTGAAGTCAGTTTTATACCTTAGTAGATCCAAAGCATTCTGACACTCTTGCAACTTCTTCCAATCCTGATCTGCTGGAGTTTGCTTTTGCCTTTGCCCTAATCTTTACGGCTCTCCGCTCAGCTGTTTGTATTTCTTCATGTCTTTGTTGTTTTTTCTTTGTGCAGTCAACTTGATGCATTTCCCTCTGAGTACAGCCTGTGGTCCATCCCATAGCACTTCTCCATTTATTAAAATATGTTCCACTACTTTGTTTTAGTTGTTTAAAAATATCAGCATCCGCCAACAAAGAAACGTTAAGGATTCAGTTTTTCTTCTTTCTTTTCTTTTCTTCTTTTACCTGCAAATGTTAACTTTTACACTCTGTTATTTTAGTGTTTATTGTAATGGTTCATTTTATTGCTACTTTAAATTTGTCTGTTTTGGGACGAGGGTAAGAGAGTTTGCATGCATGTATGGGCATTAGCTGGTATAAATCCACTGCCATGAAAATCTTGCTTTTGGTGATTTTAACATGTTTTTGTGGTATTTTTCCAATGATGGAGGACATATTATAAAGAAAATTTATATATAATTTTATAATATAAAATTATAATGAAATAAAATTTAATTTTATTTCTGAGGATTTCTTTAATCAAATGGATAAGGTTTGTAGATTTTGGCTAAAAACGGCATAATCAAAATTAAAAGACCACTGGGAACGCGTTGAAAATAAATCAAAGCATAAACACCGTGATAAAGATCCATAGCTTATCAATGACTGCATTTTTTATGTATCTTCTAACTTAAGATTCACTTAAATACGAACACTCCATTGCAATGTTTTAAAAAAAAACTCATAAAATGCTCCTTAAACAATATTAAAGCCCTCAACTGTTCCAGCAGGGAATAAAGTGACCTTAATACTTCCATTGGCTGAAATACTACAGACGGAAAAACAACAAAGTCCAGAGTTGCATTGAAAATGAGAAAAGACAAAACCAGCGACTTACTTTTTGGGTCTGTAGTCAGGGATGCTCCTGTCAAGAGAGATGCGATCACTGAGCTGAGCGTTGTAGCCGTACTCCTCATACTTCCCTTCTGAATCATGGCTGTCCTCTCCGAGAGCGGCAGGAGCTCCCCCCTGGCCAAGGCCTCCAGGCCCCTCCACCAACCCCATGGGCTTCGCCAGACCTGTCAGAAACATGACAAAAACACTCTCAGGGCTGCTGGCGTTCTTATATTCTGGCTGACAGACTTCTCTGTTGCTTTTTCTATTGTTCCCTACTGTCTTACCTGCTCACTTTAGAATAAAAAAATATTATATTTATAGTTTTTTGTATGTTGGCATCTGTTTAAGCTTTTTTTTTTTTTTTCCCAAAAAAAACCCCTTCTGCTCTTTTAATTGGGAAAATGTTTATGAAAAATAAAAATAACATTTTGATATTTTACCATTGGGCATCATATTGTGTTCTTAATTAGAATTTTATATTTAGCTTTTAAAAGATTAATAAAATCCAGACACAATTTTTTTGTTCATTCAGTGTCAGAAAAACAAATTACTAACAATTAAGTGAAAAGATTCTCCCTTGTAATGTGCTGTGAAATAACAAAACAAACAATTGTTTCTCCTCAAAAGGTTAATTAATTATTTTTACCCTAACAAACACATGTCGATTTTTCTTTTAAAAATGTAGTTTAAAAAAAAAAAAAAAAAGAAAAGCCTGCTCCCATAACCTCTGAACACAATTTTTTGATTTTTGTTTTAAGATAAGCGCCTAAACATGCATGATTTGGACAAAAAAAAGAAGTTCACCTCTAACCTTTTTTTTTTTCAGTAAAAATGCACAATTGCAAACTTTTTTTTTTTTTCGGATTAAAGGCATACAACATCATGTCATATTGTCTGAGTCACCATGTTGTTTGTTGAACTTCTACCTATTTCTTGTTAAAAACAGGCTTTGCGGTTCCATTCTTTTCTTTCCACTCATTCAGACACACATAAACACTCAGTCATTGCTACATGAATCATGCAGGTGTGTCTCTGCAGCATTCTGTAGCTTTTATATTTTGTGTTGGGTCCTACTGGAATAATGTGCATTTTTACTTCCAGCTTTGTAAGAAGGTTTCCCTTTTTTATATTTAAATAATCCAACCAATAATCCTCTAAAATGTGGGTGTTTAGGTTTATAAACACTTGCGAATAACTAGTAAATGATTGCCTCTTTTTAAAGTTAATGTAGATATAACACAACTTCCTGCTTGAAGAAAACTCAGTGAGGAAATGTCAGTTTCTGGGTAACTGATAGGTAACTTGTGACACAAGCAAATAACTCTACATTCAATCTAACATAAAATGATTCATTTTACAGAAATACATTTAAAAAATCATTTATTTTTATTTTGTTTTGTGTTTGCAGATATGGTTTGTTGTATGGTAGTGCCAGCTGTCTGGATCAGTTCTGATGGAGGCGGTCTTTAAATCTTGCTGTATCTCTTCACTTATTAAGGAGGGAGCTCGGCTCTCTTTGTGGTGAGTAACAAAGTGGGATGTTTTGTGCGCAGCCTACTCTGACCAGCTCTTTTTTAAATCATTTTAATCAAACTTGAACCCTTTTTGATTCACCTACATGAGTTTTGAGTGTAATTGATAATTCATGTAAATACATCATGCCATTTTGCATAATATTGTTCTGTTTGTTGCTGGGAAAAAAACAAAACAAAACATGGGGGACATCTTTTAATGTATGGTCTTGGAATCCGCTGAACGATGAGAAAACAACTTTTTTTTTTTCCAAATCCTGTTTACATATAATATTAAATACAACTGTAGCAAAGTTCATGTTGATTAAACCTAAATCATATATTACTTTCATCTTTGAGATCCATATTGAGCCATAAATAGACTGAAACCTTTACAAGCCTAATTCTAAACTAACTTGTTTGTCATACAGCAGTTTTTAGCGTCTTTAACAAAGTCAGACTTGAGACAATTTATCCATTTATTTATTGATCTATTTATCACTGACTCCCAATTTTGAACTACCAATACTCTTGAAGTTCTCGGACTTTTCCTTGAAACCTTGTACTAATAGGAAAAAGTATTTTCCTTTCTCAAGTATTTTCCCTTGTTTCTTCTTCATTTCTTTAAAGTCCCAGTCTGACCACCTTTTGATCAGTAAAGCGTTTTTTTTTGTTTTTACTTATGATTATGTGGTTTTTAGATTAAATAAAAAAAAAAAAAACTTTGATTTTCTAGGATGAACTGCAGAGTGGTTGAAGTGTATTAGAAATTTGCCTCTGAGTTGGTGGCGGGACTGCTGGACTGAGTAAGCCTGCCCTGACATCCCATCATCCCTTTGTTTGCACTCTCTCCAGTTAGCTTTTAGCCCCTCACACCCCCAACCTAACATTAGCGCAGCATAATATCAGTGTTATCCAATTGTACAGTTTTGAGTCAGATGCCAGCTCACACGAGGAAAACAAAGACGTACATGGATCCATTTATCTGCATCAGAATGGAGCGGAGCAGGAAGCGCTACAGTGAGCTCATCCGCCATATGTTTTATGTAACAAATACAATCTTTTTTTGTCTGCTCTTGATTCACAACAATTTGTAAAAATAAATACTCAGAAGCACAATTTTAGCTGAATTTTCTTTATATTTATCCTCTCTCTTGAGAAAAATGCCACAAAAACATGTTAAAACATTAAAAACGCAATTTTCCTTAGAGTTGGTTTTTAAAAAAGTTTATCTAGCTTACTCCTACCATTAACAACATGCATTAGTATATACAGGATTTCCGCTTTTTTTTCTTAACTCTTTAAAACTATTTTTAGTGTTGTCCAGTTATCACCACTTTTTCTTAAGATTGCCTTTGCTAAGCAAGCAAAGCTTTTATTTTGACAAAACCCCTAAAACAGAAAAAAATGTACAAAAATATAAAAACCAAAAGAATTTAAAGATTAAAACTACTCACTATTTGCTTTTAACAACCCCCAGATGGCAGCATGTTTTTTTTTTCCATTTCCTGAACTTCAGAGTGCTGTCCTCTAGAGAACGATGTCCTGGGTCTCAGGAAGCCCTTTTATAGCGTCTAATTAAAATTCCATAAAACTGCAGGATAATGTCAGATCATTGCTATGCCAGCTAAGCCTCCGGTTTGGCCTCTACATAATAATCGAGCAGAGCCTGTTCCCCATATCAACAGATGGACACACAGACAGTAAACTGTGCATACCAATGAAGAGCTCAGCCCCTGCCTTCAGCTCTCCAGGAGCTGCGGCGTGATCACCGCATTTGGATGGCCTTAAATCCTCGGACGCTGCTGAAGATTCGCCACTGGAGCTGAATGGTTCATGTTTCCCAGCCTCAAACTGGCCAATGTGGTGACATTTTATCAAGTAAAGATGGGGTTCACATCGTGAACCGGACATCTGGCGTGGCTGTTTTGTGTCACAACAACACAGATTCTCTAACGCTGGAGCGTGGAGGGGCTTAATGCTCTTGTGTGAGTCTTGGAAGCTGGACAAAGTCTACCAGCTGTGTTTTCCATTCTCTGTTAAATTCTGCTTCACTGCCTCTGTCTGAGGGGAAGAAAATACAATAGCTGGCTTCTTTTTTGTTATTATACTGTAGATCACTGTGATTTCATCGTCATTAAAGGCAAAACTGCAAAAGTTTTATAATTGGAAGTGAAACTTAGATGCAGCCCAGAGTGCCTCACGGATCACACAAACGCAACAGAATCAAAGAGAAGACAAAAACAATGATAAAAAGTCATTTTCTTTTATATGTTGAAACAGTCTGATCTTACTCAAAACTGCAAAGAACATTTCAAGAAAAGCTTTGCCTTTATTTTCCCTCTTGAAATTGACTATTTTTCCAATACTCCTAACTGAGCAGCTCCAGAACAATCAAAGGCTTTGTTGATCTTTTCTCAAGTTGACTACAGAAATAGGTCACGCGCATTATGTTTTATGTACAGCAAATGCTTTATTTAACGTGTGAGATATGATTTCAACTACAAACAAAGAATGGAGGGCATAATTGAGATGAAAATAAAGATCTGATGATGCAGTTCTGCCAGGTAGCCAAACTTTTGGTACCGGAGAGCTGGAAACCTCCCAAACCTTCAAACAGTACAGCTAAACTTTGTGTTTTTGATGTAATCCCATAGTTTTCAAAAATGTCTCGTATTTAGTCCAGGATTCTGCAACCTGAGGCTTTTCAGCCACATGTGGCTCCTTCAACCCTCTATTGTGGCTCTTTGGATTTAAAGAACAATTCTAACAATATAAAAGTAGTTGTAGTTTTGTCTCATTTGTTTTAGTTAATCAATTTTGTCAATTTATGTTAACATTTTTAAAATGAGCAAAATAAGGGTTAGAAGTTTAATCTTTTATTACATATTCTTCACTTGCACTTCGAAGGCCAAAAGTGCTTTACAGTCACAATCCCATTCACCTATACACACTGTCACAAACGGGCAGACAGCTGGTTCCACTTACAGCAGGTTTACTGACAGAGACAGGGAGACAGGAGCAAAGCTCAGCTTGAAGTCCATAAAGCTAGCTCAAAGTCAGGATCCAGGCAGAAAGTCGGGGCAGGCGGCAAAGAAGCAGAGTCAGGTGTATCGCAGGGTCAGGTAAACAGATGATCAGATCAGGAGAAACGGTCAGTATGTTGGCAGGAAGACACAAACAATACTTCGCATTGAGTGTGACTCATAGCAGTGCTGTCCTGTGAGTGAATGACTGATGAGAGCCAGGTGGTTGAGTGCAGCCAGTACTCTCCCGCCGGTGACCAGAGAGGGAGACAGAGCGCTAACTCCTGACCCACAGACATTCACACACTGATGGCGGCGCCACTGCCTGAGAGTACGATCACATATCCCAAAATGCCACCACGAGGCAACATAAATGCAAGTTGTTCAGCAAATTTGGCAGGTGGCAACACAGCGAGATTTGTAATAGGAAGGCAGCAGTCACGTTTTTACACGCGGCGCGGTAAAAATGGTTTGAAGAAAAAGTTAACATTTTACAGCGACCGGGCAGTGTTTCTCTAAAAGTTAACATCAGTCATTGACCGCCCAGGCACATTTCAAGGTCGTGCGGTGGCAGTCCAGTGACAGGCGGGGTTGAAGCATGTATGAAAGTCGGGCAACAGCAGGGCGACAAAAGGGCGGCCACAGGGCGTATCGCCGGCTGGCAGCAGCTCTGACTGGACAAAGTGTAAAAGTCTCTGAAGGACCATAACAAGCGCCGCCAGCTAGCCGATAGCCCAGGGGTATATAAAAAGCAGGCCATTCTGCACGCCTGACAGGCACCTGACTGCTACCGTCTCCAGACATGCCCATGCCAACGATTAAAAAAAAAAAATCAGGTGGCAGCAGCTAATCTTGAAGATTCTGCAAATGCCTCCTCATCCCGTGGTGGCAGTGTTTGTGACCGTGCCAACCTATAAACACCGTTCAGTGTTTTGCCTAAAGACACTGGACAGGCAGGGCGGTAACTGAACCTGTGATCTTCCAATCAGGAATCAAACACTCGACCTGGCTGGGATTCTACCAGGCCACCATTGTGCGATTTTATGGGAAAAATAATGGGAAGACTGAAATAAATACTCTTCTGAATTAAACCATTGATTTATTTATTTGAGGGAAAAATATGTGAAATTACAGCTTTTTTTTTCATTTAAAGATGGCATTGGACTGTGTCTGCCTGTGCTTGAAGCTTGACACTAACAAAAGCAGCATGGGGGATTAAAAGCTTTGTTGCCACTGTGACTAAGCAAGTTAACACTGTCTGTGCTGCTCTTCCTGTGAGGGAGCTGCTTTCAAGTCAGATGAGAGTCAGGGGGACGGTCAACAACTGAAAGCTCTTTTCTGCTTCCGTTTTGCTGTGATTAACACATTGTAAAATGATGAGAAATGTGAAGCACATCCATAAAAATGTAGAAAAATCTCTAAGTTTCTATACTTGTGCTCAAAGCAAGTAAATTAACAGACTTCCGTGTGTGTCCACTGTAATTTTGAGAAAAAGCAGTTCAATCCAAAGCATTTTTTCAACCTTCGAGGCTTCATTTCTGTCTCGAATTGGATTGAGGCCTTTTAAACAAACAAACAAAGAAATATGGATTAAATTAACAAAATTTAAACAATAAATAATAACAGTAAAATAAAATGTAATTAATAGATTAAATTACATAAAAAAGAAAAATAAATTAAATAAATAATAAATAAACATACAAAAGGGAATTGTTTTCAGGGAAGCATTTGTTTTTTCTGTTTGTCCTTCACAACTCATAAAATGATACCATAAACCTCTGACAAGCAATGAATTATACACATAACATCCAGGATGTATGTGACTTGTATGCGTATAAATAAATGAAAAAAAAAAAAAAAAAACAATCTCAGATTCAAAGATGCTCCCATCTGATTGAATTATTGAAGAGCGTTAGTGGATGTCTGTTGGTCCAAAGTAGTGCAGCTGAGGTCTAAATATTGATGATCAGGGAAAGAGGGGGCCCGGCAATCTTTTAAAGAAAATGAAATTAACTTGTTGGTTTGCAAAGCTGGAGCAGATTTATGAAATATTGAGGGCTCGGAAAAGAGCAGCATCACATGCATGTCATTGGAATTTGGAGAGGGGCAAAAACATTTAAATTACCTTTAAATAATGAAACCCCCCCCAAACGTTTAAAGCGTGCAAAGGCTCACCAACACGTACCGTATAGCTCATTTGTCATCCATCTGTAGATGTGTTTACTGACAGCTTTATCTCCAGTTTGTTCAAACTGATGACTAAAATCACAAACCATGATAAGTAAGCTGTAGTTCCTTACAAATCACATCGCTGTTTTTCATAAGGCATTCCCTGCTGTTTAATATTGTTATTTTATCATTTTAAGGCATTACATGACTCTTGCATTGCTCTCACCCTGTCCATCACTCATTCAGAATACGACCATCAGGGAGGAGATAAAGATCCCAAAAAGCCAGAACCAACAGACTCAAAAGCGGTTATTACCCATGGTCCATTAGGCTCCTTAATGAAGCATTTCAAACGTCATGACATTTGTAGATAGACATGTTTGTACTACATTTAAAATGCAGCATTCTATTCTATTCTATTCTATTCTATTCTATTCTATTCCTTTTAGTTTTTTTTTCACACATCTTTTGCTGAAATACAACAAAAAAACCTATACTGACAACTGTCTTTCATTCATACAGGAAGGTTCCATTGGATTTGAGAAAGCTTTGTAAAATACAGACAAGATGACAGCGCAAGAGAATATGACAGAAACAATTCATGGCTATTTAACACTGTAATATATCGGAGATGTTGCTGGTATAATAAACACACTTTGACATACCTTAACTCTTTGACTGTTAACGTGACCAAAGTAAATCCGTTGATTCTGACGCTGAAAAAGTGACTTTATTAGCTTTGCGCCGTAAAGTTGCTTTTCTCTGTGACAAAATCAGCTGATTTACGCTGATGGTGCAATCACTTTATAATAATAATAATAATTATTATTATTATTATTCATAAGGTCAGAAAAAGAAACTATGAATCAGTGGCTGCACCTCTCTGCTGATAAAAATCACTATAAAATTGTTTTTTCTCTTAATGATAAACAAAAAAACAACTTTGTTTTTATTAAATTCAAAGTTAGGTTTGAACATGTGTGTCACCACAGCAAATCTTTTCATCAGAGTCCCTCCAAAAGACATTAGCACCCTGCCAATAGATATTTGCGGGTTAACGTCGTCCATTGCACTATATTGGTTTGGGTCATGTCCCTATTTAATCTAAAGCAGTGTCATAAACTATGAGGAAGTTTTGCAGTGGCATTATTATTGCCAGTGTCAATAAAAAGTGGCAGATGTGAATCGCAGCGGGATGCAAAGACACAGCTGAACATATCAAATTCAGGTTATGAGCAGCGGGACTAAACATTACCAGAAAGGAAAGGAAAGGAAACAGAAGTGATGGAACAACTGTGAAGCTCTGAGGAAACATTGAACTTTAATAAGGCAAAGTAAAACACTCCACTGTGAGCATCAGACCTTTGGAGACATTACAAGAATGCAAAATGTGATCGTTTATCATTTAAACTCTTGTTCATGATGGAAAGGCTCTTTAAAACCTTCCAGTGCTTTCCTGTTTCTTTCTCCATTGTCTGTGTGATACACTGAGCATGTTGTCATGTTGCTGTTGGTCATCAGGCAGCCTCTTTGCTATTGAGCTACTATTAATATTTAAAGCTTCATAGACTTTCTTGGAGGATTTGAGTATTGTGTCATTTCTGTGCTTATTTTCAGTATCATGGTTTCATCTGGTTTTCATTTGGAACCATCACATCTACAGTTTTTTATTTAATACACTCTCAACAGATGCATTTATCATCTGAATGTCCCATTTGCAAATATTCAGCATTTAAGGTAAAAAAAAAAAAAAAAATTAAAAATGTTTTTTTAGTCCAAGTTGAGCATGTTGCCTAATGTTTAATTCAGCATCACCCAGAGGGGTTTAAATCAAACAGATCATATTTACTGCTGGTGGAGATGTTCTTTTATTTTAGGTTGCTGATGGATAGACATGAAATCATCAGAAAACACAATGATGCATCTGCTGTTTTTTGAATAAAGATACTATTTAGAAAAAAAGATGAACATGTCCATCACGTCTTATGAAGGATATGAACCAAGTTTAAATAATATCAAAGGGGTTTGAATACATGATGAATTTCGTTTAGCTTTTTCAAAACAAGATCTAAATGTTGGGCTTCTTTTAACCTTTATTTTGTGTTTGGGTCAAAATGGACTCATTTTCACTCTTGAAAAAGTGGTCAGTTTTGATTCAAACACAATAAAAGAGTTAAAATTATCTAGATCTACTTGTTTCAAGATTGGGCCTGTTTCGGGAAGTTTAGTTGTAAATTATGTCATTTGAAGTATTCTTTGCTTTATTTCCCTGTTTTTCTGTTAGTTAGATGAGCTAACTCTGTTCGCTGCACTGCAGACCTCAAACCTGACAAGCTTTTTGTTCAGAAAACCTCCTCTCTGAAAGTCTCAACTACTTATAACTTTTTTTCTGCCCCCGTGGACCTTCCCGCCAAGGTTTTTGCAGGAGGTTTTTTTTTCTTTTACAAATTGCTTTCCAAACTCCCCGTCCCAAATTCCCAAAACAATCATTCAGTTTTGCATCAATGCATTTTGGACTGTGACAATTTCTGAATTAATTTCCAATTTAAGTCAAACAATAATTTTTTTAAGCATTCCAATATTTCCATTGAAGTCAACTGCCATGAATGAACACAAGTTTGCCTCGACAGATTTTAGTTTCAAACAACAAAAAAGTAACAGCAAAGGATTTTTGACCAAGTTTGATGCTTTCAACCGTGGGGTAAAAGTCTAAATGAAAGGAGAACGAGCTCTGTGGGTGTGAGGCAGATGACCATGCCGAGTTAACATGAGTACAGTTGCATAACAAATTAACTTGATTCAGTTCACACAAGAATAGGTAACAACAGGAGAGCCGGCCACCTCTGGTTAATCTGCAACAGACGAATGCACACTGCATTCTTGCATGAAGACAGCTGAAAGCAAAAAATAGATGGCTTGTGCGCCACTCAATGTTTAGTTAAAAGAAAACTGACTAAATAGCACAAAACAAAATATCTTTTTGCACCAAAAATCATTCTTTAACACTCAGTATGAGTAACCTATTTGTTTTCCAAACTGTGGTTTTTAATGATGCCAGAGCAGACATCCCTGTGAGACGCTGCTGCTGTTTATGGCTGTTGCAGTTAAAGTTTATGTCCAAAAAGCTAATAAAAGGAACACTTGCAATAAACAATTCAAACGCCCAATCCTTGACATGCCAACATGATGACTTCTTTCCACTAAGGTTTTGTAGAGTGAAAGTTCACACATGTTGTCACCTGTGTATCAGATATGTTGTCTTCAAGCAGACTTCAAACACACATTTCTTTGCATTTCGATGATTTTTAAGTGTGTCACAAAAAAATACAAAAAAACTTGACAATCAATTTTGTATGTTTTCTGCATTCAAACTCTTTTGCTGTTATGTTAGGAGTTTTCTAAAAGAAACACAAAAAACCAATAGAGAAACTCAGATGACATCCCTCATCTAGATCAACATTCATACATTGATGTATATTTTCATACACTTGTGTTAAACTGTTTTAGAAAAGCCTTTTTTAATATATGTACTTTTATTTTTCTAAATGATGCAGAGTGGTTTTACAGAAGTTAAAATTAGGGATGTCATAAGACCTTTTTAAGAACACTTAGTCTTATTTAAGACTGAGCCGCTCTGCGCTGTTCTGCGGAGGAGAAACACATTTCTTCATTTACATTTCTGAACACAGAAATATGCATTTAAATGTAAGTCATGACTTGCTGATTTAGCATGGTTTTTAAAGTTATAAAACCGACGTTGCCATGTATTCTCCGAGCGCGGGCAGCTACACGCTAACATAGATGACAGGCAAATACTAATAACATCATTGAAGAATAGTGCCTGTTTGGGCCTTTCAAAGTTGAAGACACTATCTTTCCAAATCTCTCAGTTTGGAGGGTTAAATGTAGGGGTAGAGAGAAGCCTTAGGGGTGGGGTAAGAACTCGGGTTTGGCCTAAGTATTTTGGGGTCTTGTTCACGAGTGAGAGAAAGTCAGAGCGAGAGATCGACAGATGGATTGGAGCAGCGTCCAGGACACAAGCGGCTAATCTGAGCTTCCTCCGTAGGATGGCTGGGCGCTCCCTTAAAGATAGGGTGAGAAGCTCGGTCACCTGGACAGAGGAAGTGGCCAGGGAGAGGGAAGTCTGAGCGTCTTTGCTTAGACTGCTGCCCCTGCGACCCGGTCCAGGATGAGCGGAAGAAGATGGATGGATGGATGGATGAATGGATGGATGGATGGATTCCCACTAACCAATTTTAACTATTAAGAGTAATGGCTATTTTCAGGTTATTTCTTGACAATAAATTTCATTTATTATTAAAATTAAAACCAAATGAGGGAAACTTTAAAATTCTTCAGGTCAAACAAACTAATTTTGTTGTCATTATTTATGATTCGTAGCATTTAGGAAGATCTGTCAAGACTATTTTCCAAAGAATTTTCCAAATATAATAATTTCCTCTTGCCATAGCATAAAAACAGCAAATGTCTAATGCCAGGGTGCTCATGGAAAAGATAGGCCTGCATCAGTGTTGGGTAAGCTACTTCTAAAAAGTTTTTGATTATTTACTGTAGTCAAAATTGTAATTAAATTACTTTACTCATTACCTATTTAAGAAAATAAGTCACTGTTCGTTACTTTCGTTTTTTCCACTCATGTACAAATTCTCAATGTATCCCACTTATTCTCAATGTAGTTTTCTATGTGTTCCACTACAATGATAAAATGTTTAGTTTGACATGTTGAAAGGTGATTGCTGAAAGACTGAAGACGTCAGCAGTAGCATGTTGCTGTGATCATCCTCCTCTACACAGAAAAAGTTACAAGAACACTTGATCATTGTTTACTTTTCGGGAGCCTGGTGACCGTCCATCAGGCAACAATAAAACAGGAATTCTCTGACTTGTTTATGTCTGTTCATTCTAATTGGTTCCCCTGGTATGCCATTGGTAGGCAATAAACAGCAGAGGAAATGGGCAATTACTTCATATTGATGGCAGTAGTCATCAGTGCATTGAGTCCTCCTTTCAGTGCAGTTATTCTGTTCAGGCCCTAAACACAATTCGTGGTCTGTCCAAATAAAAAAGTTTGTGGTAATACATGCAGAGTCGTTTGCACGAATACAATTCCCATCTATCTCACAAATTAGCAGTAATGTGTGGAGAAAGATGGTTTGTAAAACATGAATTTGAATTTGACGTAGTCTTAAAGCTTAATAGATTGATTTGACAAATAATCAGTTTAGCTATTAAAATATTTCTGTTAAAAATCAAGCAAATGGCCAAAAACAAAATAGTTATTTAGAAACAAACAAGTGCATTGGTAATAAAGAAAATGTTTTAGCCTCACATCATCTTCTCAAACAGTGATGTTAAAAAACCCTTCTGGTTCCAAAATGATTTTTGTCATTTGTGGTCATGCGCTAAAAGTAACCATAAAATTGTAATGTTAACCATTTTTAACAGAAACTACAAATTCTGCTTTTCTGAACAAAACTTTGTGTTGTGTTGTAATGTTGTATAACTTTTTGAAGTAATTTATGAGACCAAATATACAGATTATTTAAATTGCAATGAATAAATTATATTAATGTATAGTATCACCTCACTTTTCTTTTTTTTTTCGTTTAAACAAATCCCTGCACAAAGCTAACCATCTAGTATTGTCTGCTTGTAGACCTAACAAGCTATTTGTCTGGCTGATTGACAGCAAATATGGTCAAACGGAGACCTGTCAGTTAGAAGAAAGCCTTATTTGAAGCAACCTGGCATGGAGTGTCACGTGATTGGTGCTGGTCAGGACCTAATATTTCACCAAGACAGTGAAAAACACAAAAATAGGACCAAAAAGTACCCTGCCCTTTATTATCAGAAAGAGTAAATAAAATGGGCAACTGAAACATCCTTTTTGATATGTGAGGACAAAAACACTTGAAACGGTTCTTAAAACACTTCCAATTCATGTTTTGGAGCTACTATTTGGAGAATTGCTAATTTATGGGGTTATAGTGGTTTTATTTTAGCCCACTTCATGCTTAATCTTGAGTTTTTAAAATATTTTTTCCTGAGTTAAAATAACCCTGAAAAAACTTGGTCACTTTTTAACTTCGGAGTCGGGTTAAAATTAACCAACTGGGAGTATTTTTAACTATGGAGTTTTAGCTAAACTCCTACAAAAAAAAATTCTACTATCAGTCAAAAAGTGGAGGTGATTGAAGCAAAGTTCTATTTAGTGATACATTCAAAACTGTAAAAAGATTGATGACACTAGAAACCCACACTGTGAACATAAACACTTGAGGAAGCAGAGCAAACGCAGAGATAATGTGATGTCACGCAAAGAGCCTGCAGGTGTGATCCATTAAGTCTGTTCTCATTTCCCTTAAATACAAGAGGTTTATACAACACTCGATTGATTTAATTGAAAAAAAGGTTTTATGATTGTCACCATTTAATATTATCAGTGTTGTGATTTAAAAAAAAAATTCTACCCCTGAATATTTCAAGTTGTCAAAAAGATTTAGGTCTTTATTTTGTACAAAATAGTCACAGACGTGTTTGGACAAGGAGGAAATGCATTTTTGATTTTTTTTTTTTTTGACTTTTCTGTTTTTCATAACTTTTGAGGGTGAAGTTTATCTTCTTTTCATCTTTATTTGTACGCTAGATTTTGTCTAGGAACCATTAAACTGTGATGCAGATTTTCCCTTGATGCATAATTGTCAAAGTTGAAGCCAAAAAATAAAAATCCAATGCCAGCTTCAGTGTCTTCTAACTTTTAAGAGGCAATTGATAAAAGCAAAAAAAAGAAAGTTACTAAAACTTTCCTATTTTTTTTTTTCTTTTTTGTTAATTCTGGCAGCTTGGGGGTTTCATTGCGGTGGCTGGAACAGTCGCTTTAAGAAAGTAGCAGACAGATTTTCCAGTTGATGACTCAGGAATCAGTTAGTTTTCCAAAATAAAACTTCCTTCACAACCAGATTAAAAATTAAAAATAAATCGTGAAAAAATATAAGTCGTGTTTTTTTTTCTCTGCGCCCCACTGACAGGTACTGGTCCACAGCCTGGGGGTCGGGAACAACAGATCTAGAATGTTAGACGGGTCTTGAAATGTGGTGGCTAAAGAAGGGGGAGCTTTGGAGTACTGCAGGGTCTGAATTCATGACGATGTAGCATGTTTGTTACTGTGGTCTCGTCAGGTCATTGAGCGGTTCCTCTGTGTATTCTGAACTGCTCCCCACTGTTCAAGTTCATTTGTTCCCCATTAGGTGAGACCATTCTTGGATGGGTTCTAGGTGGAGGCAGATTTTCATTGAACTCATATTTCCTCCATTTTCTAAAAATTGTTCCAACAGTTGGTCTCATCAAGTTGCTTGCTTGTTGTAGATTGATTCATCCCAGTCATGTTCAGGTGAACATTCTTGTCCCTGGTGTCTTTTGACAGCTCTTTGGTCACAGTGGAGAAGCTGCAGTCTGATTAAGAGTATGGACGGATGTCTTTCAAATAATCAGCTCAAACATGAACCATTAAAACAGGTAACCACAGGTGGAAGGAAGAGCTTTTTAAAACAGTAAGAGGTCTGTAAGGGAAAAAAAATCTTACTTGTTTGCAGGGGGAAAATACTGTTTCTATTCCATTATAGAAATACATTCTTTAAAAATCCTACAATGTGATTTCCTTCTTCTCTTATCACACTCTGTCTCTTAGACAGATTCATTTGAATCATGATAAAATATTAAAATAGCAATTATTCAGATCAACTGAAGTGTACCTATGATTAATATTGCAGACCTCAGTTTTTAAGTAGCACAAATTTCAGAATTGGTTACAGTCAAAAGAATCTAAATAGGTACAAAAAACTCCAATTAATTAGATTCTAAGTCTTTGTTTTAGAACGTATGATATAACTTATACTGTTGTCAAATCCTTTTTTAGTCCCACATACGAATTGTCCCCATAAAATAAAACTCTTTAATAATAATCCTGCATGACTTGTGACTCTTAGCTTCCTGCCAGTGCTTTTATATTCTCATGATAACTGGAAGGCATGGAGCCCTGCCAGCATTGCACTTAGCTGGTGACCTGTTCCTGTCTTCCATCAGGAAGTGACTGTTTCTCGCTGCTCCTATGAAATACCCACAGACTGAACTCAGAGCCTTGAACTAAATCTGAGTTGCACAGGGGAGTCTACTCTGAATATAATTAAAGCAGAAGACTGTCTAACTTTAGAGAAAGTGGCTGTTTTGCAGTCGGTTTCCCAACAAAATATCAAAATGAATCAAATATATTAAAAAAACAACATTTCTCAACATGTATCAGAATCTGAATATTTTATTTAAACTTAAACAAACATTTTGAATCAAAGTTTTAATCTATGTGAAGTGAATGAAAGGATGCATTGTGCTGTTTGAACAGCACTGCCTGCTGGCGAAATTCCAGATGCCTAACATAACTCAAAGAGACAGAGCTATTTAGCTCCAATAGCTATTAAGCTGCAGCATACTAACATGATTTTGCAAAAACACACTTGCAGTGCTTTGGGGGCCATGAAACACTGAAATGTCCTTCCATCGAATTGTTTTTCTACCCTTTTGTCAAGCAGATGCTGTAGTGTAACTGAACAGTTGCAAGGTTAGAGGTGAGAACACTGGACAGATGTGGAGTCCTCTTCAGGATGAACAAAAGACAAAAGAGGAATCAAGTTTTTTTTTTTTTTTTTTTTTTGCATGTTGGATACTATATCGTTGACTTTTCTCATGAAAAGTAATATATATATTTGTGGATGTTTGAAACTTATTTACATCACTGATTTTTTTCTTAATGAAAAATAATCTGCACATATTTTGGAATTTTGATCATAAATCTGCATATGCTATTATTTAGTTTAAATAGTGTTACTTCGACTTGCAAGTGGTTTATGGTTACTTAAGGATTCTTAAGGACCTGAATCTATGTTGGTATGGTATAAATATCTGATATAAGTTACAAATTGGTGATATTGGGTGGTTTATACAAGTTTGCTTCCTCCCAGTCTCTTTCATGTAATCTTTCATTTGATGCCTGGTTATCCTGTGTTTGACATGTTCTTTTATGGATGTAAACCTGTGTTGATTTATTGTGTTACATACTGTATGTATTATTCTTGCCTGGTTACTTGAAATTAACCATTAAAAAAGAAGTTATACTGCATAGTTTCTATTGTTTTGTTTTTTTTGTCAATTACTGATGTGTTGGGCGCGAACAAAACTGGCTCTTTAAAGTGAATTACAAGAGCTGGCTCTTTACTGGGAGCCGTGTCTTTTTTTTTTTTTTTCTTACTTTATTTAACCCTGTCTTACTTTTTTTTCCCCTCTCTAAACTCCACATGATTGGGCAGTGCATGTTTGCTTTGCACTGAGCAGAGGGGGTGACGCTATGAAAGCTCTTCAGTGCAGCAGCAGTCAGCGCGCATGCACCGAGTGTGACGGAGAGAGACAGAGAGCTCCAGATGTAATAGGAAGAGAAACGAGTGACACTAGAAAAAGAAGCAAAATCTGAACCCATCTTACTTTTTTTTGATAGTACAAAGGAGGAGTGTAGAGTCTGCAAGAAAACAGCTCCATACAGAAGTGGTTCCACAACCAACTTGCACCTGAGAACTGAGAAAACCTTCTCCAGAACAAGACATGTCATTACTGACAGAAGAAACCAGATCCGCTCCTCAAAGCTGAGACATTTATTACTAAGTGCCAACCTTTAAGGTGATGAAAAATGTTTTTTTACCTTTCATTTTGCAAATTTTTGTTTGCATTTTGTGCTGCGGTTGCAGTGGTTTTGGGTTCTTTGACTTATTTTTTTTTATAATAAAACAATATATATATATATATATATATATATATATATAGTTAAAATGTGCATGTTAAAACTCGTTTAAAGGTAAAGTTCTATAGGTGTTTAGGTGTGTAAAATCTGTCCTCTGACTTATGCCCTGGCAAAGTCAGGGCTGCAGACACAGCCGTGCTCTAAATCCATTTGGTGGTTTAATCCCTAAATCCAACTCCTTAAACCTGACTGTCCAGCAGGGAGGCATTTAGAGCCTTTGGTATGACTGAGATGTGGATTTAAACTCACAGTTTTCCAGTCTCAGGGCAGACACTCTACCACAAGGCCACTGAAATTTATATTTTAAAATTCTTTAATTTGTACATTTTATCTGGATGGAATAAATAAATGCATATTGATAAAAACCACCTATATAACTAAAACACAGTAGTTTTTCATTTTTTGCATAATTTTACATAGTTGTTGATAATAAATTGAATAAAGCAACAAAACAACCTGAGGAGCTGTTTGGAAGCCAAAAGAGCCGGTTCTCCAAGAAGAGCCGGAATTCCCATCAATATTGTCAATTGCAGAGTTTCACCAGACTTTTAGTGGGCTCTGATCAAACCAGTGGTGGGGCTAGAACATTTTATATTGAGGGGCAGGAGAGGGACAGAAGACTTTCAAAGGGTGGCAAATGAAACCAGCAGAGTGAAAAGCTATTACTAATGAAAGGATCAAAAATATGTTTTTAATCAGTTTTCTTATTGTTATTAATTTTTGAAAAGCAGTTCTTTTAGCTGAGTTGCTATTACAAATGCTTAAATAAGCTTGTATTGATGATTTCTCAATCCTTGTCAATAATTGTTCTAATATTGACTGAAAAATTGAGGTGGCGTGTGAGGGGGCAAAGCTTTTTGCTAGCCCTGTAGCTCAGCCACTGGACCAAAACTTCTCAGTAGCAAAAACCAACATTTCTGCAAAATATAAAACTCAATATAAAACATTTACTAAAAAGTTGAAAAAACATTGCCACAATAATGCAAAGTGGATAGTTAATTTATTTTGACAAATAAAAAAAGCTTCAGAAAGTCTACTAACCCTATTACACCAGAGCTTTGGCTCCAGTGTTGACATTGTTTTGATGATCATAACTCTTTAACCATGTACGCAGTGAATTCCAGCGGCTTCTGAAGCAGAGAAAATAAGTCAGTGAGCAAAACCTAAATTAAGGCACAATTTTAAATTTTTGAACAAAGTCAAGGATTTTAAGTTTGTCTAATGGTTTGAAGGATCCAGTAAGAATCACTTAATTGGCTTTGACTCAGATTTTGGTTCAATTGATTAACAAAATGGCTCTGATGCTAAAATAAATGTAAAATGTTAAAATAAAAATGTTTCTTTTGTTTATTTGTTTGCTTTATCACTGCTGACATTGCATTTTACTACTGCAGTTGCTGTGTTGAGATGATCTTAAATGACACAGGATGTCTTTTATTTTGAAAAGAAGTCATGTGAACTTAAGTAAAAAGTTATAAACTACTTATTTATCATATTAGTTACAATAACACGTGAAAATCTGACTTTGCGGCTCTTACTGGGTTGTGTTTCTGTTTAGAAATCGACGTGAATGGCTCTTTCAGTGTTAAAAGTTGCAGATCACTGGCATTGAAGAGTTACAGTATGTTAAAGAGCTTGTGTTACATAGGTGTAAGCGGTAACATCTCCGGTGTTAAACGGTTAAAAGTTTTCCTCCACCACAATCTGCTGCATTAATATATGGTATATTATACTGTGATTAAAAGAACATAAAAGCATACATTTAGTAATTTAGTGTTGTTCATCTCTTAATGTCCCTCCTACAATCAGGAAATTGAAGCATTCTGCTGATGTATCTGCTACTGAGCCAGTGCCTCTTGATCTATAACCAATTTTTACTGCTTTTAACTGTCACGTTTCAACATTTTCCATCTTTAAAATGAACTGTGTAAGCAGAACAGATGTTTTCAAAAGACACCCATGAACCCCAAAACCTAAACTATTATTTCACTAAAATAAGCAGTCCTTAAAGGGGTGGAGCTACAAGGGGGCAGATGTCCCTCAAGAACCCCCCCCCCACCCCCCACCCCCACCCCCACCACCACCACCACCACACACACACACACACACAAATTTTAAGTCAATATTACTGTTATTATTGACAAAGATTGAGAAATTATCAATACAGGCCTCTTTAAGTATTAGTAACAGTGGAGCAGCAAAAATAACAGCTGATTTAATATTTATAACAGCAACAAAAATAAAACTGTTCTCATTTGTCACCCTTCAGCCCCCCTCCCGCCCCATCTAAAATATTCTAGCTCCACCACTGCCTCGCACTAAAATACAACCTGAACCAGTAAAAAATCTGATGTTTTTATTTTTTAATTCAGCATGTGAACTTGACCTTTGAGCCACACTGGTTTGAGTTACAGCACTGTACTCCTAACAACTAAATAAATGTTTAAAACACCGGCTTACAACACGTTCAAGCCCAGTGTTGGCTGGAATTTCTATTTCAACAATCAGGGATTTATGGACTGATGGAGCCTTTTGATCTGCGACTCAGAGAACAGTGGCGTTTATATCTGTTAATGAAGCTGCACCAAACTATTTCTGTAGCAGCCCCAGCTGTAATCTCATTCCTGTCAAAGGACACATTTTCATCCCACCTGTTCCATCTATTTGTTTTTGGCTTAGGCTTACAAAAAAAAAATTAATAATAATTAAATCTAAACATGAACTACTATCTCCTAAGAGAAAGGAGGCTTTACAGATTTTCCCATAAAGAATACCAGACAACAGATCTGCCAGCAGAAGATGCACCATTGAGCTTTTGACAATAACATTTCAGCCATTAATTGCTTAATTAAGAACGTTGCTGGAGAATACAGTGCTGTTAAATTAAATGGGCAGTTGCAAATGTCATTTATTCAATCAGTGTTAATCGTTACAAGGCAGTGTTCCATCAGTGGACCACAGAAGACAGAGCATCATAAAGAAGGATAAACTATTCAAATCTTGTTTGAGACGCTACATAAATAACTATAGAAATGCTTAGAACTAAACAAATGTGTCAAAATAACAGATTTTTTTCAGCTTTTATTATGTTTCGATTTTTTGCCTTTTTCTTTATTTATTTTTATTTCCATTAGGCAACAAGAACAAAAAAGATCTTACACAAGTTCTTACTCCTGGGAAATATAAAAAAACAGAAAGACAAAAAAAAAAATCTGCCCCTTTTACATACTTAGTGCTTACTTCTATATAGCGTATAAGTATGATTGTAGTTTACATCAAAACATTTAATTTAGAATAACACTGATAAGTTTGTATTGTATTTTTAAGTTTGAGTATCTGGAATTAAGCAAAGAGGTTCATTCATTGTGTTTTTATAACAAATGTTTTCTGATAGGATTGGCTATGAATAAGAGTAAAATCAATGAACATATTTTATTTTCCACACCACACCTTTATCACTATGTGCAGAAAGATCATTATCACTTTTTATGTAAAGTAAAAAAAGAAATGCTGTGTATTTTGTTTAGCATCTTACAAATTTCATAGAGGTTGAAGGATGTAAAAATTAACATATTATTCATATCTTTTTTTGTATTTTAGACATTTTGGGTGAAATAGAAGTGCTTTATGTGTTCTGGTACAATCACTTTTTCATATGAGATAACATTTAATAAGGTTAAACAGGAATAGCTTCCAAGCTCAGTCATTGTTTACGTCATTATACAAAAAAAATGACAAAGTACAGACAACGTGTATTATTTCTATTATCATAAAAAGTAAAAATGTTTTTTCTGTCACCTGATGGAAGGATATTTCACAGGAAAACAATGAGCATTGTGAAAGAGGAAGATGATTTAAAGAAGAAAAATGTCTTTGGATGAATTCCAGTCTAATGGGCTCAGAAATAAAGCATTCTGCTGAAAATCCATTACATCAGACTCCTTCAAAGCTCTGGATTCAAATGTAGTTTCTCCAGCTGAGGCAGGCTTATGACTTTGAGTCAGACTGAATCAGTATCTTATGTAAATAATACAGAGCCATTAAAGCATTATAGATCAAAAGCAGATGGAGAATCAGTTAAAGGCTGATGCAGAATATTATCAGTAAAATTTGCAGAACAAAATTAAGCAGAATTTGTTTTCAGAGACAAACCTCTTGGATGTGATGAGCTGAAAAGTATGTCTCAATACTTTGATTTTTCACTGCTGAGCTGTGCTCCTACCGTTCAGCTGATTGTAGACCACGTCCTCCAGCCTCTCCAGCCGCTGAAGAATGGACTGTCTGTCCACTAAGTTGGAAACTTTTCCATTTCTGGCTCGCAACCTCTGTTCCGAAATCCTCCCCATCTGGAGGAGCTCCTCGGATCGATCCTGGATCCTGCAGTACACCGAGAACAGGATAATCCCCACGAACACCAGGATGTTGACGGTCAGCAAAGTTTTGATTTTTCGTGCCACAGCCATGAACGAGAATTTGGCGCTGGCTGACTCAAGTCAAACCCAGCAGCTTGTCCGTGCGCGCGCCCTGTCGAGCTGGAGAAGGTCGGAGCGGACTGGCGGCTTCAGCACCACGGACAGCTCCGGAGGATGCGCTCGCTTCCTGCTGGCATCTCGACCTTCTCGCGCAACTTCACGCAAAGGCAAACGTCTCTTCCGTCCACAAATAAGCTTTCACCAGCCGTGGAGCAGCAGTTCCCCCCACACACGTCGATTCCGCTACATATTATAAACGTGAAATGACGCCAGAGAAAGCATCCTCCTCCTTATTAGCAAAAAACATGTCTTCCCTCACAGATCGATGAGTGGCCAGTTTTTTAAAATTATTCTTATTACTAAAGGCGATGTGTCCGAATGTCTGACAGCAGCAGCTGTTAAACCCGCCTGCTATCACTGCTTCTCTGTGGCATCTTTACGGACAAAGCCGTTCCGTCCCGGTCAGCAAACCAGAGGAACTAAAAAAAAAAAGAGGCGGCGTTTCTCAACCCTTCCCTGTTGTTTTCCTCTATCTCTTCCCGCCTCTCCTCCTCCTTCCTCCTCCCTGTGCTGCTTCCATTGTCAGCTTTGCAGTGGGAGCAGGTTGGTCGTCAAACGCCGGCGTTGCGGGAAGATGTGCAGCCAGGCTTCGGCGCGCATCCGCTCGGCTCAGTCAGAGAGAGAACAGCCGCTGCGTCCTGACGTTTCAAGTCGCTTTTCATGAATATTCAGGGCCCACGTTATGAGAGGGCCCCCATGAATGAAAGCATTGGGCCAACTAAACACTTTCAAGCCGTCAGAGCGGCTTTGTAAGTTGTGAAAATGTGCGCAAAAAAATGTGTTAACAACTGATCCGTGATGTGTCCCTCACCTCTCGTGTTGATGCCACGGGCAACTTCATGCCGGTATTTGCGTGTTACGCAACCTCTCTTGCATGAACGCACGGTCAGCTTCACAAGTGTAACAATGTTTTAAACCAACCACACATTCGCCTGCAAACACCTTGCAAGAAAATCATACTGGAAGAAAAGCGTGTTGTGTTTAAAATCATATTTTAAGTCTCATTTTTCAAATAGATTCTTAAAATGATGTGATTAAAAGTCTCAAAGTCTTTCCTTAGTGGAAAAAAATGGTTTTTTTATGTTCTTGAGGCATTTTTCTGATGATGGGGGACACATAGGAGGACAGTTAACCTTAAAATAGCATTCATGAGTATTTATTTATTCAAATCATTCTGAATCAGGAGCAGACGAAGAAAAGCACTTTGGAAAAGATTGTTTTTGTGACGTAAAGGGCCACAACCTCTCAGTTCTGCTTTATTCTGTTGCATCCACTTGCTGATAAATAGATCCATGTACGTCTTTGTTTTTTTTCATCTGAGCTGGTATCTGGTTTAAATAGCTCCAATATTGCTCGCCATTTTTTGTGTGTAAACAAATGGATGATAGGAAGTGCGAGTGGGCTTACTCTGTGTTAACAGTCCCACTCAGAACTCAGAAGTGAATTTCTAATGTACCGCTGCAAAAATTATTTCCTAGAAAAACAACACAGGTTTTTTATTTTTATTTTCAACCTTGTCTAAAAACAGCATATTCACTGAGAAAGCTTTTATAAAAGTGTTTCGAGTGGGACTTTTAACAAATTGATAAGAGTTGCAAAGCTCAGGTTTGCTAATTTGTGTGAAAAAAGAACATTCTGGTGGAATGTAACTATTAATTACCTCGTCAACCAGTTTTATTTAGGAAACTAATAATTAGGGAGAAAATAAATTCCTATAATCAGTGGACCAATATTTAATAACTTGCTAAACAACCTTGTTAAAAAAAGCTATAAATCAGGAACAAGTTATTAAACGATTTTCAGATCCTCACTAATTCTCATTTCCATGAGTTTTTCTTTACTATTGCACTCTTTTATTGTCTATTAGTAATGCCTTCTTTGTGTCAGGAACCAGTAGTGTGGGACCCAAAAATACAGTAGACTGGGCTTGTGATGGAAACTAAAATACTTTGGTTATGCTTTGACTCTTGTGTTCTGTTTTCTGGGATTTTCATGTATTTTCTGTGCAGATCAGCTATGACTTCTCCTGGAGGCCATGTCCCCTGAGTTTTCCTGGAGATGGTCGCAGCTGCCATTAGTTATCTCATTTGTTTTCATTAATGAAGGAGGTGTCCTTCTTTGTTGGAGCGTTTTATGTGTTTGATCTAAGGATTCAGTTTCTCTATTAAATCTCATGAATTTCCTGGATTTGTTTGAGCATACCTGCTCTTCAGTTTATCCTTATTGGTCTCGCAGTAACAACTTCAAAAAATAACGCTAAATGTGAACACATTTTAAATGTATGTAGAACTAAAAAAGAGTGACAAAGCAAATGGCTTAATGAGGATAAACTGGAAACCAGACATCTAAATACATTGAAAATCATTTATTTAAATTATGGCTGCGTGAGTGGTGTGACTGTGACTGAGGGAAAACACAAAACCTGAAACAAGAACATGACAGGAACTAAGAAAATGCAATTAAAACAAGTTAAACTAATGAGCCAAACTCTAACAGTACTCCTCCCTAAAAGAGCAGATTCAAGATGCCCTAACACACCGCACCATTTGGGCGGCAGAGACCTGGAAGATGGACAGAATAACAGCAAAGCCTAAAGACTACTGGTGCTTACAGCCAAACAGGGATTAGGGTTGTCATGGCAAACCTCTAAGGAAAACAACAGGAGAATGAAGGGGTACCAGCAACTCTTCTCAGGGACAAAGAACACAACTAAGGGGCGAACAGGCGACCATCCTCAGCAGCAGGAAACAAGAAGAGGCATGGCCCCAGTAATCCCTTTCAAGCTATGTTCACACTGGTGTCAGCAACGCGCTTTTAAGCGGTCACTTCCAATGAATAGTCTATGTAAAACAATGTAAATGTGCGTCTCAAGCTTCCACATTCAAAACTCTGGCATTCATGTGTAGCTACACAAGTTTCTACTACCGTTTTCAAGCTCTATGTACAAAATGCCGGCCATTAAACACAGAAATTAATATTTGTGGTTTGCACCTGACCAGAGTTATATAGCACCAAGTATTTCATATATGCAATAGAGCTGTAAAAGACAAAGCCTGGAGTAAGACTTGCTAGTGTTGCAATGAGCAACACCTCTTCAGCATTTCGCACCAAACCTCTTTCAACTTTAGGAGGTGGACATGCGCTAATAAACAGTAGAAAAAGAGGAAGAAGCCCCTGCCTGCTAGTCCAGTGTAAAAACCATGAGCATAATGCATGCTTAGCGTGTTCTTGAACATGTGTCTCATTCCAGGTGTGTCTTTAGCTTTAGGAGCAGACATAAACTTGGCTAGATTTGGCACATGGCTTAAAAAGGGCTCCAGGAAAACTTTCTTCTGGTATGATGTGGACTGCAGTGGCAAGAGAGCAGTGGTCAGGTCATTCTGTCAGGAACCAGTATTGTGCGACCCAAAATACAGGAAACCCGGCATGGGAAAGGAACTAAAACACGCCAGAAACAAAGCTTTACATGAACAAACTTTGAAATAAAAACTAACCAAAAGTATTAACAAAGATGACCTGATAAGGATGAACTGAAAACCAGACACATACATAGAGTGAAATTGACTAAAACAGCAGTGGATAGTTAGCAACTTGAACTTGGTGGGACTATGACCAAGAGAAAACCCAAAAACTGAAACCAGAACATGACTAGATCAAGAAAATACAATTGAGAACAAACGTATCTAAAGAGCACAATCCTCACACTCTGAAGCTTATTTTAAAATGTAAGTAATGACTTTTTGTTTTTGGATGACTTTCTAAAGTTGTAAAACTTTTCCGAGTGTTGCAAAACGCTAACATCATCAAGCGGTGGTAATGTCTGGACTTGAAGAAACTATGTTTCCATATCTCTCTGCTTGGAGGGCTAAATGTAAGGGTAGGGGAAGCTGTAGGGGTAGGGAATGAGATGGCATTCGGTCTTAGTTTCTAAACCATTATTTGTAAATTAGTTTCTGCTCCTGTGCATTATATGTCTAAAAATAATCTGATTTTGGAGTGCAATCAAGGATCAGCTATGTTGGCTCACAATTTGCTTTTCACAATTTGGAAGATGCTTTATCCTGGTTTCTTTCAATAAATTAATGATATTGTGTTCAACCAACTTTTGAATGAAGTTTTATTCTATTCTTCCGTTACAAAAGTATACTCGAGAAATACACATTTGCTTCTCTAAACCTTTTTTTTTCAACTTTATATTTTGCCATTTGCACACATTATTGCCAGGGAGAACACTTATGACAGGAATGCTTCCATCACCTTGGAGCTATCTTCAAGGTAAGATTAATCATGGTGAGAAAAGAGTAAAAACATAATCCTGAACCTTTCATCAAAGTAAGACGGTAGGTAACCCAGAGGTCTGACAATTCAAACTCAGTCTGTGATTAGAGTTTGCTCTGTACTGTTTATTCATTCATTCATTCATTTTCCAATCCGCTTTATCCCTTTCGGGGTCACGGGGTTGCCGGAGCCTAACCCGGCTACTCATGGGCGAAGGCAGGGGACACCCCTGGACTGGTCGCCAGTCTGTCGCAGGGGCCACAAACACACACCCATGCACACTCACATGCACACCTAGGGACAATTTACAGTGACCAATTAACCTATGAAGCATGTTTTTTGGACGGTGGGAGGAAGCCGGAGTCCCCGGAGAAAACCCACGCATGCACGGGGAGAACATGCAAACTCCACACAGAAAGGTCCCCCAGCCAGGACTTGAACCGGGAACCTTCTTGCTGTGAGGCAGGAGCGCTAACCACTGCGCCACCGTGCAGCCCCTGTAGTGTTTAATCATTCTATATTGCGCTGGAAATGAAATCAAACTCTGTAGATGTATTTCCTTTCTTGCATTTGTTAAACATTTAAATTAAACCCCATTGGAGTCTTAAAAAATGCTGATTTGATTCAAGGTCTGCAGAAAGTTGCATCTGCTTCATCTAGAGAGCTATGGCTTATACAGCAACCTCAGCATCACCCCCCACACACACACACATACTGCTTGGTTAGACTCTGTGGACGTGTTTGTTTCCTGCATTCAGTAAACTGCATGCCTCCATGATTGCAGACACTGGCACTCTAGTGTTTTAACCATATTAGCCTGGGTCACAGCCAGCTGCACCTCAGCCATCCCACTCAGTGTTGCCACTTGAGCATATTCAGTGGGAGGACACGGGCCAGACAGAAGTGTGTGCTTGAAACACTGCTGTAAGACAGCCAGAAACATTTACATACCAGCATGCATCTGATGCAAACTCACAGCAAACCCAAACTCACAGCTCCCATGTCAGCATTGTTTTGAAATGTATGAATCAGTACGATGATTAATGGACTGTTATCTCTTGAATTTTACTTAGGTTAAATGATAATCAGCAGTTCCAATGACGGTTTTAGGGTTCGAGCAGATGGCTGATCTTCCTGTGTTTTTTTTTTGTTGGTTTTTAGGGGTAGTTTTTCTTCCATTCATTCCCCAAATGCATACTCAGAATGAGGAATTATAACTGAGGTTTTTTTTTATATTTTGATGTTGTTACAATCAATTTGCATGTTTTTTACTTTGCTGAAAATATCTAAGGATAATATAAATTATAAACATATACTATATTCTAAAAAATGTTTCCCCTCAGATTTATGTTTTTTTCCCCTGCATTCTTTGCATGGCTGACAGAGGAAATCTAAGTGATGATTGTTTTCATTCTCTGAATTTAATAAAAGGAACTTATTTGAATTAAGTAAAACGACAGAAAACTGACAGATCAAAATTCACAAAGTCTAGATCTGGCACAAAAGAAATAAACTGCAGTTGCAATAAAAAAATTTAAAAAAACTCAAAAAAAACCAGAGATGAACAAGGTTCGAAAAGTGTGACCCGGACAAGCCCCTAATTGTTAGGATCCACAGCTCAGAGTGTTGTAACAGTATTAAACAAAAAGAAAAAAAAGAAACTGACAAAACAAAGGATTGTATACAGAAAAATTGAATAAACAAATAACAAAAACTGGTTTATTTACAGCTATTAGCAACTATTTACAAGAGCTAAAAATCTCAATAACATATATTATGGCACATTAAACCACTTGCAACTAAGAGAATGCCAGAATGGGAATGTATACCCTGCTCTCTGCCATCAGCTTTTAAATTCTCCAGCTGATGACAATCCTCTGGCAAAATCAGCTGATCCTCTCCAGCTGACAGCAGCAATGCAAGAAAGAAAAAACACAAAAACAGAATGGCATGGCCCAAGGCTGTAACAATAAGTTATGATTTTTTAAGTTATGTTTTTTTTTTTGTTGAATTTTTTGGAAATACTATAGTACATGCATATACTTAAGTATGTATTTTTTGGGAGTAACTTATACCAAGACTTCAGCAGATTCATACGTTTAGCTAAAAAAGTGTGTAAAAAAGTTTAAAGCCATTAGGTTGCCAGGATCTCCACACATTACAGAAATAATTGTAATTACTTATGATAATCCAATGTGGTCTTGTGGGAAAACAGGAAACTGGACAGAATATCACATAGCTCTCTATGACGTGAGTCCTTTCTCCATTGACTTGGTTACTAAGGTGATGACGGCTCAACAGCAATGCTTCTGTGTAAAAGTCAGGGATTTGTTTATTCAGATGAGAGCTGAAATCATATTTTTGCTTTTTTTTCCGGAGGTTCTGCTCGATTGATTTCCTTCCCCAAGTTGACTGTTGGTTCTGACCCAAAGAGGAAAGAAAATATATAGCCAAACGAATCTGTGTCAGGAAAAGGCAGGACATCCTAGTTTGATCCACTCAGAAATTTGTAATTAAATAATGGGAGTCTAACGGCTTCATTTCCATTGTTTCTAGTTGAAGCCTCTTTTTAATACTAACACCTCAAAAACGTCATGCCGCGTTAGTATTAATCAATGCCTATAAGGCGTTTCATCCATCTACGCCACGTTAAATTTACATTTCTCCACTGTACAAACTGTAGCTTCTTATCTTGTTGTCTGTAGTCTGTGATGATGATGTAGTGCACTTATTTTTCTTGTCTTTTTTAAGCAGCAGTGGGCCAGCCTATTGGTGGATAACGATTGATTCTGCTACTCTTTATTTACATTACCTAATCAAAAGAATCATGGTAGAAAAATAACATTTTTGATAAGAAACGTGATACGGAGAAGTTTTAAGCAATTTTTTTTTAGTTGATGACTTTAAAAAAAAAAAAAAGTAAAGTATTATTTCCAAATTCATACATTGAATGTTTTTAAATTTTTAAGACCCCGCGGGGATCCTGTTCTAGCCATTTGTGATGCTTAGGACTGAACATGTTTGCTCATCTGAATTATATCATTCTTTTCCATTCATCTATCCATTCAATTCCAATCATCTGAAACCCAGTTTTTACTGTTTTGGAATTCTCTAATAAAAAATGATGAAAACCTTCCTTGCAGTCCTACGGTTAATGTTCTGTCAGAATTGGCAAAACTGCTGTAAATCACCTCACGAAAAGAGAAAAATGTTGGGAGCCATAAATAGGGAGTCAAAGGGAGTTTCAAATGCCACAAAGCCACAGAGGCATAGAGAAGCTGCACTTCAAAACTCTATTTACTGAGGAAAAAAGTAAATATTGTAAAAAAAACTATTTCTGGTCATGTCCCAAAAAAAACCCCCAGTGACGGACGACTCTGAGGATAACAAGAAGTTGCTTAATTTCCTGCTGGAAGAAATAAAATTAAGCAAGAGCAGATTCTGAAGAGGAAGAGTGGCTGCTCCGAGCTCAGCATGAGCAGACTGTCAGCCGAATGGATAACATTGAAAAACAAATGGATGACTAGGAGCAAAATTCCAGGATTAATGATGCTGGCCGAATTGAAAATCAAACCCCGGTCATATGCGCATACAGTGACCGCAGGGAATGGTGAGAAATCTGATGAGCAGGAGACCAGCTCCGTGGAGAAACAGGTGGAAGATTTTCCTAAAGTCCAAAGGAATTTCTCTGGACATAAACAACACTGAGCTCTACCACCTGCTCCCCAGGAAAAAAGAGTCTGACAGACCTGCGATCCTCTTAAAGTTTGTTAATCGGAAAGAGAAAGAAGCTTAATTTAAGCAAGGAAGAAATCTGAAGGTGACCAACTTTTATATGAATATCCAGAGTTGGCAGCAGGAATTCCAAATTGCAAGAACAGCAAAAAAATATTCCACCCATCACAAGGATCCCACACTCAACCCTTCTCTCTGATATAAACGAAAAATGAGTTGATAAAGATTGTTAACAAATTTAAAAGTAAAAACTCAGCGGATTTTTATTATATCGATATGACTGTAGTGAAGAAGGTATAAGAAATCTCTGAGCCTCTAACATACAGATGTAACTTATCACTACAAACTGTAGTGATAACTGATTCCCAAACCAAATGAAAAGTGATTCCTATTCATAAGAGCAGAGACAAACATCTGTTTACAACTATTGACCTGTTTCTCTCCTTCCACAATTCTCAAAAATCTCAGAAAAGAAATTCAAGGATAAATAATCTAAACTTAGATAATGTTTTAGAGAAAACAGATCAACCTCAATGGCTATCATTGATGCTGTGGAGGAAATCACAAATGCTGCTGGAATTTTCATTGACTTAAAAAAAAGCATTTGACACTTTTAATCACAACATCCTACTTGATAAACTGGAAGGGTATGGGATAAGAAGACTAGCACTAAGTTGGGTCAAAAGCTATTTAACGGTAAGAAAACAATTTGTCCAGATTAATGAATTTACATCAGAGGCCAATGAGATAAATTGTGGTGTCCCACAAGGATCAATTCTGGGAACACTGCTATTCAACATTTACATAAATTACATATTTAATGTTTCAAAACTTTTGAAACTCATTTTATTAGCTGACGACACAAATTGTATTCTACTTTACAGATAATCATGGATGGATTAAAACAAACTGTCTTTGAATCTTGATAAAACCAAACTGATGTTTTTGGTAATTACATTGCAAATACAGAGCTCTCTATTAAAATAAATAATGCTTTGATCAAACGTGCCACAGAAGTCAAATTCTTAGGGACTATCATTGATAACAATTTATGTTGGCAGCTACACAACAGACACATACAAACTAAAGTTTTAAAAAGTATTTTATTCATCAATAAGTCTAAATAAATATTAGAATATAACTGTAGATTTGTATTGTACAGCTCCTTAATATTACCTCCTCCTTAATATTACCTTATTATCCTTAATAATTCCAAATATCTTGAATGTTGTGAAATAATTAAAGCCCTCTTAATTACAACCAGTTATACAGTGTAATGTGTCTGTAATGATTACTTAAATGTTTTAATTACAATCAATAAGCTACTTGATCTGAAATACGAAGCATTGGTTTCTGGATTGATGTAATATATGTTCTAATGATAATCATTGATTATTACATATTTGTTACCTAAAGTGTGAGTCATTATTGTTTACTGAAAATATGTTAGCACTCTTTTGTTACTTGAAAACTTGATTTGCAATATGAAGGGATGATTTTTGGATTCAAATGAAATTGTGTTCTAATGATCATCAATGAGTGTTAAATATGTGTCACATGATGTGTGATTAATGCAACTGTTTACTGAAATCATGAAAGAATGTTTTCTGAGATTAATCAACTTATTTCGTTGTCTCTGTAATGAGTTTGATAAATCTGTGTGATGTTTTTGTCTTGTCCAATTTATACTTAAAAATCTGATCATTCAATAAAACACAATGGCTGAGTATATGTGTCATCCTATACTCCCTTTAAAAGACATATGAGCGAGGTTTAGGTAGATCGCTCAAGGCTTGACAGGTAGGATGTAATACAGAAAAAACTGATTTGGTTTTTGGGCGATCATTCTACTCATAACTCAAGTGGCAATATTTCTCCATATAGCAATTTAACATACAATCTGAAAATGTAATTCACAGTTTAATAGAAAGAGAGACAAATTGAATCCTTTATTTTCTTTGATCGCATTTCTTAAATACAAGATAAATCATCCTGCCACACTTTTTCAACCTTTTTAATCAGATGACAGTTTGGTCATTTCTATTAAAAAAACTCCTTTTAAAAATGGTGTATTTTGAAATTTGGCGAGTCATTAATTCTTTAACTTTTTGTAACCAATTTAAGTCAATTCTATTACACTGCTATTTCAGCTTCTTTATGTAAATGTAGCATTCCTATGTCACTTTACTCTGGCAGTCTTTTCAGGCGAAAGACAAACCTAAACATAACTAATAAAGAGGAAAAAAAAAGTCAGATGGAAGAACTCAAAGATTATGGATAATATAGTTTAATTTATTTGATATATTATATATGACTTGAAAAATCAATCAATGATGGAAGGAGAATTTGATCAAAGATGACTAAAAACCACTGACTTAAGCCTAAGGCTACGTTCAACTTGCCCTCGACAATGTGCTTTCAATCAACCACTAAGCAAGTTTCTACGACCGTTTTCGGGCTCTACGAACAAAATGCGTGGCCATTGAATGGTTAAGCTTTGACTAATCAGGGACTCTGATTCGGTGGTGACGTGTGGATGGTTCCTGTTTTAATTCACGGAAATGCTAGTTGTTGTAAAAAATGATCTTTGAGGAGAAATTAACAGTTGTGGTAATATGTCGGACTGAAATTATATGACACCAAGTGTTTCATATATTGCAATAGAGCTGTAAAAGAAAAAAAGCTTGGAGCAAGATCTGCACCACTGATACATTTCACACTTTGTTTCTTCCAGCTGTAGGTGGTGGACATGTGCTAGTAAGCAGTAGAACAAAAAAAGAAGCATCCCCTTCCTACTAGTCCAGTGTGAACAGCATGGGCTGTGCGTTCAAGAAGGTTTGTTTAGCACGTTCTTGAACATGCGTCACATGCCTGGCGAGAACGTAGCTTTAGTCACAACTGCCCTTACAGGTAGATATGGGCTGCCAATACATAGGCAAACCTGTACATTACAAAATCCTATTATTAAAAATATTGATTGTGTTTAGTACTCCACATGAGCCACAAGGGAACTACAAGTCACACCTGCAGCCTGGACAGGCCTGGACAACCCAAAAACCTGCAGCACCCATGCAGGCCAACCCCTACGAGTGCATGCGACCTAGGCCTTACTGACTGTGGGGAAAACAACAAATGAAGCGGAGGTGGTATAGTTACAAATTAAAACTATGCAAAAATAAAAAAAGTATAAAATTCCTAAGAAATATCCAACTAACTGAACAAAACCACTGGAACAAAACTAAGATAAATGCACAGATCTTTTTCTTTGATGGACCACTGTTAAAAACTGTCCAACCAGTATAGAAAATGAATGAATGGATTCTTAAATAAGAGGCAGGGTTGATTAGATTTCATGAAAACAGCATTGTAGTAGTCAAAAAATCTGCATTTGTAGTTGTTTGGACATGCTGGCTTGTTTTTGTCACAAAAGAGGGTTTCAGTGTTTTAATATTCACTAAATCTAAACATTCAGGTCGTTTGAAATATAGAAACAGTTGAAGCCTTTTATCATTGATGTATATGTCTGAGTAAGAATTTGAAGGGGACAGATAGTTTTCTTTTTTCTTTTAAAAGTGCACAGTGTGCCACTGAGCACAAAAGAAGAGTAAATGAAAAAAAACCCACAGTAATCTACGTGTTCCCTGGAAGGAAGAAAAGCAGTGGAAATTAAACATAATGCTAATAACGGTATTCACAAAGCTACACCAAGGTCATGTGACCACTATGAGAGGAAGAAAATATGTGAGAAATGCTGTATAGCAAAAACAGAAGCACTGGCTCAGAAGAAAGGAAATAGGGAGCGCTTGTCTCGACCATCTGACATGCAGACTTGTCGTCTTCTCCCCTGAAAAAGCAACTGCACCGAGACACTCGTTGGTCACTAATGCAGTGCTCTTTGCTCGTCTGCCAGAGTTAAGTTCACACATTATCACTTTGACCCTGAGGCTAACAGCTAAGCCCCAGTTCTGTCTGCCTTAACTTTGCTCATTTGCATTGCACTTCCAGTCACTTCCTCCCGCTGCGCCAGGCTGCTCTAGGAGATGTTGCTCAGATAACACCAAAATGCTTAAATGTCACAATTAGGGATTGATTTCATCAGAATGCACACAAAACCTGCTTCTCTAGTGCTAATGACGCTCTGAAGGCAAACCCCAAATATATACTGATTTATTGCAGAAGTAATTTCATCTTGCCATTGTCCCAATGCTTGATGGGCAAATCACTGCAGGTAATTAAAAAGAATAATGAATGTCGAGGGAATGAATCCCTGGATCAGAAAAACTAATCAAAGATAAATTGACTTTCAATATTAGCACATCATTGTGCCGGAAAGATTGTTTTAAATCCCTGCGCGTGCAGCTGCTGCATGCTCATCTTCACATCAAACCATTACTCTGCCGACAACTCCAACTTATTTGCAGACTGATTGATGTTGCAAGGCATGTAAGTATTTCTGTGCTGGATGGAAATGGGGAAGGAAGGTGTTATACAGAGATATGTGTTACTGATGGATTAGCAAAAGCAATAAAGGAACTGATTTTTGCTTTTATTGGCCACAGAAGCAGCTTGGTTAGAGACAAAACACACTTTGACAGACAAGCAAACATGGACAGATTGATTCACTCCACATATTTTGGTTCAAAATTGAGTCCAACAAAGTTGTTTTTTTTGTTTTAACAGATTCCTCTCTGATCACCCACAATTGTTATTGTCAGTTTTCTATTCTCTCGGATCTCAAAATATTTTGCGACAAAGCTTCAGCTTTACACAATAATTTATTTTATACTTTTTAATGTTTTTTTTATACCAAACTATATTTGAAGGTTTTGACTAAGCAATATGGGCCTACAGCATAACTAAAGGCTCAGGGTCACCCAGACCAACCATTACTATAAACTGCCTTAAAACGGTAAATGGTGTATACTTGTTTACTACTTTCCTTGAAATCCCAAAGTGCTGTCCAGTCACAGTCCCATGTACCCATGCACACACATATTCACACATCGATGGTGGCTCTACTGCCGAACACTGGTGCCAACCTATAATGACCAGGGGAAATGTGGGTTTCAGCGTCTTGCCCAAGGACACTTTGACATATGAGCGAGCAGGGCAGGAACCAAACCAGTGATTATCTGATCAGAGATTGACAGCTAAACATCTTCACCACGGCCATTTTTTTTGCAATCAATGCAAATCAGCTTAAGAAAGAAATTAGGAGTACAGCACTCATAAGTCTTGATCTTATCATATTTTGATTAAATGAACTTGTTTTACTTGATACAAGATACGATGACTCATGGCTGAGTCACAAGTGCCCTTACGGCTGGGCCAGGAGTGACTGGCACTAAAAATGGGCAAACCTGTATGAGGGATGCCAACACATTCTCACTCCCGACTCGTCATATGATGATGCATGGTTAAGGACCCCTCCACTTCACTTTTCGATGTTTTGTGTGTCCCCAACCCGTCGTTTTTTGATGCACTGGCTGTTCTAATTAATTCAGGGGTCCAGTCGTTTTGTTGGTACTGCATCCGGTTTTGTCAGACGCTGTGCTGTCCTGTCCGGTACCGCTACCCTAGACAACATGCATGTACCGGAACAAAATGTACTGGACCGGTACCAGTTTGTGTCCCAGAGGTTGGGGAGCCTTGATTTAATTGGTACGACGCTTTGTCAATCTTTGAGGTAGAGGGATCCTTAACCATGCGTTAAAAATGTGATGACTTGGGAGCAAGAATTGGTTGGGAATGCAGCTAGCCTGCACAAAATATCAAGATCGCAGAGTCTGTAGAGCAAAAATGTTCATGCACATGTTTTCTATGGGCATGCTACAGGTAACAGGTTGTAGCAGATAATTATACAACATGTAAGGGTAGAGCAGGTGAGATGTGCATGTTGTGCATGAATCTAGGGGGAATCTACAGGGCAAACCCCCGTAAGGAGGCGGACAGCCCAAATAGCCATAAGGGCAGTTGTGACAAATGCTTTACTTGCGACTAGTGTGGTGTAAGATCACCATACGACAGCATCACCAGAAAGTCAGGGGCATGAATCTTACATGAGCCTTTTAAATACTTCATAATACTTACCCATCGACAGTATATAAAAGGAACTTGACTGATTATCCTCTCCCCCTGCACATTCAAAATAGGGTGTACCCACTGGACCCAGAAAGCCAAAATTCCTTAGACTTCAATAGAGAAAAAAACAGCTATTACTCAGTCATCATGCAATAACCATTCTTTCTATGGTACCTCTTTTTAACGTGATCTTTCATATTTGTTTTTTTATTATTGCACGTTATTCAAGCCTCAGTGAAAGCATGTGGCGCCCACTGGCCCCCACCTCCAACGTTCGATTGACAGCTTCTTTCGAGCCCGCTTTCAGTGGAAGGGGTGTGGCTATCAACAAACACACTCCTGATTAGCGAGAGTGGTTCCCATAGTAATGATGACTCAGACCGACTCACACCAATCCCTGCTTACTAACATTGTCTGGTTACAAAATGGCGATGTCCGAATGTTTCCAACATTTAGGATGGTTTTACAAATCAAAAAGACTTTTTTTTTGGTGACGTTACCTATTAAATAATTGTACATTAACAAAAAAATTAACTTTGGTCATTCTAATTTCTTCCTATTCTTCCATTCTGTCACTATAGGGGATTCCTTTCATCTCTGGCTTTTGTGCAATTGCTTTCACTGTTGTGCCTCTAATGTGTGGGAAAACAACTAAATGTGCTCCACACAAAGCCCAACCATGCACATTCTTATAATAACTATCAAAAAGGTCTCTGTAAATTTATAATATAACATACAGTTCTGTTTGCAACTGTGGCGAGCTCTAACAAATGATTAAATGTGTACAAAAAGACTACTCTGGAATGACTTCGGGGGCACTGAGGGCAAAAAGCAGCGAGACTTTTGAAGGTGTCTGATTCACAGCAGCTTAATAAGTCCAGTTTCCTGTCAGTTTACAGCCAAAATAACAAGCAGCTAACTTTGCTGCCAGCACTCTAATCACAGGGTCAGAGCAGAAATCCCAGCTCCAGCCGCTAATCAGTCAGTAGAAATATGCACACACAAACGTGCACATGTGTTCCTCCTAATTGCTGCATGCATGACAGACTCACAGCAACACAGTCTGGGAAAATGAATCAGTTCTCTACTAAAGCTATGAAGTTCCTTTGAACTAAGAGCATGCGTTCACCGATGCCCACACAGCAATCTTTGTTGCCAGTGTTTCCTATAGAAACGCAGTCAGTATTGGCCGCAGTGATCAATCCCTGTAGATGGTGTGATTTCAAGATTTTTCAGTTCACAATGCCGACCTCGTTTAGCTGATGTCACAGTTCAGATAAAACTTGATCCAAGCTTTCACAGCTTCAGATGAAGACGCTTAGCATGTCATTGCAGCTGGAGTTTTTGAGAGTGCAACGTCCGGCATGGGCTTCAGAAAAAATCAGGCATGTGTCACGCATTAAGTGAACATGCTGAATGTGTGTTTGTAAACACGCTTTTAGCAAATGATGTTCACACTGGATTGTCGCTACCCAATACTAACGCATGTACCTACAGTTAGAAGAGGCTTGGTGCGAAATGCGAAGAGGTGCAAATCTTGCTCCAGGCTTTTACTTTGCAGCTCTATAAAAAAACTTGGTGTCTTCTATCTCCGGCCTGGTACACACCGCAATTATTCATTTGTTCTTCACAATCAATTTTCAAACGGTTGGCACTTCTGTGAATTGAAAAAGAGCACCCATATGTCCCCGATTGGTCAAAGTTCAACTGGTTTAACATTTGACGTGCGTTCAATGGTCAAGTGTTTTGTATGTAGAGCCCAATAACAGACAAAGAAAACCTACATAGAGTTTCTTTGAACATGGCAGCCTGAAACATGCATATACACGCATTAACAAAGCTTTTTTCATTGGAAGTGGTTGTTTGATTGCGAAGTGCTGTGTGAACGTAGCAGTAGGCATCCTGCAATTGAACTAAAGGACTCAATATATTTTGGAGTAGATTTGATTTACTATTTCTTCAAATTAGGTAAAACACAAATACTTGCTTCCTTGGTTTTGCAATTCTGCATTTAAATTAATATGCCAAAGGCAATAAGTGCTTTTTCGTTGTCATTTTTAATTTGATTTGTCTTGCTGTCATTCTTTAACCATCACTGCTTTTGGACTTTAGTTTGCTTTCTGAGAAGGAAATACACTGCTCTGTATCTAAGCGTGCTTAACCTCTATTTAGGATGCTTTATGAGATGAATACAATTGCAAATTGCCTGCTTTTACTCTTCATTAAGTACTAAGCACACAACTGACCGGACATACTGTGCCTTCTAAGTATGCTTTGTAGTGTGTTATGTGCTTCATCTTTTTTATACATCTGCTAATATTGTCTTGTGTAAATTGAAAGTGATAAAAGACTGTGTTTTTCTCATAATTCTTAAATTAATTTCAACGCCATTATTTAACACACTTTAGATTTGGCCTCTAAAGTATTGGGGATGATCTGTTTCGTCAAACAAGCTTATCTGACAGAGATGGATGTCGTTATTATAAGACCCTTTGATTTTAAAAATATACCCATTCCTTCATACATTTCTCTTTTTTAATGTCTGTGAATATTTAAAGTTGATTACTTGTAATGTGCTGTATACATTATTTGTAGTAAAATAGTAAGTTGATAGATTTCTTTGTCTCCTTATTAGTGTCTACGCATGAGTTCATCAATTGCCTTCAGAAGTTGCTTGATGATTGGTGACTGATCAAATGTTTACTTCATGACTTCATAGAGTCAACCTGTCTGTAAGCAAGGTACAGCCTTATTTCAGACTTTTTGTCTTGCTTTATGTGCCCAATAATTTAGTATTCCTTATATGTGACAAAAGTTCGAAAATAGACGAATTATTGACGGTGCGCCTTAAAACCTGGCACACCCTTTAGGGCAGACATTACAAATAATATAGGGGAGTGACATGCTGTGAGTATCGCGAGAATCGACGAGACGTGGGTGGTGAGTCAACTTGGCTTGAAATCCAGAGGAGGCGGGAGAAGACCCGGAGGCCACGGTGAAGTCCTTCA